>CM063106.1:58341580-58951120 GCA_031841125.1 Acanthococcus lagerstroemiae
TTTCGGGTCGCCCTGTATTTCGGACGAAATCTTTTCAATGGGACCGCAGAAGTGGAGTACGAGGCAAGGGAAACCCTAGTACAACTAAAACGAATCCTTTATCGGTACAGTTTACGGTGGCGGTATTCGTCACACGCTTCAACAATTTTCGGATCATGTACTTGCTTTTGAAGAGCAGAATAACAAAATCGCACTTAAGGGGCGAAGCTGATAACAGAAAAATGATATTTCCAGTCAATAAACGATAATGAACGCATCGATAGAAGATGAAAAGACTCGTCGGTAATTACCTACATGTATATATATGTACACTAACCGATAATTAGATGTGCCCATCTGTCACGCGTCACTTCATTGTTTAAATAGGTAGTACACCCATACAAGGTGTTTCGCGAATGAGTCCCCTATTTTTTTGACCGCGAAGTCCGATCTTCATGGGACCAAAGTGAATCTTCAAAAGATAAGGTCTAGTTTCTTTTCGAGTATAAAAATTTCTCCTCCCCCCGGACAGGGGGCTCGCACGTACCACCAATTTAAAAATCTTGAATGGAATAGTACCGAACATAATATCGTAACAGGGGTTACTCGGACCAGTGATTTCAAATATCGCATCAGATTTTCGATACCGCCTCGATTAGGGCAAAAAAAAATGCAAACTTTGTACCCAAAAGGGGCAAAATCAAATCGGTTTAAAAATTTGAACAAAATAGTATCTCGGGTCGCTGATTCAGGGTAAAGGGCTATTTTCCCGATTGCAATTTCCCGACAAACTGTTTTCCCGACGAAAAATATCACGACAACTAATTTCCCGACAGCTCAAATCCCAACACTTTAAAAAAAAATTTATTTCAATGTTATATACGATAAAATGATAAAATGATTAAGTGTCGGCGAGCAAAAGTCCAATTCTGAATTGAGCTCCACATAATCATCAAATTCGAGAGTAATGCTACGAATACGATCTTGTAAAGACAGCCATCTTTTTGCAAGGGAGTTTTTCACACGCCTTCCAAGGCTTAATTCAGCCAAGCAGGTCCCGGTGTTTCCCTGCTCCTACTGTAGTTCTAGGATTGCAGCATACAGTTCAGGGTGATATTTTGCTACAATCACTCTAAATTTCTTGTGCCACTCTCACTAACATTGTTCGTTCCGTGAGTTGGCCACTTTCTCTCGGGAAGTTGACTCAGCACATTTGAGGGAACTCCGAGTAGTTTATCACGGACTGACGTAGTGGCTGCTCAAGGTGTTCCCCCAATATTTCGGCTTTCACAGTCTCTCGGTTGGGCGCGTGTATGCTTCGACGTGCATGGTCCAGTCACAACATTTGACAGGACCTCCAGTTCTGTGTCCTACAGACTTAATTGTCACGGCTCGCGCAGAACACTCACCAGAGATCGGACTCGTTGACAGTCCCAGTAGGTCCGCACATTCCGCTCTCGGGATTTCAGGTAGATGAAGCCGTCTAAGAATAGTCCCTTTCCTATCACTGCTGCCATTTCGAAAACTTTTATGAAGTTCCAATAGCTTTGTGGAGGGCACCTTACTTTCAAATAATCACCATGACACCGAAAATCGAACCGACAATCCTGATCTACTCGTCGATGAAATTGGAACCCTGTGTACAAACGAGATAAAGTTCTGTCGGGAAATTGCAATCGGGGAAAAGGGCTGTTGAGATATTTGATTCGGGAGAAAGGTTGCCGAGAAATTGCAGTCGGAGAATTTAATGGTTGGGAAAAAAGGTGGTCGGGAAAAGATTTCGTCGGGAAATTGCATTCTGGAAAAAGGGCCCAAATCCTGATTCAGAATGCCACACTGGATGAGAAGACGAGAATGTACACACTGCCAAGGTGTTTTATTTCACGACAAAAAACACACACTGAACTGAACTACAACACTAAATACTACAATTGTGCTATATAAGGGACATGGCGTCACCAGAACGCTCGTTATCAATATTGGGGGAAAGAACCAAAATGAAATACATGTAGCCTAATGGAAAGTGAATGCATTTTTCCATTTATGTAAAAATTTCTCGAAAGTAAGAGGAATTACGTGAAAAATGATAAGAGTGAAATTTGCAGGAAACTGTATTTATAGAGCAACTTCCGTATAGTTTCGAACATTCTCTCGCGAATTATTACAATTTGAAAATTGACTATGCTATTAAGTAGCACAACATTTCGAATTATGTACTTCGGATTTACGTTATTTCTAGTTAAATTTAATAATGATAGTCAACTTTTCAGCACCGATTGTCAAAAACTCGGTTTAACTTGAAAAACGCGCAAAATTATTCAATCATTTTTATTAATTTTATAAAACTTGGGGCAAAATATGTAAACAAAGCCAAAGTGCTATTCCCCTATAAGTCGTAAACAGATCAGGGTAGTATAAGCGAGGGAGAGGAGAAGAATGCGAAGTGAGCAGACATGACTCAATGGGAAACAGGATGAACAGAAAGGAATAGAAAGGACGTTCGGATCATTAAGAAATACGGAGGAAAAGAGCGTTTGTAAGTTGGAAGAGACTGGACAGTGTTGCTCCCTCGAACACTGGATTTTCGATTCGACCTCAATTTGCGACCCATAAATCCAAAATTCGGACCTAGAATGGGTCAAAATTGAGTTGGCTGAAAAATTGAAGAAATTGTAAATATTGTATCAGATTTTTGATCTGGCTCTGATCTGGACCACAAATTCAACACTCTCCTGATCACAGCGAGAAAACTGACTTAGATTGAAAAACTGAACACACATCGAAATCTAATTTTTTGGTTCGCTGATTTCAAATATCACACCAAACTTTTGATCTAGTCCCTGTTTGGCTTTCAAAAATCAAGCCGTATACGAAAATAGTGGTCTCTCGGGTTGCTTATTTCGATAAATTGGACTTTTCATTTGGATCCAATATGGGCTTCAATGCCAAAATCGATTACACTTTTCAAATGGTTGTAATCAGCTTTTAAGGAGCTGAGAAAAGAACCGAAATGAATTTCTTTGGAACTTCTTTCTGTTTTGGAATAATGTACACACATGTTTCATTGGGAGCAGTTTCGGCATCAATTTAGATATTGTACTCGGAAAAGGAATGAAATAAGACTCCGGCTTGAAAAGTTGAATGGAACATCGAAATAAAGTTTTTTTCTTTAGGGGAAGAGCTGATTCCAAATATCGTGTTAGATTTTCTACTTGGTCATATATTCAAATTAACAGTTAATGATTCAGCATCAGCGGCATGAAAGCATGCTCAAGAATTCGACGTGGAAAAACTTTATTTAAAATGAAAATTTTGTTGAAAGTGTCATTTTTATTATGAAATTTGGTTATTCACTTAGGCAGAAGTTATCATGTGACCCTGAAATGTGGCACAGAAGGACAGAAAAGTCGATTATTTTTTTCAAAAACTTTTTGATTCTACTAGATACAAGCAATAATTGAGAAAATGCCTCCGAATTATATAATAAAATTGTCAATTTTTATTATGCATTACGCTTTTGGGCCTGAATGAGGCCAGACGCTGAATGTAATACAATACTTCAATTCTGTTCACCCGAAACCAGTACATCGATACCACGATCGACACTCTCCTGAATAAATTAAATTTTACACATTAATTGCTTGATTTTGGAACCCAAATTGTGGCCAAGTGAAAAATCTAACGAGATATTCGGGTTCACCTCCGTTGAATTCGTGATCCAAATTACAGCCATATCAAAAGTCGGATGCCATATTTAAAATAGCAATCCCTCCCCCCTCCACAAAAAAATTATAATAATTTCTTCAATTTTTTAAGCAAATTCAATTTTGACCCACTTTCGATCCGAAATTTGGATTTATAGACTCCCAATCCAAGCCGAATCAAAAATCTAATACGATGTTCGATACCAGTGACCCAAAAACCTCCAATTTTGATACTCTGTTCAAATTTTACGCCAATTTAATCCTGTCCATTTGGATCCCAACCAGATCAAAAATCTAACGTGAAATTTCAAATCAGTGACCCGCGGAACTTCGATTACGATATTTTGTTCGATATTTTTTCATTCAAGATTCCAAAACTGGTGGTACGCTTGAGCCTCCCTTCCGGGGGAGAGAAATTTTTTTACCCGAAAAGAAACTGGACCTTGTCCGTCGAAGATCCATTCTGGTCCTGTAAAGATCCGACTTCGAGTTCAGAAAAAAAGTAGAAAGACCTATTCGTGAAACATCCTGTATACTCTTATCTATTCGTCACACTAGCGCGAAATAATTAAGTTTGTAAAAAATATCTAAGAGCATTGTTAATTAGCTATAGACAATTTATCGATATGTTTGATTACAAGAAGGCGAACATTTGGGCGCGTTGCCCTCGTCGCACGCGCACAGCTCATGAACTCCTTCGGAATTCCTCTTCTATCGCACATGGGGAAGTTGTACTCGATATACTGTGGATAATAAATGTGCTGTCTCATCGGCAAACTGAGACAGCACGGTCCCAACACGCTGCGGATTATATTTGGGTATGTACATGTGAAGGGATAGAGGGTGTCACGGAAATATATCCCTCTCTCCGAATTGCAAAAACTGTCGCTGGCTTTGCTCATTCATGAATTACATTCCTTTTTCAGATACCTTTCTCCTCAAAAACTTCTGCCTGGGCCTTAGGGTGGGCCAAGAAAATGTTGCTTTCGAAATGTGTTGCTCTCGTATAAATCTGTTCCGATTGGTATAAAATGCCCCCGGCCAACATTTTTTTGAACTCGAAAAATATTCAGGGGTTATTCAATAGGGGCGAAGTTGGACATAGGATTTTCCATAAGAAAACCTAGATTTTTGCTATGGAAAAGTCTAGAAATCAAGTTTGCCGAAAAAGCATTTCGAGTCTAAAAATACTTTGTTCTCACTTGCGTAGCAATGCTGTATAAATATTTTGAAGAAAAAAAAAATTAGAGATCAACTTGTTTCATTCTTGCAAAAAAATGAACGCCATATATCACAGCCTATCGCAAAAATAAGAAAATACCTGTCTATTCGCGTTTTGCATACGCAGAAGTAATTTTTGAAATGGCCCTCTCCCGTATCTCAAGGACACTACCAAGAATCGAAAAAAAATTACACATGGTACCTTATACTATTATCATTCTTATTAGCGGGCCAGTATATAATTTCCTTAATACTATAATTCTGCGGGAAAAGAAGGGGGTTCCTTTTCCCGCACTGGCTAAGCCCAGGACTGGGCATATGCTTCTCCTTTAATAGCCCAGATCTATTGATCCGCAGTCATTCTCCTCCAGAGTGGTGTTAGATGCTTTATGAACTCGTCCCTCCATCTTGTTAGTGGTCTCCCTTGTGATCTTTTTGCCCCATATGGTACCCAGTGGCTGATTTATCACTTGAGCCGCCATAGGCAGACAGAAAACTGCCGCCCTTGCTCGGCTGACCAGATATTTCTTGGGGGGGGGGGGGAAAGAGTAAACAATTTTCGCTCACTTTTTCAATACTTTCTCTCCATAAAGTGACAAACATATGTTACTACTTGTTTGCTTCATTTACTTGTAAAAGAGTATTCTCCCAATAATCTTAACGCTAAATTGTCAAAAAATAAAATACACTTAATAAAAAAGAATATCTTACATCATTTTTCAAAAAAAGGGAGAGACTTTTTTGTGAGGCAAAAAGAGTAGGTATATATCTGGTCCGACAGCTTCGTTTAAAAAAAAAAAATCCATTTAGATAATCAGCAAATGAGAAATAAATATGAGTAGGTACCTAAATAATTTGTAAATTTTACAACTCACGATTCCGCCCCCCCCCCAAAAAAAAAAAAATTTGCCACCCTAGGCAGCCGCCTACACCGCCTACTGCTCAATCTGCCACTGATGGTACCCATTCTTCCACTTTCCTCTCTCATCTCTCGGTTTTGTATCTAGCCACATGTCCTTCATACTTCCATTATAGTCTTTTTATTGAATGTCCTTTAATGTAGTTTTTTGTCTAGTTGTTTTGTTTGTTACTTTTTCTTGTTTCTTAATTCTTAGCATGCTCCTTTCTATTATGATTTATGTATTCTGTAATTTTTGTACATCTTGTTCAGTTAAAGACCATGTCCGGGCACCATTAATGAGTACTGAGTAGACTCAGCTTTCCCAGATTACACATTTTGTTTTTGGCGGTGTATATTTCTTCCAAATCCCAATATTTTTCCATCCCTTCAAAATTCGTGTTCTCAGCTCTCTCGTTCTTTGTTTTGGAATTCCACAGATTACCCAAGATAAATGAATTCTTCTTCCCATTCTACTTCTCTTCCCTCTATTTCGATCCTTTCCTTGGCTTGGTTAGATAGAATTAATCTCGCTTCTTTACTCTTATGGGAGAGTTCTATGCCAAGTTATTCTACTTCTTCCCTTGTATTCCCTCTATAATTACCACACCGTCGGCAAATCGTAATTATTCAAGTATTCTACATTTATTTTTATTCCTCTCACCTCTCATTTTAATCCCCGAAAAACTTCTTCCAAAGCGCAACTGAATAAGTTGGGGCGAGTGGATCTCCTTGTCTTACTCCCTTACGGCGCAAGTGGTCTTCGCTTTAATTCTCGTGATTTCAAATGATATTCCAGATCGGATTTCCATTCTAATTTTAGACCTGATCTTGAAATTTTGATGGAAGCTTTTTTCACCCTTTTCCGCCTTTTGTACTACTGACTATATCCACGTACTGAGGCAAGTGATAGAAAAAACAAATGAATTCAGACTACCTCTCTGTCTGGCATTTGTGGACTTCGAAAAGGCCTTTGATACTTTAAAAACGGGGGCAATGCAAAGATTGGGAATAGAGGCTCCATACTTGCGGATAATAAAGTACATTTATAGAAACGCAAAGGCCACGATAACAATAGGAGACGGCAACGTGCAGATACCACTGAGAAAAGGGATACGACAGGGAGATGCCCTCTCTCCCAAGTTATTCACCGCGACACTATTTGACATCATACGGGAAATCGATTAAGCAGAGGGCGGACAGGACATCGGTGACGACACTCCAGAACACCTGGAGTATGCGGATGATGTGGTACTACTGGCTCGGAATATGGAGGAGCTCCGAAAAATGCTGGAAAAACTGCGTGAAGCGAGTTTGAAAGTCGGCCTGAGAATCAACGTTGGAAAGACGGTGACAATGTGTAATGGATTTGTAAGTGACAAGATGCGAATTAAGCTGCAGGATGATGTGATAGAAATGACAGAGGAATTTACGTACTTGGGCCAAAATATCAAGATGGACAACGATTTCAGCAGCGAAATATCAAAAAGGATAAGGCTATTTTGGGCTGCATTTTCAAGATTACGGGGAATAATCCGAGAAACGACCATCCCCATCAGTCTCAGAAGAAAGGTGATGAACCAATGTATTGTACCCGTGACGACATATGCCAGTGAGACGTGGGCTCTGACGAAGAAATTGGAAGACAGAATGGTGAAAATGCAGAGACGGATGGATGGAACGCTCGATGTTGGGAATAACGTTGAGGGACAGGTGGACAGTGGAGAAAATATGCGAGACTACGGGGATGGCGGACATCGCGGAGGTGCCCAAGCGGAGCAAGTGGAGACGGGCTGGACACGTGGCGCGTAGTGGACTACAGCGGTGGATGGTGAAGGTTCTCGAATGGAGACCAGCTAGAAAACGAACCACAGGACGACGCCCAAAGAGAAGATGGGGAGATGAGATACAAGGGTTCAAGGCCGACTGGTGGGAAGAGGCACAGGACTGACGTTCGTGGAAAGAGCTTGGGGAGGCCTTCATCCAGCAGTGGATTGAAAAGAGGCCATAGTAAGTAAGTAAGTAAGTAAGTAAGAAGCCTAAAATACTGAAATTAAGATGACGACTTATGTCAACCGAACGATCGACTGTGGGTCTTTCATTTTCTGTCTGACTTACTTCTATTTGTGTATCTCCCTATTTGTCTATCTGTTCATCTATCTATCAATCATTATGTCTAGATTTTTAGTTTTGTAGATATTCAACGCTATTGGCCCCCACGCGTGCTTTGAGGCATTCAGGGTGTCCATTTATATGGTTTTTGTAAATGAATAATTGTATCGAACTATCTATCTGTCTACCTATCTACATCTTTGAGTAACCGATCTTCAATTTTTTCGTCGTATTCAGTGAGAAAAATGGGGAAGCTTAGCCTGGCGACTTCTTCCGTGAACCTTTCCCCGTTACGGACGAATGTTTCCATTCATAATTTCTCCATACTTCACTTACCGATCTCGTACGCAGTGAACGAATGCAACCCTCGAAAGAACTTCTTTTTACCTGGCACTGTACGAAATTCAAATGCTCGATTTTTTTCCGACCCTAGAATGCAACCGTTTCTGCACGTTTTAGGTTTTAAGAGTGTTCCCTCGTCATAGTATAGTCGAAGCAATTTTTAACGAGATTTCTTGCACTTCACCCGAAGTGTAACAACCTCCCATTCGAATTTTAATACTCATGCAAATTTTTCAGCTATAATTTCTATATCTCCTGCGGCGAATTCTGTGTGCGTACATTAAGTCCGAGGGGAGATGGGTAGTATACGTTTAAAAATATGTACAGTAAAATGAATGTATCCGAATAAATTATATGTGAAGTTGAAACGAAAAATTTTCAGTGCTCAATTTAGGCATACGAGGTGCGAGAAAAGTAGAAGCAGTCAGCGAAAAATGCGGTCACTCATTCATCGGTGTAGCATTGGAATGAATGAATGCCTCGTTACGGAGGTTTAATGATCCGTAGCTATCGAACGTGTTCATTGTAATTATAATACAGAAGATACGATCATAATTATAGCGGAAAGATAAATGCTACAATACGAATATACATGAACTGTTTTGCAGATCTGTAATCACTGTAGCAAGCTGTTATATACATCGTATGTATCAATTCTGGCTCTGCTATGGCTTATTCAGATTCTCGTAAAACTCGAGAAAACTCTTTCTGATAACTTCTAGGTTTGGTGAAACCCAGTAAGCCATTTTCCAAATTGTTCGTAGCTACACTATGCCAAGACTCATTCTGCTACTCTCAGGGCTCGTTTAGACTTATCCTAATCTTTCGAAATTTGTTCGGACTGTTTTCAAATGCGTTTACAATTCCATCAACGTAGTGTCACACTTATTTTGACTATTTCCAGCCTCATTCTGCTACCTATAGAATTCGTTTAGACCCATCAGTCTTTCAGAGCTCATTCTAATACTATTGATACTCTTTAAACCGCTTTAGGACTCGTTAAGACTCATTTAGATGTATTCAGACTTCCTTAAGGCGCGGTAAGATCCAAACAGCCACTCTGCTACTTCACCCAGGTGAAGACGCAATGCTGCTGCCCTTGGACTCGTCGGTAGACTCATCAGTAGGGGTTAGCAGACGCATGCATCTGTACGGATTATGAAATAGTATTGCTGATTGGTCTATTCAGCCACTTGTGCACTTACCAATGTTGAAGCAACAAGGGAAAATCATAAACAACACCCTGCCAAGATGAATATAATTTTCTAGGTTTCAGCAATTTGAAAAGAGCCTCAGGACTAGGTCTTGGATTACACATATTCGAGCATCCAATGATCAGCCTGTTATTACCCGATTGTAGTCATAGGCGAAAGGTTTCAGTTGACATTAACTGTACATTGTCCACTGATACTCAATTGCTGATCACAACTAGGAGACAATCAGATGTAGGCCTGTCAAAATAATCGATTATAATCGATAGTGAGCCTTCTTAGCGATTATCAATTACCAAGACTTATTACTGATTTTCATCGATTTTTTTGCAAAATCAAGAAAATAATGCTGCGATAATGCAGCCATAAAGTAGTGCAGCTGCAGTTCAGTCTCTTGATTGCTTGAAAAGTTAAGATAGAACACTAATCATTACTGTTACTGAAAAAACTTATTTTTCCATTCTCTGGTGAGGAACTATATATTACAGTACTAGTGGGGAAGAAGAGCGTTAACGCGAGTTTGTTATAGAACAAGGCAAAGCCAAGTTCGACAACAGAACAAGCGTAAACGCGTTTTTGACCCACTTGTACCATACAATATTTTTTTATATAAGTGCACGGAAACAAATTTTTTCCCTGAAGATTTCTTTAAAAATATTATCAATGTCTCTTTCCTTGTAAACATCATCTGATTGAACGTTAACGAAAACAAAGCCGACAATACTCTATTCCCGAGTAGAAAGGGTAAATGTAGGGAATGAGGTGAGCGATTAGCGCATAGAAACGTACACAGCTAAACACGTCTTGAACACAGGTGTGCATTCTACACTGCCATTGTTTCTTGCTTCTGATTGGTTGGCTTAACCGTTATCGCCACTGGTGAAAATAATTCCTATTTTCTCAACTAACGTAAATAGGAATTATTTTCACCAGTGGCGATAACGGTTAAGCCAGCCAATCAGAAGCAAGAAACAATGGCAGTGTAGAATGCACACCTGTGTTCAAGACGTGTTTAGCTGTGTACGTTTCTATGCGCTAATCGCTCACCCCATTCCCTACATTTACCCTTTCTACTCGGGAATAGAGTATTGTCGGCTTTGTTTTCGTTAACGTTCAATCAGATGATGTTTACAAAGAAAGAGACATTAATAATATTTTTAAAGAAATCTTCAGGGAAAAAATTTGTCTCTGTGCACTTATATAAAAAAATATTGTAAGGTACAAGTGAGTCAAAAATGCGTTTACGCTTGTTCTGTTGCTGAACTCGCAATCAACGGAATTTATTTTCCAGGTACAAAAATTTTCATGCCCTACCCACAAAGTTCTCCATCATCGAGAAAAATTCTTATTATTTCTATTTATTTTTTATTTTTATAAGCTTAGCTCAATTAGGAGACTATTTAAAATGGTTCTATAACAAGGTCTTTATACTAGGTAAGTGAATTCACCCCTCCCTGACTCCTCCTTTGGCTACCCATTTCTGGGTATAGCTCTCATCACTTCTCTCTATTTGTCCCTATCACTAGCGTGGTATATTGATTGGGACCCCACACCTTGCACAAGTTTATCAGCCTCTGCATCTTCCCCCCTTGCCTAGGTGTGGGACCCATGTTATCAGGATGTTGTTCCATTCAAGTCCCGATTCGTTTACAACATGGCCAGTGTATTTCCATTCTAGCCGCTTGACAGCCACCCAGATCTTTTTGGCTTTGGTCATGTTAACTATTTCGTCTATTTTTATGTGATTTCTTAGTTTCACTCGGAAAATGCTCCTCAACATTAGGTTGTGGGTTGTCTGGATCTTTCTTTCCTGTTTTTTTGGCGGTGGTCCAATCTGGGGCCCATAGGTCAGGACAAGGAGAATAGTACTTTTCCGAATTCTTACTTTAGCGTTCAGTTTCACTTTACTCTTAAGTATTTTTCTTTGGGATAAAATATCTTGCACGCCAGGAAAACTAACGTCAGCGACTGGTCATTGAACAGCTGAAACCATGATAGGCGCGACAATTCTGTCAGATATGAACGCCAAACTGACCACGTCAGGGTGAAGTATATGAACGACTTTTTTTTTTGCAGTTTAGACGCCAATAAATTAAAATGTTGCGCTTCAAATTGATAATGCTTCAATCGTTGAAAATTTAAATGTTGCACTTCAAAATACAGTAAACACCCTTCCCGCATAAAACTTCTTTCCTCTGGTCCCTTGAATAAATTCGTATTTTTTATCTCCCCGCCTAATACGTTTCTGATTCGGGTTTTACTATAATAAATAAATTAATAATACTCGTCTTTTCTCTATTAGTTCATGTGTACTCCTACATTACCGTAATTCTTTCGCTTTATTATCATCATCATTATATCATTACATATACGATCATTTTATCACATTTCTATCCATGTCTATTTCATTTTTTTTGACGTGCACAGTTGGCGTTCAGGAGTGAAATTTGACTGCTCAATTTTTTAAAGTGGCGTGGAATTATTGTACAGGCGTTTGTTACATTCATTGGCTGCTTGATATTATATCTTGGCGTGAATTTATTGTTGGGATGTTGAAAAAATTTAATAGTCGTTTCACGTAGCTATTTTGTCGCTAATTTCCGCCTTTCTGACGTGCCGAAAAATCGGTCCCTTTTTCTTTGCACCCAGAATGCTTTCCAGGCATTCGCCTTACAGATTTTCAACTCTTTTTCTGTTCTATTTTGGTTGATAAAATCTGTCCTAAATACTTGTATTCCGTAACCCCTTCTGTTTTTATATTATTATCAATTTTGATTTCGCCAAGATGATTGATATTTGTTCAGATTTTTGTTTTGTTCTGGTTGATTGTCAAGCCAACTTTCGCGCTCTCTTTCCTCAGATCCTCCACCATGGCTCCAAGTTCGTCCCTGTTCTCTGCTGTAATCGCGATGTCGTCTGCAAAGCTGAGATTGTTTAATTGTTTGTAGTGGAATAAGTTTTAATCTCTAAATGTTTATTTTGATCCCCCTTCCCTGTCAATTCATCTGCCGAAAAATATGTTCTAAGACTGCATTAAAAATATTTGGAGAGAGGGGACCCCCTTGTTTCACACCGCGTTCAATCCTGAACCTCTCACTTTCTTCAGGATGTCCATTCTTGTTCTGAAATGATTTTCCCTGACTTTTCCAGGTTCTCCAGGCCAATTTTTCCACCTTTCCAAACATTCAAATACAAATTACACATGCAAGGGGGGAGTCAAATTATTTCGAACATCGTGAGTGGCGAATATCGTCAATCACTTCACAAACTTTTTTTTACTACCGTGTGCTTATGAAGCTGTAGCAGAGGGAGTGTAAAGATGTATTGGAAATGATACCGTACTCTATAGGGTGCAAGGTGGTGCGATGTCAATTAACGATTTCATAGATTTTTTTTCGTGTGACTTAATGCCGATCGTGAAGAAGAGGGGGGAGGCGGAAGAATAAAATTCGAAAATTGGTTTATAGGTTTTCGAGGTCGCTGCATTCGATTATAGCGGCAATTTTTGGATCCTGTCCCTCCTGGTGCGACCGATGAGGTAGCAAGCGTGTAGGACAAGCAACGGTTGACTCGAAATTCACGCTTTCCAATTAAAGCCACCGAGTAGGGTAAAAATACAGTCTTATTTATTCAAAGTGTTGCTAATAGAAAATAACGTCGTAAAAATTTCTCAACTTAAAAAGCACAGGAGCTTAAATTTGGTCCAAATTGAAAATCGGAAGCGATATTCGAAATTAACGACACAAAACCACCCCAATTTCGATACTTCGGGCAATTTTTCGCTGGAGAAGCTAAATTTCTATTACCACAGTGCTCTGGAAAGGGATCGGATAAAAATCTGAGGCGATAATCGAAATCAGCGACTCAGAGCTTGGTTGGCTATCCTGTCCAAAAAATTGACTTTAGAATCTCGTAAAGAATTAGGAACTTGAGGAAAATCAGAGTAATCGGAATTAGCCCCTCCCTCGTGGAGCTGAATGGTTTCGGACGAGAGAAGATAACTATTAAAATGAATTCTGGAACACAGGTGAAAAAGCTCCAGCATATCTAACGACAAATGCTATGAAAGTAAAAAGGTGGTTAGGATCTGGAAAATTATGGCACCAGGAGAGGCAGAAGGAGTTTCAATTCAAGAGTATCGACAGATACAATATAAGGTCATATATTTGAAAACAATGGACTCTTTTGTAACGCGATTATAATTATTATGCGGTCTTTAGATTTTTTTCAAATTTTGTGGATTAGTTACTCTTCCCCCAAAATCTCGGACGCCACTGTCCTGGAGGAAGACCTGAGGAGAGCACCCAGTTGAATAATTCAGCCAATGGTTTCGCCAAGATTTTCCTGAATGTTTCTAAGCTTTCGTTCTCAATCCCATCTGGCCCTGGGGCCCGACCTGGTTTTATTCTATTGAAGGTTTGTTCTATTTCAGTCGGGCTAATGGGGGGAGGGGGGATTTCTTCCCTGTGCACATTTTCTTGCCAGTTATCTGGGTTGCCGTCTTTCGGTTTCTTATCTAAGTATTGTTACCGACAAAACTCCGTGGCTCATCGAACAGAAATAACATCATAAATATCTGAATTTCACTTCTATATCTAATTGACAGTAAATACAGTAGCAAAACATTGGTACAATGCGACCAAAACTTTGAAAAACAAAGAATTATCGATTTCAATCGATTATAATCGATGACGACTGCCTTAAAATCGATTATAATCGATAATGAAAATTATCAATTTTTGACAGGCCTCGTTAGATGCTCAGGGCTGAATCCGAGACTCATCCCGAACCTTTACGCTTCATGGCACAACGCTGCAGCCTGAAACTTCAAAGTTTATTCAACCAGTAATACCAGAGGGGGGAGCTAATGTTCTGTTCATACAAACGAATCCTCTCGAGCGACGCTTTGCTTCTGATTTTGTAATTAAGAAACTGTACGTAATTCGCAAACTCAGGCTCACGTGAAAAAGAAACGAGATAAATCGGCTTCGTGTACCGACGTCTACAAGGCTTTTTGTCTCTCGTCGTTCGAATGTATATAAGAAGTGTGTACGGTTGGTGCTGCAGCATTTAAAAAGGCACCTCTCACTCGCACACTACCCGGTACAAGCTTCCGTTATTGAGAACAGTTTTAGTTAACCGTTTTTAAACCTCCGATTACCGCAATATCCGACATCAAAGTAGGTTGGATCTGTACCAAGTGCATTTTTATTTCCTTTCCATCTTCCTCGTTTTCATTCCTTCCATATAATGTACACACGGCAGCCGAACTAAAAATGTAAACACCCCGTGTTTTTCAATTCCACAAACATACCGGAGTTGAAAATAAAATGAAAAACGAAAGATCTACCCGCCCCCGACTCGTAATTAGGACGCGCGTAATCACCCGGCCGTGTTAACGAATTATTTGGCAGGTATTTGGCTATAGAAATTTTCTCTAAAGTGCTCGATAAATAATTCGATTTTTCCATGTTTGACAATTTGAATCTCCCGCTTTCGTTACCACATCGAAACGTTTCGTCGTAATAAAAGCGTAGCGACGGCTGGGATGATGATAATAATTTTAAAAATATTACCTTGATGGAAAATATTTCTGGTTTTGTTTACAATCTTATGAGAATGAGTAGGCATGTCTCGACACTCAACGGCAGACAATTCGGATAACGGGAATGGCTGAACGTGAAAATTACGTTCTGTAAATACCTACTTACGTTTCTTTTTCTTGTTATTCGGATGAGAAACCGGAAATAGTAGGTGAAAAAACTTTCTTAATTCAAGTTTCAATTTGACGTTCAAATTCACACACTGTCCATTGGGTCGTAGCTACGAGAGGAAAGTGCCTATTCAAAACCCCTTCATTAGCCTGCCGAAATACACTTTTCACATTTTACGTACTCAATATAAAAATGAATGTTTATAACAGTCAACCTGTGCTCCAAAATATCTAGATTCGACCATTTAAAAGGAAAATTTAATACATACATAAAACATAGGAAAAGTGATTCCTTGGCTTGCTTATTTCGGAAGTACAATCAGGTTTGTAATCCGACTCCGATTAGGGGCATAAAATCTAAATTTAACCCTTTGATATGGGCGCAACCGGAGAGGTGCCCTGAAAATCCAGCGCTTTCAGTCTGACCCACCCACACATAACGGTGGTCCTAAGAGACTGGAATGCGAAGGTGGGTAAGGAAGCCGAGCAGATTGTAGGCGGTTTCGGCCTCGGTGACAGGAATGACCGAGGGGACAGATTGGTCCAATTCTGTGAAGAAGAGAATATGTTCATCGCCAATACTTTCTTTCAACTATCTAACAGACGGCTCTATGTAGTCACCGGCCGGAACGACCCGAAATCAAATAGACTTCATTCTTCTCCACGCGCAGTTCAAGAAAGACGTACAAAACATGAAGATATACCCTGGCGCCGACGTGAATTCCGACCACCACCCGGTGGTTATGACGATGAAGCTGCGATTTCAAAGAATAAAAAGACCATAGCCACAAGAGCGCAGGGACATTCGCAGTTCATTGAAACCAGATATCCCCACATGCGTGCTAGAGAAAAAATGAAGAAGGTGATGACAGAACTGCGCATAACTGAGGATCCACACGTCATTTGGAAAAAATGGAAGACAGAGCCGGCCAGGATTCAGACGGAGATAATAGGCACTGAGCATCATCGCAAGAGGAATGCGTGGATGACCACAGAAATAATGGATCTTATGAATGACAGAAAACTGAAAAAATGTGACAAGGATACGTACACAAAAATAAACAAAACTATTCGTAGAAAGATCCGAGAAGCCACGGACGAGTAGCTGAAAGGGAAATGTACAGAAAGTGAAGAGTTGCAAAACAGAGACGACCATTTCAACGTCCACAAGAAGATGAAAGAGTCCTTGGGCAGCGTCGGAAGACGACACCAGGCAACCTCAAAGATAGGAACGGTCGTCTGATATCGGAGAAGGATGGCATACTTGCGAGACGGAGAAAATACATCGGAGGGCTAGTTGAGGACGAAAGGGAGGACGATATCGGTCAAAGACAAAATCGAACCGAGGAAGCGGTGGATGAAGAAGGAATAACAGAAAAAGTGACTTGCGCCATCATGGAAATGAAGCATGGTAAAGCTATCGGACCCAATGGAATGCATTGCAAACTGTTCCTAATTCACAATTCATAATATTTATTTAACGTCGCGTAAATTTTCCAAAGAATAATGGCATGTGCATTACATGTCTCATAAATATGATGAAAGAATAAATGCCTAATTTTCGTATTCTGTTTCAGGTTTTGAGGGATGAAGTCTTAGCGTTGTGGCCATCTTAATCTGAAAACGAAACAAGGCGCTCCTCTCTGTGGTGATTGTGGGAATATGGGATGGAGTAACGATGTCACACAGGAAATCTAACTGTAATTAGATAGCAGTAGAAGAACGGTGCTGATGCAGAACTGGTATTGTTTGCTGCGTGGCATCGGCACCCGCATCAAAGCATCGTCATTTATTTCTTACCGCTTTACAGGATTGTTCAGTGCAATTTGGATAACTCGCAGGATGACGCATTTTTCAATTTATCGTTTCTTATCTTCACATAAACTTCATTTAAATCGAAATAAAATTCTCGTCTTGTCTTTAGCGGATGAAGAATTACAATTTCCTAAGATGCCGTCTGAATTGGTTGAATTAAATAATATGTATGTAAAAGATCAGAAGAACGTTTTCTAGCTCCGCGAGTCAGTTTCATATTCAAATTTGAGAGGCATTATTTGTAGGCAGTTCCTTCAGAGAAAGTTGCTTTCATCTTGTGCGACTGCAGTCTGCAGCTTTGCAGTTTGAAGCTTGCCATTTTTTCTACGAAATAGCCCTCCCCCTTTTTTTAATTTCTGACAAGCTTATGGCATATAACGTACATTAAAAATGTGGCTTCCATCACCGTCGGAAGAAGTAAACCCCACCCCAATTCTTAAACATGCCTATCTGTTGGTATGTCTATCTAGGCTATCTAACGATCTGTCCGCCTGTAGCTAGTTTCTATCAAAACCCTCACTCCTCTAAAATCATTACAGGACAGCATTCGACACGGTACTGATCTCGACGCCTCAAGTTTTAGTTTTAGGAAAGTTTGTATTCTCAGCTCGTTTTAGTCTGCAGCGAAACATCATTTCAGTTACACGCTGTAGGGCAGTATACGAATTGAAAAAAAAAAAAGGCAACGCGAAGAAATAAATTAAAAAATGTTTCCGGGACAAATGCAAAAAATGAAGTTCTGTACAGATACTAAAAATCGTTGTACGTTGTAACCAATGTACGTGCGATTGGAAGGAAAAAAGGGGAGAGAAACGGTTCAACCATGTCCTTTAGATTTAAAAAAAAAAAATTACAAAAGGTCGAGTTTTGTCGAGCAAAATGAACGTTTACATTATTAATCACGTAATTAAACTTAGATCTAACTGGCTGAAAAAAAGACCCGTTAAACGCGCCATGTTAATACGTGGATTCCGGAAGACAGACAACAATGACTTTAATCGAGCTTCTCTTTAAATCGACAAAGCGGACCGATTAATTAACACGACGTCGAAGATGGTTTATTCGCGGGATATCGACCTTTCTAAGAACATACATAGCTATAGTCATACTACAAAGAAGAACATTATGTAGCACGAAAAGAAGACACCGCCAGCTCGATACACATACTCGTATACATGCTCCCAGACTCTGAATTTTTAAAAAGCAAACTAATTCTTTAGATTTTTTTTTCTTTCCTTTTTGCTCTCATGAATCATTCATAAAATATGGAGAACGAAATAAACTTTTAAAAAGAACGAATTTCCAAGAGTACGCGGATAGAAGATATATGTACATATATATACACTTTACACTCGCAATTTTTCAGTTAAAAGTGGAGTGTGCAACTGATACGAATTTTCATGAATTCTATACAGCACGAACCGAACAAATAAACCAAAATGCGCGATAAAAAAATCTGAGAAAAAGGTCGAATTTTGATTTTTTTTTTTTTAACAAATCCAAACAAATTAAACATCTCCCTCCAAATGAACGACCCATGAAACCATTTCCACGCATAAAATCGACGTCGATTTTACATCGATAATTTAACAACTCGTCGATTTTCATGACAATTCGACTTTTTTTCGGCATAGAATTTTCATTCAGATCAACGTCGAATGTTATCAGTGTAATTCGTAACTTTCCCTTCGACACTGAATCGCCCTCGATTTGGTATGATAAAATTGACGTCAATGTGGTATCGTAAGATTGACGTCAATTTGATACGTTAAAATCAACCTTACTACTCACAGATCAAGTTGTGCACAATAAGGCATATACATAGGAAAGAAACACTGAAATTGCAGTCAGGCCCGGCGCTAGAGATTTTGTCGCCCCGGGCAATCGAGGAACATTTGCCGCCCCTGGCAAAAGAAACGAGGCACCAATTACACCTTCGCGATAAGCCCATTGGCCATTGTGGCCAAGTGTGACACATCAAGGTACAACTATTTTTCTTGTAAGTAACCCCATAATTCATATTTACATTTTTTTTTTAAATAGGCCATAATACCATGATGATAGATGAAATGCCGCCCCCTACAAATTGCGCGCCCCACGCAAGGGTTCGCTTTGCCCGTGCCTAGCGCCAGGCCTGGTTGCAGCTTATAGAATGAACATCAAGCAACATCAGTAGCGAGTAGCGACGTCAATCTGAACTCACAGTGTTTTCAACTTAACATCGACATCACCTCTTGCGTCGAAAAAAGGCTAACGTCGACCCGTACGTAAAATCGACGTCGAAATGACGACGATTTTACCTGTCGAATCCATGTCGAAATGGTTTCGCGAAGAGTAGCATTTTATTTCAAAAATGCTATTTTCAGGACACACGGTGGTCCTGCAACTCCACCAAATAACACAATATTTAAAAAACTAGAACAGACCCTAAGGCGGCATTTATTTAAGAAATTTTTGATACTGGAAGTGACTCCCCCATCGGCTCCTTTTTTCGTGGTTTAAAACTACTGCCTGAATTCTTCTAAATTTACTAGTGATGGTGACCGGTGCCGCATCGGCTTCTAAATTTAACATGGGAAATGCGAAAAAGACATGAAATACTTGAAAACGTACATTTTTACCCTAAATATATAAAATATGCAAAATTAAATGGGGCTCAAAATGCAACGATTTTTCTGAAATGTAAACATTTTTCATCACTTTTGGGATTAGAAATGACCTAGGAACCGCTATGCATTTGCATATTGAGCTGCACTCTAATAATGAGACAGTTACCACTTACGTTTGGAAGGTAGACAAAATTCAGAACAATTTCAAAGAAAAACAAATCTTTCTGTTTGAATCAGAATTTTCAAGGATTTTTGAAATCAGAGTACGGATACAAGAAAACTAAATTTTGAAAAAATCTTCTTCACCCGAAAATGTTTCATTACTTTGGAAGATGAAAGAACTTTTTTCGATCCATTTTTCATGCCGATTCCGAGTTTCGCTCATAATTTCCACATAAATCGCTTACAAAGTTGCAAAATTCGTAATTTTTGCATTTTTCTGATATAAAAAGTGTGTAAAGTGTTTCCTGAACTCCTTAATCGTTACCAGTAGCGAATTCAACAGGGCAGCAAGTGTCTCCCTCCAAGAAAGCCCTCTCCAGAAAAGCCATGAACACCAAGCAAACAAGATAAATTTGTCCAGATCCATATGGCCAGATTAACACAGTCTGACATTTTAATCGAGGCTATTCACCAAAATCGTGTGATTTTTTTATACACACAAAGGGTTCCCAACAAGACTGTTTGATCATTTTTTGGGATCGTTTGACCGTTTTTTAGGTTTTTTTAGGAACCCTAGCTAGAATTGTGCGATTTTTTGTTGCACATGAACAGCCTTCAGCAAAATCGTCAGATCGTTTTTGAACTTTTTTTAAGGGGTTCTACGAGAATGTGCAAGTTTTTTCCCATAAAAAGTTCCCTAAAATTGTTTTTTTTAGGGAGGGGGGATTAAATTAGTGTGCCTTTTTTAACCTTAAAAACCAATATACCACATATTTCCTTACGCTACTAATTCAAAGCTGCGTGGTTCTCTAAGATTATTAGCGGCTATTTAAATATTTCTTTCGAGTTTGTACATTATATGTATCATTTTTTTAAAATTTCATCTAAGGACGATCTCCTGTACTGTGAACAATATTATAAAACAATTTCCCTTTTCTCCCTTTTTCCAAAAAATAAACTTGTATTTCGAGAAATTCCTTCATCGTGGGTGTCTCCACACAATAATCATATATCTGTGGAACACGTTGTATTGATAGCACTTCTATTGAAATGAAACACAAGAACTTAATCTCAGAACAACATAGTACCAGCTAGAAAAATTGAGACGTATCCCAGGCGCACCATGAATGCGTCAGTGGAGCCAAAAGTTGAGTCACCTCTTTCCTCCTTCAGGGTGGTCTTTTTCTGTTGATTTATCTTGGCCCACCTAAGAAACCGCGCCCCCGGCCCGGGAAAATACCCTTTCGAGTATCACATCAGTGGCCGAGAGGACGCTTTGAGGCCGGGCCCGAGCTTCTATTTCGCCGAGCTGCTTCCGGTGCACGTGTCCTGCAAGGGCCATCATGCCGTTACCTACTGACCGAGAGGTTCACGCTCCCCGAGCACTTTGCTCTAAGGCATCGACATTTTACTCTACTTTGCGGAGGCATCGTGTAAAAGATCGCCTGGATAAGGTAAAAAATTAAATACAAATGATTGTACTCAGCTTATTTACTAGCTATACAAATCAATTCACCATGGATTATCCTTTTGACAGATGCAAGGAAGATTTCGAACTGTTTTTGCGAAAACATAAGAGCAACTATTAGTTGACTATTCGGATTGTTGATAATGTTCTATGGATAGAGAAGATTTGGCTTGCCTAGCTTTCGAATTTGCTCGTCAAAATACTTCAAAAAGAAGATGATTCCGAACTTTGTTTAATTTGCGATTAACCTGTTTGAAGATCGAAAGAAACTCGGCTTCAGAGCAACCTTTGTACCAGGTGAGCACATAAGGCATGTACCTCTTACTCAGGCATACGTTTCTATGTACATAATTTTTGTTCATCTTAAAATTTTAATGCACTCATAATAAACGATTTCGAACTATTCAAAACTGTTATTTACGTCTTAAGACGTGTAATCTCAATGGTGGTTCCTTTTGCCCAAAATAAAGGTCCCTCATGCCCGGGCATTTTCTGGATATTGTAAAAAAAAATAAATTAATTAAAAAAAAAAAAAAGGCATCTTTATACTCTAGGACATTTTTAAATTTTCAAAACCATACATTGTTGTTAAGATAAGACTTCAAACTATCTCTTAGTGCGATTGGATTTCTCATTCAATCATTAGAAAGAAAATTATCAACTCTAAAGCTAATGGGGTTCTTCTTGTCCGACTCTCCCCTACTTCCTCCCTTCAACGTGAGCATCGAGAAATTTATAACACCGGTTATGCTAAGATTTTCCGCCCACTATCCACTTGCACATGACAACATGACAAATGTTAATGTTATTAAGGGTCAGTAGGATACCTATATAAATTATAACCATTAAAAAATAAATAAAGTCAAGAACATTTTTTGTTCATTTCATTGAAAAAATGCGAATTTTGGTGAATCACCGAACTGTAATTGACCCGTGTCTCCGGTGTAGCACAGGAATTTTACATAAGGATTTTCCAGGAACATCCTTATCGATAAAAATAAAGTCGTTACTAACACATCCTAAAAGTATAGATTAAATTCGGAATGTTCTAAAACAAAGGCATTCCCAGTGTCAGAGTTGAATTTTGGGGAAGTTTCTAAAATACAGGTATCAGAAAACAGTAGTATAGTTCCCGAGAGACGAGAAAAACGCTGATTTTTGGTATCATTTTAACGTTTTGGGAGGTACCGAACCCATAACTTCGGGAACGATAGTATATTGATTAGTATTGTCATCCAACCTTCGCCTCTGAACAAACCATCAGCTACCTTAATTTTTAATTTTTTTCATCTATTTGGCCTTCTTTTGCAAAACCGTACAGAACTAAGTAGCATCGGAAACTGTAAAAAAACTATTTTTAATCTCCACGCAAATGTCTACATCCGCCCTCGTCGAAATGGCATCGCGAAACGTGATTGCAAAATAGTTCGGGTAAATTCACTTTTCTAATATAAAGTTCCCAGTGGACGGCGGAGGGTAGACAGCTGGGCTGATGATGACATTTCAAACTAGAACATTGAAAATCTCAGTCACGGATGTGACTTTAATTTCGCGCCGTAATTTTGGCGCGAACGATACAACGAGAAATTAATTATTATGTAATGCTCTTCTTCGACTAATTCCCGTCGAAGTTAATTTATCGAGTGATTTAGCACATGGAGTACTTCGTCATGTATAGCAAGCGTTGTATTTAATTATAGAAAAGAAATTTATAATTTAGCTGCAGTCAATTTGCGAAGCAACAGAGTCCGCTGCTCTGCGTTTTTGACATTTTCGAACGCGAAGGCAGACCGGAAAATTTACTTTTAAACTGCGCGTTTTATTTATTATACGTACACATAATGTTCTGCTCAAATGAGAGATGAAAAACGCTACCGTGTTCCGGCTACACATGTAGGAGGCAATTTCTATTTCACTGACTGGTAAATTACATATTCCAGATTAAATTACCTCGAATAAGATTTTTTATTGATTTTGAAGAAAATCGATTCGATCGGCGAGGTAACAGATCAACATCCTTATTCCGCTTCAACTTCCGGGATATCTGCTCGATACGTTCACAAGAGTTTTCTCGAAGTAAGATTTACAATAAATTTCCAAAACAGTCTTTCAATGTCACGATGCGGGCTTCCAGAAGAACCACAGAAGTCACCTCAAATCCTCCAAGTGTGGACACAACTAGCCCTCTCCCTGTTTTTTGAAAACTTTTTAAGTATTTCTCGTATCTCTCGAAATGTTCAACATAATTATACTCGTACAAGATAGAAAAGATTCTTCACAAATAACTGTTATAAAACGGCCAAGAAAAAGATATTCCAAAAAATATTTGAGCAGCATTTCAGCACAAGCTTTACGGGGAAAACGACAATACTTAGAGCAACTTTTTCATTTCACAAAATTGGGTATACAAAATTGATGCAATTGTTCTTCGAAACCGTTTTCCTATCATTATACCTTTCTGTTCTCGGAATCTTTTTCGTTTCCATGCCCCCACTCCCCCGATTCCACGCTTTTAAAAACGGTTAATTTTCTATTTAACGGGTTTCTGACAGGACTGTAACAGTGAAATTTCACAAATTTCTACGATAAGATGAGTCGAATTAAAGTCTTCTTGATTTTACTTTTGATATCAATTTGACTTAAGCTGAACTAGCACAAGATATGCTAAAACAGGGGTTTTTGTCTGGATTATTTCATCTAACGATTCAATACATTCGTACATGCATTTTTGGTAGTATACACATAATAATTTCAGATCATTTTCATTAATTTTGTCTTCACGTAAAGGTACATATATCCATCAGAGATGTCAGTCAATCTATCATATTACCACTCCAATCAATCTAACAAGAAAAATTTTTTACGCATTTAAATAGGCAGTCCTAATATCAAGTAGTTTGCTTAGCAATAACTCCCAGGAACAAAATGCAATTGTCTTATGTCTACAAATCTCAGTCGAGACATTTTAATATTTTCTGCCTTTCTGGCTTGTTACGAATCAATAGTGCAATAATAATTATTATTATTATTAATACGACACTAGAAGGCTCCACCCTCTGGTCTTTTTGTGGTCCAACCTCCGATACGTAATAGTTTTATGTATATAAATCAACTTCTACAGACATGACATATCATAAGCTCTCAAGTCATCAAGACCGTCTTATGCCTTCCTAGGGTATGTGTTATGTCTAGAGTCATTAGACTTTCTGCCCGGTGCTTCCGTCTTTATATTTCATGCTTTTGTCTTTGTCCCATGTTTCATGTTCATGTCTTACTACTGTCATATCCTTGTTTTATATCTTAGAATCTTATCATATTTAAGTCAAAATATGTTGCAACAAACGCTGAGTCAAAGACTCATTGCAAGAGCCTTTTTACATTAGTTCAGCGTATGCTACAGCTGAAGCAAAACGCTCTATACAGCAGGCGACATTAAAAATCTAGCCTTCTCCCCAAGAAGTATTCCGCGACATCATATCATTCACCCAAGTCACCATCAATAGACAAGACATAATGACATATTCAACTGATGAGACATATTACGACATAAGTAAGACAATGGGATCTAAGTGAAACATAACAAGTCATAATAAAGGCACAGTTAGACCGTATAAAGAAGTATAATAACACACAATCTTAATCCCCAAACTAACTGATAAGACTTTCACAACCTGTACAATACTGATATTGGGATTTAAACATGCACTAGAGTGCGCTGCAAAATTACCTGCGCGGGTGTTAGCGCGTGAAAATGTGTGAGTGATCAAGTGTGCTTTCAAATAGAAACACTGCTATCTTTAGGAGGGAAAAAACCGAGTAAAAATTATTCTGCCAGTGGAACTGATTATAATTTAATTTTTTGGTGATGATGCCGTTGAATTTCGGACAAATTTTCTTTGAAAGTGAATTTTTAATCGACTTAATGATAGTTGAAATTTGCTACACGCTTACGGTAAATCATACGTGATCACTCAACACATGCAGAGCTGCTAACACTTGAAACTCCAAGTTTAAATCCCAATACAACTTGTCAAAATTGACTGAAACAGCCCATATGACTTCATGTCTCGAGTGTTCCTATCTATATTTTCATATCATATCTAAGGATGAGAACTCTTAAATGCTCTTTCACTTGGCACTGTTTCAGTTACAGTTCCACTCCGATATAATTACCAAATTACAGTATTGGTTCATCATGGGTTTCTACTTGTCGGGTAAGTTCCAAAAAAACTAAGTATGGATACTGGTTCCGGTTCTTGATGATTCGGTTCCCGGTTAGCGATGAACAGAAAAGATGGAGGGAGGGACGCAGGAGGAGGGAGTATTGGGTCCTGGTTTGGTTCTAGTTCCATTTACAGATAATTTACAATTCCTGTTCTTACGGGTTTCTGTTTACTAAAAGAACACAAGTTCCGTTGTTCCCATTCCAAAAGATATTTCAAAGGTACCCGTTCCTAAAATGGTTCTCGGTTACAAGAGATGAGCAGATCACGAACAAAGATAATCTAAGATAACTCAGATCAGATCACTAGGAAATTTTAAAAAAAAATTCTCAGGTCATAAGATCTTTTTGCAATAAATGATCTAGACCACGATCTTTGATTAGAAAGATCGTCGCTTTTATAACTGATTGCTGTAAGCGACATTGGATTTAATGACAGAGTATGCTAAGTGCGATCTTTCTTGGTGACCATTTTTTGATTTGAAAGTTGAAAAAGATCATGAATCTTCAGATCATGAGACACGATAACCTGAATGATCATGAGACATGATGATTTGAATAATCTCAAGATTATGATCTGAATGATCTTTTTTCTAAGTGATCTTGCCCATTTCTATCAGTTCCTGTTCTCATCCCTGGTTATATCGTATGTCTTAGATGTCATGAATTTCTCAGGAAAAACTAGGCATAATAAGAAGATAGATTGTTAGATAAAATAAAATTTTCACGTACACCTCTTTATAGCCACTAGCCAGCGATTTCCGAGAAAACATTTAGCCAGGCAATAGACCTTATTTATTCTTGGTGAAAAAATCACGTTTTCGGTCAAACAACCTCTTAGATCAGTTTCATGGGTTGAAAAGAACATTGTCTGTCCGATTTCAGCAATATCTAAACAAGTTAACCCGTGCTACAAGAAGCGAGAAGTTCTTATGAAAATTAACATTGATTTTTGGAATTTAAGCTTCAGTCATGAGGGAAGTCTCCCCATACTAGAGTACCTGGAAATACCCGAGTGCGAACATCCGCTATTTTGAATCGCTTGGTGTTCGACGATTTATAATTCACTACACCGAACATTCCCGCGTACCGGATTGTGATTCGTCGGGCACCAAGCGACTCACAATTGCAGATGTTAGTACTCGGGTGTTTCTAGGTTCTCTACCCATACGAGCCTGAAAACAATTTTCTTTCTCTTAAGTTTTGGGGGTTCCTGAACTCATTTCAAGGGTTATCTCCCCATCCAGGGAAGAGCTAATTCTAATAACGCCAGTTTTCCTCATTTCCACATTCATTACGTTGTTAGTAGGGTTTTTCAAATCTCTAAATCTGTGTCTGGGTTCCCTTCTCTTCTTCCCTCAACCCTTCAGGCTCCACAGGGAGCAATTCTGCGATTACTCCAATTTTCACATTGTTTATATTGAATACACAGTTTTATGGCTTGCTGACATGAAATTAAAGAAGGTTTATCACATTGCACATTATTACATAATTAAATCATACGTAACGTATTTTACTCATTTTACATAAAAAATAAATCATTTACAGGACAACAATAAAAATATGCAGTGACGTTTTGCTCTTCGTGATCAATTTTTTGGCTTTGAAAATATGAAATTCCAAAAATCAATGTTATTTTGCATAATAACTTCTCTCTCTTGCATTTGAAAGGTTCAACCTTTTCCGATTTTGCTCAAAATTTTCAGAAAATACGTTTCCAATTCGAGGAACCGATCAGGGGGGGGGGCCTTTAAAAAATCAGAATTCGAAAATAAGGATCACCCTAGCGTTTACTAATTACTGTTATCTACTAAGAGGGAGGTGTAGTAAATACAATCCTAAATTAAGAGCTATACATAAAAATACCTTATCTGAATCAATGTGATATAACTTCTGACCATTCAACAAATTTCAAACCTGGAAATATTGATTCTAGTTCTGCGTATAGTGGTAAATCAGACGAATGACGCTGACTGAATTCAAAAATACTTAAATTTTCTAATAAAATTACTAAAAACATGAAAAACTAATAAAAATGTTTGGAATTCAAGTATTTCAAGTCTAGGGTGAAAAAATATGCATATTTTAAAGTTGATACACGAATTAGGAACTGGTAAGTATGGTACTCACAATATATAAATTCTATGATGCTGAGCATTGATCAAAGGTAACTTACCTGAAACAAAAACCAAAATATTCAAATTAAACTAAATTAGTAAGAAATACGAGAAATTCAAAATAGGATTACAGGCCCCTAGCGGCAAAAACGTGTTCTGTAATAGAGAATTATGAAGACCTTGTGTTTGAAGGGGAGCTTCCTGAAATACAGGTTCAAATGTTAGCCCGTTCCTGCCATAAAGCCTGAAGAGTCAGACGGAGCCAGAAATGAATTCAGCAACCCATGAAACCCTATTTTCAATACAAACAACATGAAAACTTGAGTAATCGCGAAATAGCCGCCTGTGCAGCCTGACGGGTTGAGGGAAGGGAAGCAAGAAATCTGGAAACGGATTCAGGGTCTCAGAGGGTCCTGCTAACAACGTAAAAAACTTGCAAACTGGGGAAATTTGAGCACTTGAACATGAGAGATAAGAGAGGAGCCTCAAAGGTGGAGGAGAGAGAGGGAAAACATACCCTTTGAAACGGATTCAGCGGCTCAACAAACACGTACTATTGACGTAAAGAACTTGGAAATCGGGGAAAGTGTGGTATCTACAGATTAACCCTCTGCGGAGCCTGAAGTATTAAGGCAAGGGGACACAAAACTCCTGAAATCAATTTAGTAACCCAAGAAACTGATATCGAAGTAAAAAACTTGGAAATTGAGGAACATTAGGAGCCTGAACGGTTGAGGGAAGGGAAGAAAGAAAAACCAAAGCGGATTCAAGGACTCGAAAAGCCCTACAAATGTAAAGAATTTGAAAATTGGAGAAATTTGAGTACCTGCATACTAGACCGATAAGGAGCCTCACATGGGGGGCAGGGGGACATGGCCCTTGCAACAGATTCAGAGACCCAACAAAAATGTACTTTCGACGTGAAGAACTTGGAAATTGGAAAACTTCAAGATTAATCCTCTGTGGAGCCTGTAAGGTTACAGAAAAGGGAGAAAGAGCTCCTGAAATGGATTTAGTAGCCCAAGAAATCATACCATCGATGTAAAGAACTCGGAATTTAGGAAAATTCGAGCAACGGGAAATCAGCTCCCCTTGGAGCCTAAAATGTTGAGGGGAGAGAGTAAATAATCTCTAAAATAAATTCAGCAACTGTTAAAACCCGCTTTGAGAAAATAGAGACACGGGTAAACCTTTTCCAATTTTGCTCAAAGTTATCACAATTTTTCCAATATTTGAAACCAGTTTAGGCGGTGGCTTATTACAAAATCAAAAATAAGGACGGCTCTACTAGGCAACATAAGAGAGCCTTGCACTCCTTAATGTCACTGATGCAGGTACCTTCTTAACAAATAAACTAAAAATCAAGAAAATAGTAAAAAGTGAGTGCTAGTATTTCTGATAGTAGGGATCAGAATAAGGTATCATTTGTTACACAAATCCCCCAAAAATGAGGCATCTACAAGAGGGAAGGGGCACATTTTTGTAAAATGCTACACGGACATCGAATGCTCGGTTCCAGGTTCCGAAGATCGCCGCAATCAGAGATGGGCGTTGCTCTTGAAGAACAAGTTGTTCACTTGCTCTTGTTCACTATTTGGTGAACTTAGTTCTGAACTAGTTCATCTTCCCAAAAAAAGAACAAGAACTAGTTCACGATTTTTGGACCTGATCAACTTGTTCATTCTTTGTCTTTGTTCATCTATTTTTTCGTAATTTTCTTATTTTGATTTTTCTTGTATATTTCCACTTTCCAGACTTTCGTTTCAACTTTCATAATGGTTTCAGAGTTACAATAAATACAAATTATAACATTATTGAATTTTTATTTGATGTTTAAATTTTATCAACAATTTCATAGGATTTCATGGGGATTAAAAACATTGTTTGGGCAACAGCCTAGTTTTCAGTTGTAGGCTATTACCCAAAAAACATTTTGGCTCGCAATTCGTTTGTACAAACAAAAACCCTATTTTTAAATGAGTAAGACCAAGAGCAAAGGTTGTTTTTAATGACCAAACGATGAACTAGATCAGTTGGAAAACCAAGTGAACAAGCGCAAGAACTAGTTCACATGGAAAATAACAAGAGCAAGAGCAAGTTCATTAAATAATAATGAACAACGCCCATCTCTGGCCGCAATTCGTTTTCATGGCATATATTTACCCTATTTTCCAAACTGTGACACCAACATAGGGAAGGGGTCAACATTGAAATATGCAATGTGAGTGTTCCTTGTAGAACTTTGAAGACCGTTCAATTCATTATCACGTTTCGACCCTAAATTGAAAAAAGGGCACCCAAAAGGCAGGAGATGGTGGTTTCAGATCAAGAAAGACTTCCAAATTACCTTCCCTTCTGGAGCCACTTGGTCCTGGATCTTCTCAAAAAAGGAACTGGATAGTCGATCTTCGGTTTCCTATAGCAGTAGTTGGAGACTTCGACATTGAGAAACCCGCAGTCACAAGAATTCTTACGCAAGGCTGGTGGATTTATTACGGGAACGCGTGATACCGATGGCCTGGCAGTTTGGGTCGCAGCGTAGCGAACATCTGAACAATTTCCACGGCGAGAGACTACAGCTGAATACACGCAATAAGAATAGAGAAAATTGAGTACGCGACAAACGAAACGTATTTTATTGTTAGAATTAGCGTGTCAGTCAGTCATACAGCCATAGGACACCGTGTCGCGTTTGTTAGAATCATTCATTCGCGTATATACTGAAATCAAGTCTGTCGTTTTTAATAAAATAATATTTCCACGATGATGAGGCGCTAACAGGAAATAAGAAGGCAGATGTTACCATAATGGTCTTCGACCTTTCTAGCGCACATACATGCACACACAGCCTCTATACATACACACACCACTACCACCACATTCGAGATAAACTTCGTTACCAGAATCCTTAATCATGCTGAATACTATACATAACGTTTATTACTCTTCATAAACTAACTCGTATCATGAACGGGCAATTCTTGTACAGTAAAAATCACGTCACAGATGAAGAAACTGTCGACTGACCAGCTTTGCGTATCTGTGCGTCCACTAAGAATTGTCCGTGCCCAGGAGCGCAGCAACTGGGAAAGGAGAAAAGCCTCCCCCGTCCTATCCACTTAGCCAATTGGAGAAAGTCGAGAAAATACTATTAAAGTTGGGAACATATTGATCGGGTTGGAAAATTCTAAGTCCGAAAGCACATAAAAGATCCAATTTTGTCGGTTTTTACGAATCTCAAAATACCAAAAGATCTTGAAATTTAGGACACTAGTTGGAAAATTCCTCTTCGCGCCCCTCCCGAGGCGATTTGCTTCGCTGCAGTCCTACAGTCCGTACTACTCCCCTTTAGAGCAGAATACAAGCGGAGGTGGCGATATGTACCTTTCCTAAAGGGTTATGACATTTCTGATAACATTATCTCGAACATTAGTTTGTCAAGCCAAAAACATGTTCCGTATTACTGAAATTATGGGTGGAAAGGAGAGGGTTAGAAAAAAACGTATTCAGTAGCAATTTCCCCAGTGAAAGTTACCCTCTCTTGTACATCGATTTCATTATCGATTAATGAAGTACTCGTCAAAACCAATCGTGGTCTGCACGAAGCAAAGAGAGGTGATCCCCCCCCCCACCCACTAAGAAATTTCGACTTTCAGCCGGGAAATTTTGGCACTCAGTTGAGAAAATTTAGGGTTTTTTTTCTCTACTTCCGTTTTGCTAGTTGAATAAAATCTTGTAAAACACTTCAATCATTATTTACTAAAAGTTCTGAAAAATCTGAACAGTTCACAGTCCAGTTGGGGAATTTAGAACTCAGTCGGGGAAATAAATAAAAGGCAGAACTTTCTTTTCCTGTTATATCAACTAAAATTTGTAGCGCCTTGTTCAACTCCCCCTCCCCCCTTCATGAACATGTTCTTCGAACCAGTAAAATCCAAACAGAAACCAACATTCGGTAGTATTTTCCCGCTACGATGCTCAGTTTTCGATAAGAGGAAAACAATGACTTCATGGCATAATTTTGCCCTCTAGGGAGCAAGCGAACACTCGTGTTTACGGGAACTAATTAGCATGTGCATTCGGGTGGGCCATAAAAAGTTGGTAGGACATTAAATTGAGTATATTTTAATATATCATGTTTCAGCCTCTTGTGGGCCAATCCCTGTAGAGGTTGGGGCCAAAACAACTAAAAAAATTAAGTTCCCAACTCAAAAAACCTAACTATGACATATTTGATGCCTGTAAATTTTAATATTTCACATTTCAGCCCCCTGTGGATCAATATAGATGAGGACTGGACCAAAACGACCTCAAAAATTGAATCTTCGACTTTATAAATCGCAATTTTCATAAATGCATCTGACGTATCTAGCGGCAGATTTTAGGTTCTGCCCTTTGTGAGCCTTTTTGAATTGGAGCAGGGGAAAAGTAACGTCGAAAATGAATTCAGCACATCCAGAAATTTTATACATTTTCAAGTATTTTCATATCCTTGCTACTGGCTATAGTAATGAAAGTTCACTTTTTACCAAGATTCACATCAGGGGAGAGGAACTGACCTTGAACATTTTTTCTTCTCAATGGATAAAATGAGAACATTTTTTTCGAGTCAAACCAATATTTTTGGCCTAACTCGTTTCTTAGAATATTGCAATGAAGAAGGACTTCTACCCTTTAATCGAATAACATAACAAATAATTTAGATCCGCCTAAAATGAAAATGGCAACGGGCGACTAATCATGTTCCATCACATATTATGAAATGAGAAATTGGCTCACAATTCGATAATTTACAACGTGGTTCCTTAAGTTGGCCGTGGAACAATGAGGTCGGGATGAACGCGGAATCTCTCTACCCCTCCAAGCGAGATACAAATAATTTCGATCCGATCGAAAGAAGAGAAGAGCAAAGGATGACTAATGTTGTATCATGGCGATTTACGACATGGTTTTTCAACGTGGCCGAGGGGTCTTGTGCGGCTTAAGAGAGACACCTACCCCTTCAACTGAACTGTAATTTCAGTCCGATCGAAAAATAGAAAACCAAAGGGCGATGTTCTATCATATAAATTACACTCTTTTATTTTTTTTTTTCAGTCAAACTGAAATTTGCAGCTCGATTGAAAGTATAGCAACCTATCTCCACCCCCTCCCCCTTCAACATGACCCCATTGTCCACCGGTTACCCTAAAAAGCCGGATCGAAAATCGATGATTTATTTTCATTGTCTTCATTTTACTCTTTCCCATCAAGGAGGACGAAGGGAGCCCCCGTCGTACCCAGGAAATTCCTCTGGAAGTTCGAAATTTCCCAGTCAAATTTTTTCCGGTGGTTGAAAGGGATACGAACTGGGAGTGAGAGGTTACGTTTTACTACAAGAATTCTATGCTCATTGAAACCGGAGATTCCTCGAAGATCAGAATTTTCAATTTTTTCCACACTACTTGTACGCAGTGTTGCCAGAACGGCATGTTCAGTGCTAGATTTAGCAGAATTTTCTATTTTTTGCAGCGAAAATTTCATTTTAGCATCTTAATTCTCATTAAGAAACTCTTCAGCAGCATTTTTTTGCCATCTAGCAAAATCTAGCAGAATTTAGGACATCCGAGAGCAGAATTCAATCTTCACTTATGGCAATACTGCTTGTAGGATAAAATATTAGGATAGATTTTACGACCCTTTTTTTATTGTACCTAGATTTGAAAAATACACGGGACATGAAATAGCTTTATGTCCTATCAGCTGAAGTTTCTTCGAAGGGGTGGAGGGCAGGTCGGGTTTTTAATATCACAGAAAGAAGAGATCACGTCTTATGACTTCACGTCTCATTTCTTATGTATTCACGTCAAGACACAATAAAGAAATCATCAGACATGAAGACATAAAATAGACGTAATAAAAATATAATCAGACATAACAAAACATCAACAATTTTTATTACCAATGTTTTCAGCGGGAGGCGAGCTTTATTCACAGTCGATCAAATGGATTGAAAATTGACTTTAGCTACACAGTCCAGGAAAATTGAAGGGATACCAAAGAAAGGGATGTAAGTGCCACAACCATCAAAATCGAGTTTTTCATTGGTAAGGACCTGAGATCTCAAGAGTCCAAGGTAGCTGGTCTGCCCTATTCATGAACACTATACCTGCCTTTATACATATCTTAAGTTAGTTTATGTGTTATATCTTGCGACTTGAGATTTTGGAGATCATGGGTAATTATGTCAGTATATGTTTTTTTTATGTCTTGGCGGTGGCGACGGCGGATTTTATTTTTTTAGTAGGTCTTGGAGGGGCAGTAAAACTTTGGTAGATAAAGGCCCGGGGGTGTAAAAGGTACTCATGGTGGAAGAGGGAGCTCCTGAAAGGAAGGAAAACCACGGCGGTGGCGGGGACTGTAGAGGAAGATAAAGGTCTCGGGGGGGGGGGGTGTAAGAGGTCCTGATGTATGAGGAAGTCCTTGGTGAGAGAGGAAACCAGGAAGGCAAATGAAGGCAGTGGTGCGGAAGATACTGGTCCCGGGGAGGGGGTTTTGAGAGGAAGAGTTCTCGTGGGGGAGGGGCGGTCATGGTGGTGGAAGCTCAAGGTTGGAGGACCAGGGGATCTTCGAGGTGGTTGAGCGAGGAGGCCGTAGGGTGATGGAGCCGCGGAAGGCTGTAGAGAGGGACTAAAGCCGCCATTGGGGAGGGAGTAGAGACTGCTGATAAGGAGTTCTGCATTTTAGCAAGACTTTTTTCTTCTCTCATGATTCTGATCCTACTGCCAGGAAGAAAAAAACTACTGCGTTAGGTCTGTCAGCAGCCGTGTTTTCAGATAGCAATCGGTACAATTTACACGCAAAAACAGTTCGAATGATGGACACGTAGCCATACCTGTTAATTAAATACGAATAAAGGGGGAAACTTTTTCCATTTTTAAGCATGATTATTCACTGATAATAAATTTTTATAGAATACTAACTGACCCGCTTCGCGGCTCATCTAAACCACATAGGCTAAAGTAAGTTAGATGGAGGAACACACTGGTATCGAGTTTGTAACACAGTAAATAATGTATCTTATTCAGTGCTCATGCAGGTATCCCTAGTTGTATCCGCAGGTATACATTTTTAAAATTTTAATTAATAAAAAATTATTTTGAAAATAATCATTAAAAATTAAATTAAAACTAAAAATTATAACCTAAATTAATTAAATAAATCCTTTCGTAGGTATAGGTATTGGTACCTACTTAATGCCGGGTAGATACATGTTTCTTTAGAATGGGTAGGTAAACTTGTGCACCAAATTGGAAATTATTGATTAGTCACAATGAGAGTGTACTTAGGGCAATAAACAATATTTGTAGCTCTACTTATTTCATATTTACATATTTTAATACACGAAACACACGACACATTCTTACAAACAGGCAAACAAAAACAACTGGTTACTGTTCTGAGATCTGCGGAAGTTTACAAAATGAAATGGCTGCAACTTGTATTGCATTCAATTGGAGGGTCTTGATTTACTAGCCGTTTATCCAGGACCGTACCCACGGGGGAAGAGGGGGGAGGCCCCCATTGGCCAAAAAAACACGAAGAAACACTGAGTTGAGACGGAGAGAAGCGCGGATCTGTGACTGAGGCCCCCTCCCACCAAGAAAAAATATATCTAAATCGCAACCCCCTGCCCCCTTTACTTAAATCCCGGGTACGGCCCTGCGTTTATTGCTTGATATTCACGTTATTCAGACGAAAATTTTGGTGTTATCAAAAATTTAATCGGTTATTAGAAGAAATGCTGATTTCAAAAACTGAAATTTTAGGGCTTCTGCAGATACGAGGCTGAAAATTGGCCGTGCGATAAAAAATGAGGACGAAACAATATCAAGTATATTGTGGTCACATTAAAACAGCCGTAATTGTAATAATTAGACACTTTGAGCTTATTTTGAAAATTTCAGATTTTCAAACCATATTAATTTCTGAAGAGAGACAGTTACAACCACCAAATTTTAACATAATGTGAAGAAGTTCGATGTAAAACACTTCCAAAAAGTTCAAGACGAAAACAATTAGAAGGTCCAAAGGGGGCAAAATTTTGTGGTCCCCCTCCCGATGCGGGTACTGAAATTTTTTTCAGCCTAAAACCTATTTAGAGTTTATACGAACACATCCAGAAAATACAACACCCCCCCCCCCAACTCTAACGTTTCACCCATCTACTTCGAACAAAAACACAGACAGACAAACAAATACTGTTATACATATTAGAGATAAGCCATAGACCTAGTTTGTCATTCAGAAAATCAAAATTCCATCATTCGAAAGAAAATTCCATGACTTTTCCCTGACCATCCAAATTCCACGACTTTTCCAGGTTTTCCTGAAAAAGGCAACCCTGGAATCGTATCCCATCTCATGAGCAAGTTTTTCGAAGGATGGAAAGAAGGAACTCAGTTTTTCAATAAACACACTACGCGTAGTGTTCTTATATGTCATTATAGCTAACGAGAAATAGTTTTTTTTTAGCACAGAGGAGGAAGGGAAAATCAGATTTTCCAGACCGTGACTATAGAGATTCAGGAACCAATAACACAATAGGATGTTAAGTGAGGGCTCATTCATAAAATATTTTACAAAAAATAACGAAAATAAACACAGAATACCGGCCACTCGACCCCTCGCCTATGCACTGGACCACGCTCTAGGTCATTTTGAGTTCACATTACATGCACTTTTTTTTTTCAAATTAAGAGAAATGCGAAAATAATTCGATTTGCAACATATCGGACGTCGGTCAACTATATGCATTTCGTTATTATTCCGATCTAGTTACGAAGTCACTCCACATCTACCCCCTGCCCCCTTTCCTCATCTCAAATAACAGCGTTACATCCGCGTTTCTGTACATACCGCGTTCGATTGAGACTGTATGCTTATCTAACAGAAGCATTCGATCTTGAGATCTTGAAACATGACCTCAAAAGTCGGAACCGGTCGCCACGTTGGTTACGACGAATCGAAAGATCCGAGACGCGATCTGGTTTGCGACAAAAACCAGTGCAGTTGCAGTGCGATAGTGGGAACGCATGTGCTCGCCAGTGTCCAGCAGCCAGAGATGCCAGACGTACGAGAAAAGCCGCTCCGGAGACGGTTCCAAGACTGCACGGTCCAAGAAGGAAAATCGTCTCCGCAATTTTCGTACCCTCTTTTTCTCGTCCGCCTTTTCCACATTCGTTCGTGGAAGAGAAGCACCAAATACTCGGTGTCCGTCCGCTCCACAGAGCACAAATTTTTAGCGTTTCAGTCCATACATGGAATGTAAACGAAGGACCGGTTTACAGCGTAAGCTCCTCGCGATACGACCATATACAATCCCACACGCTCTCCGACGCAAAAAAAAAAACTAATATTATTGCTTTTTTATTTATATACAGAGCGTTTTCCCTCCCTACAGTTCTTTCTTCTCTTCGATCGAACTACACTTATACACCGAGTATATTACCAACAATGCATACCCAAGATCTGGATATCTGTAGTCAATAACCATTCGATCAACGACCTGTTTGTTTACCGATTTATCAATTCACAAGTACAACTGGCAGATGCCGGATTACCGCGCCGGTTAGATGACTCGAATTTCCGGGAGAAATAAAAAGTCCACAGACTGTGTAAGTCAAAAAGTATAACTTTTTCTCAAAACGATATCGCACCTCACCGTTTCAAGTACACATCATTGGGTTGGTTGAACAGTTCCGTTCTCTAATGTCAACTCGATCTGGGAACAGATCACGCGACTGCTTAGGATTCGGCGTGGCGAGAACACGTACTACGTTGGAATACGTAATCAAGGGGCCCGCGGAGCAAACACAATAATTCAATGGCAGCTAAAAACACCAGGAATGTAAACAAATGTACTGAAGGACACGCATCTCCGTCCTAAAGTTACAACTTCTCAAAATCTAACGTTAGTGACTCAATTTGTCAATTTGAGTTGAATGACTTCGCTCCCTGGTCAATATTCAACACTTCTTCTTCATAGCCCATGCTTTGGGCACCGGCTCATTTTCAATTAAGACTCACTGATACTCTCAAGACTCTCTGAAGACTCTTCGCAGCCTCATTAAATCTTCCATTTGTAGAGTGCGCCAATTCACTTTTTCTTCTTCTGCAGTACAGAGCGCTTTCGGCTGTTATGCCATCATCAGTAGAGTACCCTAGATGAGACTTGTCTCTTATGGTCTTGTAGTCATAGTCGAGGGTAGTACCGTATGGTGAGCCTGTTTAGTCGTGTGCTCCTATTGGTTGTCAGTGATTATGCATTCTGTCCAAACAGTGAGTGTTATTGGTTGTGTGCTCCTATTGGATGTCTGTAATTGTGCGGTCTGTCCAATCCGTGGGTGTTATGTTATTAGTTGGAATAAGTTCTCGCTTTGGAAGTTAGTTGTTGTGTTTATTATGTTGTTTTCTTTTGATTTTGCCTTCATTATTTCTAGTTCTTCTTTTAATTTTCTTTTCCCTGAGTTGTTTTCCATCTGTCGATTTGTCATTGTTATCAGAGGCGAAACTTGACTTTCAGTTTGGGAAGGGGGGGGGGGTGGAGAAGGAAAATTTGCCGATTTTTCAATCAAAATATTTTTTAAATTAAAAACAACAAACAAACAAACAAACAAACGTTCTTAAAAATGGAAAATTCAAATGAACAGTTTCAAAATTTGCCAACTGTCAAATTATTGGGGGTGTTTTACCCCCCCCCCCCCATGGTTTCGTTCTTGCAAATGCAGATTGGAACCTTATCCCCAAGCACTCAATTTCTCGCACATGAGCATACTCTAGTCTGGGAGGGTAAACTAGAAAGTTTGTAGGAATACTGGAGAGGAACACACAACTTCCTTTATCGTTAAGATAGTCCTTATTTCCCCTTGGTGATCTTTTTTTCTGAGTTTCCTTTGATTCGTCTCCTAAACTGGTTCCAATAAAATTAAATTTAATTTAAAAAACCTACAAAGTTTCAGGTCGATTGGAGTAGAGGAATCTGTGCCCCACGCTCCCTTTCCTTTTTTATTATTATTATTTTTTATTTATTTATGTACGAACCACTAGCTGCACCAAGGGCTATACGGCTGGGCTGTTGGGGATGGTTAAATTAATAAAAAAGATGTCTGTGTCCTAGAGCAGGGTGTCTACCAGGTCCAAATTTTCCAATTCCTTGACTTTTCCTTGACCTTTTCTCATTTTTTTCATAACCGTTTTACAGACATACAAATATAATCTTATTCGTAGAACCTTACCAAGGTGGGGGGGGGGGAGCTCACAATAAATAGAAACACTAAATAATACTATGAAAAAGGATATTATGTAATTATCTGAAAATATTTACGTTACTTCAAATTTACTTGTAGTTTTAAAAAAAAAATCGTAATAATAATTTTGAGGAAATTTAAATGAAAAATTTATGACTTTTCATGACCACCATCCACAATACTTGACTTTTCTTTTACTTTCTTGACTTTCTTTGACCATTCTCCAAAATACTTGACTTTTCCTTGACTTCCTTGATCGGTAGACACCCTGTAGAGGAAGGAGATGAGTTTATCTGTTGTCATTGGGTTGTTTTGGAGCATGCTTTTCGTTGTTGGTGGTGAGAGTTAAGTGAAGGGCAATGAAGTATATGTTCGGCAGTAAGTTCATTTGAGGAGCATTTAGGGCATTACGAGGGAATATGTATGGATTGAGGAGGTGCAGGTGAGTGAGGCGAGTATGTCCAATTCCAAGTCGTGCTATTACTATAAATCTTCGTGTTGTGATTTCCGGTTGGAGATGACCCAGGGGATAGGTTTCTTTTTTACTGCACGGAGTTTGTTGTTGGATTCTTTATGCCAAGATTGGTGCAAAGAGGAAAGGATTTTTGATCGGTATGTGATTGCAAGGTCTTCGGATGTTTTAATTATTGGTTTTTTACTTTAGGGCGGGATGTTACTGTTCGAGCGGTTTCATCAACTAAGTCAGCTTGTGCAATGCCAAAATGGCCTGGGATCCAAACGAATACTACCTATTTTCCTAATGTGTTAAGTACGTGGATTATGAGTTGTATGCGTTGTACTAATGGATGTGTAGAGATGAACATTGTACTGATTGATTGGAGAGCCAATAGTGAGTCGGTGGCAATAATTGCTTTACTGGTTATAATAGGTAAATTCTGAATGCAGTAGAACATTGCAGCGAGTTCGGCGGTGTGAACAGATGCTGCTGAATTGGGTAGTCTGTGAGTTTGGATTTTTGACCTGAGGGAATATGAGCAACCTGTGCGATTTTTTTTTTTTTTGAACCAATCGAGGAGTTTGTCAAGAGGAATTTGAAAATGTGGGGGAGAGGTTGATCTTTTGGGATGTAAAGATAGCTCCAGATGGAAAGTTGCTGGTATGAGTTTCCACGGTGGTGGGTCTGTGTAGACGGGTAGTAGGGATGAGCAAGATAAGCGAGTGTTTGTGGTTTGTTTTATGATTGATCGTATGTTAGGCGAATCTGACTAAGGCGGATCATTGACCCCGTCTTTGGAAAGAGGTGAGTTAGGATTTTGGGATATTTTGAGCAAGTATTTGGAGTAGAGGATCATTCTACGGTAGAGGAGGGAAGGTTCGGCTACTTCCGCATAAACACTGATGGATGGATTAGTGCGGAAAGCTCCTGATACTATTCGAAGAGTTGAGTTTTGGATTGTGTCGAGCATTTTGAGGGCTTTTGGTGGGGTTAGTCCGTAAACTTGAGCTCCAAAGTCTATCTGTGATCGAATGAGTATGGAAAGAACACATAGAGTTTTGACTTTTGTTCCAGACTAAATTTTCCTCCTATATTCACTAGGACCAAAACCCGTAAATTAAACAATAGAATATTTGCTATCGGATTCAGCTTGTGACATCGGAAAATAAGTCTTTTGCTTTCAACTTTTAGATTTTAATAAAATGTTTAACTTTCTCAATTTTCAGGATCTAGGTCAAACAGAGAATCTAGTAAAAACAGAATAGTCATTGAAATTCGAAATTCAACGTTTGCTACAGACTTTCAGATTTTCGAAATGTCTTCCACATTTCAGCTTTGTTTCAACCTTTCAGACAACTTTCGATACTCAGTTTGAAACCTTCGGCTTTTGAGTAACTAGTCTCTGACAGAAGTCCAGGGTACTCCATTTTCAGGAACGAAATTTGACTTTCAGTTTGGGGAGGTGGAGAAGAAAAGTTTGCGGACACATTTTTTTTTTTTTAACAAAAAATTCGACGACAAAATTTTTACAAAAATTAAAAATTTGCCGATTTTTTATTGGAATATTTTTTAATCGAGAAAAATAATAAAAAAATAAACAAACAAACAAACAAACAAACAAACATTCATAAAAAAGGAAAAATTCAAATCACCGAATGTCAAATTATTGAGGGAAGGGGATTCAACCCCCCCCCCCAATATAGTTTCGCCCTGATTGTTATATCCTGGTCATTGCAGTGTTTTCCAAAAGTGATTTGTCATCATTTAGCTTCTGTGAGTTTTCACGTTCTTTGATTCTGGTTGTGAATAGAGGAGAAAGATGATGATTATGATGATAATTCTTCAGATGAAGACGATGTAGAGGAAGTAAAGACGAACAGGAAGATCGTGGTTTTATTCATTCTTAATATCATACTTCGTTTACAATTGAATCGGTTAGAACTGAAAGGGGTTAAGTCCACTTTTGTCGATTTTGATTTTTTCACGGATTATGGGGTATTGAAGTTTGAAGTATCGCGGATCTGCTGGTGTGGTCGAGATTTCGTGAAACAACTGGGAAAGGGCTTTTTGGCAACATCGCTTTCCGTAAAGTTTTTGTAATATAATTTTTTCAAAAACTGGATTTTTTCCAGAAATAGTTTGAAAATGGTGAATTTTAGTGTAAAAAAAAAAAATAGTAATAATAATTTTGAGGAAATTTAAATGAAAAATTTATTACTTTTCATGACCACCATCCACAATACTTGACTTTTCCTTTACTTTCTTGACTTTCTTTGACCATTCTCCAAAATACTTGACTTTTCCTTGACTTCCTTGATCGGTAGACACCCTGTAGAGGAAGGAGATGAGTTTATCTGTTGTCATTGGGTTGTTTTGGAGCATGCTTTTCGTTGTTGGTGGTGAGAGTTAAGTGAAGGGCAATGAAGTATATGTTCGGCAGTAAGTTCATTTGAGGAGCATTTAGGGCATTACGAGGGAATATGTATGGATTGAGGAGGTGCAGGTGAGTGAGGCGAGTATGTCCAATTCCAAGTCGTGCTATTACTATAAATCTTCGTGTTGTGATTTCCGGTTGGAGATGACCCAGGGGATCGGTTTCTTTTTTACTGCAAGGAGTTCGTTGTTGGATTCTTTATGCCAAGATTGGTGCAAAGAGGAAAGGATTTTTGATCGGTATGTGATTGCAAGGTCTTCGGATGTTTTAATTATTGGTTTTTTACTTTAGGGCGGGATGTTACTGTTCGAGCGGTTTCATCAACTAAGTCAGCGTGTGCAATGCCGAAATGGCCTGGGATCCAAACGAATACTACCTATTTTCCTAATGTGTTAAGTACGTGGATTATGAGTTGTATGCGTTGTACTAATGGATGTGTAGAGATGAACATTGTACTGATTGATTGGAGAGCCAATAGTGAGTCGGTGGCAATAATTGCTTTACTGGTTATAATAGGTAAATTCTGAATGCAGTAGAACATTGCAGCGAGTTCGGCGGTGTGAACAGATGCTGCTGAATTGGGTAGTCTGTGAGTTTGGATTTTTGACCTGAGGGAATATGAGCAACCTGTGCGATTTTTTTTTTTTTTGAACCAATCGAGGAGTTTGTCAAGAGGAATTTGAAAATGTGGGGGAGAGGTTGATCTTTTGGGATGTAAAGATAGCTCCAGATGGAAAGTTGCTGGTATGAGTTTCCACGGTGGTGGGTCTGTGTAGACGGGTAGTAGGGATGAGCGAGATAAGCGAGTGTTTGTGGTTTGTTTTATGATTGATCGTATGTTAGGCGAATCTGACTAAGGTGGATCATTGACCCCGTCTTTGGAAAGAGGTGAGTTGGGATTTTGGGATATTTTGAGGAAGTATTTAGAGTAGAGGATCATTCTACGGTAGGGGAGGGAAGGTTCGGCTACTTCCGCACAAACACTGATGGATGGATTAGTGCGGAAAGCTCCTGATACTATTCGAAGAGCTGAGTTTTGGATTGTGTCGAGCATTTTGAGGGCTTTTGGTGGGGTTAGTCCGTAAACTTGAGCTCCAAAGTCTATCTGTGATCGAATGAGTATGGAAAGAACACATAGAGTTTTGACTTTTGTTCCAGACTAAATTTTCCTCCTATATTCACTAGGACCAAAACCCGTAAATTAAACAATAGAATATTTGCTATCGGATTCAGCTTGTGACATCGGAAAATAAGTCTTTTGCTTTCAACTTTTAGATTTTAATAAAATGTTTAACTTTCTCAATTTTCAGGATCTAGGTCAAACAGAGAATCTAGTAAAAACAGAATAGTCATTGAAATTCGAAATTCAACGTTTGCTACAGACTTTCAGATTTTCGAAATGTCTTCCACATTTCAGCTTTGTTTCAACCTTTCAGACAACTTTCGATACTCAGTTTGAAACCTTCGGCTTTTGAGTGGCTAGTCTCTGACAGAAGTCCAGGGTACTCCATTTTCAGGAACGAAATTTGACTTTCAGTTTGGGGAGGTGGAGAAGAAAAGTTTGCGGACACATTTTTTTTTTTTTTCAACAAAAAATTCGACGACAAAATTTTTACAAAAATTAAAAATTTGCCGATTTTTTATTGGAATATTTTTTAATCGAGAAAAATAATAAATAAATAAACAAACAAACATTCATAAAAAAGGAAAAATTCAAATCACCGAATGTCAAATTATTGAGGGAAGGGGATTCAACCCCCCCCCCCAATATAGTTTCGCCCCTGATTGTTATATCCCTGGTCATTGCAGTGTTTTCCAAAAAGTGATTTGTCATCATTTAGCTTCTGTGAGTTTTCACGTTCTTTGATTCTGGTTGTGAATAGAGGAGAAAGATGATGATTATGATGATAATTCTTCAGATGAAGACGATGTAGAGGAAGTAAAGACGAACAGGAAGATCGTGGTTTTATTCATTCTTAATATCATACTTCGTTTACAATTGAATCGGTTAGAACTGAAAGGGGTTAAGTCCACTTTTGTCGATTTTGATTTTTTCACGAATTATGGGGTATTGAAGTTTGAAGTATCGCGGATCTGCTGGTGTGGTCGAGATTTCGTGAAACAACTGGGAAAGGGCTTTTTGGCAACATCGCTTTCCGTAAAGTTTTTGTAATATAATTTTTTCAAAAACTGGATTTTTTCCAGAAATAGTTTGAAAATGGTGAATTTTAGTGTAAAAAATAAAAATAGTTAAAAAATTCCGGGCCAGGGTATGGTTGGCCGAGTGGATAGCGCGTTGATTTCAGAATCCGGAGGTCCCAGGTTCGAGCTCACGTAGCAACTCGCCAGATTTCGACCTAGACCGGTTTTTCGACCAGAAGGGAAGAGGGCTAAGACAGCCCTAACAGCCTCCCCGAAGTCCCTGAAGTAATGCTCGAAACAGCGGATTCCAGGGCTCGGGTTGAGAGCAAAATTAGAAGAAAGAAATTAAACGTGAAACAGAATCAAAGAATACTTTCCCGTGGCCAGGCTACTGGTAGGTGATCCCTTCAAGGGCGCCCAGCCCCGCATCAAATACATCACATGAGTGGCTCATCCTCCCACTAGTTCTTACTTCAAGTTTACTGAAAATCATTTCAAGCTGCGAATCAATTACACGCCAACAATTCTCCAGAATCAGTAAAATTTTCATCGATTCTCCACACATTTACGACATCGTATAAGAATACTAGGTAGTAAAACTGGCAATAAAAATGTCAATGTAAACATATACAACCAAGGAATATTAAATTTTCACAGCTAATTCGATTTACTTACTCTGGCGTGAAATTAATAGCGATCAAAGAGAACCCCGTTTTGCTACGCATATACTAGATACTGACAATTACACGAATGATGGATCAAGTTATTAAATTAAACATCACATTAACAATGCCTACGATTAAGAAGTTATAGGAAAGAACCTAAAGAAACCTAGATTGTTTTCATTCAACAATATGAAAAAAATTGCTCTTCAATGAATAATAACACACGTGCTGCATGCGGAGAAAGTCAACTTCAGTTAACGAAGTTTAATATGTCTGCATGTGCGAAGGAAAACTTCTTGTTAAACAGGTGATAAAGGTAATTGCCAAGCAGCACATGCGCTAATCATGGGTCATATATCCAGCAACGAATTAATATGGGGTACCGTCTTGATAAAACTCGAGATGTAACATGTAGGACAACAGGTCAAAACTAGCAAATGAAACTCGATTATAAGTTGGTTGTCTTGCAACAAACCGCCAACACCACAGCCGCAAAACAAAAAAATCATAATGTAGACAAATAATGAAGAATCAAATAAGATTCTTAGTCTGGTAATCTTCGCGAAGAGAAAGTCTAGACCTAGAGAAAATGCAAATCTCGTATTGTTACAGATCTCCTCTTTCCACCAACCAACCTATACTTCTCACCAAAATAGTATATGCACTCTACTCAATTTGTAGTATTCCTAATCTCGAATCAAAACACCCCATACCATTTGTACTGCAAACTCAGAGAAAAACTACCAAGGCGAATCTAATTTCTCATTAGAAATTTCCATTAAGGACGTCCTGACATCACACCAAAGCAGAGTGATTCTACAAAACAGCTGACTACAGTTTGCGGCGCAGAGGAGAAAAATTCACAATTTCTGCTTCATAACAAAAGAAAACACATTCATACCAGTTGCACAGCACATCACAGACACAGAGTAACACAATCACACACACAATCTATGCTAGCTATAAGAGGGAACATGGAGATGTGAAGTCATAAAACACTAGACAGATAACTTGAACCAAGCACAGTGAGCTGGTCAAACCAAACTAACAGAACCACCGACTGAAGACTGGAAGCTGAAGGGAAGACAGTCTTCACTTTGTTATATTCACCCGATCTTCAATTTCTAACTCAAGTCGAATGAACACAAAAGCAAAATCTATGCACGTAAAATCTGCACGGTACCGGTGCAACAAAAATACAATGAGACATACCTTCAGACATTACTGAAACCGAATTCATAAAATAACTATAGTCAAGACTCTAACCACCAGACCTGCCTTCTACTCAAAACTGGTTACTCCAAATTTGTCTCACACTCACTACCGTATAAAAGGTGATAATAATTTTTAAATCAATAAACAGAGCAATCCTGGTTTAGAGAGAAGTAATTTGCTCACAAATAACAGAACTTCGCGATTTAACGTGTTCCAGCTTGAATGATTCGATTTTGAAAGCAGAAATAGAAATAACTTATTAGAAACAGACTACGAACGGATGCGAGTGATTAGACTACTACACTACTATCCGCAAATGAAACTGAATTAGCATTTTCGTTCGAAATGCACAAAGCATAATTTTATCTATATTTGATACCGACAAATCAGGCTTGGTAGCAATATAACGCCAATTCTGAATTTATACCATGAACTGCATAAATAGGTATTATACTCGGGGAAAAAACTCAAAGGCTGTTCCTAGGTAAACATACATCCAACTTTATAACCAGGATGCGCGAATTACAGTTCAATGCTCGAATTTGGTCATTCAGTACACGGGTTCAGCTGGAAGATGATTTCTAAACGGCGCTTGACAAGATAACGAGAATTAGTTAAAATAATTGAAATCTACTTACCGAATCTTCTTTTCAGCTAATTTTGACATGGTGAAACAATCAAAACAGAAACACTCATGTTTGATAGTAATACATCACGCCCTTAAAGTAATACACTTGGATCAACTCGAAAGCTTAATTCCAGCCACTTAGTGAACGGGCTCGCCGCACCAGCTAACTGAATTTTGAGCGCACCGTGAACAGAAATGAAAATTCAAAATTTCTGCTTCACAACAAAATAAACACATACACACAAACCGCACAACGGAACACACTCACACAGTCTTTTAATCTACAAGCAGCTAGCAGAGCGAAAGTAGAACTGCGGAGTGCGGAGTCATAAAACACTAACACATGACATAACCAGAAACGACCAAACGAGCGCAGTGAGCTTATGGAACCGAAAACCGAACTGATCGAATCCACAGACTTGCCGATTAAAGACTAGAAAATAGAAACCAACTGGAATCCAAGTGAAGATGATAACAGTCTTCACTCTATTATGTTTATGTTCCCTTTTTCCAAACTTTGGTAAAAGTATGAACTGACAACTGAACACTGCTGGATTTTAAATCATTCAGATCCCAAAACCAAATATCAATGATGGAGATTGGTCAATTTGATTCTAGTTCAATCCTCAATCGTTCACGGCTCCCAAACATATAAAGGGTTTGGTTTTTCTTCATTTCCGCTTTCACAAAAAAAAGGCTCCGGTCATGTCAAACTCTCATGGCTCATACAGTTTATTCAGGCATCACTGGCTCCGACTGTAAGTAGTACAATCTATCTGTCTATGATCTGTGCTTCCTCTAGTAGCAAGTTCCCTGGTAGCTGGGTAGCAGACCAGTAAGGTGCTATAGTTTCACACGGGTACAATGGATCGTCATTTTGATTTTCAACTCGTCCAAACATCTTTGATCAGCCGTTCGCGAACGGATGCGAGCGCGTTTGAGAATGCTCGGAGGACGGAGGCTCGGACTAACTTGGGAATCAAAATGGCGATCGAGTATACCTATGTGAAAATTAAAGTACCCTAACCCTAGCAGTAGTAGTTAGTAGTAGTGGATGCCCTACTCGCTAGTATCGCTAGTCGTACCCATTTCGGGCTAGTTGGGAATCAAAATGGCGGTTCATTATACCCGTGTGAAACTATAGAACAAAGTCATATAGATACACCAAGTTAGAAGATAGAAGACGACTAGCGCGTTTCCGCGTTCTGCCGTCATGCCAGCGCGCTGCTATCGCTGAACTCCTTTGTTTGCATTGCGCTTATATGGACATTTTTACGTTTTTGCGGATTAATAGTCGCGTTCAACTCCACACAAACGTTATTTCACATCGTTTTCATAACGCTAGCTCCGCCCACAGACAGTTTTTACCTACAGTTTTTGTTAACATTTTTACTACTTTTGTATCGTGTGAACGAGGCTAGCTCAAAAACTATCAATTTTGATGAAAAATTGGAAAGAGCTAAATTTGTTAACCTTGGAATTTCCCATCAAATGCGAGTAAATTCGAAATGTTTATGGGTAAAATTTTGAAACTGATCTTACCTGATAGAAAATAGCAGGTAGAATAAATTTTGTTCTTTTCACTTTTTCATAAAACTCGACCGTTATTGAGATAAACGCAAAACCTTGTTAGGGCTCCCAACGTTTACATTGATTTCACGGCAGTCGAACGCTGCCAGCGCTGCTAACGGGATAAATTAATATCGTAACATACGAAGTTTAACATTGGTTAAATGGAGAGTCAAACGACTTGGTGTATCCATATGACTTTGCTATAGAACCAGCAGGATCTGTAAACACGTGTGCGGAAACCTGCCATTTTGTATCCAACCACGCTCGTCAATACCGAATTGACTACGCGATACGCTCCGCATATTGGGATTCGGTATCCGCGGCCACAGTTGGATACAGCAGGTTTCCGCACTTGTATGGTTATAGCATAGCCTCACGGGTCTCTCTCTACTCTTTCGTCCGACAGATTGTGTCAAGCTCAAGAAAATGTTCGGAAAAACGAAAAAGATACCTAAAATTCATAACATACCTAACAGTTAAGTCCTTATATTCGAGAACTGAAAATGAATATAGGTCGAAATCGCGTGCGCTATTCCTTCTGATCGTGAGCGAGAGCGGGAGTGTGTTAGACAGGGATAAGCTTTGGGATAAGAAGTCAGCCAGAAGCCGGTAGTCAGCCGATTTTGAGCAACATTTGAGGAGGCCAGAAGCCTGGTAGAGAAGCTAAAATTGTTTTTCGGCTTCTTGTGATTTGTGACTTCAGCTTTTTGTCGTTTCGGATAATATTTAATGTTATTTATGATCTCTTTCCAATAAGCTATCAGCCTATCACACTCGCACTGTACCAGTACCATACAAAGTGTCTACTAGAATAAGCTTTTTTTTTTTTTTTAAATTTAATTGCATAAATTATTATGATTCTGGGTCACCCAGTAATTGGCCAAAACTGGCTGTTAGGGACCCCTCCCCGCTTAAATAAATATATAAATAAATTATTTTGACCTCTGAAATCGTACTTAGACACTTAGGCACATTATCGTCAAAACAGTCTCCTGTAAAATTACGATTTCAACGAACTTACAAAGACTCGGTAGTTAGTAGCCGGAAGCTGGAAGCCATTAAAAATGGTACCTGGAAGCCGAGAAAATAGTGGCCAGGAGAATGGTAGCCGGAAGTTTTTTAATTTGGGAAGGAAGTCAGAAGTCAGAAGCTTTATAAATTTGGGGTAGCCGCTAGCCGGAAGCCAGAAGAGAAGCTGTTCCAATCGGCTTCTCATCCCTGGAGGTTTGGGTTTAAGCGCCTCAGTTCAAGGTTCTGTAAAGCATGAACTTGGTATTGTATGAGCATACTCACCCGCCATCTTAATCCTTACTTTTTTTGATAAAATAAGCGAACGCCCTGACGTGTGGTGTTGTTTGCTCGCTTGCAAATTCGCTTGTGTCACAGTGCAGGTTGCAGCATTCTTTTAGAGGAAAATAATAAATTAATGAAATACTGTAATTAGAATGAAAACTGTGATTTTGTTTATTAATAATTGAGTCATTTAATGGTACATTATTCTTATTGACGTATAATATGACACAAATATGCGAAAGGAGGAGACTCATCGGTTAGCCACAGCTGAAATATTTAACAGAGATGGTGTTTGGAAATAGCCAATTTTGTGACTGAGACTAAACGCAACAGTCAGGTACGTTAGAATGGTATATTATGTTGTATCATCCCTCTGAAATCAATAACATCTTTACTAGATAGCTAATCAAAACGTCGTTCAAATACACACGTAGGGTAAATATAATACCCTAAAATGTTATGAAGGAACCAACGAACTGTTTCATTTGTTAGGGCTGTAAAAGTTGGTTGACAAAGAGATTAGTTACCTATATATATTTTAGCCCCTAAATCAAAAGTACCAATATCAACATTGAGTTCGACATTTCATTAATTTAGTAATTTCTATTACATTTCTTACGCTGTTGTTCAGACATCATTACTTGAAGTCGCATTAGCCTGGAATTATCTCATTTCGAATTAATTATAATTAGGTATAAAAATAACTGTAATAGTACGTCTACCTAGATAGTTGAATCGCCATGTGGACACGTTTGTCCCTATCATAAGTTTGAATAGGTAATCAGTATCGACTTTTAAATGAAAAAACTAATATTACCTTTAACAAAAAAAAAACGAAAAAAAACGAAAAAAAAAACGTGCAGATTGTTTCTATGTCAAGTTGGATCAGAAATAGGAAAATTAGATGACTCAATATCAAGATCAAAATACATATGAAAATCCATGTCGACTTCTTCATCGGTATTTGAGTAGCCAAAGTCAACAAACAATATGTGGTTACCGAGCCTTTTTCTGTACATGTTACCTAACATCCATTTTCTCATTCTGGCTCTGAAGTAGCCGAAGTCGACAAGAAAGTGAGGTGGCCAAGTCAATTTACCATACATAGTTCGATATTAACTTCTCCCTCAGTTTCAGACTAGCAAAAGATGACAAAAAAGAAATCAACGTTGACAGAGATATTGATATCAACTCAATAGATTTTGCTTGTCCAATTCGACCAGTTTATCGTGTCTGAAAAAGTAACCGATTTTGAATGTAGCATGATTTTTGTATCAACTGTGTTTCACGGGAGATGCAACAGAAGGCACACAAAGAGCAGGAATGCACCATATACATGAACATCTTCTTTGTTATAAACAGCAATACTGATATATAAGATAGTAAGAAAAATGAAGACAGAAAAAGAACTCGGAACTTGAAATAAATATTATTTGAAAATAAATATTTAATGTTATATAACAGTAGTAAACTATTAGATTCCAATGAATCAAATATGTTTACATTTATCTCATCATGTTTAGAATGAGGATCATTATCATATAACTTCTATCATTCTTCTACACAGTTATATGCTCGCAAAAAATAATCATACATATATGATAGAGGTATACCGAAATTATTGCACAAGGTGTCTGCTAACGTAAATATTGAGATGTTACGTACCTTTACTACGGTATAAATTTTCAACATGGATACCCGATCTACACTGACACTCTTTCCGACCTATCAAAATTACTCCTTTGGCAAATGGCATCATGACAGCTTACCATGCCAGCTGAGTCAACCGGCTAGCCAAATCAACGCTCATATCAAATTCACTCAGTTTTGGGACTCCTGCCCCGCGAAATTCGACTCAATGGGTATTTAATAGATTGTTCATCGACACTAAAGTTACATTTTGAAACTTCACATTTACCTATTATGAGTACATTTTGAGTATGCGCGTAATTAAAAGACTAACACCAAGGGCACCAGTAAGTTCTTTTCGAGAGAGGGATGAAACGATTTTGGTGTAAAAAAGAGTATCTTTGGTATCCTGATTAGACGAAATGCCCCATCTATCTCTCCCGACGCCAGTAAGTAACGCAGAGAAGAAAAATTAAGAACTGTAGGTAGGTATAGGCTCCATAATTTCACGTCTGCACGTATATTTTTGCGTCACAAAGTATCGCTGAACTTTTTGATAAACTATAGGTAGTAAAAATATAATTGTGTTCGACGAAGCTCATTTTCCTACGAACGATTATAAATCATGTAGGTAATTAAATATAATTTCTAATCAAATAATATGTTTTTCCACTGTATCTCATGATTGAATCATCCTAAACTTGAACTGCATTTCCATTACAATGAATTTTAACTGTCGAATCACTTACATTTTTTTCTAATTTCGAACAGGAAATATTTGCATTTTCATCTAACACAGAATTTCCTGGAGTAGCACATGATATCTTTTCCTGCTCTACATTCTCAATATTACAAGTACCATTCGCAAGGATTTCAAGTCTTTCACTCTCTGAAGTTTCTGAAGATTTTTGAGAATCATTGTTTTCAGAACTATCCAGGTGTAACCGTTCCAGGTGATCTGATATCTGCTGTGGTGTTTCTGCCGCGGCTTTTCCAGAAGATTCTTCTGTAGGTGACGAAACTAATTCTGTAGCCTCATGGTTCTCTCCGGCAATATTACTGACAGGAGTGTCGTTTTTGTTCTCTGCATCATTTGATTCGCAGTGATCGGAATTCTCCATCACCACGGCTTCAGTTCGTGAAGTGTCTTCTGAATTCCTTACAACTCCATCCTGTATACATATCATGAAATGCTAGTTTAAACTGTCAGGTATAAATTTATTAAGTAATTCATTTGCATAGAAAATCTGTGTCGTGTTAATCTGCACCCTCGGGTAGATTGGAAACGAGTAGGTACTGGGCATTTTATTTTGAATAACTGTTCGAGTTTGGTATTTTCTGAGATGTACAAATATCGAAATGGGGTCACAAAGTGGTCAGGGACAAAGCCTTCTAATTTAAAATACAAAATAATTTCGAAATTTATGAGTAAGAGTAAGTATATAGGAAGCTGGGGTCTGGTTGACCGAGTGGATAGCGCGCTTGTCTCGGAATCCGGAGGTCCCGAATTCGAGCTCACATAGTAACTCGTTACATTTCGACCTTGGCCGGTTTTTCGGCAAGATGAGAAGAGGGCTAAGATAGCCCTAACAGCCTCCCCGACGTCTCTGAAGTAATGCTCGAAAGGGCGGATTTCAGGGCTCGGGTTGAGATTTAAATTACGGGGGGGGGGGGGGGTATATGGAAAGCCTATTTAAATCTTGAATAGACCGTCTGTGTAAGGCCGGATCGATTAATCGAGTGATTACATTGACTTGCGCAACTAAGAGTTTTTAGATAGATCGCAATGTAAAGATTTTATCTGCAAAGTAACGGATTGCAAACTAATCCGAGGATCCGAGCCCTAGGGTCCACTTAGCATCGTTTTCGACATTTCTCAGAAAACCAAAGGGCATTCACAATAATCAGTAATTTCATAAATAAAAGAGCAGAGATTTCGATATTCTTGCAAATCTTTTCATTTAAAATAAAATAAAAATAAATGAATATGAAATTACCGCATACGTCAGTACTGTATCTAGGTCACAGGAAAGGAGGGAATTTTTAATTTGACGCCAACATACCTAATATGTAAATTTTACTATGTATTTCACATTTCATTCCCTCATTCCCCTGCGGACCAATATGAATGGAAGTTGGGAATTAGGACCAAAACAACCTCAAAAATGAAACCCTCGACTCCACAAATCGTAATTTTGATATATTTGACGTACCCGGCGATAGGTTTTAGGTTGTGCCCCATTGTGGACTCTTTTGATTTAGGGACCAGCCAAATAACCTTAAAAATGAATTTAACGCACCCACGAGTCATGAAACCGATTTTATACATTGTTACGTATTTTTATACCCTCGCCATGGACTATAATGATGGAAGTCACGTTTTACAAAATTCAAGTCGGGGTACTGGCCTTGAAAATTTGTTTTTCATTAACGTGTGGGAAGGTACTAGGTACTCAATTGGTACACTAATGAGAACAATATTTTTTTTAATCAAACCAATATTTGTGGTCAAACACGATGTCTTGATTTTTAGGATTTTTCAAAGCAGAATTGACATTTTCTTACGGGATGTCCTATGTTAATTTTCACGCCAGGTACGCAACTGCTAAATATGCTTCAAATTCAAAAAAATGTTGGCTGTGGTGTTTTTACATCTACTAGAATAGATTTAATTCTTGGGAGCCCAACTGTTCGAAGGTAACACAGGCCGACTTTCAAAGCATAGGTTCAAAATAACTTAAAGTCGAAACACACTACCACAAGCGCAAATGGGGGTTTAATCCCCCTCCCCCCCCCCCAAAAAAAAAAGGAAAAACAGAAAAACAGAGAAATTATACGACTTAAAAAGTTTTTAGTATTATTTTGATACTTTTCAACCCCCATGGCCCTTTTTCTTGATCCAGGTCGACTATTTGCGCTTATGCACACTACATTGGGCGTTACTATATTGTATACAAAGTAATTTCTATGTACATACACGTAGGTAAACGTGTCAGTTGTAAGTAAGTGTAGGTATATTTGGTATAAGAACCACTTACTATTTTTGTTTGGCTACTGAATGATTGGGCAGGTTTTTCTTTACTAGGAGAGGAACTATTGTCCGTTATGTTGGGGGGCAAAGGAGCTGGACGTTTTTTCCGTTTCTTCGTCTCCAGTTTCGCAGATTCGCGCTCAGTTGTGGCTATTATATTTCGATCATCTGTTAAGAACAAACATTTTTATATTTTTTTTAAATTAGTTTTTTCAGTAATTGGAAGAAAATCTAATTTGAATTTCTGGTACCATCCTACTGTCGATAAGTATTTCAAATCTACCTACTGCTGGAGATGCATTTTCTGACACTCTACAATATAAAATCATACTTCGAAACGAAGAAAAACAATTTTTATAGAGTAGAGATATCTGGAATACTGAATAAGTATACTATGCGTACCTGAATGAAACATGTACAGTCGAAATTACCAACAGACTGAAGTACATATGATTTGAAATGATAAAAATAGGTACCTACTTAAGAAATTAGGTACGAAAGTTGATATAAGACGTTCAGTTTACCTAACTCATGTGGTTCTCGAGTATGAGCTCGCTGATAACCGTCGCGCCTTGCAAGTGAGTCATGTTCTGTGGGAGGTACCTCTCTGATGACTGGGTTCGATTTGACGCACATTCTGGTATCGTATTTCCGAATATTATGTTTGTCATCTATTCTACTGTCAGGATACCCTTTTGGGGGTTCTTCGGCTGCTAACCTGAAATTATAGAAACGCACACGTTTACATTAATGTTGATCATTCGACGTTCAAAATGTTCGATTTCAAGTGAATTTAAAAATGAGCTTAAAATGATCCGCAAACCAAATTTTTTTTGTGTTTCCTTCAATGAAGAACAATGAATCAAGAACTGATTTTTTTTGTTCCTATCTATTTGTATTTATTTTAGCAGCATATAAGTGCTTCTAGATGAGTGCGACGAGTTTAAGCTAACATTAGAACTTAGAGTATATTTACCAACTATTGCGACGCCTTGCACCACGACCAGTGAGTTCCTTCACCAACGTCTTTTCGTTTGCCACACACACCGCCTAGTTTTGGGCAAATGCCTCCCCTTTCTTTTTCCAGAACTCTCTATCATGGGTACTTCTTCTCCACTTCGTTCTTAGAGTTTTGTCGAGCTCATCCCTCCAGCGGGTAATGGGTCTCCTCCTTCCCCTCCTGTAGTTACACGGGGTCCAACCTTCCACCTTCTTCTCCCATCTGTCATCCCTTTCCCTCCAAATGTGACCTGCGTATTTCCGCTGGTGGCTTTTAACTACCTCCTCTATGTCCGCAGTTTTGTTTTTGCCCTAATTTCCGAAAGCTTTACCCTATCTTTTTTCTTTATATTCAACATACTGCGTTTCATAGCGGTTTGTGTAGTAGGTACGCAGCCTGTTTACACTACCTTTGGTTAGCGCCCAAGTTTGAGCCCCGTATATTAACACCCGTTGTATACAGCTCTGCCAGGCCTCATCCGCCTTAGAGTCTTCACTGGAAGTTTACTTTTGAAGACTTCTTTTAACTTCCAGTAATATCTTGTTGAACAGTTTTGTCATCGTTGGTGTTATTATCCCCAAAGAGCTTGAGTGTGCGATTTTCAATACCATCCGGGCCCACTGCCTTGCTTACTTTTAAGGACTTGATTGCCTTTTCCACCTCGCTATACACAATATTTCTGGGAAGTCTTCGTCCACATCCTTTAATTCCGGCCAATCCTCCGCTTCTTCCTGATCTTTGTACAGGTCCTCGTAGAAGTGTGTTGCTACCTGTAGAATTTCCTTACGCTCGTACACTCTCTCTCCGGCTTCGTATAGCATGCAGGGAATGAGTTTTTTGTGTGGATATAGCTCCTTCTTGACTTTGATTTCCTCAATTGTTTTGGCGACATAGTCACGTACATCCTTCCTGATTTCCGCTCTTACTTTTTTCCTTACTATATCGTAATTCAAATACAAAGCGCAAGATAAATCTAGGAAAGGCGGATTTACATTCTTTTTGCTGTAAATGCACCCGGAACTTCTATAAATTTCAGACGTCATCGTGCACTCTGTATTTGAAATGTATGTAGTATAGGAATTAACAGAATTTCAAGCTTATGAAGTTACTGCATTGTGAAGTGGACAAGATACGTTCATTTGCATTTATCTCAAGTATAAGCAGGTTTAAGGCATCAGAAGAGATAATGGCCGAAACGGGTGAGAAAGGTAGATGGAGAAAGAAGCCGAAATACACCTCGGCACCTGTGAGTGTCCCCTCCCGTCCCGAGGAACGTCACTGGTAGGAGACCCTAGAACCCGATATGCGACTCATCTGCCCGACTCACTTTGAGGAAGCGACAAAGAACTTGAGGCTGAAGTCTTGTGGTAACCGTTGACCATGAAGGCGGCCCCCTCTACTTGGAGCGACCCTCCCGTCTTGGGTGTGTTACCGAAGTGGCGGACGGGGTGGAAGATGGAAGCCGATTGGGATATGTCGTGAAATTGAAGGAGACAATAGACAATCTCAAGTTGACTGAGATACTGGCTCACTGGTCAACAGATTGCAGACAGTATAGTTTTAGTTTAGCTTAAGATTGTAAATATTTTCATTTGTATATACATGATGTAATTTTGAAAATGTGAGTTCCCCTTCCTATACCGCGCTAAGCCTACTCGAAGGTACGTAAGGTAGTGGAGGAGAGACACCCTGCTTTTTATTTTTATGTTTTTCGACCAGTACAAGGAACCACCGGAGAAAGTTCCGGGCTGGCCGCCGGGTTGGAAAAAAAAAGGTTCAAGCCATCAGGGATCAGACTCGTAGCCAACCGCTTGTATGTGCCAGAGCATTTGATTATTCAGCCAGGGCATGAGCCATAAAGGTAAAACACAAAATTTTTTTCCCCTACTTTTATGCTATTTCTATTCATTATAATGATAATTTATTATTTTATTTTTTTGACGGATGTGCTTGCCAGGGCGGCGCACTTGCCTGTCCTGGCGTTAGCTACGGGCTTATCAGACATGCTCAATACATCCCACATCGCCTATGCAAGAAATACACAATATCTACATCTCATATCGTCTATCTGTCGATTTTCATTGAATAATCAAAAAATGTTTGCTAAATTTGATTGTCTTTCTCTTCTTAAAAGTTTGAGGTGTAAGCCCTGACGAACCGATAAAAGAGGGGATCCGGTGATGCCCTACCCCCATTAAATAGAGATGCCAAAAACATATCGATATTTAAAACACATTTTAAAAGAGCAACTCGGAAATCATACGAATATGGAAACGGCATCGTCAATTTTTCCCATCTAACTTTTATCTCTAGGATTAATATGGAGGATAATATGCAAATTTTCTTGAATCAACATATATCCCTCGTTCAGAAACACTGTCTTGGCCAACGAGGACAGGGACGTAGCGGAGTTTTTTCTGGAGGAGCAAAAATTGTTAAATTCCCAACTAACTCAATTGAAAATTCCTAAGTATCAAAATTCGTTTGTATCGTGTATTGGCTAAAAATAAAAATGAAAATATTTCTAACTTGTTGGATTTCCCCAAATTTTCTCCGGCGGAGGCTTGAGGAGGCAAGCTTCCCCCTGTGCCCCCCTTATTTTCGTCCCCGAATGAGGACGAGTCTTTCGAAAATAACTTCGATAAAGACGGAGAGGAATTAGCATTACAATAGTTGCAAAATGTAACAGACACGTTAATTGATATATCCGTGCAATAATTTTTGCACTTTACATCGTTTTATTTAATTAAGCTTCATTGACAGAGGGCCAATTGAATTCTAAAGATGTAATACGTTTAAAATATAATTAATATTCTTACCACGACTTTTCAATCCAAGTGACCGACCTGCTGACACGTTTCGAAATCTTCGACGACCAGGTCCCGTTTTTACGAAGTTTGTCCACGAATATTCTACGTTTATCCTGCACAGTCAAATTAGGTTCCGAGAACGGATTCAGGTGCTCCGGATAGTCGTGTATCGAAATCCTTTTATTTCTGTTCGAACCCATTTCGTCTGCTCGTTTTTAGATACCAGTTACATTACCTGAAATTGTGGAGCAAAAACCCGATAAATAAATTAAACGTACACGAGTATTACTTTCAGAGTTTTACCTTATTTAGACGTACATAGGTACACACAATAACATATCAAGAGCATAAATTGTGTAGGTACTTGTGTAGTGAGCTCGATCATATCGTATGATGTACAAGTAGATAAATACCTAACCTTCATTCTGAAGTTTCTAGTTTACATGTGTGTATCGATAGTTCTTAGAATTATAAATCATGCAGACCAGTATTCAGTATATGTGATTGGATTTGTTCCACAACTGATAGGTCTAGATTGAGAGAAACTCCATGTCAGTGTCAACTGTCAAGACCTTGTAGAACATTAACACTCACTCGACTATGAACTTAAAGCTGTGTGAACCCAGAAAGGTGGACAATATTTTGTACATACATTGGTTTTCAGCTTTCTGTTACGATTTGTTCGACTTATCTACTAAAATCGGTGAGACGATAGGATGGATGTCCTCTAACACTCCCTGGGTACACGTATGGTCCAATAGATTAGTTTGAATTATAAAGTAAAAAACTACTGGCAATATCATTGAAAGTCTCTCAGTATCGCCATTCATCGCGCTCTATGAAGCGAAACTCACCATCTACTATATCGTCTCGCGAATTACGCGTGATGTAAACAAGTTTCCTAGGTACATCCATCCTGCTAGAGGTATAGTAGGACTGTAGGTACTATGACTAATTATTCAACAATAAATAATATCATTACGAGAATCCTAAATGGTGCAAAACTGGTGTTTTCTATTAGATGACCTTTTCAATGTCACCTGCAACACAATTTAACGCAAACCGCTGGCATGGTTATTCGCACTCCCCGCTCTTCATGTCAGCTATATTCTGGCCGTGGTTTCAAACAGGTAGGTACCGGTATGCCGAACAACGTATGTAAATATCGATATACTGTACTGCGGAAATGAGAATACGATATTTTCATTCATTGTTGTTTGTCATGGAAAGTGAAAATCCGCCCACAAGGCTTCTCGATCGTGAAAAAGTTCTCGAACATTCGTTGTATGGTCGTCAGATACTGATGTAGGCGCAAGTATGTTTTCACTGAATGAATAACATGTCCCAGAATGTAAGGACTCTTGTTTGTATTCGGATAGAAAGACAAATTTTAATAATCGAAAAATATCGATTCTCCAAGATTTCCAAGTACGACATTCAAATGGTATCATTCAATTCATTTGTATTTTAATGCAGATAAGTGAGAATCATATACTGCAGTAATGTTTTTGCCAATTTCTCAGACAGGGGTTATTCTAAGAAATTTCGCCAACTGCACAAAAGCTGAACGTCTAAGAATTTGCGAAAAAATATTTAATATTATCGACCGCGGAAGTGAGTAATCTTGTTTTTGTAGATAACTGTTCAATATTATTAGTTATTATTACTTATTAAGTATCTACTAGTGTTTCTTTCTAAGTAAGTACCCACTTTTTGCAAGTTATAATGGTCCGAATCATTTCTTTTTTGCATTTTTTGGCTAAAAATTTTCAAATATCAACTGTACATTTTTTCACCAGCTGCACATTGCATTTTGCCAGACGCGCAAAATGTGTCCAGGTGCGCCTTAGAATAACCCCTGTTCTCAGAGGAATGGTGGTGTTCTCTGTAACTGAGAGAAGATTTTTGATATTTTAAAATTTAACCAAGCAGAAGAACAAGCAGGTTTCCAGAAAACACGTTCCTCAATCGATTAGATATTTGTCGTTAACCAAGTAATCGAAAAAGCTAGAAAGTACAACATAAATATAAACTTACTATTTATCGATTACACCAAAGCGTTCGACTCGGTGTATTACACACACACACACACACACACACACACGGACTAGCTAAGCGGGAAACTGGGAAATTTTCCGGTACGCCCCAGTGCTTACTTGCACCTCAAATTCATAAATCTCAACTTGTTAAACGTAATAGCCCAGGAGATGAATTAAAATCAAGAAACAGGTTCGATCAGAAAAAGTTCGCACAAAAGATTTGACTGCTGAAAAATATTGAAGAAGGTGTCTATGATAAGTGACGAAAAGCCACCGCCCTCACACTAGGAATTTCCACCATTCGAAGAGGGCTACACAAAATTAAATTTTTAACGGTTGACTGGAGGAGTTCGAGGCCTACCTCGCCTGCCCAGGGGAGAGCATCGCGAGGAAGACGACAAGAGTCATCGTGGCCGGCGACTTCAACGCCAAATCAGAGGAGTGGCACGCCGGCCGGACCGACCTCGTTCCGATGAACACGGACGGCACTCCCACCCGTTTCCATCAGGGTGTGGGGTCAGTCTTAGACGTCACCTTCGCGTCAGTCGGGCTGGCACGCTGGATCAAGGGCTGGATGAGGAGTCAGGGAGTGAACACCGGTATATCACCTTCAAGCTGGACCGAGGAACCGAGGAGGTCACTACTCCAAAGAATCTGGGACGATGGGCGGTCAGGAAACTCGATGCGGATCGATTGGAGGCGAGCTTCCTGGCTCTCACCTGGGGAACGGGAGAGTGTCGGGCAGAAGAAGAGGAGAGCGCGGAGGCCGCGGCCGCGAACGCCATCCGGACAGTGGTCGCGGCCTGCAATAGCGCAGTGTCCCGAGTCGGTCCACCGCGCAAGAGACAGCCCGTCTACTGGTGGACCGAGGACATCGCCAAGCTGCGGAAGGAGTGCAACCGACTTCGCCGTGGGTACCAACGCACAAGAAGAGACGACGAAGCGGCCACAGCAGTTTCGCAGCAATACCAGCAGGCTCGTCGTACTCTCAAGCTCGCCATACGCCAAAGCAAGAAGGCAGCTTGGGAGGTGTTGTGTCAGGAAGCAGATGACGACCCCTTCGGCAAGCCATACAAGTTGGTCACGCGGAAAGCCGGAAGGCCGTCAATGACGAGCCGTATGGAGCCGGGGGTGCTGCTACAGGTAGTTCAAGAACTGTTCCCCCAGCACCCCCCGCTAACGGCGGTCTCCGCCGAAGTGCGAGAGGATATCCCTCTGCTTAGTGTAGGAGAAGTGGACAGCGCGATCGACCGGATCAGGACGAAGAAGAGGAAGGCTCCTGGTCCGGACATGATTCCCGACGTCGTCTGGGAAGTAGTCCACCGAGCAGACCCGTCCCTCCTGACCAACGTATTCAATCGCGCGTTGCAGGAGGGGACATTCCCGAGCAGATGGAAGACGGCGCGGTTGGCACTGATCAAGAAGCCAGGAAAGCCAGATGGCCAGCCGTCCTCGTACCGGCCTATTTGCCTGCTCAACACCGTCGGCAAGGTGTTTGAGCGTACCATCGTAGATAGGCTGAAGGAGCACTTTCGGAAGCGGAAGACGATTTTGAGTAGTCAGTACGAATTCAGAACTGGCCGCTCGACTGCGGACGCTGCGCTGAAGTTGAAAAGTCTGGCGCAGAAGGCGATCCGTGAGCGGCAGTTCTGTGCGGTGGGCAGCCTCGACATCAAGAACGCGTTCAACTCCATTCCGTATACGCGTATCATGGAGGCGTTGGAGTTGGCGCGGGTACCTGGTTACCTCGTGCGCATCATCAGGAGTTACTTTTTCGGCCGCCGGATAGAGATGGAGTCGGCGGCCGGACCAATCACACGGGAGATGACCTGAGGCGTTCCTCAGGGATCAGTACTCGGACCTACCCTGTGGAACGTCGCCTTCAACGGGATGCTGAGGCTGGCATTACCACCAGGCGTCAAGCTGATTTGTTACGCCGACGACACGCTGGTGGTGTGCCAGGCGGAGACGACAGCAGAGGTCACGCGACGAGTGAACCAGGCGTTAGAGATGCTGACCCACTGGATCGAGTCGGCGGGGCTGTGCTTAGCGGTTCAGAAGACAGAAGCAGATTTGTTCACGACGCGACGCAAGTACAGCCCACCCACCTTTGTCCTAAAAGGTGTGGAGATTGGGCTCTGTACAGCCCTGAAGTACCTGGGGCTGTGGTTCGACGGGAAGTTGCATTTCCGAGAGCACTTCCGACGGGCAGCTAAGAAGGCGGATCGAGTAGCCGGCCAGCTGTCCCGTTTGATGTCGAACCTAGGAGGGCAGACAGAGCAGCGACGAAGGATGTACGTGAACGTCATCATGTCGATCCTCCTATATGGGGCGCCAGTATTCGCCGACACCATTGATATACCATACAGGAGAGCGGAGATGGAGAAGATCCAGCGAAAAGCCGCGATGAGGTGTGTCAGTGCGTACCGTACTGTTTCTTCGGATGCAGTAGGCGTGTTGCGCGTATACCGCCGATCGAACTCAAGGTCGGCGAAATTGCGGCGGTATACGGTGCAAAGAAGAAAGCGAAGACGAAACGGGAGGCACTTCGGGTCAAGCGAGTCATCCAGCAGGACACGCTTCGGAAGTGGAAGGACGCGCTCGCCCATTCAACCAAGGGCGAGTGGACCCGAGCGCTGATACGCGACCTTGACGGATGGGTAGGAAGAACGCACGGAGCGCTTAACTTCCACCTTACCCAAGTCTTGAGCGGCGACGGGTGCTTCGGCACGTACCTACATTGGATGTCGATAGCGCCGAGCCCCGTGTGCGCGCACTGTGATCGAGGGGCGGAGGACACACCTTGGCACACCCTGTTCGAGTGTGTGAGGCCTTGGAGCAGAAGAGGCGCGATCGATCCCGGCGGAAGAAGCGATGAGGACGACGGCGTGATGAGCCGTCTCGCGCCGGACAGCCTGGTTCCGGAGATGATGAAGAACAGAAGCAGTTGGAACCGGGTGTCGGCCTTCGTCTCGGCCATCATGAAGAAGAAGATGCAGACGGAGTGGTCGAGACAGAGGACCGGCGAGTTACCAAGCTCGGCCCACACCATCGAACAGGAGGAGAACTCTGTACCATCCTAGGAAGAGCTGCTGCAGCTGCACTGCGGACCCACCGGCAGGGCTCACCCGTCGTCACCACCTGCCTGCGTCGACACACGGACCAAGACAAGGAGGTGAGGGGTGAGTGAAGAGAGGCAGCGCGTCCGGCCGTGGGGGACCTGAAATTTCCAGGAGAGCACTCAGGGAGTGCGGACCTCGGTCAGTAGGGAACCCTATGGTGGCCCTGGTAGGACGCGCGCACCGTTCCGGCACGTAGAAATGGGGGCTCGGGCCCGGCCCCAAGGCGTCTCTCCGGTTACTGATGCGATACTCGAAAGGGTAGTTCCTGTAGCCGGGGGTGCGGTGTCATAGGGGCCACTTTGGCATGCGTGCATCACCATACGTCCCACCACACCAATACCCAACCCTGACTTACGGAGCACAGACATGGCCGCCTACTAAAAACCAACTAAACAGGATACAAGTGACACAGAAAAAATTTTTTAGAAGTGTACTCGGAATAAGGCAGAGAGAAAAGTGAGTATTAAGTAACTAATGGAGCAATCAAGAAACCGGAATATAACATACAAAATTAAAAAACTGAAATTTGATTCCGCGGCGCACTTATACAGATCTGATCCAAATGGCTGGAGAAAAAGTCTTAGATTGGGTTCCATTACACCATAAAAGGAAGAAAGGTAGATCCCCAACTAGATGGCGGGATGATATAATAAAAATGGTGGGAATGCTTTGGGGAAGAGCTGCAGAAAATCGGAAAAGGTGGAGAAAAGTGGGGAAGGCCTATGCTCAACGTTGGGCAGAGTAGGGCACGTTACGGTCCTTTCTCAATACAGAGGCTGTATAATAATGGTGTGGGGGGACGTATGGCGATGCACGCATGCCAAAGTGGCCCCTATGACACCGCAACCCCGGCACCGGAAACTACCCTTTCGAGCATCGCGTCAGTGGCCGGGGGGAGGCTATATAATAATCGATGATAAAGGGGCGTATGGCGATGCACGCATGCCAAATTGGCCCCGGAACACCGCACCCCTATTCCGGAAACGCCCCGAATGGGCCTGCGTCAGAATAGGAGCGGTAATAATAATAATAATAATAATAATAATAATAATAACAATATAATAATTCAAATTCTTGTTTAGAGGATCTACAATGCCACTAGGCAACAAAATTTTGGAAACTTCTTGTTCCACTTGATTTTATGCGTGGATGCAAGTTATGTGGGAGCCGTAGATGCCAAAAACATGCGTCAGTCGTATGGCATATCCCTGGATGACGCAGGAAATCTTAAAATTACATTTTCATAGATTGTCCAAAAAAAAAAACTTGAGACTACTGCTCGTTCTCAAGTCTTTTTTGCTAACCTATTTCATATTCAAAATAAACTGATTAATTTAATCAAATTTTATCAATGAAATACAAGTAAATTCGCTAAAACAAAAAATAAATAACTCATTTTTTCTACTTAAAATTGTACATATCAAGTAAATATACGTTAAAAATCGGAAGCACCCCTACACGGAAAATGTTTTGCGTCTGTGAACGGATTTGTCTTCTCTTATCAACGTCCACGTGTAGTCCCCCATCATGGATGCATCCCGGTGACCTTGATAACGCCTCTCCACAGCCGCCATATCTTGGTGAAAACGCTCACCATGCTCGTCTCTGATACTTCCCATCACCCGTCCGCCTTGCGTACTATCCAGTGAAGCGAAAATTATAAAGCATTCTAGCCAGTCCTGTACAGAGAAAAAGAAGGCCAGGGGGGAATTTCTACGGGCCCCCTTCTCCTTCCAGTTCATTTTGTTCTCTTGTCAGTTGGGAAAAAATTATAAGCGTACATTAAGAACCAGAATTTTTTATTTTCCTGGTTTCTTTCATGGTGTAACGAGTGGAGTGATTGCTGATTTGATGTACAGTATGGTGTAGCCGTAAGCGTTGATATTCAGGCCTTTTAAAAATATCGGGCCCCCTTGAAAGTCCGGGCCCGGGGTATTTTTCCCCTTTCTCCCCTCCCTCTCATCAGGGTTGATTCTAGCAGCATCAATTTTGATAGATTGTCACAACTTTTTTTTTGATTGATAAAGAAAGTAATGAGCATTTCCGTGGAATATTAGTGTTTGCTGTTTGACTGAAATTCTACGAGCACAATTGCTACAAAATATACATTTTTTCGCGGATTTGCTATCTTTATGGGGATATATTTCTGGAACCAGGGATTTCCCAGACGAAGAAGGTTCACACATGGGTTATAAAGACCAATGAACCAGGAATAATCATAATCTCAAACGGAACAAAATTTGGTTGTAGAAGTTTGACCTATCCGTGTTTTGTTTTTTTTTAAAATTCTGTGTATAGGTATATGGCCTGATGCCATAATATTGGGTCGCATCGACGGAGGTGATTTCCAAATATAAGTCCATCTTAAAGTTGCAAACACGCACTTTCTTAGCACCAGGAAGTAAGAAACATTCAGAATAAGAATTTATGGTATTACTCGCTCCGAATATAGAGATTCTCTTCGCCTCTTGCACCGCCGATTCTGTCGTTCTCAAGAATGTAGGTATATCCAGGTAAATACAGTGAGTTAACAAGTCTGTGAGAAACAAAAGGTAAGTAGGTAACCCGCAATAGTTTCACGATTTGTGTTTATTATGTAACAAAATAAACACACATGTATGCCGTAACTTTTGCACGAGAAACAGGTTCGCGAATTCGTGAAATGGCATATTTTAATAGGTAGCTGATAGGTAGATATGCAGATGTAGATTCAGTTCGTGCGAATAGGTGCATCATGATTCTTCTTCAATTCTTCATTTTTATTTAATCAATTTAGATTTCAGTTCATATCCCGAGAGTAACATACGTTTCTAAAAATGCAGTCCTTTGTCTAGCTAGAATAATAAGCAAGTACACTTTTCTCGAAACAAATTGAAAAATGTACAGTTATACACTGATAGAGCATCAAAATAATCTTCTGTCTATACGAGTGTAAGTAAGAACGAAGCTATCTTTCGTTGATATTTTCATAAGTTAAAACAGTATAGATTAATCATTACATTTCAGAGGATAGCATGATATGTAATATAATCTCCACATGAAAAGTGTGACACATGTTTAGAGCCTAAGATTGTGAAAAATTTATCACTCTGAACAGATAGAATGGCAACAACAGAATACAAACTGATATCGTTGTAACTACAGAGAATTGAGCGCATTCGGTGTACGGCGCATACAGAAGACTATTTACAATAAAACTAGCTAGACTGCACAGTGGGTACCTAAATCCGGAAAATGAGTACATTGGCATTGCCTTTCAAAGCTTATGTAAACGTGCGAACATCATTTCGAATTATCTTGTGCAAATCTTTGACTTATATCTGAAAGCACTTAACTCCTAAATTATCATTATGATTTCGAAAAGGTGTTCCCGGGGGAGGGGGCAAAAATTTTGAAAGTCCCAATTGACTCAACTCAAAATTTCCAAGTATCAAAGAAAAAAAACACTTTTGCTCACTTGTTGGATTTTCCCAGGGACTTAAAATTATTCCTAAGTATCAAAGCAAAAAAAAACTTCTTAACTTATTGAACTCTCCCAACTCCGCCTGACTGAAATGGAAAATTGTCCCAACTAAAAAATTCCTACTCCCCTCCCCGCTCTTATCGGTATGTCCCTCTGATGATTTCTTCATCCATTCTAATACATGGTGGTGTGGTGGGACGTATGACGATGCACGCATGCCAAAGTGGCCCCTATGACACCGCACCCTCGGCCACAGGAACTACCCTTTCGAGTATCGCGTCAGTGACCGGAGGGACGCCTTAGGGCCGGGTCCGAGCCCCCATTTCTACGTGCCGGAACGGTGCGCGCGTCCTACCAGGGCCACCATGGGATTCCCTACTGACCGAGGTCTGCACCTCCTGAGCGCTCGCCTGAAATTTCAGGTCCCTAATACATAGGAGATTTAGTAATTAATTTTTACTAGAAGGCTATTCTTTCAGGCCATTGATTATATTCGAGGACATTTTTAATCTGTTATTCATTCAACAGTCTGACTGACTGTTTCATTGCCTATTTATTAGCGTCAGACGATGATGGACAGAGAAAGACATAGAATACGACAGATGGGCAGACAGACGCAAGACCGAAAAACCAAAAGACAGACAAACAGACAGACATCGTATATACACGCATACATTTAAGAAAGACAGAATCAAGCCTTTTTTTCTGTTAGTCCACCCAACTGCCAGTCTGTTTACTTGGTCTATCGATCTGCCGCGTGAGCTGAGTAATTGGCTAACTGACTCTCTCAATCTGTCTAACTACCACTATCCATCCATCTACCTGTCTGGATGTTGGGGTAACAGATCATCTCCTGCAATCTTTCGAATTTCATCAGGTAGGCAAACCATCTTGTAGTTCATTTCGTCGGGAGCGGCAAAAACCAATTTTTTTCTGGTGTGAGGATAGATAGCCAAGTCAACATGTCTTCTGATGATCCCAAGGTTGAAATAACTCCCCACTTAAAAAAAACACACCTTGAACTAATTCCCGTTACTTCGTAGAAAATTTGGAATAACCAAATCTTCGAATTTCATCCAGCTAGGCTACTCAATAACAATACACCTAAAATTAAGAAAAGATAAAAGGGGAAGGGGAAAATGTTACCAGCTGGTCGAATCGGATTTTAGATTTGGTAACCCCGAAGTTCCGATTTGATGGTGACTTCTGTTTTTTGACTATTCGAGTAACACAGTAAAATAAGTCAAAAATTATACGCCTGGCCTTTTAGATTTTTATGGCCCGAAACCCAAAACCTCCTCTCCTCAATGTGGCTCCATTAGTGTACAACATAATCACCCATGAAAACGTGCCAAAATTTTCGTTCTTATTCTGAAAAATTTTTCGGTCTGAAATTGAAAAAATGAATACTTTTGTTTCTTTCAACTTTAATTTGGTTTTGTGCTCGCCAATCAGGAAATTATTGCACTTGGGCAGCATGCAAGATTTGGCTTCGGTAACAACTGAATCCTCCTCCTGAAAACTCACTCCTAATTCCGGGCTGGCATACCAGAGGTGGCATTTAAATAGATTTTGACGATTATGTGATTCAGAGCAACTGAACCCCACTGAATCCGAAAACTGAGGTCGTCAAGTCGAAGTTTAGGGTGCGAAGATTCCAGGTAACTTTACCCCCGTCACACCCATAAATATTTTTCCGATCACATTTTCTTGAGGATATGTTTCATTTGAAGAGGTTTGAAACAACGTTATCCCACAATGAATAGTACGTGAAAACGGTTTCTTATACCAGTTTTCCTCATCTATTCTGCAGATGCGATAAAATAGGGGTTCAAAATAATTATTTTTGCTGTCACACATTAACACCAATTTCACGGATATAATTCTCACAGCAAAAGGATAGGCTGCCCATTTATAGCATATGCAATGCCTTCTAATTTTCCCTCTGTCACCGACACGATACTCGAAAGGATAAAAAACCTATAAGCCCGAGTACGCTCATACGCCATTCTGGAGCACATCGTGCTCGTCGATGCGGAATTGACTACGCGGTACGCTCCGCATAGTCGAATTCGGCATCCACGGGCACGATGAGCTCCAGAATGGTGTATATACGCACTTGTGCTTATAAGTTCTCTAGAAAAAGGGGAGTTTCGTCCGGGGAGCCACTTTTGCATGCGTGCATCGCCGTCCGCTCTACTAAGCGATACTGCTTTCCAATAATACCAGGGGCAGGCTTGGGACAAGCAAGTCTTGAACAAATCCCATATCACTGTTCCACAGCATCTATTGCACACTAATAAACAATATTGGTCTAAAGGATAAGAAAACTATTTAGACCAGCAAGCCAAAAACTAACAAATGTCATTCTCTATCCAGCTCTACCCTTCCGTGTTGATGCGCAGCACATCCCCTATAAAGTGGCCCATCTATCTCCTTCAAATATCACATCATTACGTTTGATTTTGATCAGGTTGTGTATGGGAAAGATTAATAGGAGCCACTGGATGCTCTTCAAAAGTCCCCCCTTACATTCAGCACCCCTGCCCGAATACTCGAGGAAATTAGCCAGGTTAATAAATTAACAAATATAGACAAGTCATTACTTTTCCGCTAATTGTTTCTTAATTACTTTAATTTAAGAGTTGAGAAACCGTTGACGATAATTTAATCGCGACCATAAATTACAATTATTCGAACCGAGCTGCTCGAAATAACGACGTAACCGAGAGTTATTAGATTATTGATCGCAAAATTAGTTTGCATGTCGATGTCGATGCCGCCGACGTTAAAAATGAAAATCCATTAAAGACTGAACGCGAACGTCTTCCGGATCCCAAACACTTGAAGTCACCGCTACTTTGTTCATTTAAGTCTTAAAATAATTACACTGCGATGAGATATTGAAGATGTCTGTCAGTTAAAACTTGATGTCAGCTCAAAGCGTAATTTTTTAGGCGACCGAGGAACGAAAACAGTTTCCAAGATTCTTGTAGGCTGAGGGAAAAAACAAGGCATGTTAATACAACAAACAGCAGACTTGTTCTTTTTGAAAAGCCTTTCTGTTAACGTTCTGCATCTCTACTTATAGTTCTTCTCTAGAACCTATTTAAATTATAGTTTGAAATTCAGAGCCTCTTCCTCCAGACTGACGAGACCAGGGCAAGATCCGACGCAGGATCGCCACAATTTTGAAACCTCCTGAGCACCAACTTAATGAACCCCTTCCAAGGGGATTTGTAACCACTGAGGTCTGTTATAGATCACACCTATACCTCAACTTTGAGCTACAACAGAGTTTCCTGATAGGTTGTAAATCGCTGCGATGGTTGAGGAATGTTGGCGATCAACAACGGGGCTTTCTAATTGGTTGCAAATCACCACGCTAATTAAGGTAACGGTGGTAATCTACATTTCTAATTGGTTGAAAATCAGCGTAGTTGAGGTATAATCGTGGCAATCTGCCACGGAGATTTCTGATGGGTTGTGTATTGTCTAGCGCTTAAGGCAATAGAGACAATCTATAACGGAGTTTTTTTCATTGGTTTTGAATTGTTCGGGGGGAGGAAGTTAGGTAATGCGGTGGCAATTTACAAGGGAGCTTTTTGAATTGGTAATGAATCATCACGGTGACGGAGTATATCAAGATAACCATTACGAAGCTCCAAATATTGCGTCAATTATGCGTCACTCTTCTTAACTGAACACTTCTTTGAATCTTTGGAGGCAAATGTTAGCCTTATCTGATGAATCCTTGAGTATTTGTTCATTTTTATCAAAATAATTTCCGTTGCGGAAGGTAGGTTTCAGTTCTCCTAACCAACCCATTTCTCCAACCAAAGATTTTTAGTTTCAGTTGGAGACATTTTGGGATAAACAAGCAATCAAAATATAGATGCTTCTTCAATTTCACAAAGTTTCAATTTTGCCACTATGGAAGGTCAGGTGGATCTTCCCCCTTCACCCCTTTCAGTACATACATGATTTCTTTTTCTCTAATTAAACAAGCTTTTGAAGGTGAGAGGATCAATCTGAGAACTTTCTCGAAGCATTATTTCGCACAGAATACCAGATATTCAAACAAAATGAAACAGATTTATTCAGAAAAAAAGACTTTTGATTCACTGTACGAAACTTAGGCATTTAGCTTCCAATCGAGCGTGAAATAATCCTGTCTTCACAGATCCATGTAAAATTTGCAGTCAGAAATCAGGGAAAACTCAAAAGTTAACCGCATACGATGTTCGAAAGTTCATTTCCCAGCCAAAAAAAGTTAAACTATTTACTACGGAAACAGGCCCGTAGCCACAGGCGTGGTAGGGGGTGCTGAGCAGGCTCTAGCGCTTGCCGGAGCCCCCCCCCCACGGCAACATTTGAATAAAAATAACGAATTCCTTACTAGCATTGAGTCGGTCTCGATCATACTAGTTCATTTGAGCTAATCATCGCGATGAACTAATCTACCGAGACCGATGTTTTGAACGAATTAGTTCAATAAGACCGAGATTCTCTCGAACTTGATCCGAAAATGACCAAAAGTAACTGTTAAGACTGTTAAGAACTAAAACGTGAACGTAAACAAAGAACGACCGAATTCGTGTAAACCCTAAGACCTAACGCAGGTGAACTAAAACTAAAATATCGACGTAACTCATTTCGTTTATTTGAGCAGCTTTCTTCTTCATCATGATGAAAATTAATATTAATTTTTTGATCTTTCCGTTGAAAAGGGTGATGTTAAGCAGATACATAGAGAAAACATATAAATTAAAAACTTACATTAATAACGCGGGCATATTTCGGTATTCTCATCTTACATCCTTCAATAATTTTAAGTCTTTAATGACGTGAATGAACCAACAATAAGGAACTAAAAGACCTAAATGAACTAGTTCATTTACCTAATCATTTTGGTGATCGAGACCGATTTGAACTATTCAACTAAATGAACTAATCTTCCCATCGCTATTCCTTACATTTTTCTCGCTAGTTTTGTTCAAAACTTTTCTTTCCACTACATTTTAATGTTTATAAACTTGGCAACACTGATTTTGTTTTGAAAACAGGGATACGCAGAAGCCAGTAGCTGAAAGTCAGAAGCCGGATCTTTGCAATTTTAGGACAATTTTGAGAAGCCAGAAGTTGGAAGCTATGAGTTAAAAACTGGAAGCTGGAAGAGGAAGCTGAAAATTTTTTAGCTTCCAATTGATTTTTTACAATATTCTTCTTGAAGATTTTTTTACTCGAAGTCGGAAGCCCAAGAAAGAAAACTAACGTACCTCTTCTACTCCACTTCACTTCACTTTATTTTCCCTCATTTTCTAAAAAGAACCTTCCCTAATTATAAGAACCTTGGATGAAAATAGGTAAAAGAAGCTGGAAGCTAGAAGCCAGAAGCCGAAAAAATATTGAAATTTAGAAGCTCATATACTGAGGCTGGAAACGAGAAGCTAGATGAGATTTGGAGGCTAGAAGCCGGTAGCGGAAGCTGCATCGTTCCGCTTCCGCATCCCTGTTTGAAAGATAGACAAATCGTGTGTTTGTCATTATTTATATGTGACGTGTCACAATAAAAGGGCCCGAGTGTCCAACCAACAGTTTTAGACAGACAGGCCTTTTTCGTGGGTCACATAACAATTCACAAACACAGTGGTAGGCTCGCGACAGAGTTCACATCGAATATCGATGGCTAAATGCTAGAATGGCTGTTTGAGAACTGATAACGTGATTAGTCCACAGAAATAGAATTTTTTTACTTCCAAAAGTTCGAAAATTTGATCGTTGTATAATAGTTTAGCATGAGGGCTAATGAAAACACGCATGCCAATGTCATTAACATAAAACAATGTTGTTGTTTTTTGTAAAATGAACAGGTGTGCCAGTGCACACTGCGCTCATCGCCTGGTTCCGTCAGTTCATGGCCATGCTCACAGTTTTTCACCTGGACATCTCTAAGTATCTCGAAGTGCATCCCTCAGTCCAGCCGAATTAGGTGAGAAAAAGAAAACCAAACGTAAACATAATTTGTAAGTAATTCTTATTCCAATTATTTCTCGAAGTTTACCTTTGAATAAAAGGAGAAACGTTTTCGCCTGTCCGACGTTTGCGTATCTTCCATTTGCAGTTCTAAGACCCTTAAATTCAGATGTTCGCAGTTTTCTCAAAAACTGAACATCCTAGGACAACACTTTAGTGATAAAATGTTCTCCTGGAAATTACCGACAACGTGATACCGTATGTGGTACATATTTTTTTCAACCGTAGTCCTGAAACGGGAGGCGGGGTTTACGTGATTCTTTATACCACCATTAGGGTGGGTCTTATTCTCAATCATCCGAATTTGATAGAGATCGGTTTCAATATAATGAAGTTTCTGCAATGTTTCAGGTCGATCGGATAAGAGGAAGATGTGCCACAAGCTTTCTCAGATTCTTATGAAAAAATAACAGTTTTGACCTTTTTAACTAAATTTGTTCCTCAGTCTCTAATAGCGTTGAAAAATCATTCCCTCTCAGATTTCGAAAGTTCCATTCAATATAGATCAAAATCCGAATAGGCGTTAATGATCCAGAGGAAGTGGCCTCAAAAGTGGCGGAGGAATGATGAAAAATTGAATTCGAGGTACTTGCACTCATCAGGGACGAAAATAAGGGGCACAGGGGACAGCCTGCCCCCAAGCCTCCGCCGGAGTTGGGAAATTTTAATATATGGATCAAAAGTTGGAAAATCACATAAGTCAAAGTTGTTTTTTTTTGTTTTTTTTTTGCTAATACAAACAAATTTTGACACTTTAGAATTTTGAATAGAGTCAGGTGGGAATTTATAACAATTTTGCCCCTTCAGAGAAAACTCTTCGCTACGTCCCTGGCACTCATGTTAGTAGCAGATATCCCTTTGCTTGCCATTCGTCTTAATTGTGACGATAACTGAACTTTATCCAGAAGGAAATATAAATAAGTTATTATCTTTTTTCCAGCTTCAAGGAAAATGGGCGTTAATGTATTTGCCCGGTCATACACCGTTTTCATTCTTACAAATGCCCTTGTTGAAACAGTGGTACGGTAAATGATACTACTACCCTCCCAGCTCAACGAATAGTGCGGGGCAAATGTCCCCTGCATCTCAGTTCCAGCGCCACTGCTTCCAACCCATCTTGACCAACTCTCAACAGAATATTAAAGGGGTGAGTCAATCTTAACAAGCCTTTAAGCGTCTTAAATCGACTGAAAAGTTGAAGAGCATCTATAGGTAAGTAACTCAGAAATAATAACTCACCCGCGTTCAATTTGAACTCTGCGGCAATGTTGACGGATGGAGAAACAACTTTCCGACAATCGCCAAATCAATATTGTCCGTATCACTAGGTTAGGACTGCATAGTGTACACAACACACGAATGGAAATTCGATCGAACGAGAATTTTTTTTCGATGACGAATTACCAACACTTAGAACTCGAGTCTCGAGTGTGAGTGTTTCGTGAACCATGAAACACGAATCGGTTAGCAGCGAACGTGCACCGTTTACGAACAAATAATTCGGATCGCGTATCACGACTGACTGGTGGCTGGCTCTGCCTCACCGTCAGTCGGTGCTGGCGGCGGTGCCGCGGCGCGGCCTGACAACCGTCATTGCCATCGCCGTCGCCGTTCACCACTGTGAAAGGTAAACTAACAGTAAGTTCAAATAATAAAAACTGAACGCTGGGTAAACCGCTGCCCGGTTCCTGGTGAGCACGAGCATACCTATGCTACGTTACAGCGCACGTACTTAAGTTGTATGGCAATACGATCCTATCTTCGTATCCAGAGCATTGATGAAGTTGAACATACCTACCAATATCCAATAGGTCAAACTGCCAACTCCGATATAGTCAGCATTGAAACATTATTTCACTTTGTTCCAGCGACACCCCTTAATTTGAAGGCGAAGAACTGACGAAGCCCTACCGAGAATTAGTCTCACCTGGCCAATCTACATGCCCGGGGTGTTACCCACCCCTGCCCCAGTGAATTTACGGCACAGCGGCGTCTACTATTCTCTTTCACTTCAGATATTACGAATCAACAGTCCACACCGAGCTACCTATAAATGAAATTAGGTCTGTTTTACAACATACGTCTTATTTGTGCGACTTGTAGGTCAATGAACCAGCGAGTAGCACGAATCTTACCGCGCTGGAATGAAACGCGATCGCGAATAAGTTCTCAAGCTTTAATCCGACTGTGCACCAGAATGAGGATAATCAAGACAACACATTAATGGGACGTCAAGTTGTGAACGCTTCTTTTATAGGACAAATTATTTAAGAAAAATGAAAAGCATTTCGTTCTGGCCTCGGAGACCTCAGTATGTCCTCTGAGTATACATCAGGGTGCCAAATATGAACAAATTCGATGAAGGGTGACCCGCGCCTCAAAGATATTGAAGTTCTTAACATTGATTTTTAAAATTTGAACTACAAACGAGGCAGCCCCGTAGAGAGAGAAAAAGGGCCTGGGGGAATTTCCACGGGCCCCCCTCTCCTTCCAGTTCAATTTGTTCTTTTGTTAGACGAAAAAAAATTATAAGCTACGGGATAAAAGCGGAGTCTTTCATGGTGTAAGAAGTGATTGGCAGTACAGTATGATTGAAATTCAAGCCTTTTGAAAATATCGGGCCCCCTTGAAAGTCCGGGCCGGGGGCATCCCCCTCTCTCTCGACAGGGTTGAAACGAGGAGCCCCTCCATAACAATTGTTCTCTTTAATTGAAGTTTTCAGGGTCTCTGGATCCATTCCTGGGATCCTTTTCCCCTTCTCTTCCTCCTTTGGGTTCCACGGAGCTGATTTTTCCAATTCTTTCAATTTTATTCAAATTTCCATATCATTTATGTCTAAATAAGGCTTGCTCAGACCACTGAGTTTATTGAAGTTCTTATCCACCTCTCCGTTGCCCTCTTTGGACTCCACACGAGGCTGATCTTCAATTATTAGGGCAAGTTTTTTAGTGCATTTGCATACTTTTCTTACTGATTCTTTCAGCACACATCCACATTATCTTTACGATTCATGAAATTCCAAGTAAAATGAGCTCAACTTGGTTGTGCATATTTCAGCATATTTAAGGAAATATGCATATTTTTGCATAAAATCGTACATTTCAGCGCATATGTGCGCTTATTTGGCCATTTTTCTTCTTTTATTTTTACCGTAATGTTGACTGGAATACATGCTGCATGCTACATGCTGCATGCTACATGCTTGAAGCAGATTTGATTTATGGGCGCTAGCGCTGTCAAGTGCCCTAGCACTGCCAGTTCCAAGTAGCAGAGTTCTACATAGTATTTTTTCTGTTTTATTTTAATTATTCATTTCTTCAGTCAGGCGTATGTTTCATTTGATTTAGCTGAAAAAATCCTGCGTTTTGATACCCATATTGCCTTCTTTTGGAAAGGAATATTTTTGCGTATTTTGGAAATTTTAGGAATATTTTTGTACATTTTTGAGGTTTTTAACGCATATCTTAAGCGCATATTTCGCAAATTTTAGCGTATACAAAACTTGCCCTCTGAATTATATTCAAATTTCAAGATCAGTCCCTGTTGAAGCCCGAAGGGAAAAGAGAAAAGGGAAAGAACTCCGAAAATGAACTTTACCAACGCCCAGGCATAACGAACATGAAAATTGAGATAATTAAAGATCAACCTTCGCCCCTGTAGAGCCCAGAGGGTAACAGTGAGAAGAAAAACTCCAAAAATGAACTTAGCGACCTAAAAAAAACTCTTACTCCGACATAAATTCAGTGGAAATTGAAACAAAATTGAAAATCCCAAAGAGAGAGGAAGAAAAGAACTGCAGGAATGCTATAGCCCTCATAGCCCTCTCCCTGGTTACGCCTATGCTTACAGTAACCATTGTAAAAACCCTACCCTTCTTCTCTCCCCATCAAAAAAAATCCAAGAATTCGAATCCGTGACACAGTGATTCATAATTCAAAAATCTGAATCCGACGTCAGCACGATTTGGAATCCCAAGAATCCGAATCTTAATCCAGCGAAGAGGACTCTGAAATCCCAGAAGAATCCGAATCACGGATTCAGATTTTGTTTCATCCAAATCCTGAGATCTGGAATCTTGACAAAAGAATCCTAGAATTCACGAAAAATCCGCTTAAAAATTGATAAGGAGCTGACAATTCTGACATATTTATAGATTCTCGGAAAAAACAGAATTTTATATTGGATTCAGCCTGATGTGAATTAGTTGGATACTGAATCTGAATCCTGGTATGGATACTGATTCAGAATCCTAGAATAGATTATTTTATAAACAGAATCCACGGATTCTGTATAGGCCTACAGTGTGACTACTTTTCTAGAGGGCATTACTGTTCCAGGAGTAGAGAGTAACTTGGGGCAGAACTGAGAATTTCACGCCTAAAAAGCTCCAAAAACAAAAACCCAAAAATAATCGAGAAAAAATGTTTTGAACGTTCTTCTTAGAGAGAGGGAGCAAATCGTCAGTTCTCGTGAGGGAGGGTGCAGTGTCCCCACTTCCTCCACCTTTTCCGAAGCTACGAGTCTGTTTCTCTGAAAAAGCAGAATCCGAAGATCTAAATCCACCAAAAACTAGATAATCAAGGAATTCAAATCTAGGAAAAGATAATGCAGGATCGGATTCAGAATCCGAAAATCCGGATTTAGATTAGATTCTGGATTCTGTTCTAGACTCATTTCCATTTTGCTTCCGGTCACGGAAGAGTATGTGGCTGGTCTCAAAAGTAACCGATTTTGTGATTGAAGTCCAGGGACGTACCGTCAGAGGGTGAGAGGGCAACTTACCCCCCCCCCCCCAATGAAGGAATTTTTCACTCAGCAGTTGGGAAAATTTACCATTTTTCAGACAGATGGAGTTGGGAAAATCCAACAAGTCAAAGGTTTCTTTTTTTCTTTACTTTGATATTAGGGAATTTTGATTTTTGAGTCAGTTGGAAAAATCCAACAAGTCAAAAGGTTCTTTTTTTTGCTTTGATAGTTGGGAATTGAGTTGAGAAGTTGAAAAAATCCAACAAGTCAAAAGTTTTTGTTGTTTTTTTTGGCTTTGATGTTAGGGAATTTTGTGTTGAGTCAGTGTTGGAAAAATCCAACAAGTCACAATGCTTTTTTCTTTTCTTTGATACTTGGGGATTTTGAGTTGAAGAGTCATTTGGGAGAATCCAACAAGTCAAAATGTTTTTTTGGAAGTTTTGAGTTGAGTCAGTTGGGATTTTCACAATCTTTGGTACGTCCCTATTGAAGTCAAATGTGTGAGTCGGTCTGTCTAAAAATTCTAAATTTTTCCGATGGGAAAAGAGAAGCTATATTTTTAGTATTTAGAGAATATCCGTCTATCTGACAGGCTGACTAACGAGCGGGTTAGTTGGCTTACTTGTCTGTTTTCCTCTCTCATCATCTGCTTGTCTCCCTGATTCCCTAATATCTCGTGAATGGCTGTTTTTCAGTCTGGCTAGCTATCTGTCAGCGGTAACTCTAATAGGGTTACAGATCTGCTCATGTAATATTTCATTTTTCCCTTCAGGTTAAGCAACCCATCAATTGAAGGGGGTAAAGCATAGGTTTCTAGTTTACAGAGATAAGACGGACTATCGAAACCGGGGTTTCTTATTTGACACATAGTAAAAGAAATGAGGTGGCCACCGCGTTCTATTCCCAACTATACGAGAATAAAAATAAGGAGCAAAACAGTGAACTGAACTTTGGAAACACAGAAGAAGTACCCCACTTTCTGACACACGAGATTGAAGCAATAACAAGAAAACGAAAAAACGAAAAAGCATCAGGACTGGACAGCAATATCACCAATGAACACATAATTTAGAGGGGAGGGGCACTTCGGCCAGGTACCTCACCCATCTCTTCAACCTAATTCTACTAACTGGGCAAATCCCCTCTGAATGGAAGAGATCTGATATAATTTTGATATTCAAAAAGGAGATAGACACAACATAACATAGAAAACTACAAACCAATCAACCTTATCCCAGTTGTAGCAAAAATTGTTTACAAAATTACTAGAAACTAGAATAAATAAACAATTAAACGAAAACCAACCGTACAGGCGGACTTCCGGAGTGGTTTTTCAACAATAGATCATTTGTTCACGATAAAACAAGTTATAGAAAAAGCCGAAGAACACCAATTCGAACTTCACACTTAGCGTTTGTAGACTGTGAAAAGGCTTTTGACTCGCTTAAGCATAACGTTTTGATCAAAACTCAACTTAACCGAAGAATATCTAGGAAAATTATCTCACTGATAAATGAAATGTACACCCACGTGGAAGCGCGAATCCGGGTCTGTATTTCGCCATAGACAGAGGGGTGAAACAGGAGGATCCTTTATCACCCATCTTACTCAGTGCGGCTCTAGAAGAAGTTATGAGGGAAATGGACTGGGAGTCGAAGGATTTACTCATAAATGGAAACAAACTAAACAATTTAAGATCTGCAGACGACACTGCACTAACAGCGAAGTCCAAAAATGAATTAAAGGGAATTATAATTGATCTGTAAAAGGGGAGTAAAATATGTAGCTGGTATAAAAATCAGTTTCAAAAAAATGAAAATTTCAACAAACAAAAATGGAAAATCACTAGTTATTAATCAAAAAAGAATTCGAGATAGTGAACGAAATCAAATATTTGGGGATAATTATAACCTTATTTAACAAAAACAATAACTCGGAATTGGACACGAGAATAGCCTGCTCTTGGAAAAAATGTTGGTCTCTAAAGAATATCTTCAAGGGAAATTTTTCAGCTTCTATCTTTTATCTGTATAAAAATGAATGTATGTGTGTGGGTGTGTATGTCTGTCTGTCCTTCATATTTCCATGGAAATTTCAATTAACAACATGGCTGCAGACATTACTACACTGTTCATCCGATCGCCATGAGACTTTGGGAAATTGTTCAGTACACTCCCGCAATGGTTTCTGGGGAATGGATAGTGGGGTATGCTCCCCCAACATGCTCCTGTTACTATGACGTCATACTACTGAGTATACTTGAGCGAAAACCGTGCCTCAGGGTAACAACACGGCTATAGACTACAGGTGTCACCTACAGATGAGACACGTATTGTAACATTTATATGCTTTCATACCCTAATAAAAAAAATTTCCAAGGAAATTTCTATTGACAACACGGCTGCAGACTGTAGTCGCGCAGGGCGCAGCAAAGATCAAGATCAATGAGAACATGGCTGGAAGAAAATAAATTTCCATTGAAACGTCAACCACTTAACTGAATTGTCACCATGAAGAGCTAAATCATACGGACTGGCTTCGAGTCGGGGGCATGGAAATTTCTATGGCTGCAGACTGCAGTCGCGCAGGACACAGGAAATGTCAACCACTGAATTCGTGTCGGGGGGAGCGTTACTATTCTCGACACCCACGGCAGAAAGAAAATGGAAATATCAACCACTGAACTGAATTGTCACCATGAAGAGCTAAAGAACTGTGAGCTGAACTGAGCTGGAAATGAGAAGAGAAGAGAAGAAGAACTGTAGTCATGCAGAGCGCAGCAAGACCAATGAGCACACGACTGGAGTTACGGTTTTCGCTCAAGTATACCCATGGTGGGAAGAAAAATAAATTTCCACGGAAATATGACACATGTAAGAGTTATTTGGAAACGAAAGAACTTGCACAAGATGGGAAGAAATGAGGAGCAGCATCAAACCGGTCGTAAGACTGATAACCTCATCATCATCATCATCATATATCATACTAAACAGGTTCTGTTTTTCTTTTGAATTTGTAGAAAGATCCATAGGGTCATTATTCCGTAGAATGTAAGGAGCAAAATGTGGATTTTTGTAGGTGTTTCCTTTTGACTAACGCTTTAGAAAAAAAAGTTCTCAAACAGCTTTGAACTTTGTACTTTACTTACTTTGAGCACTCACACACATCTACCTTGATCTTTTTCGTTATCAGTAGGATCACGATTAGACTTCTCTACACTCTTTATCCCTCGAAATTGGAGGGTGATGGTGTCGAATTCACATCAACTCACTTGAGCCCACGGTCTTCAAAACATAAAGGGCAAATTTTAAACAGCTGCGTCTTCCCCACTCTGTCATATGGGTGCCCGACCTGTTCGCTCACAAAAACGGAAGGAAAAAATTACAATACATCAAAATTATATAGAAAGAGCAATCTTGGCGTGAGGAAAGACGAAATCAAATTACCAAAAATAAAATCAAAACTGAAGTAAAATATTAACTTTCTTCACGCGATAAGGCGACTGAAGTGCGACTGGGCTGGTCACGTAGCTAGGATGGAAAACAGGAGATGGGCAAAAATAGTCTCGATTTGGTTTATAAAAGAGGGAAACAAAAGACAAGGTGGAGGGACGAAATTGATAAACTATTTGGCCATGGGCAATACCAAAGAGTCGCACAAAACAGGGGGGAGTTGGATCACCTGAGCCGCGTAAAATGTATTTCTCTTATTCAGTTATGTCGACTGTCGCCTCTTATGATGTCCCGATCTACAAGGATTAACACAATTTTGACCGGCGTCAATTTTGCGAATTTCGATACGGTATTTTGACATTTTGACAATATTTCAACCAATCAGAGCACTCCGATGGATTTTTGACTTCTTGGCACACTTTTGACCGATCAATTTTGCTATACAAGTGGGCGGAGCCAACGTGATTGTCGAGGACCGACACTATTTTGACTCAAAAGAGTGCCCGATCTACAAAATCAGCGTCACAAGACACTCTTTTTGAAACAAAATAGGGGTGGTGTGGGGGTTCAGACCTTCTCCCTCTCCCGACCTTGGCTACGCCCCTGTTCATGACTTTTCACATCAATCAACAGTATTACATATAGCAGACACTCTTCAATAACATCACGCCTTCTGAAGAGTATCCTAACGACTAGGAAATTTGACTGTACCTAATATAAAATTTTAAGCGAGGCCGGTGATAAGAGGGGTCAGTGATCATCCCCAATCATTTTGAAAAGTGGTTATTATCGGAAAATTATAGAAACCCGTAATGATTTGAAAAAAACCTAATTGAAAAAGCGATGATTCGTTTGCATGTCTACTAATATTAGCGGAAACTTCAGTCATCCACCCCAACTCCTCCTTGCACAAATGCTTCAGTTCCGCTCTGCCTGAATTTCAGCGATCTCGCCAAATTTTGAGGGAGGAGGGATGACGACTTGGTGCAGTAATTCCAGATTACATGGCGCCAAGCCAGTGGCAGGCATGTATCTTGAATTGGCTTCGAGTGTAGTGCGATATTGTTCGTGGCTTCCGCTTCCGTGGCTTCATGTTCATAATTTACGATTATTGGGTGCATAGTTAAAAGTATTCATGACCTTTCGTCGTTAAATACACAATATCGCATTATTTTCTCATTATGAGCGAAAATATTGTTCGTGAGAACAATGAACGATTTCCGTTATAAAAAAGAAAAAGAAAAAAGTTCCAGGTACTCATGAACGATAACCGGTTAATGTGATTACTTTTTAAGGTGCCAGATTTACGTTTTCCGAGCATTAAAATTGTGTAATTTAATATCGAAAGATGAGCGCTGATACATTAATGAAAATGAAGTCTTATTACTTACAAGTCTTATTGATGAAATGCAGGCATGTGTAATGTGCATACTTTCTCCCATAAGCAATAAAACGTTTTTGTCACCCGCATACATTGACTGTTGTCGAATTGAATGAACAGTGCCAGCGGCAGTAATATTTCGATTACACAACAACAACCATCTCGAACAAATTGCAGTGTTTTATTGTAAACTGATAACTCGGAGGCACATCTTAGGTGTATCTAATTGAGGGAATCGGACATGATGTAACTTTATCACAATTTAATTCCGTTCGTGGTTGTTGTAGTAAAGGTCTCAAAGACTTAAAAAATAACACATGGGCCTTGCAGCGTCGCAGGTCAACAATACCTTACCTATTGATTTTCAATTTATTATACTACTTGTTAATGCAAGAATCTAACCAGTAGAATAGAACGTAGTGGGATTATTTTTGCGATCGTATATTCTCCTACATCGCTCTCGATACCTAAAGTTTCGCCGAAGAATCTCATCAAATGTTTTTGCTTGAACAGTATTCTCCTTTCCAACCCTCACTATTCTGAAACAATGCCGAATAATACTGCTGTCAAATACATTAAGAATCATCAGTGTAATTTTTCGTTTAACTTTGTGGACATCCACCCCGATCTGCAAAATCAGCGTCAAAAGACACCCGATCTACAAGGATTAACACAATTTTGACCTGCATCAATTTTGCGAATTTTGACGCGGTATTTTGACATTTTGACAATATTTTAACCATGCCTAACTTTGACCAATAAATACGCTCATAATCACAGAAAAATGACTGGTGCTTACCCTAAAAATTAGTTTTTCAAAAATATTTTTCCAAGGATGAAGGTATGGAAAAAAAGTTTCAAGTAAATGTTGTGGAGCGTAAAATTTTATACAAAATGATACATAATATGTCTAGTCTAGACCAAAAATTAAGCTAGTAAGTGCAGGAAAAAATATTTTAAAGAACGAGAAATAGCTGACTGTAATCTGTAACAGTCACCCCATTTGACGGTAGTGTAGAATGTACGTGTAGATGTAGAAGTACGACTAATAAAAATGACTTCATAGGAATTGAAAGAAGAAAAAATGTGACGTTTATCAAACAGAAAAACATTAAGGTTTACACAGAACAAACAAAATTAGGACCTGCTCAATAAATATGGAAAAAACAAAAATTGTAACAAATAAGGAAGGGGAACTCAAAATTGAAGGAGGAATAATACAAACAGTAAAAGAAATCGAATATTTGTGACAAACAATTTCATTTCAAAACAGGGATAAAACGAAATATCCAAAAGAATGAAGAGCGGATGGAAAAACTATTGGGCCAAAAAGGAATTCTACGACAGGAAAATAGCAAAGAAACTGAAATTAGAAATTTGGGTGATCTGTACCTTACTGTCACTAACATACGGGTATCAAACATGGGCGGCAACAAAGGGCAGCGCGGAAAAAATTCAATTTACCCAAAGAGCAATGGAAAGAAATATTTTAAGAATCCAAAAATGGGACAAAATCAAAAACACGGAAATCAGGGGAAACCCAGAACTAAAAGACACAGGATACACAATCAAAAAGTTAAAAGCAAAATATGCGAGACATGTAATCAGGCAAGAGGATAGATGGTGAAGGAAAGTTTTGGATTGGATACCAAGGGAAGGGAAGCGCACCAGGTGAAGACCACAAACAATAAGATAGACGAGATAGTTCAGGAGTGATTGAGGACCAACTTGGGGAAGAGAAGTATGAGAAAGAAAAAGATGGAAGAGATGTATAGAAGCATTTGCTCAGAAATGGGCCAATATTGGAGGAATAGAGTCCGACGAGAGTTAAATATAAGAGTTACGGTAAGGGCCCGCTGCCCAGTAGCCCAGTTTGCGCCAGGTCACAGTTTGTATCACAGGCATCATAAAAAATTGGTAAAATTAAAAATCATGCCAAGCTACATTTTGTTTTTTTTTTTGCTTCACGCTTGTTTTGAAATTTTGGTTTCCTGTAGGTGGAATAAGACTTTCCAGGAACGTACCGAAGAGTTTTTCCTGGTGGAGGGAAATGTAAAAGTCCTAACTAATTCAACTCAAAATTTCCCGAGTATCAAAGCAACAAGAAAATTTGACTTGTCGGATTTTCCCAACTCTACCGAAATTTCCCAACTCCGCCTGACTGAAATGGTAAATTTTCCCAACTACTGAGCGAAAACCAAATTTCCACGAGGGAAGAGGGTGACAACCACGTTTCCATCTGAAAAATATTTTCAAAGAACTGATTTCTTGGGTAAGCAACTAAGTTTTTTTATGCAAGTATAAGGGTAAGTATTCATAAAAATTAGACGTATTATACATCATTTTGTAGGAAAGTTTATATGCTCCATAACATTCATTTGAAACTTTTTTTCCATATCTTTTTCCCTGGAAAAATATTCTGGAAAAACTGATTTTTAGGGTAAGCACCATTCTTTTTGTGCCACAATGAGCATACCTATTGATCAAAGTTAGGTATATTATACACCATTTAGTAGGCAATTTTATGCTCTACTACTTTTACCTGAAACATTTTCCTCTAAACTGCAATCCTGAAGAGATAATCGCAAAAAACTGATTTACGAATGCAACCCTCATTACACGTTAGTGGCACACATTTCTACAATGGCTAGAACTGTAAATCAGCTTTATATGGGTCTAAAAACAACCCTACAAACGTACGAAGTGGCTTGCTTTAATCACAAAATGCAAGCTTTTTCCCAATAACATCCTCGCTAGATGAATAACGGCTACAACTGGACATTTGAATATCCTTTATCAATGATCAAACGCGAATCATCGTTCAAACGGCTTTGGCACAGCTATCCCTTGCTCTAATGAGCTAAGAGCTGGGTGTAAAAAATTTATGAACTATTCACTTGTGACTATAATCTGCCAAAATTGGATGTTTGAATTTTCTTAGTCAATAATTAAACGTTAATCATCGTTTAAACTGGAGCTCATTTGAAATTTTTAGGAAGTCCAAACAAGCCGACGATATACGGAGTAGCTGGGCTCCAAAATTTCGAATGAGCATTGTTTATTATAGCATCTTAAGTTGAGACAGCCTTGGTACTAACCCTAGAAATGCGTAACTTTTTCGATTACCTTAGGCGATTTCCACACGATATTACAATTTAGTATTTTATGACTGCTGTACTAAGGTGGTCCTAAGTTATCATTGGTGGAATTCTTTCATTTTTTGGTTAGCATACCCCCTAGATCGATTCTAAATGTGAAAAAAGATTTGCTAAGTTTGAACAAATTGGGTGACGGGTAATCCGTGTCTCAAGAAGATTGAAGTTCTTATGGGAATTAACATTGATTTTTGGAATTTGAGCTTCAAGAGGGAGCCCCTCCGTATGAGCCTAAAAATTATTTTCTTTTTCAAATTGATCTTTGTAGAGGCACGGAATCTTTTCTCCCTCCTCCTTTTGAGCCCCTCCATGTGAGTTTTAAAATTATTTCCTTAATCTTCAGTAAAAACGTTTTTTCGACCTAGACATGATTATGCATTTTACAAAAACTGCCATTTTCACGGCGAGAAAGAGCTTAAATTTTTATTTAAGCTCAGATTTCGAACTAGGGTAGAAAAAAGTCAAGAAGACGTACATTTACTCACTTATTTATAAATACAGTAAAGCGACTGAAACGTACAGAAAATCATTTTATACCCATCAATTTCAAGATTTGATTTATCGAACAATATTCCAATTTCAAGGACCTAATATTTATTCTAGAAGTTTTTCCTAAATATTCAGAATTTTATCTCCTATCGCGCCGTAACCTTGATAGATTCCGATTTTTTAAAGTGTAGTTATGCAACCGTTTCGTGATACAAGCAAACTCCTGGTACAAATCCCACGTAAAACTTCAAGCAATTTGTGGCATGGGTTGTATGATGCAAAATGACTGAGAATTTTATGGTAGTACTATCTCATTATAAGGAATAACATGAGGGGGTAGCCCCACATAGTTTTCGAAAAATGTGGTTAATAACGGACACTCTACTGTACACCCATTACAATACGAGCAAATTCCTAGACAAATTCTTATTAAAACATACCAAAAAAACGCTAATGGGGAAATGCAGGGTTAGAGAAGAGCTCAAACAGAGGGAAGAACAACAAGAGTGCTCAACTCCTAAGAGGGCGAACGGCTGATTTTTCGATAAAATGGGCCCTTTTGCAGCTGTTGATACAATGTAAGTATACCTTGTGAATCCATTTTTACACTGATTAGTTACCAAAGTATTGTACACAACCACAAAAAATATTCAAGTTTCAATGTTTTTGTTATTCTAACTGGAATATTTTCAAGGTAATATAGTAAATACCTGGATGATCTCTGAACGAATTAGCATAGTTCAGGTATTAAATGAAAGACAAAAGTAAATTTAATACTATCCGTTACATTGAACAGACTTTCCCCACATATTACCAGAAAACTTTCATGATTATTTGTTCCACAACTAAAATAGATCGTAAGAGTGCGCAACGTATTTTGTAAAAAGAATTTTGCTTTTAGATGCCAAAAAACTATGAAAAGCAAAATGAAAACTTATAAAACAAAATAAGAACTTGTGTTGAATGTAGCACACATTTTCACAAAGAATGCGTTAGACTGACGGAAAATGAAACGGAAGAATTCGTATGTCCAAGCAGGGCCTGTGCCCAGGGTGGAACATTTTTGAGGGGCGCAAAAATTTTCGAGTATAATATACAAAAATAGCGAGTGCCCAGGAGCGCTCACGACCTGAACCCGGCTCTGTGCCTAAGGTATCAAGAGTGATCCATCACTTCTTGTTCTAATGTTTCATTTTTATTTTGAATGAAGACAATTTCAACAATATGTGTGACTTACTCGTATCTATTTGACGACAAACTTGATGCGCACTTTCAGGGTATGGGTTGCGCACTTCTAGAAAGCCGGGTTCCGAAGAGTGCACATTTGACTTTTTCTAGAAAAACAGTTATATCTTTCTAATTTAATGGTTTAAAATTTTGAAGAAAGAAAAAAAAGTAGAATTCGATAGTTTTTTTTTACATTGTATCAAAATTTCAGCAACTTCCATGAACAATTGACTTCGCAATAAAGTTTTTTTCTGAAAGGTGCGCACTCTTAGAGTTCATTCCCCTACATCAATTTTGCACTTTTCTCTGGTTCTTAATTTGGTCACTAACGCTATTTTGATCGACAATCAAATTCCTTGAGCAGGCTATTCTACCATGGACCAGTAATTTGGAACTTTGAAAGTTTGTCATGGTTTGGTACTAATTTAGTACTTCTCGAGGGAATCTCTACTCTCGTTAATGTCAAATACGCTATCATCCAAAGGAACGAGAAAACTAGCGACGAACAGAAAATGAAAATAAAAAAACAATTGAAACAAATTGATATTCATCGATGCTGATTAATTTAGGTCTAAACTGGGTTACATTAAATAAAAAGCTCACTAGTCAGTAAAAACAATTTAGTAATCAACAACAAAGAATTCGTATGATTATGGAATGCGAGATAGTAATTAGTTCACCGACTTTCCTTCATTAAAATAACGTACCGTAACTAGCAATATCGTTTTTGACGGACTTCTCCATCGGTTACGTCGGCAAATTATTTATAAGAAGCTCGATACGTCGTTATTTTGTTAACCGAAAATCGGTTTTTCCTCTGTTGGTCTGTCAAGTCCAATGGAATCATTTTGAGAGCGCAAACAGAAAACAAGTTGCGAATATAAACAGTAGGAGATGAAATTTCTTTTCGGTGAACATAATAATCTGCATACGTCATTATTAATTATTCGTGAATTACAATTGCAAATACTCATAAATCTTTGCAACTGCTATCTAAATGAGGCTATATTTTGTAAGAAGTACAACTATGACTACCCATGAATTGTATACGATAAGGCATGCATATCTATCCATAACATCAACTGTTGTTCTTATAAAACACAATGATATGAAAAGATGAACATTTTTCTTGAAATGTGGTGAATTAATGTGAAACTTACATTCACAAAAATGGGCTATGGTAGGAAGCCAGAAACTTCTTAGGCATGTTTTCCCTTGAAACACAATACACATGCGCATTAAAATGGGCAGGAATGTGGACATTATAAACTTACACGTGCGGAATATTGACTTGACATTGGGTAGACATTGAACATGTCCATGTGGTCAGCCCAGATGGTGTTGATGTGGGATGCACATGGAATACTGAATGAACCTTGAGCAGACGTAGATGTCTACTTCTTTTCAACCTCAATGTTTTCATGAATTCTTTGTAGACAGTCTACCAGACACTAATGTCTAGTAGATATCAAGTAGACGGTCCACAAGAGTATCTATTAGACTTGTCTCTTCTTTCCATATGGCCATTACCTACAAGTAAAACACGTCCGTCTACTTCGACAACCGCGATAAGTACCTACACATATTTACGTTGGCATGCGTTTCGCGGTCTACTGCCATAAATAAGCTCCATCAATTTCGTTTAAAAAAAAACAATCTGAGGCTGAAAATCGGTAGTCCATCATGATTAGTATATTCCAACTTTTTCGTAATTTTATGACTTTCATCAGCTCCAAAGAAATTAATATGCTTTCCTTACGCCACCATTACTCAATAATCCAATTTCAAACAAATTAACAAGAAATCACCTTTTTTTTATTTCAAAATAAGTTGCGATTGCTCAAACATCAGTTTTTTCTTTCAGTACCTAGTTTTCTTTGTTGTATTCTGTATGTATGGCAACATTATATACTAAGAATTCATAATTATTACTCCAGAGGTTTAAAATAATCACCGCTTGAAACACATCTACCATATGCAAGCGTAGGAATACATTTGATAATAAATTGTTTGTTCTTAGAAACTAGTAATACCCTTGATTCTTCTAGAACCCTACTGCAACAATATCTTTTTGAAACACGAGAGATGGAAAATACGTCGGCATTCGCAACCTATTCATTTATTTTCTTCAGAAAAAGTTATAAATAGCTTATGCAAAACATAGTAAGTAAGTAGTTATATTTTCTTTGTCGAGCACGAGCTCCAAGAGTACACCTTCAAATATTCTCTCTAACTTCTATACATCTTCTAATCCGTATACTAGAAATTGAATTATAAGTAATTGTGAATTTTTAGTAGTAATACTACACTCTCAACATGGGTAAAATCGCACAGTTCATAAGCATTTTATTCTTAACCAGTTCTATCATCTTTGCTACCGACGTCGAGCTGAAAAATGAAGAATCATCGGATCATGAAAATTCTTTTGGTAAGTTGTACCGTCCTACCACAGATATGAATACTAAAAATAACATTTAAGTTATACTGTGTGCTGCACACAGTTAAACTCGTCATTTCATTTCAACAGTCAATCGAGCTCCATTTAAAATACAACTCACTGTCACTTAGCTTACCCGCAAAACACAAGTCTCCATGAATGTACCACATAATATCCATGCAAAAAAAGAGACCAGTCTCGAAAACACTTTTTCAGAACATTTATTTGATATGTTGTTATGTTCCTTAGTCTCTCGACTAGTATATTGCCATTTTTGTCAAGTAGACGGCCTGTAAACAATTCACGTTAACACATAGGTTGAAAAGAGGTGGATATATTTTGTATGGCCACTCAATATTCCATGTCTACATTTACATCAGCACTATCTTCGCTCACCACATGATTATGTCCATCACCCAAACGTCAATTCAATATTCAATGAGTACAATGATGTTGGCATGTCTATTCACCTTTTTCACCTCTGTTATTCCATAGGAAATTATTTTATTGAAATAATTTCTGTTTGCTTATGGTATCACACCTCTAAACTTTACAATACCGATACACAACTTCGTAGAAAAAAGAGGGAAAGTCCATATTCCTGTTCACTTCAATTTCCATGTAGATAGTATTTCACGGGTACTTCGTCTAAGTTATTAATTTCTGCATTGTTAAACTGTAAAATGTATATCTATTTCAAAATTTAGTTTTCACCTCCCCGACGTCTCTGAAGTAATGCTCAAAAAGGCAAATTCCAGGGCTCGGGTTGAGAGCAAATTTAAAAAAAAGAGAGAGAGAAAGAGGTAAGCACCTTTATTATAAAATGACTCTTGGAGAACTTAGAAGAACCCGGGGACCCTCTAAACTTTTCAGAGTTTTACTCAACATTTAAAAATACAAGCATGTTCTGGAGTATATGTACATGCCTACCATTTTAAAATAAGTTGCTTCCTATTGCTCTGTAATTATTTTTGTTATTTAGTAGAAAAAAATTCTATAGTTTAGACAAGCCTATTCTTAATCTTCTTCTTATCAAGTACTTATAGAAGGATATTTTGTACCTCATATTACAGGAAATCATTCAACAACAGAAAAAGTAATTCATGAACGATCGGTGAAAGACACAAATGGGCACACGGAATATCCAACTAGTTCCACGAGAACACTCAATAAGACCCACATGCATCCAAGAGAAGCCAATTCCACCCCCAAGTTGCCTGAGATCGGTGAAGTAGGTCATATCGACGATGTGGAGGCGCTCGCACAGAATCAAACTGATGGCCCTGACTCAAAACAGAACAAAACCATCACCGAGAATTTTAAAAGTTCTCTGAAAGAATTTTACAGCTACGTGTACGATATACTTATTCGTGTATACAAAGTGCCACTAAAAGTCGCTGAGGAAGTAGAACAATGCCTCAATAATTCTACAAATTTGTAGATAATAAACTCATTCTCTTTAAAATATTTCCAGAAAATTTTTATAGGATTTATAATATTGATTTTGTGAAGAGTTCTTGAATAATTAGTAATATGATATTATAGTGTACTGTAAGCCTTCTGCTAAGTCTTGTTCCAGTAGATAATACGTATTTTCCTACAGTAATAAACATGTCATTGGCTTATTGATTGGCAAGATCATTTGAAAATACCTCTCGGGTCGCCAAGATCATATCTACTTGAAAATCAATCTCAGTATCTCATCAATGATCCTAGTGTTGAAGATCTGATTGACCAAAATTATACCTGCATAAATACATTAGGAAAACAATTTTCAATTCATTAAAAAATCACGGTTTCGGGGATCTTTATTTGACATTACATACCTAGATCATCTTAATGGGTAAAATCATTTCGATTCGCGCAATTGCAAAATAAATTTTGCCAACTAGGCAATATTTTAGTAAACTGCAGAATAAATTGCCGATGATTTATACATCAGCAAACCGTGTCCAAACTGGCTCAATATTTCTGCCGACTTTTTTTGCTATTTTTGACCAATTTGAATTTTTTAATTTTGTTCTTCATCCCCCCCCCAATTATTGGAGTTCCTTCAGCACTCAGAATTGATGGTTCAAAATATCATGATTCAATGCTATCATTCTACTATATACTAACTGCTGTGTACTTTCATATTATATTCACAGCTATATTAAATAGTATATTTTCATACACTTTAGCAATGTAATGGAACGAGACACTGCACCAGAGTCTAATGCTAAATTAGTTTCTATCATCGCATTATGCCATATTTTTATCATGTGGCATGGATCTAACAGGCAGTGTATTCTTACACTACAATCTGATGTATATATGGAACGGATAGATTTGGATTATCAATATTAGGAACACATCCTCAATGGTCAAATGTTCTAATATTTGGGATGGTTTCATCTGATGTTAAAGATTATGCAACAATTCAAGCATCAAATAACAAAGTAATAACTGCAGTGGAAAGTTGAGCCTATAGATCATTGCACCAATCATATCTATCAGAACAGGTCCGCAGCTATTGCCAGAGAAGCCAGCGCGTCACCCTGGCTAGCACATTCTCAAAAATAAAAATAATAATGATAATAATAAACAGAAACAGCTAAAAGTTTAAAAAAAAAAAATTGTTTGTAGCTTTATTGCTCATGCTCTGGTTTAATAATCAAATGCCCTGGCACACACAAGTAATTAGCTTATTAGCTACAGACTTGTATCAGAAAGTATGCTAATGGGTATTTGAATTTCTGCATTAAGCTGACAATGACAAAGAACAAGGTTTGGTGGCAAATTCTTCGGAATCTTCAGTGGAAATGCCACCAAGATTATAATATCCAACATATTTGTCTTCCTCTTTGTTATAGAATCAACCTTTTCCAGTAGACTTTTAATTATTCTTTTCTTGTTCATACTTTCTTTTTTTAGAAAAAGTAAAACCTCGAGTAAAATACTTGGTTTACATTCTCGAGTACCACTAATCTACCTTGTACTTAGGTATGAAATAAGATACTGTGTTTACAAAAAATTATTCTTATTTCATCCACGTACCATCACTTATTATTCTTCAAATGTTTGCAAATTCATCAGTTCATTCCCATATCATTTAAATGGCAATGACATTTTGAAATTATTGTTGATAACTACTTCCATGCAACAGTATAGTACTGAATTTTTTTTCAGCAGTTCAGTCATGTTAAGAGTAGTGTACTTACTTATACAATTATTATTTTACCTCTTCAGTTGCTGTTGAAGGTACTTCTTATTGCACTGTAGATTATTTAGCCTGTTTGTTAACTCATTTCCAGTTAAATCTGTTTGGACAGCAACAGTAGTCTTGCAAGATGGCTCTATATTGACCTCACAAATTGCACTGTTTTCCTAAATTTAGAGAAAACATGTTAGTTCTCAACTCAAAATCAGTGGCACCTTTCAGCATAATAAGCGACATGAAAAAAATAAATAAATAAATAAATAAATAAATAAATAAAACATTCTCAAAAACTTACTTTACTTGGCTCGGTTCATTTAGAGTTACAGAGGTCATCTTGAATAAACTTTAATTTGGTAAAAGATGATCAGGATAATCAAAAGCTTAAGGCACCGCATCTTTTTTAAGTCTTGGTTTTCCTGATACTATCAGAGAATCATAATCATCAGCTACAAAGTGAACGCTTGCTTTGATCCATTTCAATCTAACTTCTCTTTGTTTTTCTACATTTAGAAAAACAGTAAAGTAGAATATTACTACTATTATAATATAAGAACATGCAAAACAGATGCAGAAACTGTAATATATACTATAGTACAATGTTCAGGATTTTTATTACTTGCATTAGAGCAGTCATACACATAGCAATGGTTCACCATCCTATATATCTATGCAATAGAATCACAGTTCATATTCATCATTACATGAAAGATTATAGAATTATCAACAAAAGGGCATTAGAAAAAGAAACTGTAAACTTACTTTTTTCTGCATTATGATATATCAATAAATCTATGAATATAATATGAAAGCATGTATCAGTTTGGAGTAGAATAATAGCTTGATAGTATCATATTAGGAGATTTTGAACATCAATTCTCAGTGTTTAAAGAACTGTGTAACAAATTTTGTACTCAGAAACATGTGTAGACGTTCATTCAGAATAAATACTTTAAACTATAATTGCACCAACAATTTTGAAGGGGGAAAAAATTAAAAACAAAATTAAAATTCAGAACAGCAAACATTACCTGCATTGTAAAATGTAAATACAACAGTGATAATACATTAGATAAAGACAGCTTGCTCCAATAGGAACTTTCCAAGGCAGTGGCACGCTATATCCATGTTACTGATGAAGCAAATAACAACAACAGTGAAGCAGGATCAAATTTATCAGTTACATTTAGTTTGCACAGAGTACATGAAGATTTTAGTTCTTCCTCTTTTCTAATAGCTTTGTCAAGACAGTCAACGCGTTTTATTACATCCACAGCACGAATCATCTTCAATAATTAATTCATTACAAATAAAAAATCATAACGTAATAAATTCTGGTGGAAAACTGTGAAATAGTAATGTAAAATTGACAAAGTATCCAAGTATCCTGCTTCACTACTGTTATTTTTCATTATTGATGATAACGTTTGGTTCATAATAATTCATAAAATAGGCGAAATCTGGTGGCTATTTTATGAACCGCACGTTATCATTATCATCAATAATGAAAAATAACAGTAGTGAAGCGGGATACTTCGTCAATTTTACATTTTTACTATTTCACAGTTTTCCACCAGAATTTATTACATTATGATTTTTTATTTGTAATGAATTAATTATTGAAGAATGAAGATGATTCGTGCTGTGGACGTAATAAAACGCGTTGACTGTCTTGACAAAGCTATTAGAAAAGAGGTAGAACTAAAATCTTCATGTACTCTGCAAACCAAATGTAACTGATAAATTTGATCCTGCTTCACTGTTGTTGTTGTTTGCTTTAAACAACGATACTAGCGCGCCACCGCCTTGGAAAGTTCCTATTATGTATCTTTCTGTCGCAAAGTTGGAGTTCAGTGTTTTATCACTTTATCAGTAAATTAATTTGAGTTCTGAGCAGATTTTGTAAAGTTAATAGTTAATACTCTATTCTTCCTGAACGATTTCTTTGATTCAAAAATTCAAATTAGCACTTCTGTTCCTCTTCCTAAAGTTTCAAGATTTTATCAAATTACCTCTGTAAATATTTGGTGTTTGATGATGTCTAAGTAACTTGCAATATGGGTCCGCCTCCAATAGTCACTGGAATATCGCCGAAAGATGGTCCACCTGGCACTCGAGTTACTATTAGAGGAGAATACTTGGGAAAGGAACCAAATGATATTATCGGTTTGTATTTATTTTTCAATAAATCAGCTCAAGGATATAGCTATCCTTTACCCTACTTGATCTTGGATTCCATCATATTCTGTGTTTCAACAGGCCTGAATATTTGCGGTTGTGACTGCTTACTATCAGCCGAATGGAAATCACCTAATAAAGTCGTCGCCCGTTCAGGACCTGGAAAAGGCAGAGGTGATATAATCGTTACTACTAAATCAGGCGGAAAAGGTACTTGTACCGTCCAATTTCGAGGATATCACGAAACTGTCGGACCTTTGAAAGAAAGTGCAGTTTGGGTGGAAGAAGCACCATTACCAGGCTTATCATGGACTCATCGATCTCTTTCTCATTCTACATACCACCTTGAAGATCCGCTTGGTCTATCAGTTGAAGATAATGAGTAAGTAGAAAAGACATTATAACCGAGTTGGCAAATTACAGAGTAAATGAGAAAATAATTATCTTATAGAAAGAAATTTCCGGAAGATGATTTACACGAAATGTTTCCTGAAGCATCTGGTGATCTTGCTGCCGATAATTTTGAGCCAAATTGGTTCTTGTTGGAACATCACCATGCTACATCATTCGATGATTTGAAAGTGGGCTTAGCTTACCTAAAACGAAAAGTTGAAGGCCAGAAAGAAGGACAGCTCTCGTTTCTAAAAGTTAGTCTCTTGAATTCTACGTACAATATTTTGTAAGTAGTGGAACAAGTTATGTATTTTGGTTTCTCATATTTTCAGGATAATGTTAGTTCTGTAATGGAACAGATGGATACTCTGTTCGTATTGAAAGAGAAATTTGAGGAAGATATGACCAAACATGGTACTGATCCGACTGTAAAAGTTGAAAAAGCAATTGTCGGTATGATCTTCATGTATGCTAGGTGATAACTGTAACAGTTCTCAATTTTATGACTGATTGTTCGTAACCCATTTTCAAATTGTATTCAGATTCATTGAACGAATCCAAAAAGTTATTTGAAGACGTTTTATCTAGACGGGAAAAAGCCGATGCCGCTCGTAATGCTTTGGCTGTAATGACTCGATACAAATTTCTCTTCTTCTTGCCCATGAATATCGAGCATAATATAAAACACGGAGATTTCGACCTAGTCGTGAGTGACTACGCTCGAGCTCGAAATTTGTTTGGCAAATTCGAAACTCCGGTACATTTTTGTTTCATACGATTCCATTTTGTGTCGTTCACTGCGGATCTTATTTTGATTGTATTTTATTAACTACACAGATTTTCAAACAAATTCTGTCCGAAGTTGGTAACACTATTCAAAACTTGAAACTTTCATTGAGTTCCAAATTAAAAGAAATGCCGACAACTCTGGAGCAGCAGAAAAATATTATTAGGTTAGTGGTTTTTTGTTGTTTTTTTTGCTGTAAACGCATGTGTGGGTCACGTTTTTCCTCCGTGATGCTATCCGTTTGTATTTTGTGCATTGCAGGAATTTGAATATCTTGGGAGTGGAAGGTGACGCCGGTTGGGATGCGATCAGTAATACTTACAAATATATCAAGGATCAGCTTATGTTATGTCGAGAGGATCACATAGCAGCTGAAACTGCTCTATTGGAATCTGAAACTGGTAAGTGATGTATTGTTGGCTGGTTCAGACTGAGTTATAATCTATTTTGTAACTCATGGCTGGACATTTATTCTATTGGTTGAGAATGATCTGAAAAAGTTGATTGATTTCAATCAATTTCTTCCGAGGAAGAATTATTGCTATCATCAGAATTATCACATCAGTATTTAGTTCCTTCTTTAGCTCCAAAAGTGGACCGCACATCTGTTGAAAAAAAAACTACGATGGAAGACCATGTAATCACATAATAGATATAGTCACTGTCATTATTGACGCAGGGTTAGGAAATGGATCTTATCTATACTATAATTAGTGATAATTTTCTGATAAAGGTCTCTGTACCGGACTGTGCGGTATGCCAGTGTGTCCCAGATCTACCGCTGGGAATTAAATTACAGCAGTTTTTTTTTTCGGAAGTATTCCAAAATACGAAATGTTTCCGCTCACATCTGTTGTCACGGTTTTAATGAAGGTGTTTATCAAGTCATCTATTGAATGACATTCGCTAAGCTCAAGTAGTTTTCTAAATGAAAAAAATGAATTGCTGAATTGTTATTGAACAGTACATGCTTTATAACCAAACTTCCACACTGAAAAATCAAGTTGTTGACCTAATTGTATTTTTCTTAGGTAAAAACAAATCTGAGCCCGAGAAGCATTGCAGAACACCAAGTGGAAATATTTTGTTCGATGTGCAGGTATTTTTTATCATTGACTACCGGTTTGATTAGCCATAACTTACCAGTATCAAATTCGATAATTGGATACAAGGGGTTGATATGTGATCGGGTGGGGGGGGGCGACTACCGGTCTTTATGTTGTAGAATATCTTAGCCTGAATGATCGTCAACCAGGAAAACAGGCCGCTCATCGTAATACAGCGTCGCGGGGTAGATGTTTGATGTTTGCCTACTCTGTTATTGGAAGAAGCTGAAATATAGTGAACATGTAACTGTATGATAATGATGGAAACCGTTATGGCCACCATACAAAAATAGAATATTGATTCAACAGGATCTTCTGGAAATTCATATTATTGATCCCAATATCATACAAAAGTGAAAACTGTTTATGTTTCATCCAGTTTTCTAAAAAAAAACTGCAGGTTTCTTCTCCATTTGAAAGTCGAATTGGGTAATTCTCAGAAAAACGGCAAATCCGTGTCCCTCTTTATTATAGTGTACATAGTGCTTTCATTCCCAAAACTTTCAACGTGATATCATGCAGCACTATCCCTACTATCTGTTCCAAGTGTTGTAACAGGCGCCCCCTCCTCTAGAGGTGTCACGTGTGACTTGAAACTGTGAAAAGTTCTTAGCTGCGGCTTGTTCCTGCTCATGTTTTGACATATATTTTTGTTTTAGATTTGGTGTGAAAAACGCATAAAACTTTGTGTTCTTTATTGAAGTATCTTCCAAAGGTGTCAGAGAACAACATTAACCTAAAAATAATGACAAAAATACATCAGGTGGGGCTTTGGGAAAGTTTCAATTTTGTCCCTCGTATTTTCTTCTTAGCCGTGGCGTTTCTTTATCTGTGTGCTGATATAGATTTTCATCTGAAACAAAACCGGAAAATAAATTAGTTTGTATTGACCACTGAATTAATTACAATAGCTGCAAAATGCTTCTTGTCGTGATAAATATAAATTTTCAACCGTTTTTTCTTGGTCATGGCTTGCCTCAACATTTCTTGGTCGTGGTCAACTCATGAATTTTTTGCCCTGTCGTAATTTTGCGACTGAAAATCGATTTTGGAGTAGATGCGAGAACTGTTTTTTGTATGTGGTGTATAGGTAGTCGTCCTTTTTAAACGAGAGTGAGAGAACATGCTGATTTTATGAATTTCTTGATCGTTTCAAGAACTTTTAAGTTTAGCAGTGGTTTAAGTTCACATTAGATACTCACTTGAAAAGTTGCGCACTCTTGATCGGCCAACGTGATTCTTCATATTTGACCTGAAATGAATTGCTGGAAATTTTTACATTACCATGCCGTAATTTTTAGAATTCTGATCAACCTGTAGGTGTATCAATACTTACTGACTGTATATTGTGCTCATTTCATTGCAGCATCCATCAAAATCTTTCAATTCAGGTAATGAACTTGAGTAGGAAATTTGGACCGTGACCAAGAAATCCTGAGCTATGACCATGTTTATTACTGACCACGACCAAGAAATTCTTAGCCATGGTCATGCTTATAGTTGGCCATGATCAAGAAATTTCTTAACCACGACAGAAATTTCTTAAGTATGGCTGACTACGGTTATAAAATCTCTTAACCATGACCAAGAAATTCTTAGCCGTGGTTCACGAATTTTTTAGAGAGCCCCCATCCCCTCACTATGGTGAATGAATTGAGCCAAATGCCATGGATGGTATGGGAGATGTATATATATTAATGAATCCCGCAAAACAATCGGAGAATTATCTCTTTTCTTTTTCTTTTTTAATTTTGAGAATTTGCCGGGTTTTTTTTTTAGAACTACCCAATTTTTGAACTTTCCGTTGGCTAATTGTGTGATTTTTTCGACGGCTGTCGCCGGGCTTATTGAATATACTTCAGTCCCTTTAAAAGTAATGATAGGACGTCCACTTGCCCCGTTAAAGGCTGATAATTCACCATGGGGTGCCCTGTTATGAGCTTCCAATCCCCACCAAATGAATCTAAAGACTTTTGGTTACCCAAAACTTGCCTGATCTAAAAAAAAGTATTCATTGTTTTTTTGTTTTTTGTTGTTTTCTTTTTTTCTATTTTTCCCTCTGTTTTTTAAATTATTATTTCTGTACTCCACGCGGTCATATGGCCATTTACGGGAGACTGGGAGGATACAATAGTAAGGGAAAACTACTTACTATTTAAAAATAATAAAATATAAACTTGAACGTATAAAATGAAGTAACACGAGAAAATTGGATAAAGGGGGAGAGAGAAGGATAGAGGGAGAGTGATGTAGAGAAAGGAGGGGAGTTGGGGGAAATGATGGATGGGAAACGTGGAAAACACTTGGTATATCAGAATGAAAGCAATGATAGGTAGTGGTGTAGAGAGAGAGCATCAGAGGTGAGTTATAGAAAAACAGGTAACTCGGGCAGTATTTTTCTGCGGAACTCTGTATTTCTTAGACAAAAAATATCAATTTCTGGAGACTGTAGTGCTAATTTATTATACAAACGAAGAATTGAGTTCAGTCCACTAGAATGGTGACTTTCAGTCCGGGCGGTAATAACATGAAACAGCTTCCCTGTTCTGTTTGGTTGGTGGTACTTTAATGCCTATTCGACTTAGTTGGAGGGTGGCGTCTATTTTGCTATGGAAGAGTTTGTATACATATAGTAATGAAAATAGCTTGTTTTGAGTATATTTTATTGTTGCCCCCCCCCCTCAATACCTCTAGTAACTGTTATTATTCAATATGAGCAAAGCGCAAACAACAAATATGATACTTATTGTGCTGGTAAAATAATATCTATCGAAAGTATTTTCCAAAAGCATTCTTTAGGACTACATTATTGTATTATAACGTGTTGAAACTTCATTAAGGCTAGTTCAAGTTCATTAAGACTCTGCTTATGTTTATTATGACTTTGTTAACACTCATAAACTGCCTCAAAGCTTGTCAGGACACCGCTAAGATACGTTTTAGTATACTTGGTAACTACTTCAGAATAATTTGAACTCTTCAAGATGCAGTTAAAACGTTTTAAAACTCAGTTAGGACACTTCGAGGTCTAAAGAATTATTTAAACTCCATTATTACTCATTAGAACCATCAGTATTTTTGAAGACTTCAGTGAGATTCATGAAGACTCATTAAAACTCATTACACATTCTTCAAGAGGCTATAATGCTCGTCAAGACTCTGTAGGACTTCATTTGGGTTTTTTAAGATTAATTGAGACTTAATATGTAAACTTTTCGAGATGCAGATACCTTCAATTTTGGTAAATTGCCTACGTTATCCTTTCCCTTCCAGGAAGAATAATCACGCTACAGGCATATTTAGGATTCTAAGACTCATTCAGATTTCGTTAATTCGTTGAGACTTGTTAAGATGTTCGTTAAAAATTCCCTAAGACTTTTCAGATTCCCTATTCATAAAGACTATCCAAAGCATCATAACGCCTCATTTAAAATCCGTTCAGAAAACTTGATAAACTTGAAGACTCACAAACATTTGTTAAAACTTCGTTAATATCTTTTAGAACTCGTTAAGATTCTTCAAGATCAGTCCCACTGCCCTGGTTTTATTCAGCTGAGAGGGGGAGGGGGTCAGCCTGCCTTTTTTTCTCGATTATCCGTGTCTGATGACACCACTGATGTATCGCATCTAGGGGTGTTAACGGAGCGGATTTTTTCACATCCGGATGCATTCCGGTTGTAGTTTCTAACATTCGGAGCAGCTCGAACGTTCTCAGGAGCTCTGACCGGAGCTCCGTCGCGAACGAAGCCTCATCGGAGCTCCGTAAGATATCCGAATTTTTTCCGGAGCTCCGGCGAATATCCGCATTGAACTTCATTCTTTGTCTTTATCTTTACATCAATTTAACAAAACACAGAACGCCAATCAAATAATCACAGAGACAAAACGAGATTCGCGTTAATTTTTCAGTTTTTTTTGTCTTCGGAGTTTTTTCGGAATTCCGATTGATAATCCGGATTTTCTCCGGTAGCAGTTTTTAAGCTCCAGATGTGGTTTTTGGCCGAAAAAATCCGGATAAACTCCGGAGGAGGAGCTCCTTTTAACACCACTAATCGCATCAATAGTCGGTTTACGTTCAAGTTGATACTCGGAATCAGAAGTTTCTCAATCGAGTAAATTTTCGAAATGTCAAGTTTAATAATTTTTTTTTTTTCATTTATTTGTTTCAATCGTGAACAGAACAGCACACCCCCTAGAATAGCATTCGTCGAAGATATTGTTGAATTCCTGTTGCAAATATTACCAGAATTTTGGAAATTGGGTCAAGCGTACTTCAACGGAGAACTGCAAATAAAGCCAGATAAAGTAAAACAAAACGAGTTCAAAGTAAGTTATGAAACTTTTGAAAAAATCCTCCTCTCTCCGAGCCTCGCGAATCGTGTGCTAATTTCAGTTGGCCTTAATTTTTTCAGCATCATATCGTTTACATCGTAAAACTGGCCTGCATTCTGATGCGAGCGGCTATATTATCGCAAAATGTGGAAAAAGAGTTGCAGTGGCCACATTATTCGTCTTCAAAGCAGTCCAGCATTACAGAAATGATATCCTTCTGGTTACCTCACTGCATTCGACTGATACAATCAATGTATTCGTCGCTGATTACAATGGAAATTTCCAGCGAATCTTTGGATTTCACCGCCAAGTTGTTGCTGGACTTGAGGTATATAGAGCCTCGTTATTGTATCGACGTGTAGTTGTTTCAGCCCACGAGTAATGGTTCTCTTTCTTTGGTTTGTGCAGAATTCATAGTATGATTATTCAACTGAAAAAAACTGCCGATCAAGTGAAATCTTTGGGCGATAAAGAAAACTGGCAACTAGATTTCGATTCTGAACATGGTGCTGTTACTCAACTGGTACAGTGTATTTTGGCTTGAAATCATTGTCGTACGTTGTTAAAGGACATAATTTATTAAAATTTGTTTTCGACAGCCTAGTGAATTTGAGAAATTGGTTACCGATTCGGTGCAGCGTATAAAAGAATCAGCGCTGGAGACTGAACGCAAAGAATTATCCGTTCTCACCAACCCTACTGCAAAACAAGAGATGACCTCTCTCGTGAATAGAATATTTCTGAATTTCGTTCAGGTGAGTGCTTCCGAGTTTTCAGTCTAGTTTTATAAATTGTAAATATCGTGTATTGACAAATACGTATATTGTAAGGGATTTTCACGAACAAATAGTTATGTTGATATCATCCAAACAGAGCGCGAAACATCCTACATAAAAGACTTGAATGTAAATTGATTTTAGGTCTCTTTTTTCCACCGTTATTATTTAGTGATTAGGATGATGGACCAAAACGGTCTCGATGTGTTATTAGCTAAATTATCAAGTGGTAATTTCGTTTAGATTCCAGTAATATAATGCTTCTCTGTCGCTCTGTGGCTGAGTGGTATCCTGTTCGCTTCGTATCCTTGTGACGTGAGTGGAAAGCTAGTGAACAGTCTTGTCTCTCCCTCTCCGACATCCTAGTGAACAGAGTGACCGCAGTGCCTATCAAGGTTGACAGATCGTGTGCTCTGTAGTCTTCCACAGATTCTCAAGAACAAGGCATCATACTCGCTGAACACGTTACCACCATTATCTGAAGGATTGATGCTGTATTGTGTGTGTACTCAATATTGTGAAGCATGTGGCTAGTAATGATTCACGCACGCACGCGTCTTCGACGTAGAAAGGGAAATACTGTAAAGCAAATAATCGTGGAAAAGCAATGTCAAACTACCCCAACTACCCTGCCGAGTTAGCCGTGCGACATGATCGCTACAGTCGCTGACATCCGAGTACAAATATGGCACCAGAAGAAAAAATAATAATACAGTACTTGTATTTTGTTCCTATTTTAGACCTTAGAAGTACTAGGTATGATTAGTGAAGACCACGATCATGCTGTTGCTGTATCTCAGCTCATTGGTTCACCAACTGCGTATTCTGAAACTGATCCAGCCGAATTGGTTAGTATGATACTAAATTTCAGTCTGAATGATGGAATAGTTCGGCAGCTGTAAAATTTCCGCAATATGGAATAGCGAGTTTACCAGTATCTGTAATCGTGTTCAAGTCGTCGAATTTTCTCAACAGGTGTGGGAACAGCGATTACTAGCGATGTTGAGTAACTGTCGTTATACTCGCATCGTCGTGTACCCTAGACTGTCGACGTTGTTCCGCCACCACGGTTTTCCATCAATCGAAGAGCCCATTCGGCAGTGTAGTGATGCATTATCTACGCTGGAGAAGAGAATGATCGAAACATATGTCGAACTGAAGAGCGAACCTCTGGTCGGTACCATCGAGCCATCTATGTATTTGGGCCATTTTGAATGGGATATGTGCTCTACACCGACGGATCTGAGACCATACGCCAAAGAAATACTGACAAATATCACTGCCGTGTACGCAGAAGTAGGTTGTTTTACTTTAATATTTATTCAAAATACGTAGGATAGATGCTATTATAGAGAAAAGTTCAAGCGCCATTAAAATCAACAAACATAGTATTCTGGTGATGAGAACCCATGTCGTTTAGCATACTTTGCCATTTATATTTGATTTTGCTTGAACACTTCTCTATAATAGCATCCGTATTAAAAGACTGCCACCCTTATAACTGCTACGTAATATTTAGCAAGTAACGTTTTGGTTATGTTATTTCAAAGATAGAAACGTGAGTTTCGTCGTAATACAGGATTTTGACTGATGTCCTTTGAAGATTGCCTGAGGTAAAATTTCTGTAACTGGAACACAGGGCTTGTGCCAGTTCCTGTGCACTTTCAATTTACCCAACAGGCTCAACGCAGAAGAACAGTTTTAATCCTATTTAATGGTGAGGGTACTCATCAAGAGATATCACGTAATACAGTCTTTCTATGATGCATTGTAAAGATAGAATACAAATGCGAGCATGGATTGAAATTTGTATTGCCCCTGTAATTTACAAGGTTGGCAGTGAAAACCAAAAAAAAAAAAGAACAATGTTAATCCTGTGAAGTGGCGGAAAAGTGAGAGTTTCACTTCGTGGTATGAATGAAACTTAAGTTTGCTCCTTTATTCTCCACAGTAGGCTGCATGTTACATACCACTGCAAGTCTTAGTGTACCCGTCAAAACCCAACACCTGATGGTATCTCAGCGAAGTTTCAACATTGCATTCTTTACATAGAGTATGAAGATGAGCTTCATAGATAAAAATCCAAATCCTCATATAAGCAGTCAAGTCTGAAAACCATTTTCAATCTATTGAAATGGTGAACGACTATCAAACGTTGTGTTTGAGGAAAATATACTTCGCCTTTTTAATTTCCCACAGTATGCAACATGTTAACCGTCGAAGTTTTGATATACGTATACTTACCAAGAGTATCACGTGAAGTTTTTTCTAGTCATACTGAAACACGCTACTCTTTGATAGTTGCCTTAGGAGTTGCGAATTTGCTTTGACGCTCATTATTTTTATAACTCAGGTGCATCGCTTAGTTCCCAAACTTCTGCATCGCATAATTTCTGAAATAGTGGACACAGTGGCTGAAGAACTTTCTCGATTGATGTCATGTGTCACAAAATTCAACACCAATGGTAAGCTCCAGGCAAGAATTGATATCAGTGGCCTGCAACGCGTGTTGAACCTTTTTATAACGGAAAACGCTAAGTAAGTACACTTAATTTTAAAAGCTGAACGTCATGAGATCATGACCCATCGGGAAATTGGTATATCAACCTGTTGACCATGAGTGAAGCTCACTGCGAAACCGACAGAATAATTGAGTTTCTCGCTTGGATTATGGAGACCATAAACAGACTTTAATTATAACAACCCAAAGATTAAAAGCTGAGAACACGGAAACATATGGCCTTTAACAATGCAGATGCGCCGGCGTCTTCGGTATAAAGGAGAAAATATGTACTGTTAAGGCAACATACCCTGGAAAACTCAGTGGCGTAGCCAAATGGGGGGATTAGGGGGATGAATCCCCTCTCTTGAGATGAGGATTTTTTATATGCTGGCAGTATCACAGTAAATGCGAAATGAAATTTAAATTCAGATGCATAATTAATGTTGAAAAGCACAACATACTGATACGTCAATGTAAAAATATACAGTTCATATTAGGTGTACCCCTCTAAAATTTTGCTGACCCCCCCCCCCCGAAGATCCTGGCTATGCCACTGGGAAAAGTAAATGACGAACTACCCCAGCGACCCTATCGAGGAAGCCTTGCGACATGATAACGTCGGCCATCGACATCTGGATACAGATATGGCATTGGAAAAGAAACTCAGTCTTACCCTTAACCCAGTTATGAGTTTTAACGAATTTTGATACAGGTTCAAGAAGTATTAATGATTCTTAACATTTCTTAAGGAGCTTACCAAGTTTCGAATGGCTTTATGAAATCTTGACGCGTTTTCACTCAGTCTTCGGAAATCTTAACGAAGCAGCTCAATCCAGAAAGGAGAGTAGTTAAGGAGTTTTAAGCCCTAATATATGTAGTCTTACGGAGCCAATAATCCAGTTTTTGCGAGTCATGACCAGGGATGGTAGGGTAGACAAATCGGCGTACATGTAGACAATGTAATGTAGACAAACAGTGTAGATAAATGTAAAGTGTAGACAAATGTAAACAAATGTCAAGAAAGTAAAATTAATAGTTTTAAATGTTTTAATACATATTATTAAAATTAAAATACAATTAATACTAGTCCATTATTTAATAGTCGAAGGTTTTTTTTATCATTCTCGAAACTGTTTACATTTGTTTACTTTCTACACATTGTCTACATTTCTTTACACAAGAATGTCGACAAATATTGTCTACACGTAGACAAACATCCCTAGTCATGACACGATTGGAGTTAGTCTTTAGTACATCTTGAGGAGTTTTAGCAAGTTTTCAAACGGTTTCAAAAGTTTTAGCAGGTATTAATTCTATTTTGCCTTTTCCCGGTCATAAGGAGTCTTCGTGAGTTGTAATACAATTTCATGAAGTCTTAATGAATCTTAACTTGTCTTAAGGAGTTTTAAGAAGCGTTAAAATGTCTTGGGAAGAGTTGACGGGTCTTAACTCTGTCTTGTAACGCCTTTACTCAGTTGTAAAAAGTCTTGAGAAGCCCTAACGTAATCTTGAACCTTCCGGTTAAGTTTTCTTATGGTTTTAAGGAGTGTTGGCAATCATTAGGAGTGTTTTAAGTTTTAATATAGTTTCGTTTCTGCGTTTTGATACAATGTCATTACGTCTTTATAAGTCCGAGCGTGTCTTAAGGAGGTTTCTAAGTTCTTAAGGGTTTGAGGAAGTCTTATCTGATGTCATCTCAATCTTGCGGAGTCCTAACCTAGTCCTAAGCCGTCTTAAAAGGTCATAAATTAGTTTTGATGCATCTTATTGTCTTGTTATGGCTCTAGAGTGTTAACACGGACTTGAAGTCACATAACACAATCTTCAAGAATCTTTATACAGTCATGAGAAGTCTGAAGAAATTGATACACTACTAAGAATCGTGACATAATCTTGCGGAATCTTAACGATTCTTAGAACAGTCCAAAGGAGTCCAAATGAGTTCTCAACTCCAGCTGAACGAGGCTTCAGGAACCTTAATGAAACTTTATTATCTTACCAAATTCTTCAAAAGTTGGTGAGCATAGTGAGCAAATATTTTTGAATTGTTTTGTCAATATGAGGAAGAGTTTGAACCTTGAGCCCCTCTTCGTAGCTATGGCTTTGATATACGCTGTGCATAATTACCACGAAGGTAGTTCCAGACGTATCATCGTGCTTCTGAATTTTCCATCAGGTCACTCCGTCCCGATCGTTCCTTGTAGTTAAACCAGTATGTGAAATTCGCATCGCGTGTTTTCAGAATGCGCTCGTTTACAAATGTTTGAATGCTAATGCTGAATCATTTTCAGGTGTTCCTTCAACGAAGCTTTAGAAGCAGTTCCTTCGTTAACTGAACAAGAGAACAGGTATAGTTATATGCCCTCATCATTTCAAACCGTCATGCACAACGTACTTAACTTTTTCCACTTATTCAACAAATTTTCATATTTCCAGCGTGGTCAAAGAAGTGCTCAATAATTTCCTGACAAAAATGTATCTGCAGTTTTCTTGCTTTACGGCAATCCGACCTGTAAGAGAATAGCTTAACGGTGATGAGATACTGTCTGTTTTCCTCGTTTAAGATTCTCATAATCTTATGAATCAATATAATTTGATTCGACGTTTCCAAAGTTGCCACTTTCTGGTAGGAAGCTTGAGATAGTCAGCGTTTCGGAGTACCCATCATAACGGTTGATCGAGTACCGCTGGTTTCAATGTGATAAAAAGACTGCATCTATTTAGCGACCCGGTCGTTTTCAAACATACCGTGCAACTTAAAATGACTGTCGTCATCAATAATGATTGATCGAAATACGAATATATTTTATAGTTATAGAAACATTCCAAAATGTTGATTTTTCTATTTAATATGTGCCTAATCATGTTATACGTGTTGATAATGGATTTTGTAATAAATGGCTCAACCGAAAGCACGATATTTTGAATTCTGCTCCACGAATGCCCTGCTTATTATCTTCTCCACGCACCTGAGTGACACCTATGTACCTTGTGTAGAGAATATGTTCGAACAAAAAATAAGCATTCGATTCGGTTTGTTTGTTCTCGAGCCTTCGAGGAATATTATACGCGCAGAAGGGAAAAGCAATAAAAATATAAAGTTTATCCAAAAAAAGCAAAATATTGCGTTTTATTAAAACGTTTTTGCGACTACAGCTTCTCATTTTGTTCTACATACAGTTAAATATCTTAAACAAAGTAATATAAAAGTTCTTTATGGCTGAAAAATTTTTGTTTTTGCTCGTAAAAGAAATATTACGGGTGGTATGCGTATATGCTGCTGCTCTTTTGATGTCGCGTAATATATACTTGATACATTATGAAGAAACAAAAAGGTGGAATAGTCTTTTTTGTGTGTGTGTGTTAGAGCAAGGCTAGGTTGGAGGTGAATTCTAATAAAAGAGAACCAAACAAAGATGACTGCCTCGCTTTACATTTGATATTTTCTTTTTGAGGTTAGATCCGTTTAAATGAAACGGAAACGCTTGGTTTTTTTTTCAACGAATAGATTTATTAGGAAAATGTAAGTTGAACGATTTCATACGTGGCGTTAGAGTTTTCTTGGAGACGTATTCTCCATTGACCTCTCACAATATTCGAGATCTCTTCTAACCCCGTGCATTGGAAAATATCTCGTCCTATAAACTTGAAGCATCTCCGTACGTAGCAGGGGATACGAAATGAAGAATCATATAGATTTACGAGTTCTGAATCACTGAAGCTTATAAACCTTCTCGCATTTCCGAGGGATGCTGTATCTGTGCAATATAAAAGTATGTTGTTTCTATTTACTATCGAAACTAAGGTGGGGAGGCAATCGACACCGTTTGTTGATCAGCAAAATCATCATGTTTTTGAATAGACACTATGGTAGAATTTGATACAACATATGAGTCTGTGATAGCGGAAATGTCTGCATTTTGATAGATTTTATTTTTCAATCTGTCTGCCTCCCTCTTTTTCATAGCAAAAATACTTCCACTACCACTCCCGTTTGGAAATAGAGGCACTAGAAATACGCCAGGCGCCGATTCCGGCATGGAGGCCAAAAGTACACTCGACTTACCCCGGACCCAGCAGTGCCTGAGCGTCCGTGCATTTGTCCAATTTATAAGGAGCGAACCTTAAATCGTAATTAGGATGCTACATTTGGGCCAACGCCTTTTTGCATCTAGCCTCCGAATTCCCAGGTGGGTTGTATTGACTTGCCTCATCAACATAAAAATCCCGATTGAAGCAACACAAAAGGGGAAAAAAGCACATGTCCCTCCCAGTTTTCCCAAACGGGTGCTAGAATTTAGGAGCGTAGCGAAAGAGGTGATATTATTATTCAAGTCGGCATTTTAATCGAATTCGGCCATTTAGTCTGCATTTTAAATTATCAGTTGGCCAAATAAGAAAATCGGTAAGTTTTCTTCTTCACTCGCATGAAAAATATTCATGGCAAGTTGGCATTTTCCAGCAAATTTTTTGGTCATTTCAATCAGCAGTTTGGACATCAGTCGGCAAATATGAATGTTGTTGAACTTTTTCCTTCTTTTTCTTGTATACTTGTGTAAACAATTTTTTGCCGAGTCAACATTTTCGACCACCTATTTTACCCCTCTCCCTCTTCCTCGTCCTTCCTACCGATAAAGCTATAGTACAAACCCTGCGGGAATTTTTCGACTTATGGGATAGTTTGATAAATGAGGAAAGGGGATTCCCACAACCCATTTCGCCCTCCCAGAGCACGGGCGGCAACTTCTGTGTAGCGTATGTAGCAGATGCTACACATGGGAAGATTTTGCTACGCATGAGATTTTCAAATTTAAAAAATAGTATATTATTATACAAGGTGCTAAAGTAAGTGATTAAGTTTTCCAAGTTTTTTTTTCCTGTTATGCTACACATGGGAAAAATCTAGGTTGCCGCCCCTGTCCCAGAGTGAGATGTGTGCAGACCTGATGGCTGTCGAAGAGTCGGTTCGATTGTGTCTACATATTACTTGTGGCGTCAGAGACTTTCATGTTTGAATTTGGCTGATGTCCCCTGTGCTTGTGATGATTCAGAGGCAAAATATGATTCATAAGTATATTTCATGTTTTTCTGCATCCTGATCAACCGCTCCCCTTTCTTTCCGAACCATTTTAACTTCGTGTAAAGTCAGTTTAGTGACCCTCAAAATCAAGGAAGTAATATTTATAATTTTTTCTTTCCAATGTCATTTACTCTCCGATTCTCATTAGGTACACATTTTTGAATCGGGGGCCAAGTTTTGGTAAATTCTACTTTTTACGCTCTTTCCAACGATACTAATAACTCATTTTGTTTACAAATGTTGGTTGGTTCCTTACGCTTAACGCCCAAGTATCGACATTACTATCAACATTGTAGTACTATAGTATGGTGATCGCCAGAGCGCGCCAGGACATATTCCGTTTACTGATCTCACCGGTTCTTTCTCGTTGTATTAACCTTATTATCTTTTGGGTATTCTTTTTTATTCATTATTTTTATGCCATATGTACAGTTGGCTCATTACACTTTTACACTGGATTTACACCAAAGTTATAAGCATGCTATTATATATTATGTAGCATATTTCTTAATAGCATGTTTATAACTTTGGTGTAAATCCAGCATTATGAAACAATTTTCCGAGGAAAAAGTGCTCTTTTCTCGGTCGAACCACAGAGTTCGTTGAAAGCGGAAGAGAAAACAAAATTGGTGAAAAAACAAAAATGACTTTTATGATAGTAGGTATATTATTGTTATAACGCTAGAAAAAATGAAAGCTTAGCTCTTCATAATATTTTTATTTTAACGATCGAGGAGTGTCTTTTGTCATCAATCAATAGTATGGCAGAGTATTGTATATCCAATGATTGCGCGTATTTGATTTCCTTTTCCAATTAAATTCTTAAATATTCATGTATGTACTTTGGAGTTGATATTTTCATGAGGGAATGTAGGTAATATTTGCCAAATTGTATATAAAATAGAATACTCATCAAATTAACGTGAAGAATCCAATTGCAAACACAGCAATTATCATGGAGCCACAAACGTTCATTGTTTTTGTACTTATGGCGTAAAATATCGTATGCACCACAGGAGTGAAGTGATCCTACAGCACTCGTCTCGAAACGTTCACTTCTCTCCCTTGATGTATAATATATACTACTTAACATAGTTCGATGAAAAAATGCGAGTTCATATTTTATTTTTTCGTGCGTTAATTATATCAACTATTATGTCAGTGAATGTATTAAGTCTTTTTTGTGTGCATCCAAAATAGACCTAATTGTACAGTCGACATTTGCATTGATATATCTACTCGACAATGTGTTTCAAAGCATTTGGATACAAAAACTTGGGGGGGAGAGTACACATGTCGATACTTCTGTCAACGTCGACAGTGTTTCATTTGCAGGGACGTACTGATAGAGGGCAGGGGGCAACTTACGCCCCCCTGTAGGGATATTTCGGTCAGCAGTTTGGAAAATTTACCATTTCAGTCAGGCGAGTTGGGAAAATCCATCAAGTGAAACGTTTTTTGTTTTGCTTTACTTTGTTTTGATACTTGGTGAGTTGAGAAGTTGGGAAACCCCAACAAGTCGAAAGGTTTTTTTCTTTTGTTGAGTCAGTTGGGACTTTTACAATTTTACCCCCCCCCCTCCCCTCCCCCCACGGAAAAACTCTTCGGTATGTCTCTGTTCATATGCCCCCCCCCCCGGATCACCTGTTAACAAACTTGTCAAATTGGAGTAAACTCTGGAAGTAATTTTCTGTTCAAAAACCTTCCTCGAACAAATTGAGTAACATTAGAAGAAAAGTTGAATCAAGACGATTGAAATTTTTCTGCTTCCAAGACCGAGATCATTCTTGCCGTACTGCTTTTAAACATCACCGCGCACATCTATTATTTATTTCGGTAACAACGTTTAATTTACTGCTCAAGTCTTAGCCGCCCTTCAAGTAGAAAAAAGCATTCACGAAGAATATACATTATACTTATGTGGCCTTCCCTGCACCTACATCTCTTCACAAAATCTTCGTTCCTGCATTTTAGTTAATGGTATAAAGAGTAACGCTGAGATGCCATCAGGCATGCAGCCTCTTAATTAACTTAGGTACATGTGAAAAAGATTCGTCGGGTTTTTACGTTATTCAAAAATTATAATATTTAGGAAATTATATTCGAGGGACGTCGAAAAACGACGTGAATTTCAAATGGTCTGTTATTATACAACCAGCCCTGATCCGATGCATCGCGTATCCGCATAATATACTTTTAACTTACTGCACACACACACTACACATAGTACGCGGGTAAGTATATGCAATAAACAGACATTATTATAATGTAGTTTCCACTGAGTAATCCGTTTATGCTAATAAGATCTGTCGGCGCGTCTTTGAAAATATCGTACACGAGAAGTTGTATTCTTCGAAGCCGAATATTATCTCATCAAAAATCTACATTTCGCACATTAGCCGAGTCTTTCTTCATCAGCCCGCAGATATATTCGTACATTGTCGCCGTGCCGATGCGGTCACGCAATCGCCCCTTATCGTGATTTAATCGTGATGATGATTGCAGTTACACCGAAATGTGGGTACCAATTCAAAAGTAGAAGTTACATCGACTGACTACCGGGCTCTTATACAGAAACAATCACTTGATCTCAAGGCAGGGCCATAGCTAGCAAGGTTTTGGGGAAATGCAGACAGTAAAAATGCCGGCTAAAATATGAGCCATTTCAGTTAAGAACAATATAGGGATGTGATACTCCCCTAAGCTCTCCCCTCCCCTGTCACTGAAACCCGGCTTCAAGATGAACCGTTCCCGAGCACCAATAGACACCGCACCCCTGGCGCCGGGAACTATCCTCTCGAGAATCGCATCAGTGACCAGAGGGACGCACTGTGGCTAGCCCGAGCTCCCATTTCGCCTCTCCGCTACGTATTCGCGCTGTCCTGCCGGAGCCTCTATGAAACATCCTACTGACCGAAGCAACACTCACCCAGCATTAAGCTGGAATCCAAGTGTACCACAGCTAGATGCGCTACCGTCCTTCATCGCTCACCTCCTCGTCTTGATACGTGTGGCGATGCAAAGCTCTGCCGGGTAGACTACAGTAGCCGCAATAGCTCTAGGATGGTACAACATCGTCGTGTCGAGTGTGGGCCGAGCTTTGTTCATCGATCCTCTGCCTCGTCTATTCCATCTCCATCTTCTTCCTCGTGATGGTTGAGACAAAGACGGCGCCTACCTGTTCTGAAAATTATCTGGCGAAAATCTTCTGGAGGGATCCTCCCATCCTTTATTCGTTACCCCCACAAATATGGTTGCTTAGCTGTTGTGCTTCTTTCTAATTTTTCCTAGACATTGCAAACCCTCGTTCGACCAACCACCCACCGATAGCTACCGGAAACTTACCCAATTGTGGGCGCCGCTGCTACAGTCTTTTACGAATCGGCCTAGCAAAATCATTCGACCATTTTAGAATGTGGACGGGGTCCACCAAAATCGTGAAACATTTTTTTGCACAAAGGAGAACCCAACAAAACTGTCTGACTTTTCTAGATTATTAGGGTGTTAGTCTCTTCAAAATTGGACAGTTATTTCTTATTTGCAAAAGTTCTTAGTGATCGACGGTATAGTGCGTAGAGGGCTTATCTCCGAAAAGAGAAGTTTCGAGTAAAATAAGAAAACAGCTTGCGCAATTGTACATCAATGAACTGGGTATTATCAGTCACTCGGCCAACTTATCCACTTCTCTGAAGTTTCTAGTATTATGTCATCAACTTCATTTGATTAAAAAATATTGAATAAGAGTCCATAAAAAAATGCAATGGATGGTGGATATACTACTTTTGTGCTCTCAAGAGTACCTGATTAGTTACAAAGATGATTTTCCTAATAAGGTCCTACTTTTGAGGCATTGAGTGAAGACTACCTGGTAACACCAGATGAAATTTCTGATCGATCAAGACCTCGCGAAGCTTTTTAAGTGCAAAATCTGCTGAGTTATTCGCATTTGAAGTTGAAATTTCAAGAAACAAAGAAGTTTTTCTTCTAAACATGGCATAAAACTTTAACATTAGGTACAAATAACTCAGCAAATTTTGCATTTTGAAGGCTCCGCGAGGTCTCAATCGATCACAAATTTTATCTAGTATTACCTGGTGGTCTCAACGAAGTACCTCAAAAGTGAATTGAGTTTTCATTGATTGTCATTTTAAAGAAATGTTACGAAATCATATTTAGTTTTTATTCAACGTTTAGCACAAAATTACATTTTCTATAAGAAATCAACTTAGCGGCATTCGAAGGAACAGGGTTCACTCTATCAGAAATGCTAAAAATTCCAAAATCGATATTTTTGACCACACTTTCGAAAAATCGCTATATCTTTCAAACTAAAACCTCAAAAATGGGACCTTTTTAGAAAATTGTTCACATATATTAAAAACTAGATAATAATTACTAAGGATGAGATTTTTATGCTCGGGCATATTTTTTTATAGCAGAGCAGTTGCGGCATATTGAAGACGTGTCGGCGAATCACAGAATTCTGAGTGAAATGACACCTATTTGTTTGGGCATTTTTTGGCATATTTTGGGGTGAAAAGCACAATTTTGCATATTTTAGGGTTTTTAGAGCATAATTACGGAATATGCCGCGATTTTTCCTATTTTGAGAGAATATTTTCGGGTTTTGACCTGTGTTGACCATTTTCCCCCTTTAGCTTCAATAACTTGGTCAACAGAAGCGCCCTCTCTCGCTTACAAAATGACGCGAAATTAGGGTACTATAACTTCACACAGGTATATCGGACCGCCATTTTGATTCTGTTGTCTGCTTACAGTTTTCAGTGCTGCCACTAAACTCGAATAAATTTTTTCTTTAAATTGAATACCATTTCATTGCGGAATATTTGGGCATATTTGGCCTTTTTAGAGCATTTTTGGCATATTCTGGGAGAATGGAAGCATATTTCAAGCGCATATTTGACCTGTTTTTAGAGCATACAATTCTCATCCTTAATAATTACTCTCCTTTTTCGAAATTTCCATTAGTTGTAATTTGATAAAATAAAATAAGGAACGCCAAAACTACATACCTAATTAAAATTTAGATTAAAGTGCACAAAAATAACAATTTTAATCATGAAGATTGTCAAGAGGAAGCATAATCGGATCAGATTCAGACACCTTGCACGCTAATTTGTAATTTTATTGCATCAAATGCGCTGCTAAGTGGATACATGGCCTTTTTGCACTGATAATTTCAATGGTAAGGATAGGGGATATACGATATTTAATATTATATTTTTGGACTTCAATCGTTAGAAAGAATTCAAGCATCTAGCGTGAAGAAGGTTTACATGCAACAGGAAGAGCGTAAAATTTCCTTTCAAATGATAGTAATGTCTTGAAACTACAAAGAAAAAAATGGAGATAGGGCCTTTATGCAGTACACCATCGATGAGGATAAGATGTACAAGAGTCCACAAAACATAATTATGTAATATTGAAAAATATTGAGGAAACCACCTGGCAGCACTGCTTACTTGTCACTCCTTCCTTGTGTCTTGATTTACATGGGAGGTCCGCAAAATTTCCGTAAGCCTATGTCCGCATGAAAGCTAAGTTCGTGACTGTCAGCCACTGTTCTAATGGTCAATATTTTTTCATTTTCACCATCTATAAGGAAACGGTTCGCGTAATACGTTCATATACAGGGTATTCCGGGAGTGGACGATAAAACTTTGCCTGGTTATACACCAGACTTAGTACATCGATGTTATAAGGGTTGCATCGCTCCGCAACTTAAAGGCGCTACGGTGTTGAAAAATAAATTTCAATTTTCGTGTATCGAAAAATCGAATAAAATATGATGAATTTTGGTTTATTAAAATTCTGAGTTAAGAGATAACCTATCATATTTGGTATCAAATTAAAGAAAAGATCCTAGCGGACAAATTAAGACTATAACGAACAATTTTTATTCATCTGGGACCAAGTAAAATAAAAAAGAAGTGATGAAAAAAAAATCAAAAATTGACGCAAAACACTGTTTTTTATTGTAATTTGAGAAACTGACCAATCAACACCATGATATTTTAAGCTAAACAATAGCAGAAGGTTGCGCTCTTTCAAAACAGCTCAGTACTTCTGATCTCTAAGTCACTTCGTTTTAGAGTTATATTTTACAAAGAAAGAAATTAGGATTTCGAAAATTTCATCCAAAAATCGAACGAAATGTAAAACATTTCAATTTATTAAAATTTAGAATCCAGAGAAAATACACCAAATTTGGTATCAATTTAAAGAGGCGATTTCCGCGGACAAATTCAGAGTTTTCGTTCGTTAGGAATCAAGAAAAATGAAAAAGAAGCGATAATACAGCCTGTTTCTACACGGATGCAAATGACTTTTGAAAAAAATAAATACAAAAATTATGATTATCACGTATTTATGGGTATGACAAAATTATTACGAATGTCTTCGAATTGGCTCCCAGAGTTAGAGCATCTGGGAACACCCGAGTACTGACATCCGCCATTTTGAGTCGTTTGGTGCCCGACGACTCATAGTTCACTACGCGGGACGTTCCACCTTCCTTTGGTATATCGAATTGTGAATCATCGGGCACCAAGCGACTCAAAATGGCGGATGTCAGTACTCGAGTGTTTCCAGGTGCTCTACCAGGGTGAAGCCTCTTCCTATTAGCAGTGTGGCCACTCGTAAAAATTCCCGTTTCGATTTTTCACAAACGTTCACATCTTCATTTGCGTTTACTTTGAGAGCATACTTATTGGGCAGCGCATTACATCAGTTTTTTTTCTTCTTTTTTTTTCTCCTAAATTTCTAAGGAAAGAAAATGTAACACATGTAGATGCGACAAATTTCAGAGAAACTGGGAAGATCGCAATTGTGCGTTATTTGAAGGATGAGCCGCATGAGCAGGATTGAGAAAGTTTTGGTCACTGAAAATAAAGCTGACATAGGCTGTAAACTGTGGTCCAAATGCAAAATTATTTTTTCCATCATTTTAAAATGTTACGTTGAAAATTCATTGTTTTTATCACTTTGTCGACTTCCATTTTATGTTCCTCAGTCCTTACAATTTAGGAGAATAGCTCATTACAGTCCTAATTTACTCGGTAGAATCTTCTCTTCAATTAGAAATTAGATTTTGTGAATTTATTTCATTTCTAGAGATTTTATAAAAGAAAATGTACATTGGTTTTACTTTGTTAAAATCAGGTGATGGAAATTCAGCCTTTTATTTTCTTTGCGAAGAACTCTAACTAGAAGTACTGAGCTGTTTTGAAAGACCGCAATCTTCTGCTATTGTTTAGCCTAAAATATCATGGTGTTGATGGGTCAGTTTCTCAAATTACAATAAAAAACAGTGTTTCGAGTCAATTTTTAATATTTTTTTTCATCACTTCTTTTTTATTTTTCTTGGTCCCAGATGAACAAAAATTGTTCGCTATAGTCTCAATTTATCCGCTAGGATCGCTTCTTTAATTTGTTACCAAATATGGTAAGTTATATCTTAATTCAGAATTTTAATCAACCAAAATTCATCATATTTTATTCGACTTTTCGATACACGAAAATTGAATTTTAATTTTCAACGCCGCAGCGCCTTTAAGTTACGGAGCGATGCAACCCTTATAACGTCAATGTACCAAGTCTGGTGTATAACCAGGCGAAGTTTTATCGTCCACTCCGGAACACCCTGTATAGCTTCGCACTTTTGGACATGTACCATCATCATGCGTACGTCGCTTATAATTGATAAGCGTTTGGCAGCCCGACTCCGACAGTGTCCATTGTGCCTCTCCAGGCCTCGCGGTCGTCCGCCAGTCGCGTGAGCTAATTGGTCGGCATATTTATTGTCTTTTCGATCTGATCGCTCCACCGTTTTGGTGACTTTCCTCGTGACCTTTTTCCCTCGACCTGCCACTGCACGACCATTTCTCTAAATTATCGCCCGTTTTTCTCGCTATATGTCCTAAGAATTGTATGATCTTACTGTAGCAAGAGGATGACAGTCGTTTCCGGACTGCTAGCTTTCCGAGGATGGAAGCGTTCGTTTTCTCTGCAGTCCATGGTATCCGTAACATCCACCGGTATGCCCACACATTTCGAGTGCGTCAATCCTTCTTCGATCATCCGCGCCTTAATAGTCTAGATTTCGCAGCCGTACTACAAGACTGGAAGTACGAGTACTTTGATGAACCGCATCTTGGTGAAAATGCTAATTCCCCTATCTTTATAGTTAAGGGTGAGCTTGACCGCTGCCTCGTGAGCTAGATCGATTCTTCTCCTGATCTCTGCAGAACTACTGCCATCGGCATCGACCATCAAGCCGAGATATATGAAACGCTCGACTAGGTCGTATTGACGAAGCCCGTCGGATAGCTACAACTTTTCGGGCCTGTCCACGACCATTATCTTCGTTTTGCTTCGATTGAGGGTGAGACCACAAGCAGGGACGTAGCGAAAAGTTTTTTCTAGGGGGGCAAAAGATGTTAGATTCCCAACTGACTTAACTCAAAATTCCCAAGTATCAAAATTTGTTTGTTTTGTGTATTGGATAAAAAAAAAAAACTTTCGACTTATTCGATTTTCCCAACTTTTGATCCATCTATGTACTAAACTTTCCCAACTCCGGCGGAGGCTTGGGGGCAAGTTGCCCCCGTGTCCCCTTATCTTCGTCCCTAATCACAACTGTTGCTGATTGTTTCCACTCTTCCGAGAAGCATATTCATTTCATCTTGCGTTACGGCGCATAGCGTGGCGTCATCAGCGAATGTCAAGTTGTCTATCGTGTGTCCTCCGATTCGCACACCGCCATCCTATCCATCAAGTCTGCTCCTCATGATATGCTTCCCATATATTATATTGAACAGGATCGGCATTATGCAGCCCTGCCTCACATCCTTAGCAGACTGAAAATTCGATGAGATTATATCTTGAAGTCGTATAACTGCTTCGCTGTCAGCGTACAGATTTCCGGATGAGTGTTATTAGATGCTCTGGTACGCCCATTTCCGCCAATATTTACTAGAGTTTGCCCCATTGGACGCAGTCGAACGCTTGTTATACTCCAGAAAGCATAGGACTACGGGCACATTGTATTCGCGACTTTTTTCAATTATCTGTCATAAATATAGAATTTGTACTCGAATGCCTCTTCCTCTGACAACCCTGTAGAGGGTTGGGGGCCTCCCGGGCTAGGACTTCCAGGGGGGCCCGTTTTTTTTAAAAGGCCTGAATTTCAACGCTTACGGCTACATCATACTGTGCATCAAATCAGCAATCACTCCTTACACCATGAAAGAAACCTCTTATCCCCTAGCTTATAATTCCCATCTGACAAAAGTAAAAAAATTAATTGGAAGGAGGGGGCCCTTGGAAATTCCCCACAAGTCCTCTTTTTCTCTCTACATGGCTGTCCTCTGACAAAGCCTGCCTGCTCCTTGGGTATCTGCAGATCAAGGAAAGGCCGTAACCATTCATATAGGATGTGAAGCATAACTTTACTGGCAAGCGATATGACCGAGATTGTACGGTAGTTTCCGCAGGTTTTGTTGCTCCCTTTCTTATGAACTGGCACAAAGATTAATTCTGCCCAGTCTTAAGTCCAAATCTCTTTCTCCCAGATGGCATTACAAATCTGGAGTAGTGTGGCTACGCCCGTTTCGCCTGTCTCCTTTATCATTTCAGCTGTCACTTCATCCGTGCCTGATGCTTTGCCTACTCGAAGTTTACTTATTGCCTTCCTGACTTCGTCTCGTATTATTGGATGTTCTTTTTCTGCGGGAATTGTCGCTCTGGGTACTACAGTAAAGGAACAAACATGAGCCAAATACTAGGAGAAGTGGAAGGGAATAGAAACTGCACTTACTTTTTATATCTTCCAAACTGTCCCTTCAATATCAAAGTATTACTTCCTGGATCCGCCATTGCTTACGTGTGTGCTCGATTTTCCATTTCGAACATTCTGTTGAAGCCAGTGGCGTCGGCACGGGGAAGGAGACGTAAATGGGTAAATTGTATCCCAATTCCCGCCCTACCCTCACAAAGAAATAGGGGTATAGAATACCATTTGTACTTCCACCCCTCTCACAATAAAAATTAAAAAAGGAAATTATTCAGCAAGTTGATGAAAAGGCGCCGTGAAAGATTTCAGAGACAAGATTTACGAGCTTTTCAAGATGTTTCGCTTGTTAAATCAGATTTAAAAAAACGAGCGAACTTTTTTTCTTATTCGTAACTTGTTGACTCAAATTTTTGAAATTGGTATACCCTCCTGAAAAAAAAAAAAAAAAAAAAAAAAAGGTAAAAAAGGGCTTTCGACGTCGTTGGTCGAAGCTTTACAATGCTACACAATTACACAATTCCTGCACAGTTTCGGAAAAGAGAGCAAATATCCTAGATGAAGAGGCCACATTTTCAGATTAAAATGAGCATCCCAAAAGGCGATACGCAGGCCTATATCAATCAATGATTTCGATACCATCGAACTCGAAGAGGAGTTCCTTTATGCGCCACTTGTCTCGCTTCATTAAATCTCTGCAAACAATTGATTTTGCTGGTTGTTTTTTTTTTTTTTTTTTTTTTTTTGCAAGAATAACTTCGTCTCTCGAATCGACGTATAAAGATTACTCTTCGAAACGAAGCAGTAGAATTTTGAAGGGCTGTTCACGGAATCAGAGAAGTAGAGAGAATACTCGAGGAAAAGAAAAGAAGGAGGGATGTGAATGACAGAATGGTCGGAAATTGTTGAATCGGAAAATGACGTTGGAATTAAAAGTTTCCCTTCGCTTAGCTCGAGTATAAGAACTCGTGTGCCGTAGACAGACTTTTAAGGAGAAAAAAGTAAAATTCCATTACAAAATGTATACGCTATTATGGAAGAAATGTTTATACAGAAGGATTACCCAAACCGATTTCTACTCCAATACAATAGGTTTTCATTCCGAGAAAATAACGATGAGGAAATCGGGTTTAGAAATAACGGAAACTTTCAAATCGATCGAACACAATGGCGAACTTAAATGAAGCAGTTCGCAAGCGAAGGAAAAAAAATAACTTCCCGCTTCCACTATTTTTAAAAATCCGAATATGGCGATCAGGAAAATATGGACGGGAAAAATTTAATCACGAGGGGTGCTACAGATGGGAACGATAATTCGAAAAGGCGACGTATTAACGAATCGTTAAAAGTGAATTACGATTTACTCGCAGTTCGTTGCTCGTTGGCCCGGGTAATTTAAAACGTCAACATGTTAGTTATAACGAATCTGAAATTCACTATCTGTACGAATTACGAGTCCCATCTTCTCATTTCGTGTAACACAGTTAAGACTTACTTATATACAGGGTGTTTCACAAATTGCTCGCCCCCACTTTCCATGACGAGGTCGGATCAAGATGAGACAAATGATCATCTTCAAAAATTCAAGTCTAGTTTATTCCAGGGTAAAGAAATTTTCCCTTTCCCGAAGGGACCCTGGGATGTGCCACCAATTTAGGAATTTTAGATGGAAACATGTGATGAAATAACGAAATAGCGATGGGTATTTTGAGGCACTAAATTCGAAAATGTAATCAGATTTTCGATCAGACTCTAATTTGGGTCCTGAGTTTGACGTTTTCCTCGTCTGATAGGCTTGTTTATCGAAACGGGCATTTTTTATCCGATCCCTGGGCATTAAAATCCAAGACTGAGTTCTTCAAATAGACCAATTTGACTTCGCTGAAGAAATTGAACACAGTATCGGAATAAGGGTTTCTCAGGTCTCCGATTCCGATAATTCAGTTAGGTTTTGTAAGCTGAGCCCAATTCGGGTTCCAATCCTAATAACATAATTGATATCAAGATTCAACATCTATACTATCCTGATTCGTTCAAAATTTGATCACGGCTTAATCATGTATTCTTCAGTCACTCACCAACTCCGTCGAGTTCTAGATCCTCTCCAAAACTCCTGTCTCCGACTTGCACTGAGAGCCTGTCCCACTACTCCCATCCGAAGTCTTCACTCCTTTTCAGCTATCCTACTCCTCAAATATCAGCGGAAAATATTCATAATTACATAACTACAACGGCAGACTCTATATCTAAACTCCCTGGCTTACCCGACATCCAAATAATTTGATCGCCCTTCAAACCCTTCCTATAGATCTTCCGCACCCGTTCCATCCGCACAACATACTCCAACAACTTCCGCTCACTTCATCTCCTTGGAAAACCAATCCAACCAAAATCGTACGGACCTCTTCACAGTCGAAGAACTCGACACTGTTCTCGCTAGTTACCCTGACCGCGTAAGCTATATTCGTTTTCATTTCTCCACCACTAATAATACTTAACATCAACGAAATCGAAATATGCGCTATCTACCAACAGCATTGTCCACCAAGTATCTCATCTGCTCGAACTCAAAAGAGGTTCATTAAGGAGACTCGAAGCCAAAGAAAATCCAAAAATTGATACTTTGTTCAAACTCTGCCATCTGCTACACACCTTACAGGGACGTACCGAAGAGCTTTCCCGGGGGGGGGGGGCAAACGTTATGAAAGTCCCAACTGACTCAACTTAAATTCCCAAATATCAAAGCAAAACAGAAAACGGAAAAACACCTTTTGACTTGTTGCATTTTCCTAACTTCACAACTCAAAATTCCCAAGTATCCAAGCAAAACAAAAACAAAAACCTTTTGACTTGTTGGATTTTCATCCAACCACTGAAATTTCCCAACTCCGCCTGATTGAATTGGTAAATTTTCCCAACTACCGAGTGAAAATTTTCTGTGAAGGACGTCCCCCTCACCCTCCCCTTCCCTATCGGTATGTCCTTGACACCTTTTAACAATCGGATGTTGAAATAAATTTCGTCTGGATACTGGAACACTGCGGCAATATCGGTCACGACGTTGTCGATAAGACGACCAAATCAGAACCAGAGACCTATATCCCACTGATAACTCCAACCAGCCTAAGAGAATATATGCGCCAACTCACTGTGCTTTCGCGGGAAACGCACTAGAACCACTCCACCGAAAAAGTTCATACGCTGAAAGTGGGTACACGCGGCTGGACCCACATTATCAGCAAGACATGCGCATTTATGTGTAACGTCAAAACCACTGTCAACAGGCTTCTTCTAGGCCACACAAAAATCACTTATGATTTCATTTTCTGTCACCAAGCTCCACCAGTTGCTCCAAACCCGTCACTGTCTAACACATCTTCAGTACAATATGCAATAATTATAACCAAAATCCTCAAATCAGTTATTTACAGCTCAACAATTTACCCAAATTGATCTATTTTGTTTTTGTGTACTCCAATTCTTGAACTCAATTAATTTATGTAAGTCCTTAAACAGTAAGAATAATATCATTTACATCACACACACACACACACACAATTAAGAATACAGAAACCATAGCATAACCATGCAATAAATATCTCTGTAGTAATAATAATAATAATAGATGATAGTGGGGCGTATGGCGATGCACGCATGCCAAATTGACTCCGGGACCCTGGACCTCCATTTCTCCTTTCGCCTCTTCACGGCGGCGAATCGACGGCGTCTTCGTCCTCCTCTTTGCCGAGTTACGCCGGATCGTCTTCTTCTTCAGTTGTTAGCAGCAGCGAAATTGGTCGTCGTCGTCGTTGCCGCCGCCGCCGCCGCCGTCGCCGTCGTCGTCAATGTTGATGGGATGGCGAGTGCCGGCATAGGGTCCTGTGACCGCTGCCTTTGTCTTTGCCACTCCAGTTCCATTTTGTGGCCCAATGTCTTCTTGACAAAGGCAGCTGCCTGATCCCATCCTGCTCTACTCTTCAACATTGTCGGGACCAAGTTCTCTGGTGTAAGCGGCTCAACGCCCGCGTTTTAAAAGGCGGCCGCCGCTTCTTCCCTCTCCTGGTCGAATGCCGGATACTCGAACAGGGTGTGCCAGGCTTCATCACCTCGCCCTCCTACAGCGCAGTAGGGGCTCTCTGCTATGCCCATCCGGTGCAGGTACTTGTTGAAGATACCATGGGCGCTATAATAATAATAATAATAATAATAATAATAATAAATGGTATTTAACAAACATCTCCAGTTTGTTGATTTTCTAGCATAAAATTTCCAATAAAATACTTTACTCGTACAATCATGTCAAATGATCACTCACACATATGCAGGGCTGCCAACACTTGAAACTCTAAGTTTAAGTCCCAATGTTAGGAAATGAAAGAACGGTCTCTAAATTCGCATCATGAAGACAAATATCGATTTAAATCAAAATAATTACAGCATAAGTAAAAGAAACCGACGCTAAATGAACCCTGTTTTACAAGAAGGGGATAAGTCATATTTTAACAATTTTTTGATTATTTATGATTCTAATAGCACTTTTCACATAGAATCAACTGGTAACACTGACAATATTACACAATGCCGCATGCTTTGACATGTTCCGATGTTCCATGCGGAATTCTATAATATCAGTGTTACCAGTTGATTCTATATGAAAAGTGCTACTAGAATTGTAAGTAAATTGAGAACCTCAAAATACAGTCATTAATATGACATAAGCCTCATTCACACTAGCGTTTAATTCGCTGCGAATGAGCGTGCAGCGAGTAGCGAATAAGGTTAAAACTGTTCAACTTTATTCGCTCCATGCTGCGCTAAAAGCTTTTTTGCCGTTCACACACTCGCTGCACGCTCATTCGCAACGAATTAAACGCTAGTGTGAATGACTTTACAGTGGATTTACATTCGCGTCGGCGACATAAATACATTCAAAGTTTGTCCGCGACATGTTGCTGACTCAAATGTGAATGTGTGAATCCATCGTTAGATGTTATAAAGCTGTGATAACCTGATAACAAAGTTGTCGCCCTGTTATCAGTCCATCATACCTATTGTACTTTCTAGCGCCTTATTTTGGCACTTTTTTTAGAAAAATCATGAGTGACTAAGACAGATTGCAATCCGAAGGGTGTAATAATTATAGTGTTCACTGTTCACCATCACCACAACTTCCTGGGAATCATGAGTGAGTTCAATGTTCAAACGTGAGTAGAATTGTGGTATTGTGGATACGGGCAATATCGGTCTTCCGTGAAGAACGAATTTCCATCGTTCATTTTTGTCGATCATTTGAAATCTTATAATCTTTGTTCCACCGGTTCAGCTGATTACAATATTTTGAAGATATGAAGATTGTTGAAATATTTGGGTTTGCGACACAGGACGCTTTACTTTTACAAACCTATATTATTATTGTTGGTTAGTCTACAGTTATTCATAATTCAAAATTCTGGAAGTGTAGTAGTTTTATTTTAAGTACGTAAAAGTGCACTTTCGTTTTGCTGTTCTGTCGTAAATAGACTCTCAGCGATGCATCAAGATGCAGCAAGAAGAAATAAAGGATCCGACAATTGAAGAAATGGAAGTAAGTCACAATAATGAGTTGTTACTTATTCATATCACAAGTACTCAGCTACTCACGTCTGTGTAAGATACTTCAGTGCTTATCACCATCAACAAGTAACCAGTAACTTTTACAAGCTGTAACATCTTTCTCTAATTATTCTGATGTCAGGTACCTGCTCTTGCTGCAAACGACAGACTCTGAGTTCCAGTGCAGATATGACCGGTGTTACTTCAGGCGCTAATCTAAAACTGTGGAGATGAACATGGTGGATAGCTAGCTTCTGCGATTGGGAGTGCAGAGAAAGAAACCAGCAACCGCTGAGAAACGCGAGGAGAAGAAATCGAAACTTGAAAGACAAACCACCAAATCTGCTGACTGAAGCAGAGAGGCGCCAGTGTCATTTGAGAGGAAGGAAGAGAACACGAGTCTAATGCCACTGATGAGGTAGCCGATTCCAGTATTTATTCAAAACATTGTTGAGGAGCAGTATATAAGCATACCGCGTTAGCAATTTTATACTGGTCATGAAGACTAGTCAAACATCTCCGCTCAGAAAACAGTGAGTAAAATTCCTTTACGTCAGATTATATTGTACCTAGTTCAAATATGAGTACTTGGAGGAAGTACTCGTGAGTTAAGAATTCATTAAATTTTAGTCCCATCTCAGAAGTTGTTTGTTTACAGTACGTGTTACTACTCTGGCTACATTAGTTCCAGACCATACGCCAATTATACACCTATTTTCTGGGGGCAAATGTAACTTCTTGATTTTCTCATTATTTTTCGAATCGAAAACGTGTGTTGAGGGAATAGTCAACTTTATTCGAAACTGATTTCATTATCGATGAAAATTTTTTGAATCGATTTACACGATTTTCATCTCGAAATTTTACTGGATTTTCTGCATCGATTCGATCTGGTTTTTGAATCGAATGGTTTCGCCGAGTTTTGTATCGATTTCTTTACTCGATCATGTCCTTAAGGAAAACTCAAATTTGACTTCTTCAAATGGGGAAAATTGATTTAACTCGGAAAATCTGCAAATTGGGTTACATCATTAGATCCAACTCTGATTTAGGCTCTAAAATTTGAATTTCACTCCTCTGAATGGGGAGAATAGGTCGATTTAGAAAATTGAACAACTATCAGAATAATTAGTTCGAAAATTTAGTCAGGAGTTTTAATCCGTTCCTAGTTCAGGCCACCTTCCAAAGTGCCAATTTATGGGTGTTCCACAAAAACACACACAAAAAAACGTCCATTTCCAATAGAAGAAGAACTCTGATCTTTCCTACAAGGAAAGGGAAAAAAATTGTCCTATCCTGATTGACTCCGCTTGAAAAATCTAACGAAGTTCAGGAATAAAGAGTTTTCCACATTGTTGAGATTGAAAATTCAATCAGATTCTTGATTCAACCGCGGTTTGTGCCTCAAATTTGACTTTTTCCTCATTAAAGGAACCAATCTGACTTCGAGGGAAATTGAACGAAGTTTCAGAGTTTTTTGGGTTTTTTTGTGGTTGCTAATTTGGCACAAACTTAATAAAATTTTGTATTCTCATCTTCATTCAATTCACACGTTAACCATCTTATTTTTTTTTTCACGAAGAAAGGAAATAATTTCTTGTTATTTAAAAGGAAACACAGGGTGCTCTACATTAAGAAAAAAATAAATTAAAAGAGAGAGAGAGAGATGTTTTTCTTTTCAGAGAGAAAAAAAATAAAATTTCTCTCATTGAGAAAAGACAGTTTTCTCGCTTCCCTCGAAAAAATGGACAAGTTTTTCTTTCCTTTAAGAAAGAAGAGAAGAAGCGATAAAAGAAAAGAACATGTTTCTGTTCTGCAAAAAACTGAAAAGATTTGTGAACTTTCTTGTAATAGAAGCACAATGTTCTTCTCTTTAGGAAATGGGAGGTGTGATTTTTCTCACTTTCTCTAAGTAAAGGGACAAGTTTCTCTTTCCTTTAAGAAAAAAAAGAAAAAGTGATTTTCTTTCCTTTTCTCAAAGAGAAGAACAAAGCACTTCTCACCAAACAAAAAAAAATCAAGACATTTTTTCTATTTTCCTCTAAAAGAAACAGTCATGTTTGCCATTTTTTAGGAAATAGAAAGTTAACCTTTTTTTAATGCATAGAAGCTCCATGTTCTTCTCATTTAGGAAATAGAACTGATAATTTTCTTCTCTTCTCTAAAAAAGTGATGATTTTTTTAAAGGAAAGGAATAAGGCTGTTTCCTTTTTCTTCTATTTTTCAATAAGTTACTCATTCTTTGAAACACATAACGGTTTATTTTCCCGTCCTGAAAAAAATAAATAAATGAAATTAAGTTCTTCTCATTCAGGAAAAGGGAAATTTTCTTCTCCAAAAAATAAATAGAGTTCATCATTTTGGAGCTCAAATCAATGTGTGATCGATGATCTAATTTGATTTTCGGAATTGTGATCCAGAAAACCCTTATTCAGAAAAACGGTTCAAGTTTTTCGAATAGTGTACATTAGACCGTCCGAATAAGGGAGAAAGTGGACAAATTTGGCGCCAAAATTGGGCCAGAAGGCCAAATAAGAAATTTGATTGAATTTTTGAGCTCAGCGATGTACAAAAGGAAACCTGTTTCAGTAATTCATTCAACTTTCCCGGCAAAGTCAAACTGGTTTATTTGAAGGAGTCAAACTTGGATGTTGGATCCCTTATCGAAGTCGGATCCAAAATCTGTTTGAATTTTTGAAATCAGCGATCTAAAAAACCGCTCCTTTGGTACTTCCAGTTATTACCTGAGTAAACTTGACCCCTTCGAAAAAGGAAAAATCGACTTTGAGGTGTCTAATCAGAAATCTGATTGAATGTCCAAGTTCAGCAACCCAAAAAAATCGTATTCCGATAAAATTCGATTTCTTAAGTTGAATCAGCTTTTCCCGTTTGAAAGAGTTAAATTTGGATTGTGGGACCTGAATGGGAGTCAGATCAAAATCTAATAAAATTTTCGAGTTTGTGACCCCAAGAAGTATCAAGCAAATAGGAGTATTTTGAGTTGCTAAATTCTTAAGTGCAATCGAATTTTCGATCTGACCCCGATGTGAGCCCCCGATTCGAATTTTTTCCTTCGGAAGGTGTATTACGAATTTTCCTAGGGAATTCAACGAAGTATCTGAATAGGGTTTCTCTGGATCGCTGAGTTCAAAATTTTTATCCAATTTTTGATCCGATCCCGATTTAGGTCCAAAAATCCGAATTTGAGTCCTTCTAATAGGCCAGTTAAACTTGGTTGAAACAATTGAGCAAGGGATGGGAATAGGGGTTTTAAAATTCCACAGTTGGTAACATCTCCCAGCCTCTCATTGGAGGAGAGACAGTTTTTTCACCCTGCAATAAACTAGACCTTAGTTCCTGAAGATTTTCGAGTGTCCCGCCCTGATCTGATTTCGTAATAAATAAATAAAAAAAAGTAAGGGGATCAATTCGCGAAACACCCTGTGCATAAATCCCCGGGTATTTACCATTAGGACTTGTATACGCTTTTCGAGTATACTTCGTTAAAGTGGCACGCCACCCCGTACCATCTTAGTAAATATATTATTGTCCTATAATGCTCGGTTGCTACCGTCCTATCCCCGCCCCCGCATCTACATCGATAAGTAGTTTTGCTTTCTTATTTTAACCTTATTTTCTCACTTCACAGTTGGTATACCACTCACTCCATCGATAGCTGTCCGATTTTCTGAAAATATTTCAACCCCCAGCCCTCTTTTCTTGAGTATCACAGTTCCCTTGCCGGGATTCTTCTATTCTTTTCGTTATTTCGACGGTACCGACTAACAAGCGACATTCGAGGTATAGTGTGTAATGTATGTAAACACTCTTACCTCTGTATATCGTAAGCCTTCTTCCACCATTTTGGACGTCTTGTTACGCTTGAGCATCGAATTTTAGCGATACAAAGTAGGGCATGGGGCAGAATAGGTTCAATTTTTGCGATCGAATCTGATATTCGTAATCGGGGACCCAAGATGCCTTTATTTCAATACATGTTTTCGTTTGAAATCCCAAATTCAATGGTACATGTGAGCCCCTTGAAAATATGGAAAATGTTGTTATTAGAAAAGAAACTAGACCTTGCTACTTGAAGAGCCTCGTTCACCTCGTTTTGATTCGACTTTGCAATAAAACAAAAATGGAGGGGGTGCGTTTCATGAAACACCTTACATTTTTCACGGTGAAATTGAAATTGAGGTGCTTCAAACGAGGCTCGATGCAAGAAAGAATAAAATATTCGGAATCAGCGACCAGAGAAAATTCCCGTTTCATAGTTTTCCCTGATTTTTCAGGATTAAATTCTAGCTGATGTTTTGACCCAATTTTGAGTGAAGAAGAGGAACTTTGATTTTCTCCACGAAGTTGTAGTTTGGTGATTTATGATGTCCAATGATTCGCACGGAGACATTGTTTCTTTTTTTTTGCATTTCGTAAGTTGGATGTGTCGTACCCTCGCCTATGTTTTTTTAGGGGAAGGCAGTAGTAACCTCTTTAGAAGTTCAACTTGGTCATATGAAGATTGTGCTGCATTTATTTTCAGTCTGACCCGTCCTTTAGAGAAAGAGTGAGTTCAAATGTATCCCATTCACCTCTACCCAAATTTGTGAATTTACTGAAAAATCGAGCTAGGTGTCAAATGAAATAGGTATGTATGTTTTGGTGTCGCCTCTGATTTTTGATCTGAATTGTCGTTGAGCCCCAAAATCAAATTCTAATCTTTAAAAGGGTAAAATGACGCGATTGGAAAATTGACCAAACTATTGATGTAGATGTTTTTTGGGTCACTGGTATCAAATAGCGCCTTAGACTTCGGGTCCAACTGAATTTTAGACCTAAAAATATAAATTCTACCTTTGGAATGGGCCAAATTAACTCAACTTTAGAAAATCGATCTCCCTATGAAACTGGTTCTTCTATCCATGTTAGCAGCAATATTTGATAGGCCTAGATTCTTTATTCTTTAAACTACATAAATAACATTCCCTATTACTAAATTAATGCCCCCCCCCCCCTCTAGAGTGTTACAAAAAATAGAAAAGATACCAAAATTTCCCAATTTACAATTTATTTATTTACGTAATGCAGGGGCAACGGGGGCCACACAAGATACAAGAAAGGGAACTCCATGTGTGAGAAAAAGAAAAAAAAAATCAAAGATAGAAAACTTTTCAAAATTTGACCATGTCCCTTCAAAAGTAAGAGTATACAAACATATCTACATAGTGTTGGGGTAGGTTGTCTCCTTACCAGATGAAAGGGGCATTGCAAAAAAGACCCTGCATATTTTTGATTGCGGCAAAAAATGGCACACACTGGTTAATCAGGTAAATCTAGCCTTGCCACCAGCCCCTTTAGGTTTTTTTGGGAGAGGTTCTGTTGATGAAAATTATATTTTTTAGAAAATGCAGTAAGAATATTTTTATAACCTTGGGTAACCAAATAAAGGCGCTATAAAGTAACAAAGTATTGTAAATGCTTTAGCGTCTTCAGTATTGCAGATAGGCAGAATTTATACATAACTCATTTTGTAGGTCTCAATCATTACTACTGTTAAAGTTATATGTGAATTTTGTCCATCTGCCATACTGAAGCCTTTTTGAGTTTTTATCATAACTCCCTGAATCTTCATGTACTGGAAATTCGGGTTTTCTTTATGCTTGTTGTAATTTAGATATAGAAAAGTTAAAATGATGATGGGTCATAATGTAAGACATCCAAAGATATTGTTATGACTGCTAGAGGGAATGGCTGAGGGAAAAAACTAGAAAGCAGGTCAAAGAATGAGTTATGAAGAGTAGATAATGAAAGATACGAAGTGTAAATCGTTCTCAGAAATTATAAGATTAACACAGAAGAGAGAAAGTGGAGAGACGTGACCTACTCAAGGTAATCACAATTTTCCATGAATCTTTTTGAGTATTTGTATTCGAGTTGCTCGAAGCCTCTTCATACCAAACTTAATTCAACTTTCAGTTTTGTCAGACTTTTCGATTTTTGAGGTTTTATCAAAATTTGTTTGATCATTTTTCCGAGGTGACTACAATTTTTTGTGAATCTAGCTAAAATCTTGTACTCTTTAATTTTGTTGAATTTTAGAATTCTGAAATTTTTCTTTCTAATTTTTTAATGGATTTGGCTGAAATTTCGTGTTCGAGTTGGTCAAAGTCTTCTGAGAACAAATAACGTTCAATTTTCCATTTTATTCAGTTAGGTACCAGATTTTGAAAAAAAAAATTTATATTTTGTTTGTAACTCTGGAATAATTTTTCACGGCGATTCATTTTTCACGAATCTGCGTGAATTTTTATATTTAAGTTGGTTGAAAACTTCTAATATCAAATTCAGTTCAGTTCCCTGTTTTATCAATTTTTTTTTTTAATTTTTAGATTTTAAAATTAATTTGATCATGTTCCCAATATAATTACAATTTTTAATGAATCAGGCTGAAATTTCATATTTGAGTTGGGTGAAAACTTCTGATACAAATTAGGTTATATTTGCAATAATTCAAATTAAGTACCATTTTCGAATTTTTCGAATTTTCCATGAATCTCGCTAAATTTTCGTATTGTAGTTGACTGAGGATTCCAAACTTTCAGTCTAGACAAATGTTTCAAATTTTGAATTTTTTCTTATTTTTTAAATTATTTTTCCGAGATGACTGCAATGTTTCATGAATCTAGATGAAATTTCATAATCGAATTGAAGACTCCTAATATCGAATTAGATTCCATTTTCAATTTTTTTACATTTTTCTTATTTTCGAGACTTTCCAACATTTTGGTTATAACCACGATCATTTTACTATCAAAATAACTTCTGAATCATCTTTGTACCCCCCTCCCAGGAAAAAAAACAAGTATGACTTACAGTCGTAAGAGTCTTAAATTCATAACATTTGAAAAAACAAGTAAGTCAGTATTATAAAAAAGGACGAAAGAAAGGTTTAGCTGGCTCTTAAGTCGGGGATAAAATCGTGAAACCTACTCTGAAAGGTGCCTTTTGACTTCCTCCACCAGATTGCGGAATCCTTGCTCTATGGCACTTGAGGAAGTACCTTTGAAATTTTTTCGTATGAACTCCCTACTTAGTCTCATCTTGATTTAATAACTCAAGTATGGTAAACGGGCATGAATTTATGAGAAGTCCCACTTGCTATCACACCTGGTGGATGATTTCTATTTGAGGGGAAGGGGTGGCGAAAATAAAACCATTTAGAAACTAAGCAGAGAAACTACATCAATATTTCTTCGGAGGACCGGAGGCAAGATCTGTTCAGAGAAGCAAAATTCGTTCTAGAGGAAAAAGTCCTTTGAAATTTTTTCATATGAACTACTCGAACTCATGTTGATTTAACAACACAAGCATATGAACGGGGAATCAATTTTATGAAAATCCCTACATACTGTCAGACATAACGGAATATTTTTATTCGGAGAGGGGAGAGGCAAAAACATAAACATTTTAGAAACTAAGCGACAAAAGACATCAAAATTTCTTCGGCTGACTGAGGACATGATCTTTTCTGCTTTTCTGGGGCGGGGGGGGGGGGGAGATTCATTCTAAAGGTTTAGTATTACCTTGGTTGCTGAATGGCAGTCGCAAATTAATTTGAAAAATATTTAAATTCGGGTCGTTGTAGACGAAACACCGATTTCATGAAATTACGTTAATTTGAAAATCACTGACTGGCATTCGGGAAACTTTAATTGCTGTAAAATTCTGCTCCACTCGCACTCTATAGTTTCTTTGTAAACGAACTTGATTTTGATTTTGCTCTATACCACGTACATATGGAAATGTCGAATGCTATTAACGTAAAACATTTTTCAAAAAATTATATTCACCGGTTTCGTTTGCATAATGCTTTGATGTTTTCGTTCAATAGTACATTAATTTTTTCTCTCGCTTTAGTTACGGCGACGTCTTGTCAAAAGAATTTGAAATGATCGTTTACATTTCGAAATTTGAACCAGATTTTTAATTATTGCACGAATCTGTTCGGCAAATGCTGGATTTCTAAGATGAACACCTCTTTGAAAATCAAGAATAAATGAATTGATTTTTTTCGTTCGCGCCATAATTATTATCGACACCTTAAACGATGTCCTCATGCTCGTTACGGGTGTTGTGTTTCCGACTTCTGAGACAGCATTGGGTACGCAGAATGCAGTCTTTCCCGGAAAATTCATTATGGAAAGCGTATTTCGTGTAACGAGTCGATATGATGGGTAGTTCGTGTTTTTGTCATGTCAGCGTGCTATCATCACTCAACGTCAAATTGATGTACGAAGTACGATGATGTTCTTACTATATCATTTCGATAAGTGAAGATCTCGAAACACACGGTGATTAACGTCAAATCTAATTTTCGATCCCCTTGCAAAACAGCGAGAACGGGAAAAACCACTTAGATTTCTAGTGTCTGGAATGTCACAGCGAATTTTCTCTCTCTAGGATGCGATAAAGAAAGTGACAGAAATACTAACTGAAAAAATTAGATTAAAAAAACTTGTCCATAGTGCAAGAGCTCTTTATTCTATTAAATTTCATATTCCGGGTGTTCTGAGGCTTTCTGACCACTTGAAATCCGAAAACTCTTGTCCATTGATTGAATAATGAGATGACCTGTCAACATGTTGAAAACGAGAATCCGACGCTGAGTTTTTCATTTTGTGAAGTAAGCATGTAAAGAGGTGGGGACACGTTGGAACCAAACTGGCTATGAGCGAGTGCTCGTCAGAAAATCGAAGAATTTTTTTCTAAAATAGACTATTTGTGTACAGAAATGAACTGTGTTGTATACGAACATATAGGAGGTTTGTTATATTGTTACGCACGAAAGTCTTTGTAAAAGTAGACTTTTTCATCTTACTCTAATCTGTAGAAGAAAGTGTACTTCTTCTCTAATTTGCTCTCAACCCGAGCCCTGGAATCCGCCTTTTCGAGCATTACCTCAGAGACGTCGGAGAGGTTGTTAGGGCTGTCGTAGCCCTTTTCCCTTCTGGCCGAAAAATCGGTCGAGGTCGAAATCTAGCGAGTTGCTACGTGGGCTCGAACCCAGGCCTCCGGATTCCGAGACCAACGCGCTATCGACTCGGCCAACCAGACACCAAGAAAGTGTACTTACGTGGATTGTTGTACTTGTGGACTGAAACAGAAACAAAAAGTGTATTATTTTGTAACAAGTTTGAGAAAAGTACTCGTCTCGGCACAGAAGTTGATGTGTTCGTTTAGAAGTGTACAAATAGTAGACTAATGAATACAAGAGTGAACTGTCTCTTACAAAACTCTGTACAAAGTCTGCACAATTGTACTGTTTTCTACAAGAGTCTATCTACGATTAGATTTTGTGACTCAAAATAATACTGGTCTATTTTGTATACAAAAAAGGATTGTGTGGAGAAGTTGAGGGAGGGAGAGGAACTGAAGTCTAACCTCCTGATGTCCCCTTCAGAGACTTTATTTTCATCTAAATTCATCCTCTTTCTTTCATGGGGACGTGGGTATTTTGAGACAGAAGCCCTTCTCTCCCTCTTTCCCCTCAAAAATTACACTATCCGCATCCTAAGTATTGTTTTATACCAAAATGGATAGTTTGATATAGAAGAGTACTTTTTCTGTTCAAATATGGGCAGTTTAGTATGAAAGTGACCCGTATTATGGTAGTTCAGTAGAATTATCCAAAAAAATTGAAATTCTTGGAGAGCTAAAATTTGGTATATAGTTGATCAATGCAGTTGACTAATTAATATAGTGAGAGTTCCCGAGAATCCAAGTAGAGCTCTGTCACCAGTGATTAACATAGGCCCCCAATTCGTAAATTTCTCGGTAAGTCGATAAATATTGATTTCATCGAATAATTTTTCAAACAAAAAATATTCGTCCCTCGGTTTTACTTAAAAATATACTTTGACTATTTCTTTTAACTACCCCAAAAATGTTCCTCAAGGGGGTCGAAAACGACACTTTTCATACACAGTCATGCGATAACTCACCCCTTATGAAGAAGTCGTTGAATTTTCGAAAATTTCCCATTGTCACAAAGTTCTGTGAGCAATGAGAATGTTAATTACCGCTGGGCCCGTTTCTTTTTACAACCCTTTTTACTCTTAAAATTGTTTCCTTTCCACTCCGTCCCGATTTTGAGGAATCACGATATGTCTGTAATGACCTTATACTGGAACATCTTGAAACATTTCGTGAGAGGAGGTGGCTCCAAATTGTACAAAAGAGGCACAAAATTATGTCACCAGTTCTGACCCTAAAATCTGATTTATGAGGCGAGGAGGCTTCGGCTCGCTTCCCGACACCCGTCTTGAAATATAACTAAAGAGAGGGGTAGCATAAAATTTAGGGTTACTGACAAAAAATTGCATAGAAAAGCCATAAAATTATGACACCCTTTTTGCCTTTAAAAACCGAATGGGAGGGGGCTACATGTCTTTAGCCAACGACCATCTTAAAATGTTTCAAGAGCGAGGTGGCATCAAATTTTAACCTTGTGAGACACGAAATTCTGTAATTCTCGGTAACTTTAAAATCGAATTTTGCGGGGACACCACACCTTCCTCCGGACCCTATAATAATAGAATATCTGGGCAGAAGTGGCGGCACGTCGTCTGCCCCCCCCCTCAGCATTATAATATTATTAAAATGTTTATGGGGTGGAGGCTACATGAGATCCTTTTGTTTTTAGTTTCAAGAGATATTGCACAGAATGAATCCAACAGTTGGATTGAGTTGGGCAGTATCCACAAAAATAACATGAAATTAGCGATCCGAGTGTCGGAGAAGGCGAGCCAGTCACATATTTACCCTCGGGGCTGCTGCACAAGAATAACCTGCTCCGCCGTCATGGAAATAGATGCATGATAATAACACCATTCAAAATTCTGAAGTACAATTCTTTAGTGGAAAGGATAGCAGGTGGAAACCCCCTCCCTGACAATATACACCCGAGTGGCGTAGCCAGGGGAGATTAGGGGATGACCCCCCCTTAAGATGAGAATTTTTTATATGCTGGCAGTATTACAGTAAATGCGCAAAATGAAATTTAAATCCAGATACATAATTGAAGTTGAAAATTTGCTGATCCCCCTCCTTGGAAAAATCCTGGCTACGCCACTGCTTGGATGATGTTACCTCCACGGGCTCTGTGTCTTCATAGCTTTGTACAAATATGTACAACAGAAGGCATTCGCATTCGGTGATTCTAGTTACCTACAATTGTTGCTCAATCTGATTAGTGGTTATCTCAAAAAGGGAGGGGAGGTAATACAAAATTTGACGTTTATAGCACAAAAGTCTGTCATACCCACGTTTCAGATTAACTCGGAGGGGGGGGGGCGTGAATCTCCTTTCTCAAAAACCAGCTGATAAAAAATAAAAAATGGAGTTGAGGTGGTCACGTAGCCAGACTGCAAGACAACCGTTGGACGTACAAATTGACCTTTTGGTACAATACGGGAACAAGAAGGCAAGGTAAACAGAGGATCAGATGGAGAGACGGCTTCAGCAGGCTGCTGAGACATAGTGCTTTCAAAGGATTGCCCAGGACGGCAAAGAGTGGAGCAGGCTGGGGGAGGCTTTTGCCCGATTCTAGGGCCACGAGTATGCACTCTATTGTAAGTATGTACTTGTTAAAAAATAAAGCTTGATTGATTGATTGATTGAAGAGAGCTAAGTTACTTTTTTTTATTCATTGACGAGAAATTACAATGCTTATGCGCCAACCCATCGCCTAAAAGAATTATAATAATATTGTTTTCAGTTATTCTTATTTCAATTTTCGAAAGAACTGGCTGGGCTGGCCCAATATTTACTCTTTAGGTTTTCATCGGTGTCTCGTCAGGCACGTCCAACCCTGGCTGAAATGTTCATTCAAAAGGTGGAATAAAACGATGGGATCCAAATTCGAAACTGCTTAAAATAAGAGCCACCTCACAAGGTATACATTATGCACTTCCGGACACGCCAAGACGTACATTGAAACCCACTGGAAAACAATATAAGAAAAACTTTTGCAAAAAATGGAATCATGTTACAAGTGTTAGTCTGACACTCGAATAAATGAAAAGCTCGGATCCACTAAACCTCTTTGATGTCGCTGCGCCGATTAAAAAGCTCTTGTAACATCTTCAAAATCATCATAATGGTTAGAAAAGTAACAAAGGCTGCGTTCATATTAAAAAGTGAAAAAAAAAAAAAAAAAAAACATCTTAATAACGCCTAGATTTTTGTATTCTTTTTCACTATGAAAGCGTTTTAATTTCGACAAAACGAAAGGACGACGAAATAATAGAGGGTTACAATCACGGGTCAAAGAAAAATTTATATTTTTTCCATCAACTTCTCATCGCAACGGTCTGGTATAATAAAAAACCGTTTTAGAAATAATTAATCGCTGTTGGGAAAAATAATAATATTTTTCTGCGAGAAATTTTGCTTTCGTCATTAATGCGCGACGAGTTTTATATTTTTTCGGTCTCGTTTGTTCGATATTAAATTTGTCGGATGCGATACGGTCAAGATTATATTTTTCAATTAAACGAGAGAAATATCCTGCGAGGAAGGAGAGCGTGAAAATGTTCAAGCATCTGAATTCCCTGGGTAGCTTTTCTTATTTGTTAGACTGGCCCGGTCGAGTTGACTCGGGTTGGGCTCTGCCTCAGTGCTTTCTCGCTCTCATATTTCCTCGTTTTTAAGTTTTGTTTACTCTTATTACAAACGTACACGGCGTACTTTCGACTCCTCGTACCTCGTACATTTTCACTCGAGCCGCCAACTTATTTACTTTTCCAGGCTGCAGATACAGCCGTTCTCGTGATTTTCGAAATAATATTATTCTCTTGAATTTGCGGTTGCATTCATTGTGAAATATTCGCTACTTTTCCGAATGGGTAAATATTCCTTATACTTCTCAGCTTATTTCGGGCTCAAAGTTTCAGATTTAAAAAAGTTATAGGTACGTAAATTTTAACACTCGAAGGATATTTCTTATCTAGCCGAGGGAAAATGCACGGATTCGGAATTTATTTGATGGTTCTGAAAAACTTTGTGAGAACAGCATTGAATATGCGTAGAGAAAGTGCAAATTTGGACCCCGGAGGGTGAGGGAGACTCGGGCAAGTGACACCACTTAAGCAAATGCGACTGTAAACAGTTTTCTAATTACTGGTTTATAAATCTAAATACCTACATCCACGGATAGAGCGAACTTTAAGAGCTGAAGAGAATGAAGTTTTTATTCGAAATAACAAGTTTTTGAGATACCCGAACTTCGAGATGAATTCTCAGAAGTTCGAGTTATAATGTAGGCAAATTAAAAGGATTTCAAAAAAAAAAGTGCAAAGTGTGCGGGCAAAGGTCTGATTGCTGAAAGTGGCGTAGAATGGTGTCCGAAACAACATAATACTAAAAATCCCACAAAATCCCCCCGGTGCTTTTTTTATAATGGGAGTTTAACCCCCCCCCCCCAAAAAAAACAGCTTTTCGTAAATATCTCGCTGAGTATGCATTTTTATGGAAAAACACATCAGTTAAGCATTGTTCCTCAGAAAATTTCCTATTGAATCATGTATTCAACACTTAGCCTAGACCTCATAGTCAGCCTACAAAGTTGTCCGAGATGGGCTTATTTTGCAAAAAAAAAAAATCCTATCGAATGATTTATTTAACATTTAGTCTAGACCTCATACTAAGCCTACAAAGTCGTTAAAAGTACGCCTGCTCCAAGAAAATGAGCGTATTACGGACATTTATCAAGGCACCGACTGCGACTGTGCGAAATATGTGACTGCATCGAGAATTTTGCAGGTGTATCATTGCAATCATCATACCAGCATGCGGACTGGAGTATCACCCGTTTTAAGCGCGACTCACGCGACATTCAGAAATTGTATGTGTGGTTGCAGGATCGCAATCCATTCTCCTCTGTGTCTCATTTAGTGTCCCTGTCGGCTGGCATTGCAGCCAATGAAAATATCGACTGTTATGGAGCTTTCAATGTCGGCAGAGACATGATGAAAATATGTATCGGTCAAAATTTCGCCGACATTAAATTTAAACGTTCAGAGACAGTCAAAACATTGGCTAGTATGTCATCCAAGGTGAAGATTCGGGAAGATGAGAAAGTTTTAACGGACCCCTTACTCCTATTCCAACGAATTTCGTTGCTCAAGGAGAACAACGACCAACTTCGAGAGTACTTCAATTATGAGTTGTCACCATTCCCTTTATCCCTCTTTGATATAGTCGGTATGAGGAAAACGGCAAAATCATTGCTGCACTTTTTCTTCACTACCACTGAAAATAGAGGAGACGTCAGCGATGACGTACACTATGTCATAGATGGTGGATTTTTGCTACATAAGGTCATTTGGTCCAAAGACGTTACATATGGATCCATATGTGAAGAGTATGTCTCCTGTGTAAAAAGGCATTATGGGACAAATGTGACGGTCATTTTTGACGGCTATATGGAGAGAATGTGAACAACACCAAAGTTTGCGAACGCAAGAGAAGAAGTTTGAAGACCAGAGGAATGGATGTACATTGTACAGTGTACAGAAATGGCAACGGTCACACAGAAACAGTCATTATTTTTGTCAAGAGACAAAAATAAAGGAAGTTTGATCCGCATTCTTACACAGAAGTTTATTGAACATAAGTATTCTGTGGGCGTAGCAGAGTACGATGCCGATACTTCGATTGTTGTGACCGCAATAGATAAAGCAAACAACAGTCCGACAATTGTCGTTGGAGAGGATATAGATCTGTTGCTGTTATTAGTCTTACTAACACCGAAAACGGCGGAGGTCTATTTCTTGAAACCAGCAATCGGCAAACAGCCAGAGAAATTATATGCAATAAGTGATGTGCAGAATATCGCAGATGTCCGGGATAGTGTTCTGATAGCCCACGCAATGACTGGGTCAGACACTACTTCCTGTATTTATCGTCGAAGCAAGACCAACGCTTTAAAACTCTTATGTAAACCGGAATTTGACGACGTAAGAAGTACTTTCTTGGGCCCTACATCTACACCAGAGCTGTTTTTGAAGAAGGCTGCAAGTACATAGCAGCACTGTACTGCATATCCACCACAAAATTCACGAGGCAGAACGACGTACGATTTCAGCGCTTTGCTAAAAGTGTCCGCAACAGAGTTGACCTACCTTACCTACCACCCACAGAGGACGCAACTAGCTATCACATCTATCGTGCCTACCACCAAGTACAAATGGGACTTTAAAATCACAAGGACCCCACCAACTGAGGGCGGAAAAAATGAAGGAATGCTGGAGCCAGTTATTATGAATTAAGAGTCAACCTCCAGCCCCAGCTGCTGTTCTACAGCTTATTTGTTGCAACTGTAAAAAAGGGTGTAAAAATGCCTACACCTGTCGGAAAGTGGGTAAGAAGTGGTACCCAGACAGTAGTATTTAAGTACTCACTAGTCTTTGAATAATAATAATTTGTGTAATACTTCCGTTTTTGGTTCTGTGTTTAAACCTAAAGTGTTCGACTTTGTGCTCGTCTTGTTTGGGACAAAGTTGCCTGAACGCTCGTTCCATAGTTATATCGGAAGAACATGACGAAGATGTTGACGATGATTTAGAGGTGCGAGAGCAGAGCGACGATGAAGACGAGGACGTGACCATGTGGTCACTGACACATGATGAAGACGACGAGGACGATTGAAACCTATTATTATTATAATACTGCTATAATTACTGTAATTGTCCAATGAAACTGCATGTATATAATTATGATATTATGTATAGAAAGTTCCTACCGCCTTCCATTGATTCACTTGACAAGGTTTTAGATAATCATACCTACATGTAGCATTTGAATATTAGTGCAAAAATTCGGACTTTCAACAACATTGTAGGCTAAGTATGAGGTCTAGGCTAAATGTTGAATAAATCATTCGATAGGAAATTTTACGAGGAATAATTCTTGTCTGATGTATTTTTGCCTGAAAATGCGAATTGAGCAGGTTATTTGTGAGAAACAGTGTTTTTTTTTTGTTCTTTTGCAAAATAGGCCCATTTTGGACCACTTTGTAGGCTGACTATGAGGTCTAGGCTAAATGTTGAATACATGGTTTGATAGGAAATTTTCCGAGGAACAATTCTTGACTGATGTGTTTTTCCATAAAAATGCATACACAGCGAGATATTTGCAAAACCCCCATTATAAAAACAGCACCGAGGGGATTTTGTGGGATTTTTAGTATGTTGTTTCGGACACCATTCTACACGACTTTCAGCAATCAGACCTTTGCCCGCACGCTTTGCACTTTTTTTTCCTTATTTGCCTATACTATTATCAGATTTCGAGATAGATACGTAAAATTTCGATGTATCAAGTTTTTCCTTGAAAAATTAAAATTCAATGCAGTACAGCGTGTATGCATCTTGAAAATCCCCCCACCTCTCCTCCATAATTCTAATAAACCGCTGAAGTCTCTTCCTTATTTCATTGAAGAAAAATTATTCGAATTATAAAACTTCTCCTGCAAAGATGGACGTATGTTACTTTTCGAACACCATTATAATACGGTTTTTATTTGCCTGTAAGTTATCACTGCACGTAGCAGGGCCGGATTTAGGATTTGTAGGCCCCGAAACCTTAGCGTAACTAAGCCCTTCCACACTTTTTATGATTGGTGAATGTCCAGGAAGGAATGTGTTTTCGAAGTCATCATTTTTCGTGCATATGGGTTAGGGTGGTCGTTATTTACTACCGTAAAAAAATTTTATTCTCATTTTTTATGCAGGACCCCTCAGTTCTGTTCATTTTTATTAAAAAATGAAGCGAAAAAAATGTGGGATCGAAAAATAAAATCAACCCGTGCCGCAACGCAATTGAAATTGTGCTATATTCAGCGGCGGTCTGTCGATTTTTCTGTTTATCAGCGCATCAAGCTGACTGTCTTCTTTTCTAATGTCCTTTCGAGCATTACCTCAGAGACGTCGGGGAGGCTGTAGGACTGTCTTAGCCCTCTTCCCTCCTGACCGAAAAACCGGCCTAGGTCGAAATCTGGCGAGCTGCGCTACGTGTACTCTTAACCCGGGACCTCCGGATTCCGAAACCAACGCGCTATCCACTCGGCTAACCAGACCCCTACATCAGGCTGACTGTCTGTCTACTAGCCTAACTGGCTAGAATCCTTAGAATCCGAGGGCTCGTCCTATTTATGTTATTGCCAGGCCAGATATTAACCTTTACAATATATCTGAAATATTTGGAATTATTTAAAAAAAAGAGCGATCCAGTACTCAACTATTACCTGTAGATAGGAGATAAGAGAAGCAACATTTTTAAAGATAAAAGATGACGCTATCTTGTCTTAAAATTTGGTAGCGTATTTCTGATTGACGCAAAATTGAGTTAGTTGGTTTGATGTTCATAATCCCCCCCCCCTCCTCTATAAAAGTACCAGTCATTCAGCTAACCTTTATGCACATCGTAAATGGGTGACCCAAAATTTAAAAGTCAGTAACTTCAAGATTGGACATAACATAAAGTTTCGAATAAATTGGGTCAATTTCGACAGAGATCTTGTAAATGTTATCTGATACAAATAGTGAAAATTCTGGTAATTCTTACTCCTGCTTTTATCCTTCCGCCCATATATGAAGTTTCTTTTTTTTCTTCTTTTTTTTAAGTAGAATATGGTCTGAGCGTTTAGGCAATGGCGATCACGATGGCCATTGATAAAAGCCAGCAGAAGGGCCTTGTTAATAAGCAGATCTGTATCTGCACAGACAATCAATCGGCTATTAAGACACTGTCGTCGCATCAAACTATATCCCTGGTGGTGGCGGAGTGTGTTAGTTAACATATACACCCTTCCTCAGGAGAATCGTGCCACCATACTATGGACACCGGGACACTGCGGCGTAAAAGGAAATATGATCGCTGGTAAGCTAGCGAAGGAGGGCGTAAAAGGGAACTCGCAGCACTCAGGCCGTGTCTCTATACAGCGTCAGGAAATCCAAAGTTGAGACTTGGATAAGTAAGCATATGGAAATGCACTAGCGGTTAGCCAGTGGCATGAAAGTCAGCAAAACACTGATAGCGGACGCCCCCAGTAAGTATGCCAAGTTCCCTCTAGGGCTTGACAGGAAACATGCAAGGCTCATAGTCGGATTACTAACTGGTCGTGGCAGAGAAGACAGGAAGAAGAACGGCAAAACTGATTCCTCACACAGAAGAGAGACTAAAAAATAAAAATCTAAAATCTAACTATTTCCTAACACAATACCTCACTGGACATGGTAATTTTGCAACATATCTACAGAAATACCAAATAACAGATAACAGTCGTTGGAGGGTTTGTAATAAAAAATATGAAGATAGTCCAGATCAAACTTTTATAGAATGTCAAAATTTTAATCAAATCAGAACGAAACATAATATTACAGAGGACATCTTAGGAAAATGTTTACAAGAAAAAGAAAGCTATGTCAAAATAAACAAATTTTTGAAAGAAATATTAAAAACCAAAAAAGATATTCAGTAACGCTCTGTCCAATGTAACGCCAAAAAAAAGAGGGGTGTAAAATGTATACGTACCTACTATAAGCTCGTGTATAAGTGGATTGGTAAATAGATGTATTGTATAGTATACACATAAGAACTCAATCAGACCTCACCAGTGCGATAAACTGATTGTAAAAGCACTGGAGAGATCTGTTGTCTGTATGAATATGTTGTGTCAATAAATTTATTAAATTTAAAAAAAAACAAAATAAACTGGTCGTGGGGCCACAAAACACATGTGGTATAAAATAGGAGTGGTGAAAAGCGGCTCCTGTAGGTACTGTGGAGAAGAGGAAGAAACCTCGATCCATATCATATGTCAATGCCCAGCAATAGCGAGGACAAGAAGCGAAGCCTTGGGACTAGAGTATCCAGCACCCAGTGAAGTCAAAGGGATAGAGCTCATTGAAATTCTCAGTTTAGCTATAAAAGTGAGGCTACTGAGCTGATCCTTAACAGCACCCTGAGGACTTGTGCAATGGACTGCTAAGTCTGAGCACTCAGCGCATCCAGCGCCATCACACACAAAAGAAAAAATAGTAGAATTTTCTCCCGGACATTACTCGTACAGCCGAAGTTCGCTACCCTTAATTAAGGAGTTTTTTGGTGTCAGATTTTCGTCTACTCTTATTCTCGAATCCATTCTCGTAAACAGAAAATTCTAGACTAATCTTGAAACCCATTTCATACACCCTATCATCACGCAGTAAATATTACGAAAATCTGCTCTTCGCCCTTCGGATATACAGCTTCTAATTCAGTCAACGATTTACGACTCCCAGTCCCTTCCAATTTTCTTTCCGGGTCGGTTATTGCATTTTCAATCAGCAACGTGATGCTCGTCGGTTGCGTTAATACGGCTTAAAAATGAATACAATTTTCACGCTTATTAATCCGACTTGATGGGGATTAGAATATATTCGCAGTTCCGTATAGTGGGTCCGGAAAAAGCGCAAGCGCGCACACATCCCAAAGTTTACATAATATTTTCGAAATGGTAGCTTAAATCCCATGTGACTGGCGTACAATCTTCAGTACGCCTTTCTCTTCGCACGAATCTTGTATACTATTGGTGTCCATTTTCTGCGTTTATTACGTGCATTTATCGGTTAAAATACGAAAATAGTAAACTTATTTTAGTTCTGCGGCTGAGTACTTACAGGTAATATCTACGTAACCGTTATCCTTTTGTTGTGCTAAATCGTACACAAAATTGGCTCAATTCACAAAATTTTCAGATCGCGGTGGAGCTTGTTCCAGAAGAAAGTTAATTGTGTTGAATGAATACATTGCCATAAATATCATACGGCTTATTGTGAAGATTAAAGGTGCTGTGGAAAGTAAAAACATCCGAGACTTGGTTGTAAAGTTTTCAAAAATGAAACTATGTGATGGATGAGTTTGGTCTCAAATGATTGCTATTTCCTACTTGGATGTAGGGGCGCTTGTTATAATTTGTGCCACGGAAATTCTTTGGGCCATAGTTTCATATGTTTTCGTGAGCGTAACAATCGGTAGAGAATTACGTTCTCAACAAAATAAGGTAATTCGCAAGTGAAAATGTTGATATCGAGTTCAGTTATAACGTTACAAGAAATGTAAAAATTGAAAATCTTCGTCACACTTTACAACACCATCAGTTGTAAAGCGTCACATCCGTAGAGTAACCTGTCACTCTGTTGCAAATTACGATAGTGAACTGCAAGTCAGAAAAAAAAGTTCAATTTTTATTTAGTAAAGTTGGGCTTGCGCTTACTCTTCAGTTATATAAGTTAAATCAGGTTTACCGCCCTATTGATGATATCAGCAGAATAAAACCCTGTATTGCTGGTGCCCAGTCTTCCTCGCTTTTTCAGTTGAGAATGCTGTGGCTGATGAGATGCTGCTACGATATTGAAAAACAAATGTAAGATCAAAGTACATATATGTACTTAACTACCATTACAAAACTGACAGCTTTCAGTGTAACATTTTACAACACAGGGTGTCTACCGGTCATACAAGTCATACGAAAGTCCTACAATTGAGGCAGTGGTCATACAAATCATTCAGGTCATACAAAAGTCATACAATTGCCTCTAATGACTAACAATTGCAGTACTCGTATTTCTTGTGAAAATATGGCCAAATTGAAATCTATATAATATAAAACAAAGTCGAGTTAGTTACACCATTTATAACTCAAGAACGGCTGGATCAATTTTTATGATCTTCGATTTGTTGGATTTGTCTCCGCCCAGAATAACAGAATAATTATTAAAACATCAGAAAAATTCGCGGAAAAAATGTATCAAGAAAAATCATTTTCTCATACATACATTTTGTATATGGAACACCTTTTTTTTTAAGTTTTTCATTTTTGTACCTTTATTTGAAATATCTATTTTCGCCTATTTATGGAAATCTTATTTTCGCCTTTTTCAGTTTTTCAGTTTTCCACCGTTATTTGAAATATCTTATTTTCACCTATCCATGGAAATTGAGAGAGAATGTACCTCACGACTGTCGCTGTTGTGAAGGCTCATCGGTTTTTCCCTCCCGTTTTTCAGTTTTCTACCGTTATTGCATTTCAGCCTCACAAAGTGAACAGTGTTATTTACAATGCCGCGAACCAGGAGATCTAATCTTTCATAATGAAGCTGTAATGCAATTATACTTCGCAATATTGCGAATCAACCTTTCAAAATTTTGGGACTCACGTTCTTTCTGAACTATGTGGTTCAGTTGTAGATGGGAGGCTTAAAAAGGGGTAGAATACATATATATGGCATTCGATGATACTGAAAAAGCTATTGACTGTGTTAAATGGGGTAAAATGTTTGATATTTTAAAAGTGATAGGAATAAAGATTAAAGTCAAGTTATTTTAAACTTATATAACAGACAGGCAGAAAGCTACATTACATTGAAAATAGAAGAAGAGAAAGGGCAGGCAAATATGAAAGAAGGTGTAAAGGCAGGGGTGCTCCTTATCTCCAGTATTATTTAATTTGTACATATAGGGGCCTATAAAAGAAATAAAAGAAAAATTTGAAGCAGGTGTAACTATACATGGATAGGTTTTAAAGATGCTCAGGTTTGCAGATGATGTCTTATTAACTGAAATAAGTACTGATAGGGAAAATGTTTTAAATGGAATGGACGAGATTTTGAGTTAGAATATTGTATGAAAATATAAAAACAATAAAACTAAAGTGATTGTATGTAATCTATGTGAACATGATAGCTTAGAATAAAAGTTGGTCAGGGAAAAATTGAGGAAGTGAGCGGATTTTGCTATTTTAGGAATAAAATAACAAAAGGTGGAAGGTGTAAAAGGGTTATTAGTAGTAGAATAGCACAAGCTACATTAAAATTTTATCGAACAAGTAATTTATTCTAATCAAAAACAAGTCTGGAAATCAAAAAATTATTTTTGAAAACTAAACTTTGGAGTGTAGTGTTGTATGTATGTGAAATTTGTATCATAGGAAAACCAGAGAAGAGAAGGATCGAAGCTTTTGGAATGTGACGCTGTAGGTGGATACTTGATATCAAATGGACGGATAAGGTGAGAAATGAGGAAATACTTAACAGAGTAGCAGGTAAAATACATATTTGTAATTGTTTGAAGATGAAGAAAGATAAACTAATAGGGCATAAGTTGAAGCACCCAGGATTGTCAATCCTGCTAGAAGGAAGGGTGGAAGGAAAGAATTGAGTAGATCGGCAAAGATTTCAGTACGTTCAGCAGATAATCGAGGATGTCAAATGTCAAAGTTATTTGGAAAAAAGAACTTCCACAAGATAAGGAGAAATGGGGAACTGCATCAAACCAGTCGTAAGACTGATAACCTTATTATCATAATCATCATATCATACTAAACAAGTTCTGGTTTTCTTTTGAATTTGTAGAAAGATTTATGGTCATTATTACGTGGAATGTAAGGAGCAAATTGCAGATTTTCGTAGGTGTTTTCTTTTGACTAATGCTTTAGGAAAAAGGTTCTCACGCAACTTTGAACTTTGTACTTTACTTACGTCGGGCACTCACACACATCTACCCTGGTCTTTTTCGTTATCAGTAGGATTACGATTAAGTTCCTCTACATTATTTAACCCTCAAAATTGGAGGGTGATTGTATCGAATTCACTTAAACCAACTCGAAAAATTGTGTTCTTTGCAACATTCTTTGCAATAATTCGCTCGTTATTATTTAAGTTTCTTCAACATTTTTGTTTGGAATTAGCATGTTTTTGAATTTTTTTCCCTTGTGAAATTTCTGTTCATGCGTGAAAATGTTCCGGAAAAAAATCGTACAAAAGTCAGACAAAAGATCATACTTTTATTCGTCTTTGGTAGACACCCTACAACATATCTTCCTTTCTGCTTCCAAGTCGTGTTACTCATTAATAATAATACGGCTTTATTAATCTTTGAAATTGGATGGTATTACATTGAGTTTTCTTTAGTCATTTCACTGTTAACTGACATGTCTTGTTGGCCGAGTGAATAGCACGTTGGTCTCAGAATCCGGAGGTTCCGGGTTCGAGCCCACGTAGCAACTCGCCAGAATTTTCGACCTAGGCCGGTTTTTCGGTCAGAAGGGAAGAGGGCTAAGACAGCCCTAACAGCCTCCCTGACGTCTCTGAAGTAATGCTCGAAAGGGCAGATTCCAGGACTCGGGTGGAGAGCAAATTAGAAAAAAAAGAGTCATTTCACTGTACAAGTGTGCCAACCCCCAACTCAAGTCACTCACAGCCTAAATCCTTCCCAACTAGCTTGCTTGTCTTTCAGTTCTGGGCAGTTTTTATCTAAAGCCTCCTCATTCTCTTAACCAATTCATCGTCTCATCTCGTGCCAGGCCGAACTCTTTTCCTTTTGTAGGGTACCCACTCAAGCAGCTTCTTACTTCATATTTCTGTGTTTGATCGTATCACATGCCCTGCAAATTTGACTTTGCTTTTCTTTATCGAATAAATAATATATCCTTGCTTTCCGTTTTCTTACGAATTGTTAGGTTGTAAATTTTGTTTTTGAGTTTCATGTTCAAAATTGACCTTTCCATCTTTCTGTGGGTACTTTGTAATTTCATGGATTCTTTTTGCGTTAGCGATCATGTCTGCGCAGTGTAGGATAAGGCGGGAAAAGTGCATGGGTCCAGAATTTTAACCTTTGTTTTGATAGATAATTTATTTTAACTTGTAAATATGTTTCAAGGACCAACAAACCACGCCCAGCTTTATTTATTCTTTTACTAATTTCTTTATCCATTTTATCTTCAAATGGTATTGTCTGTCCCGAACTCTGGCCTTAAATTCGTGTTCTCCTTAGTAGGTACGCATGTGTATTTCGTTTTTTGTAAATTTGCTCTCAGGCCTACTTTTTGGCTTAGTTTAAGAAGGTGTTACCCATTTTTTGGAGTTCTTTTACATTTTTGCCCACTAGTACCACATCTTCCGCGAAGCATAAGTTGGTTAAATTTTGCCCATCTATTCTTATTCCAAAATTCGTTTGCCCCACGTTGTTTTTTCGAATATTTCTTCCAAGAAGCTATTAAAAAGATTGGGTGGTAGAGGTTCTCCTTGCTTAACATTTCTCTCCACTCCCTGCTCGAGCGGTGCCTCCCATAAGCGGTTGTGACTGACAGTATCGAAGGAATTTTGGAAATCGATAAATATATAGTAGATGGATCCCTATTCGGTATTCTTTTGATTTTTCTATTAGTTGGTTAATTACCAAGATGTGTTCTGCAGTTGAAAAGTTTTTTCTGAAACCTGCCTGGTCACGATGGTCTTAGAAATCTTGCCGATGGCAGAAGTAAGGCTTATATAAGTCTATACTTCTCTTACTTACCCCTATCTCCTTTTTTTTTTTTTTGAAGAGTGACTACTCGGCTATTTTCCACTGAGTAGGGATGTTTTCAGTTTCAGTTATTTCGTTGGATAAAAAAGTTAGCAATTTGCTTAGCTTTCGTGAAAAATGTTTTATAAATTCTTTTTTAATTGTCTTTCAGCTTCTCATCACTTTGAGTACCTCTGATTCCCTGATATTGGGTATTGGATCAGGATTTTTGATATGATTGGTTCCTATAAAAATCTGTAGCCAAAGACACTATTTCTTTTCTCACTTGGCTTTACTCTTTTTTGCTATTTTTTATTGATGTTATCAAATTTTGTCTCTAATACTTCAGTAAAGAACTAGCCTAAAACTTAATGCAGTGGCTTCTTTGTTGCAGGCTTGAAACTGGCTTCGACGACGCAAACTAGCATACTAACTTTTCAAGTTAGTGTAACACAATTTCTGCTGTCTTTGAGCCGAAAACTCACGTTCCGCAGATATGAAAAACTCGCTGCCAACCAAACGCACTCAGTAAGTAATCAAAAATACTAATATTTGAGAACCGAGTAGACTCCCAAATTTCTTATTAATTTTAAGTGTCCCCCCCCCCTATATCTAAATGTAGTATATTATGCCGTTGCGATGAGGCTTTTTCGTCTCCGACCAGGTGCGGATGCACAAGGCGGTCATTACACTCGACTGACTCTCCCAAAGTGGAAAAACTCAGTAGAAAATACTTCAAGAATACGAAATGGACCAGGGGAAAGATTTAATAAATTGGAAGGAGTTGTCGTAGTCCAAGGTATACGTGTAGCAGTTCTGTGATTTTTCGTGTAATAAATTACTTTATTTGGGTAAAAAATCGAAGCCGGTAGACAGGCAGATCCGTTATTAGTTAGCCACACAAGAGCAATCAAATCGTCATCTAGTCAGTCAGTCAGTCAGAAGACAAATAAACAGATAGATAGATAGACAGGTAGATAAAAACATATAAGAAGTAAGCTATACAGCTTCAAACTAAAATCCAACAGCAGCGAAGTGAGTGTTGGTTAGGGACAGGGCCTTAGCCATGATGGCATTCCTCAGTAATTTAAAATTTTAACAAGTTGGTGAACTTTCCAACTGCAGTTAGTAAAATTAATCGGATAATCAACGCTCCTGAAACTTCACCAAACTCTCATACGCCCAGTAATCGACTATGCTACCCTAATGTACGGGTTTGCCTCCCAATCATGCCTCCACTCTCTAAATACTATCCAGAACTCATGTCTAAGACTTATCACCGGCTCCTTCCAAAGTACTTCTATCGACAGTTTGTTATGCGAGTCATCCGAACTCCTTCCAAATATTCGAAGGCATCTCGTCTCCATAAATTCTATCCTCAACATTCTCGCTAACCCCAACTTTACTAGCCCCTTCATTCCATGATCCCTCCTAATTCTCTCCCCTTTAACAACAACTATCTCTTACAGTCGATCATCCAGACTAATATCAAACCAATACATCTTCCCGACAATATCAATCTACCTTGGCTCTCATTATCACCAAAGCTAGACCTATCACATACCATCCTCGACCAATCTCAACAAAATCTCAATCACCTCCTCAACAAATACCCTAATTCCATCCAAATATATGGTGTGGTGGGATGTATGGCGATGCACGCATGCCAAAGTGGCCCCTGAGACACCGCACCCCCGGCCCCGGAAACTACCCTTTCGAGTATCGCATCAGTGACCGGAGGGACGATCATGAAAATATATACCAATGGCTCCAAATCAGCAGATAAATCAGGATACTCCATTGTCCACGACAACATTTCAATCCCATACCCACTACCCACACACTTCTCAATCCTTTCAACCAAACTCTATGCCATTAAACTAATCATCCAATATTGCCTAGACCTCACACAAAACGAGTTCTTAATTCTCACAAACTCATTTTCAGCTCTCTTATACATACAAAATTTCCACAAAAAGAAACAACATCCCATCTCCTAAAAGATACCCTTCGGCACTGATGCGATGCCCGAAAGGGTTGTTTCCGGTGCTGGGGGTGCGGTGTCTCAGGGGCCACTTTGACATGCGTGCATCGCCATACATCCCACCACACTATCTCCTAAAAGATAGTACAAATGCTATCGTCCTCAAACAAAGAATTCACTCTATGCTGGATCCCCTCCCACTCTGATATTCCTTAAAACGAGATAGCCGATAAAACCGCTGAACTTTCCTTGAACATTTCTCCATATCAGACGTCAAAAAAATCAGAAAATCATTCGTGTACAAATCTTTCCAACGTCACTGCGATCAAGTCCCACCGACTAATAAATTAAAATTCATAAAAACCACGGTACACTGCTGGAAAACATTCTGTCAAAAATCCAGAAAAGACGAAGAATACTTTTCAGACTAACACTCCGCTCTCACTCTTAGCCATATCCTGAACCGACTACCACAACCAACCTGCGATACATGTGATACTTCTATCTCTATAAGCACGTAATTACCCGATGCCCAAAATTCCAGTTATAGCAATACACACATATCCTAAACTCAACACTAGAATCCCTGCTCTTCGACAATCACACCGAAAACCTCAAACTCATATAATTCCTAAAAGCCACAAACTCCCACCTCCCCCCTTTCAAACAACGTTGCAAGCATTTTATTTGTTTTTGAAATATTAGTTTTCAGTTGAATCCGTCCCCTCCCCCAATAATTTGAAATTGCTTGATTGTTTGTAAATTTAAAAACTACAGCTGAAAAAACTTTGCAGGTTGAACTTTTTTCCTTTACAATTTTAAGATTTTAGTTTTCAGTTTACACTTCTCCCCCTTCCCCCTCCGATCATTTGAAATTTTTCAAGACTTAATAAATTCAATTGCTGCAGTTGGCCAATTTGATTATGGTTGCTACCTTCTTCTACTTTTTTTTCTTCATTCAATGATCTTGAAATTGTGTAGTTATCAGTTAAGGAAGCTCAAATTCTGCCCCCTATCCCACAAGAAAGCTGCTTCACTGAAGCTCTAGATAGGCGAGTACAATCGTCCGCCATTTTGAATCCAACCGCGCCCGTCGATGCCGAATTGACTACTCGGTACATTCCGCATGGTCGAATTCGGCATCCACAGGCACTGTTGAAGTCAAATGGCGTACGATCGTACTTACACAAAGTATACAGAGCTCTAGCTTCACTCCGACCCTATCTAGAGAAAGTTGGAGCGGCCAGAAGGGGCCAAGTCCTTGAGATATACTCGTCGTTTACTAACTTACATTTGTATGCTGATAATGTTATCATGTCCCAAGTTACTCGCCTTTTTCACCTCTGGAAAATAATATTGATCTACTGGCCTGTAGGTTATAAGCAGGGCTCGGATTTATATGCGCTAAAAAATGAGAAATATGCGCTAAAAAATGCGTTATATGCATTTTTTTAAAATATGTGCAAAATATGCGAAAACAATATGGGTCTCATTTTAAAGAGCTCGATGTGGTGAGTCTATTAAAGAACAACATACGAGAGAAAGAGACAGAAAGGGGGGAGGAAGAGTTATATTTCAAATTAAGGTGAACCAATTCAACGTATTGATAAATTTATTTTGTAACTAAAAAACAATCGTCACAATGGCTGACATTTTCGACCGAGAAGAAACATGTTCCATAATGGACAATATTAATTTTATGCTAATTTAATAAAAAAAACTTATTTTAGATGAGAAAATCGATGCGAATCAACGCGTGCCTGAAAAAACATTAGTTGTAAAAATTACATGCGGAACGCTAGTGTAGCATAGGGACACGGAATCCACCATTCCATTTTTTTCCTTACTTTTTTTTTAAACGTGTGCTAAAGAAAAAACGTGAAAGCGGCAGAATATGTGCTTAGAAATAGAAAAATTAGGTAAATATATTGAAATAGTCTAAATATGGGCGAAAAATGGCTAAAATTTGCTCGTATAGACCAAATATGCAAAATATGCAAAATAAAGTTGGGCTCATTTTACTCAAAAAGACCTGAAACGGAAAAAGGTATTGGATATATCTCTTCTAGGCCAATAGAAAAAAATATGTGATTTCATATAAATCCTTGCCCTGGTTATAAAACGTAGGGTACCTGGCCCAACGTTCGTCCGCGTACCTAATTTCATCCCCGGCGTTTCTTAGCCGGTAGTTAGCGCACTCTCGCGAAAATTGCCTAGGACTATCGATAATCATCTAAAACGACCCGCTAATATGAAACCTTAACCGATGCTGGCGTGTTTGCCGTTCATTGAACATTTTTGGTTTTTTGTATGCTGAAAAGTTTTTTCTATAATTTTCAAGAATGTAAAGTTTCTACTCCAAATAAGTAATTTTGATCTTTTATGGTCTTAAGGTTGTCGGACATTTCTTTTGTTTCCATAAATTATTTACTTTTTTTATCAAATGGCCTTAATTTCGTCTCCATCGGCGGAGATTAGGGTATAAAACAAATTTGATGATAATTTCAATTTTTGTCGTATTCAAATGGGAAAACGAAAACAATGATCTAAACCATCAGAGACCATTAAATCGAAAAAATGCTTACCTATGTGATTATCATTTGAATTATTAAAAATTAGAAATCCGAATATTTGAAACGCTCTAAGTACAATATTTTTTGTGTCAAAATACTCGAATATTACTTCGAAGAAATGAAAATGTTTATTTTTCCATCATAACACTATTCACGTCAATTTGTATACAAAAAAAAAAAGAGGGACGAAATTAAGAACACTTTTTTCAAACTTCTGAAACGCTCACTTTTTGGTTTTTGGCGCAGCTCGGAGGGGGTAACTTTTTTGAAAAGAATCGACAGGTTGCCAAGGGTATAGCGTACAGTCTATATATACTTTGTCTTTCAACTTTGACCCCATAGGGGGCCATAATTTCTGAAATAGAAACGGGGGACGATGATTCGCTTACCCTACATTTTCTTTCTTTGTTACAGTTTTGCTTTATCTTTAGTTTGTATAGCTATATACTAGACCCATAGCCATGTGTAAACCCTCTCTTACATAGCAAAAATTCACTTTTTTCGCTTAAATTTACTAAACATTTTACAGCCCTGAGTTGTACAAGTTGAATATTTCATTAGTAGACCCATAAATGGTTTTAGATGAGATTGTATCAAATTTATGCTTGTTAGAAAAGACCATCCGCGATGATCTCAATTATTCTTATAATGAGAGCACTCTTATTCTCGTTCCTTCAAGATCGAATTTGGGTAAACTTACTTTTTGTGTGTTTCACTCAGGGCAACCTTTTCCTTCTTGTTTGTTCGCGTGAAGCAAAAACGGTGGCTAAAAAACGTCGTATGATAGAATGGACGAATATAAGAAGTATTTGACCCTTCCGTAGTATGAATTCCACATTTTCCGATTCAGCGAACTTCTATCTCGTTAAATCGCTGAAAATGACAAACATCACCGCTCTTTCGTGCAAACTTTACAGCTTTTTCCTCTCGTTAAGCACGCCCATCCATTCTGAAGAGATTTACTCGTCGCGCCTTTCTTTCGCTACGAACTCTACAATTCTGATTTATTTGATTCCTACTCTAGTAAGCTGACGGGACATCAATTAAAACTTCTCGATTTGAAATGTGCGAGTTTAATGATGCATTTGACGTTGATGAACGCGTTGGAGTAGTTAGTGACATGTCCATTTTTACTTTACCTTTACCCTGTATAATATATTCTAGCAGTTGGGTTTTTCGCACCAAAACGGAAATTAGGAATACAGGCAACATGATTTACATTCTTTACATGCATTTTGTATTGTATTTCTACGAGGATCTGCTGTCAATACCAGCGCTTCTCGCCTTATGGACGGTCCACGTAACAGAATGTCCAATGGTCGTCTACCAAACTGCCCACCTAAGTGTTCCGTGACGAATTTTTGAATTGTGAGTGACGTTAGGTGGATTCTTGCATTCTTGCTGCTTTTGGTAGAAAGCTAAAAGGCAAAATCCAGACAAGTTGATCTCAAGCACGTAAAATTGATAAGTTGCTCCCTTTTTGTACCAGGAAACGGTAGTTTGCCAGTTGGGTCCCGAAAAGCCATTTTTGTATCAGTTGCGTCCCGGCTTAAACATGAAGATGTTCGATTTGCGTCCCAGCAAAAAAATTAAGATGTGCGAGTTGCGTCCCACATGTAGGGTACATTGCGTCCGAAGAAAACAAACATACAGATTGTAGGTATATATGTATTGGAACCTCGAAAATTTTCAATAACACAAATTTTGTACTAATAAATGCTCGCATTAAGCAAGTTTGAAGTAAAACAAAAAGTGCAAAGCCGAAAAAATGTTATTTCCTTGTCTTGATTTTCTGGGGAACATACCCCAGTGTTACACAACATGTAAGTAGTTTCCAAGACAAAATTAGCTTGAAAATTTCAATAAAATAGAAAATTTCCAACATCCTCATATTTTAATATCCTGTTTATCCTATTCGAATCAGTATTTCACAGCAGTCCGCCAGATGGCCTACCTTCCGGGCTTCAATCGTTAATATAAGGTTATTTTTTTATTATTGGTGGATATCATATTTTTAAAATCCGGGGAGCGGTGAGATCTAACCTATGATGTCCCGGATGATTATTTTTAAAATCGAAAGATGATTGCCATACATACCAAATGTACACAAAACAGGTAGAAAGTAGGAAGGATTGGTGACGAGAAGCAGGACGCAACTCGTTCATCGTTATTCTTTACACCCGGGACGGAACTCACATATCTTTTTCCAACTAAAACATGTTAAAAATGTACTGGACGCAATTCATACCCAGCCCAGGAAAACACTTCAGCCATTAGTGGAGTTTACGCTTCGTCCTCATGAATTCCAATAAATTATTTGACAGCTGTTATAAATATAAAATGGTTTGAATCCGCAATGACCAAATTTGAACAAAACAAAAATCTAAACCAAACATGATCAGAACAATACACGATGACTAGAGGCTTTGACTATATAGATATAATTACGTTATATAGACTGGTAATAGTCGCGAAAAGTTGAATGTAGACTAAGGCAGTTTGCCTTGAAGAAATCTAACGTACCCTATAACTATACAGGTACTATATAGATATAACTAGGAACAGGGCAAATTGCCTTTGTTTACATTCAACGATGCTCCATTTAAACCTGTGTAATTCTTATCACTATTACCAGTCCATTCTCTATTGTCTAAGACTAGAGTCGATCAAAAACGACCAAGTTCAACCAATTTTGGTTTTAAAGAGTACCAAAAATTACCAAATGTATCACAGATGAGCCAAAAAAGACCAACGCATCCTGAGAAGCATGGGTGTGATAAAGGAAACGACCCGGTCCAATCAAATCGCCAAACTTGACTAAACATAACCGAAAATGACCAAAACAGCCAGTAATTAACAAAATTGAGTTGAGCGACCCTCTAAACCTAGAAAACGAATGAAACTGTTGAACCGATTCTCTGAGATACCACGATTTTTAACTTACAGCCAAATTAACATCAAAATTGAATTTTCTGACCTTGGCCCCCTCCTCGGTTTCCAACTAATATCTCGATTCGATAATCTTGAATATTAAAATTTCAAGTGTTATTGTAGTAGAGTCATTACTGGCACTGATATGAAACACGGAAGACATCTAACAACGTGTGATACCTAAAGGGAGGGGAGGAAAAAATTCCAGGAGAACACACGGAAGTCTAGAGGAAATCAGCATTCCTTTTGTTCCCTGAAGTTGGCGAGGCTGCAGAAATATCAAATTTTCTACCTTTTTTCATTCAGTGTCCTTACATTCCATGTTCAGATAGTTTCTTAATAGGTTGTTTCCGCCCGATCATCCAGATGGGAGACTTTTTAGGGTAGTTCGTCTGGTAATCATACTTTTTTCCCTACTCGCGAGGGGCCAAGGCCCACCCGGCGGCCAGTCCGGAACTTTCTCCGGTGGCTCCATGTATTCGCCTATGTACAGTAAAATAAAAAAGTTGACGTGTCCCCCCTCCATCCTTACATACCTTCGATTAGGTTTACCACGGCGCAGGGAGAGAGAGCTCACATTTTTAAACTACATATTGTATATATGAAATTTTACACATAAATTTACAACCTTAAGCTAGATACAACTATTCTACCTGTCCGTTGGCCAGTCAGTCGGTCGTTGTCTCCGTCTGCTTCGGGTTGTTTATTATCTCCTTCGATTTCACGACACTTCCCTATCGGCTTCCATCTTCCTTCCCCGTCCACCAGTTTGGCAACACACCCAAGATGTGAAGGTTGGTCAGACAGTTACCACAAGACTTCAGCCTCAAGTTCTCTATCGCTTCCTCAAAGTGGGTCGAGCTGATGAGTTGGGTATCCGGTTCCAGGGTCCCCTACCAGTGACGCTCCTCGGGACGGGAGGGGACGCTCACAGGTGCCGAGGTGTCACTGGGCTTCTCCTTTCTCCATCAGCCTTTCTCGCCCGCTGCTGTCATTGTCTCTTTTGCTGCAGCAGCTTCGGTGGGATGCCGATGTTCGGTGCGTTGCCGATGTTCGGTGCGTTGGTGATGGTGGGCCCACCCTCTTCCAGGTTTTTCATCGCTCTGGGGCCACCCTCTTTCGGGCTCTTCGACTGGCGGCTACGAGATCTCCCTGATTCCCGCCAGTCAATATTGGTATGCTGCCGAGAGGGGCACTAGGTACGGGTCCACCCTGATCCGGGCTGTCCATTGATTGGTGCTGGTAATGACGTGGTGGTGGTGATCGCCGCCGGGAATAGCGGGTTCTTCACTTCCCAAAGCCAACGCAGGTTCTTCGCCGCGAATTCGGCCCACACATTCCATTCCTCCGGTGAAGTTGTCGGTGGTGGAATGGGTACGTGCGGACCAGTCAGCTCGCACTCTGTGAGAACGTGCTCCGCAGACTGCGAAAACATGTCCTCCCACTGGGGAGAGCAGGTACTCGGCGAAGTATCCGCATCCCGTCAGCGCCTGCGTTGTCCAAAACGAGAGCTGTATTTTGGGCTTACGCCGGGCGCTGATACTGGGGAAAATCGAGTGCGTCCATCAACCAATCGACGCCTCGTCCCGACGTTTCCCCCAGCATTGCTCAGTGATGCGGCGGAACTGCTTGGCCAGCCGCTCAAATGGTACCCTTACCAGTGACGGCGGCTACTGCGTCCTCTTCTTCGCTGCCACTGGTGAGATTATCATCTGCTTCATCAGAGTATTCAGCGGCAACCTCCGCCACTATTTGGAACTTGCCGGATGGGGTGTGGGCCGCTCTAGGATACCGGCCCCAGTTGGTGACAGATAGGCCACGACGGAGTAGCTACAGAACTGACCGCTCATGAATCGCGAGGTCTATCGGGACAAGATCAGCCAGAACGAGTGCTGCTTCCTGACTGACTGTGTTCGATAGCCTCGGATGCAGAGAAGCTGGTAATCATACTGGGATGAGTATGATGTAGAGAGCGAACCACCTGGTAGTGAAATACAGTTTATTCGTTCTTAATTTCAGAAGACGAAAACCAGGAGCAAATCGTATTAAGAGGGGAGGGGAGACGAACTTGTCAACTGAAGACTCTCAAAATTCGTGAAGGGAGCCAGTGAACAAATGTTTGCGATAATTTTGATCATTTGAATGTCGTAAAAATAGGCGAAAAAGGGTATTTACTTTTCTTATGTTTGGGGTTGGACCATCCTTGCTGCAGGTACTGCGGACTCCCCGGTAGGGCTCACCCTGCCGTCACCACTTTCCTGTGTTGCCACACGTACCAAGACGAGAAAGTGAGAGGCGAAGGAAGGTATCGCGTCTGTCTGCGGTGCACCTTTGAATTTTTTGAAGATGAGGAATCATGATAAACTAATAGGGCATAACTTGAGGGAAGGGTGGAAGGAAAGAATTGAGTAGGCCGGCAAAGACCCCAGTATGTTCATTGTTCAACAGATAATCGAGGATATCAAATGTAAGAGTTATTTGGAAATGAAAGAACTTGCACAAGATAGGGAGAAAAGGAGAGCTGCATCAAACCGGTTGTAAGACTGATAACCTTCTTATCATCATCATTATATCATACTAAACACGTTCTGGTTTTCTTTTGAATTTGTAGAAAGATCTCTAGTCATTATTACGTGGAATGTAAGGAGCAAAATGTGGATTTACGTAGGTATTTTCTTGTGACTAATGCTTTGGAAAAAAGGTTCTCAAACAGTTTTGATCTTTATACTTTACTTACTTTGGGCACTCACACACATCTACCTTGGTCTTCTTCGTTATCAGTGGGATCACAATTGGGCTCTTCTATACTCTTTATCCCTCAAAATTGGAGGGCTATAGTATTGAATTCACTTAAACCAACTCACTTAAGCCCACGGTCTCGGGTAACTCTATACAAATACAAAAAATCATAGCCCTTCTCCCCTCCCCCCTCCCCCCAATAAAAAGAAGGAAAAACTAGTAAAAAATGATTTACTCTGTAATACTTCCTTTGTAAGAAAGAGAAAAAAAACACATCATAAACAATAATAGCGGTACTCGTATAGTTTTACAATTTTCATTTCAGGGGCTAATTTTGAAGCTGAGGAGCTTAGCCCCCCTAGCCCCCTCTATTTCCGTAACTATTGGTAAGAATACTAATGTGATTTCCTCTTGCGTTTATCAGAGTTTATCTGTCGGAGTTTTCCATCTCCTATATGTGCCTTTAGTGTTCTGCTTTAAACTCCCTCACCATGCCAAAGTAGCACATATAGAAGGGAAATTAGTAATCATACCCTCAAAAATTGGTGAAAACAGTCGTTTATACTATCTGTTGAGCTTCCAATTTTGCAAACCAAATTGTTTTGAAGCTCTCCTCTTCGATTCAAGATTGATAAGGGCTAGGATTTAATCGCACGTTAAAATAGATCTTATGAACGATAACAGGAGCAGGTCTAACGATAGGAAAAAATCAAAACTCTGTGACAAAAAGTAATGAACAATGAAACGGAGTAATACAGGATAAAAATGTATAATGATACCTAAAAAATATTAGTCACGTTGAAAAATGTTAACGAACTATTAAAAATGCACATTAGCTATAAATGATGGACGTTATAAAAAATCAAAAGTAAACGTTGAAAAATATTGCTGTCACATCACCCCAGGTACTGTACGTTGAGTCAGAAAGAAAACTTTAGTTGAATACTGAAATGCTATCCTTGAAAAACGGTGTCTTCATTGGAAAATGAGCGCTTTCTTCAACTTGGCAGACCAACCCCTCTTTCTTTTTTGACCCAGAGGGACAACTTTTGCCTCCTGCAGTATGCTTACAAGTTTCAGTCTAATTTGGAGACCGAGGACATGCTTGCAGAGCAGGCACTTCTGGAAGTACGGAATACTATTCTGCATTGAAAAATATTTTATCAATGTGTTATTGCAAGTCATGTTGAGAATAGTATATTTCAAGTTAAGGAGCGAAAATAAGGTTTATCACAACTCGTTCAATTTGCTCAACTCGTCTTCGGCTCGTCTTACAACATATTGAACTTGTGATAAACCTTATTTTCGCCCCCCGACTTGAAATATACTACTTATTCCATGAGAGTGACACAGATTATCCTATCCTTTAAGCTACTTGTCAATTATCGTTCGTTTGTAATTATTTTGTTTGTGACATGTAACGGGCAATAATTCATTTTACTATCTTTTGGACCACCTATTTTAGCGTTCTGCATCCCATCGTTCATTCGAATTTTTTAATCGTGCAATTAAAGTTTTTCCATTGATAAGTTGGAGGTATAAATCACAGCCTTGCATTCGTTCAGTTGCGCACCTTATCCGCTCAGGGGACTCCCTTGTTTGCTATTTTCTTACAGTAGCAACTACAGACATGTACAAGAAAAAAACGGTATTTTTCTACATGATCTAAGTAATTCGATGTGAATTCGTACGAATAACTCGAAATTGTTAGAAATATATAGCCAACGCGTCTACAGAGCTCCACTCGCACGAGTCTTTGGTACGAGACTGTGTCGACAATTTTGCGTCTACTTTTTCCGCGCAAATTCCAGGAATATGAAATATTTATTTTTAATGTTTTATTAGCAACTCTAGCTACCCGCTTGCTCACAAATAATCAACCTTTTTTTCTTTCCACTCGCCAGAGTACGCCTATTGGTAGATTCGCTACATTATTTATCCATACCATCCTTCAACATTTCTGCGCACGAAAAGGAAATGGTATCACTAAAAAGTACCTAACAAATAACGCTAGCGTATGGTTTAATTATTCAAGAACGTCAGGACGTTATACTATTCAAGCACCTAATAACGTAAAAAATACGACCATCTAAAAAGCTCGTTAAACCATAAGTTTTCGAATTTCGTACGTAGCAAGAATGTTGACTTTCGGCTCTTCGGCCGTACAATTAAAATGAGATAATTTAACGAAAAACGGGATCGCGAGAATCGCCAAAGTCGGTCGTATCCGTATAGAGTTTCGCAAATCGCGAATTCGTGAACTCGCTGGGTAAACATACCGTAGTGTTATTTCTATTTGCCCATCACACTAACCCTCTTTCGGAGGAATTTTCATCCGCATTTCTGATTTTCACTTTTTACACCTCGGCGAATGCTCGTTTGAATCTTAGGAACGTCTTGACCGAAGAAAACCACCTTTTTTGCTTCCAATTAAAGTCCTAAATGTGCATGTGACGTGGGCGCCAATAGACTTTCGTCCATCGTGGGGCATAACACTACTAAGAAACAGAACCCTTTTCCAGGTGAAAAAACATGACGCTCCGTGGCAAAATAATGTATTCTATGAAAATCCGCTGGGGTAACTGCCCCATTTGACCTCCTGCGACAGCACCCGCATGAGTGACCCGTCGAAGTTTCCTTTTTGCGGTACAAACGGAACCCTCGCGTTCGAAATTAACGAAATTCTTTTCATATTTTTGATTTTTTTTCTTCCGCGTGTATGGAAACCGAGTCAGGCCTAGGTGAGGCGAGTGCTTCGGCCACACCTGTAATTGGCGCCAATGCTTCCAAGATTGAACAGAGACGAAACATCTCGACCGAGAGTGATACGGGCAACAATTTTATTTGGGAAGGTTTGTGAGACTGTTCTGTACACTTGATTGGGCCTTTGAAAATATGTGAACGAAAAGAACGAATTTTCATCGTCTAAAAACATCAGTAATTTAAGAAATATGCGAAGAACGCGACGTTTGTGAATTTCCTAACGCATATCTAAAAGAAACAAAGTACAAGGAGCTCAGAATTCAAATATTTGTTGCTGCCGAATAAATTTCTATTTGAAAATGGGGACATACGCAAAAAGTAGAACAAATCCGATGACCGAAAATTATAATAAATATGTACAATATACCTACAGCCACTTTGGACGTGTCTCCGTTTCCGACAATGTGATTAGAAAACCAGTTTAGTGTAGACGACAGCGAATTTCAAATTTCGTTTTATTTGGACATGTTAAGCTGATTATCAGATTGAATTCAGCTGCAGGTGAAAGTACCGAACGTCGATCAATATTTTTGGCCCTTCGTATCTCCTTGTCGAATTGTCGAAAATACGATCATTTTTCGTATTGTGGTGTACATCCGACGTAAGACTCCAACATATCAATAAAATAAAAATTTCAGCAGTAATTTCGGAACTTATGACCATTTTAAGTGACCTTGAGGTATCCCCATTTTGGGCCCATATCTCGAATGTAAACCTTTGAAGTTCCCCAGCTTTGTAAAAACGAAAAAAATACGCAGGATATGTTCATATGTTCAATCACATTCCTACCAATTCACCAACTGCATTCACATTAAGAATAAACCAATCCTCCCCACTATATTCGGGTTAGGGTGCTCAGTTCTAGAAAAGCCAGGGAACGTCTGGAAAAGTCAGCGAAAGTTGACATTCTAGAAAAGTCAGGGAATTTTATTTTAGAAGAAAACTGGGCACCCTGCGGATGAACAAGGACGCCCTTTTTACGCAGTCAAATGTTAGTGTTTTTCGAGGGCGCTATATTTCGTATCACGCCACCCAAACATTATGGGAACCATTTTACTTTCCTACATAGTAGGTACATACATGTACAAAGTGCGCTATCGCGTTTACTTCATTCTGATCCGATTTCTGGAAAAGTCTACAAACGAGTCACTGATCCGCTTTCGGTACTTCACCCCATAATTTGGGGTATATGTGCACATATTTTTGAGGCACTCTGTATATATGGGTCACAATTTCACGGCATGGTCTTACGGCGAATGGTTCAGTATCGTCATTTTTAGAACATGGAGGTTTGATATTCTGTTGTTAATGGTTAGATAGTTCACAACTATAGTGGTTGCAGATTTCTGCGAGATTTTCAAGGAAATTCGTTAAGACTCAATTAATTCCTCATTAAGACACTTGATGATTTTGTTAGGACTTGTTAAAACTCGATTAGGACTCTTCAATATGATGCCAATGTACTCGTTGAACCCTTATAAGGACTAGTTGAGGACAGGTTCGTTTGTAAGGAGAATACTGTGTAAGCCATTTCCCCTCTCATACAGAAAACTTTAAACTAAAAATATTTCGAAAATGTACGATTGTAAGATGTAGAAGAATTCAGTGAAATAAAGTACCTAATTCGATTACTTGTAGTTCATAAGGCAGACAGGATATGTCAACCCTCTAAGTACCTATTGAACTTTTTATTTTCACCACTGGACCAAGTTGAGATCCCTCTTTTCTAATTTACTCTCAACCCGAGCCCTGGAATCCGCCATTTCGACCATTACTTCAGAGACGTCGGGGAGGCTGTTAGGGCTGTCTTAGCCCTCTTCTCATCTTGCCGAAAAATCGGTCTAGGTCGAAATGTAGCGAGTTGCTACGTGAGTTTGAACCCAGGGCCTTCGGATTCCGAGACCAGCGTACTATCCACTCGGCCGACCAGACCCCAAGTATTGAATCTATCAGAACATTAAAAAAATTGCAAAGGGGTGGTGAAAGGACCTGACCCTGCAGTACGAATTCACATGCAAAATAAAGGATTTTGGCCCCTCCCACTCTTGAAAACCTGTTTGCCTTTTGTTACACTAAAAACCTCACGTCTACCTTCCCCGCTTAAATTAAAAATGTATGGCAGGTCAATACCTTTAATCTTTAAAACTTCAGGGATTCATAATCTTAATAACTTGCCGTATAGAAAAACGGACAAACAGGTAATCAGCCAGTCAACTATAGACTGTCTGTCAGCCAGCGTAGGTGCAGATAGGAGAGGACTTAGCCCCATCTTTTCGAAAGCCCTCATCCCCAAAAGTCCAGCTCCTGAAAGTCCCCTAAAAAAAAAAAGTATGCAAGCCGAAGAATTTTAGCGTTTTTGTTGATATTGTCAGTCCCCCCCCCCCACACACACACATACAAAAGGTGGGCTATTGGCGCTTATGTCTGTCAGTTTATTAAACCTAGAAACAGCTAGCCAGGCTGGTAGGCAGCTAGGAAAACTAAAAGGCAGTATTCTCTGAAAATCATCCAGATGGGTGCTTTTAAGATTCTTCGAGATTCATTAACATTTTTCTAATCCCGCTTTAGATTTTTCAAGATTTCTTTAGGACTCTTACAAACATGACTGAAACTTTTTGAGACTATTCTATGCTTCACTGAGACTTTTAAAACTCTTCCAATCTAATTAAATTCTTATAGAGGTGGTTTCAATATCTTTTGAGACTCTTTAAGATTTCTCTAAACTTGTTTATTTATTTTAGTGCCTAATCGAGTCTTATATCTTAAATACGTCTATAAGATTCTCGAAAAAGTCTGTACGAGTCTGAAAACGTCTCTGTAGAGCGAAAATAATAATCTTAAACAAGTCTGGACCTACTCTGGACGAGTCTTAAAAAGTGAAGTACGCCGGACAGAATTTTAAAAATGTATAAGAATATATCTCCTCCCTCCGAATCGGGAGAAAAGTTGGAAAACCCGTTTTACAACTCTTCTCAGCAAGTCTTAGGGAGTTTTGTAAAAGTCTGGAAGAGTCTGAAGAAATCTGTGCAGAGCGCAGATTATTAATCGTAAATCTGAAAAGTTTCAGTTATAGCCTTGAACAATATTCTGAAAGGGTCTTGAAAAGTAAAATAGTCTGAAAGAGTTTCAGGGAAGTGTAGGGGATGTGTTCCCTCAGTCCTCCTTCTCCTCCGGAAAAAGTTGAAAATACCCATTTTACTGATTATCTTAACGAATCTTAAAAAGTCTTATAAAAGTCTGGAATGGTCTAAAAAAGTCTTTGTAAAGTCTGGAATAATAGTCTTGAATAAGAATGAAAAAGTTTTAAAGATGGCCTCGAAAAATACTGGAAATCTTGAAAACGAAATAATAATCTTGAATAAGAATGAAAAAGTTTTAGTGGTTGCCTTGAAGAATACTGGAAATCTTGAAGAATAAAAATATGCCTGAAAGAATTTTTAAAAACTACGAAAATATATCCCCTCCTCCTTTTACCGAGTCTGGAAAAAAATTTACAAAATACCAATTTTATTGCCATCTTCATGATTCTTAAAGGGTCTGTTGAAAGTCCGGAAGAGTTTAGAAAAATTCTTCGTAGATGAGTCAGGAATAATCCTAAACAAACAATACGAAAAAGTTTCTTCTGAAAGAGTCTTGCTGAGTGACATGCGTGTGAAAGAATTTTGAAGAAATACTGAGATAAAGCCTCTTCCTCCAAGCTGGGAAGAAATCAGGCGCGGATCCAGACGACCATTTTGGAGAGAGAAACGGCAGAAGAAAATAATTTTTTGCTGCCCCTCCCCCGCGTATCCTCCCATAGATCCCCTCCCCACAGATTTTTCCTCTTTTTTTTTGGTTTGGGGGACCCCCCCCCCGTGGATCCGCACCTGAAGAAATTGAAAATTACTAATTTTTACGACTCAAAAGTTACTGGAAAAGAAAACAAAAAATATTCACTTACTCCGCTAGCAACTATATGTATAGTCTTATATCTATGAGGTTTTTTTCCACTTATAAAATTATGAGCTCCCCCGCCGCCATTTCCTTCAAATTTTTCTGTCTGCGTTACTGCTCAACGCCACTTATTTTTTAATCTTCTGGGGTCGAAGTACCTATTAAAATGCTAAACTGATTACTATCCTACTTCATGGAGGGCATTATCCTGATAATTTGAGTTCGATTTGATAAAAAATATACCTTAACTTTCGACTCCCGATCGTCTACAAAGGACTAAAAAATTGAATTACAAGAAAATTTATTCCAAACTAGCATACAAAAACTATAAAAATTGTGTTCTCAAAAATGCCCAGCTTTTATGCTGAATCAATCTAAATTTCGCCGACTGTTATTACTTTTAAGAAGAAAATTGTAGAAAATGTAGAAAAAAAAAGTTTTTAAAACTTTTTGGGGGTGGGAGTGAAGGGGGAGAAAGGGGAAAATGAAAAAAATGACAATCATGATTTCAATTTTCTTCCATGGAAAGGGAGTGGGAGGTGGTATTGGTCTGCGATTGATTCAGTGGCTAGCCTGCAAAACTGATTTTCCCACGACCTGTTTAGTCCCGCTCCGTCTCTGTCATCATTACTAAATTTTTCCTACTGAAATTTGAGATTTCCCGAATGGGGAAGAGTGTCATCCCTGCACACACCCTCCTTTAGCCAAGGGGGTCTAGTTGGCTGAGTCGATAGCGCGTTGGTCTCGGAATCCGGAGGTTCCGGGTTGGAGTCCACGTTGCAACTCGCTAGATTTCGACCTAGGCTGGAAGGGAGGAGGGCTAAGACAGCCCTAACAGCCTCCCCGACGTCTCTGAGGTAATGCTCGGAAGGGCGGATTACAGGGCTCGGGTTGAGAGCAAATTAGAAAAGAAAACCCTCCTTTAGCCAGTTCCCGAAGTAACTCTCCTCGCCTCACACCTTTTAGACCTAATTAACCAAAATATGACTATTATTCTCTGGGTGTCCAAAGTCACGCTAATATCATAAAGGGTTAATTGAATGTAATTTTGTTTTGATTCGGCTTTTAAAATCTATTGACTGACTCCTTTTTTGTTTACGATAATTTTCCCAAGTTAAGCCACACCGTTAAAGCTGTGTACTTGTTGATCCTTCAATTGTCAACTGAATAGACTATGCAGTCGTCTGTATAAACAGATGTTTTTTCACAAGAGTAAGTCTATTTATACGGATTCCGAGTCCCCCTTTGATTTTGTTTCCACCGGCTGATGAAAGGGTGTTGGTGTATATCTGCGTGTACTTGTGCAATCAACAGCACACCGGCAGCATGGCCGAAAAAAAATCGACTTCAGCTAATCTCATTTTGTATGAACAGAAAAGGAATATTGTATTCTCTGAATACGAAACCAACAATAAGTGAGCTAAAGCTGTCCACGTGTCCTCCTGTCCACCGTACTTACAAATAGGGGGAACGTCCCGTTACCATAGTAAATGTGACAATTGGGTGACACTTTAATTGTATTTTGATGTTCGCTGAAGTGGGGTTTCCAGCAGTTCCCGCTTTTCCGAACTGTTTTCCCGCATACGTCAACTTGTCCATGCGATAACTCCGACGCATTTTACCCTTCATCGATTTTTTCTCGACACTTACCATTTACGGTCGTTTGGTTACGAATAGGCTGAGGGATTGAGGGAAAGTCGCAAATTAATATGAGTAAATCCGGAATCATAACTCGTAACGCGGCTGTAGTCGCAATTAAGGCGAGTAATTCGAAATGCTCGGTGAAGTATACATATAATATACCAGTAATACGTTATCGATGAATAAGAAAAAAAAAAAGCTCAAGTCGTATACACTTTTTTTAGCTTAAAAATGATGTAGGTATCTGTATGCGATACGAAAGCTGCAGACATTTTAAAAGCTTTTTCGTGTGCCGGGTTTTCAAATGAGAAAAAAAAACGATAACACGAATAATCGACTTCTCAATTTTTATAAAATATTTCAAGAAAATCGAATAGAACAAAAACTGTGTGCAGACATTTCGAAGACGTTTTTCGTAATTTCATTTCTGCAGACGAATTCGTCGTATTTTGCGCATTTAACGTGGCTTACGCCCGCGGCAAATTGACGTGATTGTTTTCTCGTTTCGCAGTACCCTCAGCCCTCATTCGTAGACTTATTATTGCCCTGAAATGAGCAAAGGTATGCGCTGAGTTCGAGGCGTTTTCATTTCATTCGGTGAAAACCGATAGATAATAATGTCGAGAAAAGAAACCGAAAACTTGGATACAGTTCGGTCCTTTTTTTACGACATTGTTTTAGAAAATAACATTTCCTCTCTCCTTATAGGTACAGATGTAAAGCTGAACTAAAAGTCATCACTACATTTTTGCGAAGTAATGAAAATTTAAGAAAAAGTGTTAAAATGTTTCATTCTCTTTCTAATTATTTAAAAATTAGAAATATGGAAAAGGTTTTTAAGTCCACCAGTTCGAGCCCTTATGAACGGTGAAGATCAATCGAAGGATCAACGTATTCAGGATTCTTTAGACGAGGGGGCTCACTGAGCGCTCGCCAAGGACACCCAACTTACGAATTTTTTCTAACAAGGAGAGTGGACTGGTGAGACGTATGGCGACGCACGTATGCCAAAGTGGCCCCTGAGACACCGCACCCCCAGCCCCGGAAACTACCCTTTCGAGTATTGCATCAGTGGTCGGAGCCGCCCGAGCCCCATTTCGCCTTCCGCTTCCGGTGTACGCTGTCCTGCAACGGCCACCATGGGGTCTCTTACTGACTGAAGCTAGCGCTCCCTGCACTAATCTGAAAATTTCAGGTTCCCCACAGCCGGAAGCGCTTCCTCTTCACTCACCCATCACCTCTTCGTATTGGTGCGTTAGAGCTCCTGGAAACAACCGAGTATAGATATCCGCCAGCTGAATCCGACTACGCGGAGCTAGTGGAGCGTACCGGGTAGTCAATTTGGCATCGACGGACGCGGTTGGACTCAAGATGGCGGATGTCCATACTTGGTTGTTTACAGGTGCTCTTGGTACGTGTGGCGAGCTGGCGACGCAGGAAGAAAGGTGATGAGCTAACAAGGAGAGTGAGGGATAGTGAAATTCGTTTGAAAGGAACTTTGTTCGGAGTTTTTAGATATCTAAAATTTTTATTGGAACTTTGTACTCTGAAATCCATCATTTTTTAAAAATGTGCCTCTATTTCAAGTAGATCTACGTGTTTGTCTGAAGAAATTAGCTTCTAACTTTATTTTACAATATTGCAACTTGGATTATAGATCAAGAAACAAACAATATTACAATACGAAATGAGGCACCTGCTATTTTTCAATTTTTTATTTTTACCCAATTTTTTTCTTCATTTTCTTCAACATTTTCTTTTGATGTGCAAAAAAAAACAACTAAAAATCGTCAGAATGGGAGCTCAATTTGGTCGGGGAGTCCGCCCCCAGCTTTCCCTGATTACGGGCCTGAATATCGAATAGGACAAATGGACCGAAAGTGAACAACGGGGTCTGATTTCCTTATTTCAAAAGCGAATTTGAAATTCAAGTGAATTGTCTGATTGTATCCCTCTATATATTAAAATCCCGATCACCCTTTTCCCCTCTCTTTTTTATAAAAAATAAGATGTAATGACATGATAAACTACTATGTCCTATTGTATCTTCATCAAGTTTTTATTATGTCTTTGTTATATAAGTATTATATTTTGCTATGTCTGATTATGCCTTTATTATGTCTTATTTCTTGCTCATGTCTTTATCATATTGTGTGTCTTCATTATGTCTTAATATCAGTTGAGGACATAATAACATAAAAACATTATATGACAAACCTGCTTCGTTCTAATTGTAAAAAAAAAAAAAAAAAAAAGAAAACTGTAGCATAAAAAGATAAGATTTAAAAACTTAATACATAGACTCAAAACATAAGAGACACGTAACCCATGAAGGCATAAGGACATAATCAAACGTAAGAGCATGGGGCCATCATCATTATCATTATTATTATTATTTTCAGGAGTGTAGCCGAAAGTTTTCGAATCAGCATTTTTGTGGTAAATTCGACTATTTAGTCGGCAGAACAAGGAAATCGTTGACGTAAATAAGTAGATCTAAATAAATAAATAAATGAATAAATAGTTCAAGAACTGGAGTAAGTCCCTCATCTGGGCACATTTGATCTAATGTGGCCTCTCATTCAGTTCTAATGTAATCACCTAAGTTCTTATTATGAGTACGTATAGGCAAGGACGAGAAAAAAGCTGAAAGCCAAAAGCTAAACATTTTTCTCCCACAAGGTCAGAAGTTGAAAGTTGAAAGCTAAATGAGGAAAAGTCAATAGCGACATTAAAATCTTTTCATTTTCCGTCCCACTGATGGGAGGGAAAAAATATAAAAAATGGAGGTGGTGAGGCAGGAGAAAAAAGCTGAAAGTCAAAAGCCAGAAGCCAAACGATTTTTCCTTCAAGGTCAAAAGTTAATAGCTGAAAGTTGGATGGTTAAAAATCAAAAGCCAAATCGGAAGCCAATATAGTTTTCTATGGAAGCTAATTCCGAAAGCAAAATCTTTATATAGGGCTTTCACGTCCCTGCATATAGGGCAGATATGTCTATTGTGGTCACTTGCGGCACTAATGTGGCCACTCCAGGTTCCAACGTGGTCCCCAAGTTTCCATCTACAGTCAGTGTTTTACTGTATTTTGTGCAATTTTTCAACTATTTGTCAAAAAAATATTTAGTACCTCGTTAATGTACAGGTTAATTTTTTTTGCGTCCTATTCGGGCCGGCCATCCGCTAGGAGCGCTACTATCGGCAATATTAAAAATTGGATTAGGAAGATCTTCCTATTTGAATGTTAATTGAGTTATCTCAAAATAAGTCGAGAACGAAGCCATTTAGCGGAAAAATTAAGAGAACGAAATTTGTCGAGCGTAAAATTTCCTGTAAATTATCGTCTGTCATAAAAATTGATTTCGATCGATCTAAGGAATGTTTTCGCCCACCACTCACGCCGCTCACCACTCGTCTCTTTTTCGTTGTGCGCCATACTAGCGCTGTCCGGCCCGAATTTCACGATACTTTTAAAAAAAATAGCAAGAGCCGAAGAAATGGCAGAATGCCCCTCTCCCCATTTCAATTTCGAGGTCAAAATGTTCTCACATATGTGAACGCAAGCATTTATATCAATAGCGCTTCCCCTTCCAGTAATCAATATGGATGGGTCTGGAAAAATAATAGCATATCCACGTTGAGTTTTGAAACATACATGGTCTTATTCGTTTCTATTTCGCTAGTGCTCTCCTTCCTGCAGTTGTGGGAGTTTCTGAGGAAACATAAGCCTCCCATTTTGGTTTCGGGGTCGAAAGTAGCCTCCCTTTAATGGCACTCGTGGTGAAATTCACCACCACTCACGCGCTACGGCTGTTGATGAGAACTCAGCCTATGTACGCTCGATGTTGGTGCGCCTGAAATAAAACTTCAATTTCCGCTACAGAGTTGGTTGCATACTTTCTATTTTGAAGGGGCAATTCAATAATATTATTATTTCTTTTAAAATGCTAGTAATCATTTCGAAATTTTTTTAAATAAAAAATTCAAATATGATATTTCATTGTCCAATGTCCATAGTATTTGTAACAAAATACTTTTTAGACATAATTGTCTATCTTCAGTATTAAAGGCGTAAAAAATTTCTCCAAAAATATCAATTTTTAAATTAATATTCATATGACCCCTTCAATTTTGTGAAAAGGCAATTCTTTTTGGGGAGATTTTTTGTATTTCTATAAATGAAGGTGAGTTTTCCCATTTAGAAATATTACAGAATTTTTAAATAAAAAACTATAATTGACGTGTGCTGTATAAGAGGCTTTGTTAGTGCCCGTTACAGTTATTAATTTCGTTAGTACTTCCCCCCCCCCGTGGACCCTTTTCGTTCCTCAGAAGATTAAACAAAAAACAAGAGTGGCCATTTTGAAAAAAACTAAGTTGAAATAGCAAGAAACGCGAGCACTAACAATACAAATATCTGCATTGACATACATTTATGGAATACTAATGAACAAAACTATTTCTAACCCAAAACCTGACCTTGAGAGGGGTTACCATTTCTCTGGCCTTTACCACAGTAATTGGGGAAAGGGGTAAGTACTAGCGAAATGAATACCTGCGCTGACGAAATAACAACGGATAAGATAATTTAGATAAGTTTTAATCCTAAAGTCGACATAGGAGGCTATCATTTTCCAGAATTCTGGTTGGCCGAGAAGATGAGGTCTGGTTGGCCGAGTGGATAGCGCGTTGGTCTCAGAATCCGGAGGTTCCGGGTTCGAGCCCACGTAGTAACTCACCAGAATTTTCGACCTAGGCCGGTTTTTCGGCGAGACGGGAAGAGGGCTAAGATAGCCCTAACAGCCTCCCCGACATCTCTGAAGTAATGCTCAAAGGGGCGGATCCCAGGACTTGGGTGGAGAGTAAATTAGAAAAGGAGGCCTTTCCCACAATAATTGAGGAAAATGGGTACCTTCGCATCAACGAAATGAATGCCTGCACTACAAGAAATAAGAAATGAAGAATGTTCAGCTGGAATTTGAAATGGAAGGGGACTCATCTTCTTCAGACTTCCACAGCAGTTGCGAGGGCAGGGCCGATTACAAGGGGTGTGAATTATGAAAATGCCGAATCGCCGAATAGAAATTCAAAAAAATGCTAAATTGCTAAACAGAAATTTTAGTCACATTTTTCCGACTTTGTGAACCGTCGAGGCCAAAAAAAAAAGAAGAAAAAAAACTTCCGACTTGTCGAATTTTCCCAACTTTTTCATTTGGTATTTAAAGAAAAAATTATGAAATCGGTGATCGGTGTGTAGAAAAAAGGTCAGTTTCAAAAATTTTGCCGAACTGAGCAAAATTTTGCTAAAATTGCCAAATTAAAAATGACTGGGGGTGTGACCCCCCAACTCTAGCTAGGGGAAGCATTATAGAAACGGATGCCTATACTAACGAATTGAATCATTTTTGACTTCAAACTTAACGTTGGGATTATCATGCCTCCGACCCCACCCAGAGTATTTATGGGCAAGAACCTGACACACATTTGAAGTTTTAAAATAATGGATATATTTTAAAAAAGCTAAATATTTTTGAAATGTGAAGTATTGTCATTCTTGCAACTGTCGATTCGATTTTGTGAACTGAGGGGTGATTTTACCATATTGCGAACTCTGGGAAGCATTTATCGGGGGGGGGGGGGTGTCTATTAGTGCGTCTCTGGATTTCGTCAGCTTTAAACGAATTTCCTTAACTCAGACTAGCATTGATCTGTAAGTTGATCAGATTTGGTCGCTTTTGTTCAAATAAGTTTGAATTTGGTAAATTTTGGTTATTTTTTTATTAGCTATATGGGCGTGTTTTGATTAGCTTTGGCCCCATTTTGACGAATACGATTGTTTTAAGTCAATTTCGGTTGTTTTTGTTCATTTTACCTTTGATTAGTCCGAGCTAGATACGCATAAGACGCCACAGCCATAGGTGCAACAGCCCTGGCGTACTCACGAGAAGAGGCGCTGTGAAATGAGGTAAAGTAGGGAGGGAATTTTTTTGATAGAGAAAGTGAAAGTGGGTGTGTAGGTCAAAATGATTAGCCCCTGGCGGATTTCCCCTACTTTCTAATCGGGCAGCGTTTTGACAGATGATTATGTCCGTACAATAGTATTTATTTTCTGCGTCGAATCTGAGACTAGTAGGTTGATTTCTTTTTCAAAAAGTTTTACCCAAATCATTATTTTTATTATATTTTTATCTTTATTTCACCGGTAACATTCCGAGTCGTAACTGTTAGAGTTTAGGATGCAGTTGATAGCTTTTCCTTGAATTTCTACTTACTCACCGCGAGTAAATTTTAAAGGCGGTTCTCAATAACCACTTGAAGAGCAATACAGAACCTGCCCGCACAATTCTGAATTACTAACTCGAAGGGAACCTGAAACTCGAAAAGTAAAATTACATTAAAACGATTCATCGCTGATATAATGATTTCCTGTTGCGTTAATTTGGCGAATACGCGCGTTGATCTGAGCCGAATTTATATGGCGGAGCACGAAATCGTCTTCGAGGCAATAAAATGTTCTCCTATAAACATTTTATATTGTACGCTTAAAAAAGTCGTTTCTTTTTTAGTGCTAAAACATATTATCGAACGACCGTAAGTCGTAGGAAGTTTAATTTTACAACTTCTTCTAATTTACAAAAAAGTTCTACACCACTCCATTGGAGTAGCTCGAAGTTTTTATTATAACGAGGTGAAAACCCTTTCACATTCCTTATTTTTGTTAAAATATCGACACGATTAAACGGAATAAACGTCGACGAGCTTAATTCGGAAAATATTGAATTTGTTCGTATACGCGATGGAAGGGAAATCGATGTCGAATAAGTGCTCTTTTAATTGCACTCGAGATGTGCAGTTGTGCAAATTGTTGAATGGTTCGAGCGTAATGGTGGTGGAATTTCTAGAACGGTTTGCCATAAAATATTTCTGAACATGTGAAGTGCTCATTAGCTGCACCTGTACGACCTTAACTCATCCAGTCAAGAACGTAAGTAAAGGGCACGCCTCCCCCTTTATGGAAAAGTAAAATTTTAGACCCGAGACTTTTTTCTCGCATTTGCTCAAGTTAAAATTTTCTTGCAATGTATTAGTAAAGGTAGGAAAATTTTGAAAGAATATGCCTGTGCTGAGTAAATGAACGTGTTTCAAAGCAGAGATTAGCAAACAAAAAGATCATGATTTGAGATGTCACTAAAAGATCATTAGGTGTTCATGATTTGTACGATCGAGATATTTTTCTGATTTCTAAAATGATGTAAAATTGAAAAGATCACAAAAATTGAGCAAAATCATGATCCGAAGTTCAAAGAGATCTGAAAGATCCTTAACTTAATAAAAATAGTATTTTATTTTCAGACAGGCCCGTACCCAGCGCTAAGGCAGACCGGAAAGGAAAAAGCTAAATCACTGAAAGGAAATGAGGTGTGCACAGAATTAATATATAGGTATTACAAAGCTGTTTAAGAACATTTCGTACCAAGAAAAGGAAAATAACAGGAAAAAATTAAATTCACATGCCCTTGTTTGACAAGTCTGCTCGTCGTGTCCAGAAAAAAAAGTCTTTCTTTAGTTTTAGCGCATTTTTTAAAGTCTAATGCTGGGCGAGGGGCTAAAAAATTTTGGGTGTAATTTTCTAGCACGGAAAGAAAAAAGCTAAATCATGGAAAGAAAATGGGATGCGTACAGAATTAATATATTACCAGCGGTTTATAAACACAATGGTGTCTACAGCTGCTGAAAAGTCCTGAATTTTGAAATTAAGTCCTAACCGTCCTGAAAAGTGCTGATATTTAAAAAAAAAAAATTGAAAAGTCCTTCATTTTCGTTAGAAATACTCAAGAATAAATTTTTGCGATTCCTATGTATGATTGATCATTAAAAATTGTAACGCAGGATCTATATTCACAAGTAGGGAGTGAGGGGGGAGTGGGGGAGCAAAAAGGAGAGAGGGATAAAGGGGATAAAACAATTGGAAACAAAAAAATATCTGCACACTCGGGGATAAGATGGTAAATATTCCGGCTACAGTCCTGTAAAGGGTCCTGAAAAAGTACTTAATTTTTACTTTTCAATTTCTGTAGACAACCTGAAACATTTCGCGCCAAGAAAAAGAAAGTAACAGGAAAAAATGAAATTCACACGGAAAATTGAGAATTGAGCGGAGGAAAAAGAGTTACACATAATTTAAATCGATTTGCGCGTACAAAATTGTGGGTAAACTACATGACAGTGAGGGCACGTTTAGCTTTAGCTAGTGTCTAGCTCGCTCTTTTTTCACGCCTAGAGGAACATTTTCGGAACCGAATCAAAAATCTGATGCGATATTCGAAATCAGGGACCCAAGGAACTTGCGGAGTTTTTGAGTTCTTCACGAAAAGTGATTAGTCTAAACTACAGCAAAGGCATTCGAACTTAATGGAACAAGAGTTTAGAAAAAACTTGGGTATTGAACGATCGATTACAAAAGTAGCTATGGTGAAGAGTGCTAAAACATGAACTAATCTACATGGATATCCTGCATGTCCGATAGAGAAAGAGTCATGAGAATAAGAAGAAGCGTGGTTTAGAAATAATAACATGTACAGGAAGTACAGGTATGTAGATGAAAGATGACAAAAGACGTTCCCAAGACGCTTAAAGTAGACAGACAGGACGACTTGTATAAAAATGTATAGGGGAGGAGAGGGTCACTGCTAATCCCTATTTCGATATTTTGTTCCTTACCTTTCCATTTAACATTCCAAAGTGGTACATTTTTAGCCCTCTTCCGGTGGAAAGAAATTTTTTATCCGAAAAGAAACTAGACCTTGTCCCTTGAAAATGGGATAATATTTAATTTCTGTTCCAAAGCATATAAATTTCTGTTTACTCGTATTTCCGTGTTCTTTGCTAAAAATTACGTCATTTCAGATTATTTACCCCGTGCGACTGTTTTCAGTGCGAATTCATTTCCCCCGTGCCTTTTATTATTCCCCAAGAATTTTGAGAAAGGTACCTCCAAAAAAAATTTTTAAGGATCATAGTGTGCTGTAAAAAGTCACCTTGTGTGACATGTCACGTGCCTTGTCACAAATATTTGGCTGGGTAGAGTATTTTCAAATTTACTTCAACGGTTTTCTTACTACTTAAGTGCTTATGGCTACCGTACACGTGATAGTAGTCAGTGTATAGAAACAAAATCCAATAAATATAGAAGTAGAGGGTGAAAAAATTAAAGAGGTCGAGGAATTTATGTAAATACTTAGGTAGTCTGGTAACGCAAGATGGAAGAAGTAAAACAGAAATAAAGAGTAGAATGGAACGAGCTAAGAGAGCTTTTTTTTTTTCAAAAAAAGGAGACATATTCTGGGCAAATGTAGATTTACGTAAAAGTAAGACTGAGACTTCTCCAAACGTATACAAAAAAAAAAAATATATATAGAAGATTTTGAAATGTGGTGTCGGAGAATTTTGAAAGTCAAATGGACGAAAAAGATCAGGAATGAGGAAGTATTGAGGCGAACAGAAAGGAAAAGAGAGAGTTTAATCGTAAAGAGAAAAGTTAAAATGATAGGTCATAATATAATACATCCCAGTGATATTGTTATTACTGCTAGAGACAATGGTTGAGGGAAAGAACTGGAAAGGAAGGTAAAGAATGAGTTATGAAGAGTGGATGATAAAGGATACAAAGTGTAAATCCTTCTCTGAAATTAAAAGAGTAACATAGGAGAACAAAAAGGGGAGAGACACAACCTACTGGTCGAGATACTGAGGACTATGACACCAATAACACATAACGTGGTTTAGGTAATACCTTATGGTAAGCGTAGTGTTCCTTGATTTCCTATTGGCTGTTATGGCCCTGTTTACCCAGCGTTTGTTGAGTTATTGTGAGTATACAGAAAAGTGGTTCACTATTGAAGTTGATAATTCATTTGTTTCGTCCAGTTTTGATTTTGATTATTTCAACTTGGTTTGTAGTTTTCTTTTTCTTACTGATATTTAGAATTTGTCTGTTAGGTCTGTATTGTTGTGTTGGTGGACATTTTAGTATTTTCCAAACAGTGATCTGTCATCTTTAAGAGTCTGTAGGCATGGGCGTTGCTAGCGAAGGGCAACGGGGCAATTGCCCCCTGGATTTTGAAAAAAAAATTATGTTCCAGTGCTCACAAGATTATTTTCGAATATTTAAAACCAACTGAATAAAATTCGCTGAAAATAAATATAATTCTACCTTTTGCCCCCCCTCCGGAAAAAGTTCTAGCTACGCCCATGTCTGTAGGGGCGGGCTTATATATTCAGTTATTTTGGTTGTAAACTTTCTGTGTGTTTCTCCAGTGTAAAGCATGCTGCAGTGTTGACAATCTAGTATATAAACTCCGTTGTAGTTCTTGTACTTTGTCTCTGTATTATCATTGCTGGTTTATTGTTCATGAGTTGCTTGTTTGTCTGTTGAAAGTATATAAGCGAAAATAGCCCACCTGGAGTGGAGGGGAGCTCATGGGGGATTGACAAATATCAAAGTAACGGTAAAAATTCTGTCGTTCGTGTAATTTTTTAGTTTTTTTTTCGGGCCTTTGGAGCTTTTTAGATGGTTTGAGGACTAAGCCCCAGCACCCCCTTTTTGCATCTATATGAAAGTCTTTAATATGTTGTCAGTGTTTTTCTATAATAATTATTTCCCGTGAATATTTCTTCCCTCTCTGTTAGTCTTATTTCTCATTTTCCTAGGATTATTCCGTTTATTACGAGTATGTTTTGTCTAGAATTTGAAGTAATAGTTATGGCTATTTGCTTTATTATATTTGTATCTCTTTTCCCTTTCTTTATCTTGTTGTATGGTAACTGCCCAATGGCAGTTGTGGAAAGCTGCTATTTTGTGTCAGTGTATTGGTGACAGTCATTTATTATCATGGACAACTATATAACTGTATGTATGTTTCTCCGCTTTTCTGTCTCGGAGGATTGCTCGCTGTCCCTCGGTTTGACTAATCTTCTGCCTTTTATGGGACTGGATCTTGGGGTAACAAACTGACTCTTGCAGTTTTTTTAAATTTCAGGTAGTTAACCTGCTACTAGTTTCTATAATTACGGTAGGGAGGCGGAGACAAATACTAACTGGCTACCTCTGAAATTGTTCGAATGTATTTGATTTCCCCACTGACCAACTACTTTAGAAGCTTGTTTTCGACTCAATCTTTTCTCTCTGGAAGGGGCAACCGCCCTTATATTTCCCGCCTTGTATACCCGTGCCTACGTGGTTCATTTTTCGTTTTTCAAATGAAGATTTTTTTCTGTAGACACTTCTTCGAGTTGACTAACATACTAAGTACTATTTGTTTGTTTTGCAGAATCTGCATCTACATATTGAAAATGACTCGGATAATGAAACAACTTACACATTACGTAAGTACACCTAAGCTAAAATTTATCTTCACCTCTAGTACGCGAAGAATTCAAAAGTGAAATACCTTAACGGTTGAAATTTCAGCTTTAAGTTTACCGACCGTTCACAATTACGATGCGAAAGTTTATCGAAGCTCATTCATAAAAATAAGCCAGATGCGCTTCGTGATATTACGATATTCAATTTTTGATATACGATCGCAAAACCGTTTCGCAATGTCGCAGAAACTTCCGTATGCGAGTCGATGCACTCTATTACAGAAAAAAATTGTCTGCGTACCTTCAATTATTATTTTATTACACTTTAAAAATTCCATTTGTAGTCGCAAACTGGAAGTCTTATGAAAGAATTCCAGCAGAATAAAACAGTTATGTGTACGAGGCAGGGTATAGAACGTGAAGGAGAAAAAAAACTAACCTACTATCTTCATAAACGTGAACGTGAACGTAACTCCCACTCTAGCGCATAAAACTTTATTGCGCAACGTAAAGTTGTCCTTTATTCATGAAGTTCGTAAATCAGCTTTACTACCTCCCCCTCCATTTTGCGAAAATTCATCGGCTAGATACGAGTGCAATCCAGAAAAATTGCTCTCAAATTTAGTCCAATTCTGAAGTGAATCTTTCATCTAAATATCATAATTTTCGTATTGCTGGTCACGTACAACACACTAAAAATTTCAATCATGTTTGGTCGGCAGTTTCAGAAAAAAGTGTGGGGTTCAGGGTGAGCAGCTGGACCTGACTAATTACTTCGAGAACTTTTTGAAAGCAAAATCGAAAAATGTGTTGAAGCTGGGGCAAATTGTACAAATGTGTATTCAGTAGAGGACATGGGGTGTACAAAAGCCCGTACCTTCAAAATATTAGAATGTTTCTTCACTTGGCCACACAGCGAGTAAGAACAAAGTCGTGTTACAATACCTGAAACGTGGAAAATGAGAGACAAAAACCGTATAGTCGTCATTTCAAACAAAAATATCTCCCTTTTCTCCGAAAAGTCGGTAAAACAAAAACGTGATCTTTAAAACATTATATTTGATATCCATAATGTATTTCACAGAAATTTTGGTCTCCCTCTCTTCGGCGTGTCACACGGTTGCATAATGTCAAAGTAATGCCAAAAATGATCGGTAGACAAGAGGCAATTTAGACGGGGTTTAAGGGAACAAGTAGCCTGAATATTTTTACGTTCTTTTCTCGTATTTTCACTCTGTCTTCATAAATTTTCATTACTTCTTTTCAAATGAATTTAATCGTAGAGGAGGGAGGTGATTTCTGGAACTCTTTCTATAGCTGTACTCTACAGAAAAGACTGAATTACGGTTAGAGGGGGAAAATGATATCAGTGGGGATCAAAAACCACCAAAATCTATTAAAACTACAGTAAAAGAAGATCAAAAACGTCATGCGAACACATGTTCTCCAAAAAACAAAAAAAGACAGAAACAATTTTTTTAAAAGAGAAAAATTGTATATTAACCAAATTAGAGCTAAAAAAACACTGCACATAATCAAAAATCATAAAATTCATACCCAATATCGATAAACAGCTTGAAGAACTAAATTTTAGAAAACCAAAAAAAAAAAACGTAACGAAACCAAAAAAGATTAATAATACCTACCAAAATGGCTAAATCAGAATCAAAGCATCAAAACAAGAAACAAATTCTGGATCAAAATAACGTTTAGAAGCATCAAAACCACCAAATTATGACAAAATAGAAACAAGATTAAAAACAAGCAGCTAGCTGCTGGAAAAGGGTCGGCTCTCGACTGAAAAATTAGAGACTAGCCTATCTCTTATTAGCGGTCCTTGGAAAAGATATCAGGAAAAAGACCTATTGGTAATCATGTTTAAGGTCTTTTGTTCCGGGATATTAGAGCTGATAGAGGAAAGGTAATTGGGATAACACTACACACACACCAACAGCATAATATGTGGGCTGACAAGAAGAAAAGGGACCTCAGGACAAAAAAAAACAAAAACATTTTTGTGATAACAACTGTTTTTGACTAATTTTTGGCCGCTCTTTCGCCTAGTGTTGTCGAAAAAATTCTAAAAAATTTTCCCAAACGGCTGTAAGTCTTCAAAGTTGAGTGTCTCCGTAACGTGAAAACGTTATCAAAATTGTTTATCCGCTCTCCTGTAAAATTTACATTTTTGCGCTCAGATCCCTTTCTTCCTGTCAGCTCACATATGGTAGGTTCAAAAGGCTTCAAACTGCAAAGCTGCAGGCTCCGCAGCATTCGCACTTCGACCATCTGGTCGAAAATTTCATCCGATTTCTAATTTCTGATGAGAAATTGATCAACAGATAAAAGACCAACACTACTCCTAGCTGACCCTAAAAACATCAAATGATTAGCAAACAATTATCCACTTCTAAGGGAATGAAAACAACATAATATTCACGCTAGCAGATTCTCTGTTCCCTTGATAATAATTACGCGTAGGTATGACATATATACCTACATCCTATGACTGATTTGTCTGAATAATGTTACACAAGATATTGGTACAAACATAATGTGCACTTCAACATACTAATTTACTGATAACGTCTTTATATGCTACATACTACAACTCGTTCGCTTCTCGCTACTACTGGTAACTAGCCGCTAGTGTAGAATAGGTATTTTTTGATAAGCAAAGGATGCTCTGACGTCACTAACGTCTTCTTTTACGTTTTTCCCCCGGGAACATAAAAGCTCAGGACGCTAAACGCACATCATGGAAGTTCAAGGCTTCAAACTGTGAAGCTGCAGACTACAACCACCCGGCAGACTTTGATCAACACAGAACATACTAGAATACATTTCCATTTTTCGTTTAATTCATTCCAAGCGGCAAGCAGAAATCAAACACTCTACCTTTACAAGACAAATAAATTCAAAGGACATAAATCCAAGGAATTTAAAAACTCAGGAGTTTCAACGAATATGAACTGTTAACTGCTGATAACAATTCAGAGGGACAGGAAATTTGTTTCGATTCAAATAAACGAGGAATTTTACTTCCATTCAAATAAAGTTGTGTTCTCGCTTCAGAAAACGCACCTCATTACAATGTTTATAAGACGAAAAGATATTAGCTCCACGCTCCACTCCTGGTCACAGAACACGCGTGAAGTATTTGTGAACCGTTAATGCGAGAAAGATAATCTGTCATTTCAAAAACAAAACGTGATCTGCCAATATTCGTCATTCCTGATAACGAAAAGACGAAGGTAAATAGTCAAACAAAAAATGAAATATTCGTGAAAGACCTGAAACAGAATACCAAAATTACCACTTAATACTGCTAACATATTTATGAGACATAACTCACATCGCATTATTCCTCGGAAAATTTACTGAGAACCCATTTCATGTAAATAAACAATATACTTAGGTACCTCTTCTAAATTTAGTGAATTCCTTCGCACTTTCTTTGAGGAAATAGTTCCTTTTGTAGAACAGTACGAGTCGCACAATACTGTCATGGGTAAAATGTAAAATACGAAATTACGAAATAAAACTTAAACAAGTTGCATTTGTAAATCGAACCCATCCAGGGATGATAAGTCGGCCATAAGCTATAAGATTTAAGCCATAAGCGGAAGGGTTTTGGGCAATTAGGTCAGCTATAAGTTTAAGCCAAATGTGCTGTAAGCTATAAGCCATAAGCATAAGCCATATTTTTTCGGCTGATTTATGATTTCTTATTTGTTTCTCAAATCTGAAAATTTTAAATATTTAAATTTTATCGTAACATTTTTTATTTTATGCTTTTCGAACCAATATCCCACACACAATGTTAACAGCCATTCATCACCATTTCTTCCAAAATTGATAACAGAACAACTTACCTCGACTATAGCGCTCATACCGATCACTGGAAATACAAATTAATAAGCCATAAGTTTAAGCCAGCCATAAGTTTAAGCTATAAGCCATAAGCTTAAGCCAATCAATTCATAAGCTCTAAGCTATAAGCATCAGCCATATTTCAAGGTTGTAAGCGAAAGCCATAAGTTTAAGCTTTATTGGTTGGCTTATCATCCCTGAACCCATCGAACCACACGCCTCCGCCTTAAGACCAATCTAACGATCTAAACGCAACTGAGCTAAAACTGAACTATGATCTCTAAACAATTCGGTTGTATTTGAGGGGGAAAAAAATGATGAAAAATCCATAGCAATAGGGTACTTGCAGCGCTGCGCGCGGGCAAACACCCTAAAAATAGTGATTGCAATAGGCTCGGCTACTCGTAGCCGACTCTAAAAATCACAAAATCAGGACCAGAAAAGAAGGGGACAAGTCTTAGAATAAAACACCATAAACAGCCGAGTCTGGACTAAAAGAAATAAACGTATTGTAACAAGGCCTGGAAATACTAATAATAATAATAATAATAATAATAATAATAATAATAATAATAATAATAATAATTTCAATTTCAATTTCAATTTATTCAATTCAATTTATACAATTCGATGATAATGTGACAATCTTGTGGATGACCCCCCGATGACCTAGTGGTCCGAATGGGGGCCATTATGTTGATTATTATTACATTATGTATAGGAATAATTTCAAAAAAAATAAAATCATGTTGGCAAAACAAAGGGACAAAAGTAAAAAAAGTAAAAAATTAAATAATTAACAACTGACTTAAATCGCCTAGGCATGATAATAAATTTGAAAAAAGAGAAACTTAATGACAATAACAACTGCAATATTAGGTGCTATAGGCACAATAAATAAACAGATAAAAATAATGGAACGTAGCGACAAGAACAATCTGCTATGTTGGGTGCTATAGGGCCAAAAATAAAAAAGAAAAAATATAAAAAATAGAAAATAGGTAACAGCACACTTAAATCACACTAACAAGACTTAATGACAATAGCAAGCTGCTATACTAGGTGCAATAGGCACGAAAAGAGAAATAACGAACAACACATTAAATAACAATACACTTAAATCACACTGGTAAAATACCTACAAACAGCCACAGTAAGAAATAGACAAAAACGACAACAACAACAACAACAACAGTATGGACACAGAATGCAAGTGGCAACACAAAAGGAAATCACACCGACACTAATCGTCATGCCATACATTTAATATCATTTCTTATAACACAACTTACACTTAAATTGAACGCAACAACAGGGGTACTAGCCATGGACACAGATCGGTATACAACATAAGAATCACAGTAACTCTAACATAGTAATGGCGCAAAACGACCAACAAAGATCGACAACGATTTTGGGAACTGATTCAATGTGCGGTCATGCGGGCTGTAGGTAGGCTTGCAGCTCTCTCTTTAGCTTTTTGGCCCACTTCACCTTGTCCCTGGGGTTCTTACTCCCAATTTCTGTGGCAAGATTCCGTATGGGCTCGGGCAACGTATTGAAGTTTTTTGCCAGCGCGTAGTCCATCTGCTTTCTACTTGTTCCCTTAATATAGTTTGGTAGCACTAGGAGTGGCCCCGATCCCGCCCTGGTTCTGCTCGGGTTAAGTTGCCGCTCGAAAAACGCCATGTTCTTCCCAACAAAAAGATTCCCTGTTAGCGCATAAAGCTGGTGCACAGTAAAGATCCCAAGATCCTGAAACATAGTTATTGTGTCCGTTTCTGTTGGCAGTGCGCCTCTTCTGTAAATATTTCTTACAACTTTCCGCTGCAGCACATTCACTGGCTCAAGGTGATGGCTCGCAGCATTACCCCACAGAACCAGGCCGTGCTCAACACTGACTCGTATAAGGCTTTGTAGATTCTCACAAGGTGAGGTTTCCCAAAGTAGTTCCCCAGGTGGTACAAAAGATAGTTCAGTTTTCTAAGTTTTTTTTGCATTTTTTCGAGGTGGGTTCCCCATGTTAATTTTGAGTCGAAAGTTACTCCCAGGTATTTGATCTCGGCAACTCTCTGGAGCGCCTTCCATCTGCCACTTTGGTCCCGAATTTTTATCTCCCCGTCAAAAACTGCACTGTCCTTTTTGTGTCCATACAGTACGAACTTGGTCTTTTCCAGATTTACCTCGAGTCCATTTTCCGAATACCAGCGCGCGACTTCCTCCAGGTCAGTGTTGACACGGCGGCACAACTCCTTCCGATCCGTATCCCGGTAGATTAGTGCTGTATCGTCTGCAAAGCAGATCAGCTTGCCACTCAAGTTTATTTCGCATAGTTCATTTATGTATATTGTAAAAAGTAGTGGTCCCAAACAGCTCCCTTGAGGCACTCCCCTCTTGACCAATAGCGGGCTACTCAGCTTTCCCGAGATTTCCACTACCGTTTCCCTACCCTCCAGATAACTTTTAAACCAATCTAACACAAAATCTCGTATTCCAATTGCTTCCATTTTCCCCAAAAGCTTTTGATGGTCAATTGTGTCAAAGGCTTTTCTGATATCAATGTAGATTCCCACCGTGTACATGTTGGAGTCGATGCCCCTGCTGACACATGCGAGGTGTGCAGCCATGGCTTCCACAGTTCCCCTTCCCTCCACAAAACCATATTGGTTAACGGATAGGTACTGTTTTGCTTTCAGGTATTGTAGCAGCCGTTTGTGCATCAATTTCTCAAATATCTTTGACAGGGGGGAGAGCAACGCTATTGGCCTGTAATTAGAGGGTAGCTGTTTGTCACCGGACTTGTGAACTGGCACGATTTTGGCTGTCTTGAAAACCCTGGGGAATACCCCCTCAGTGACAGAGACATTGAATACCCTGGTTACGGTCTCCGCTAGATGGTCGTCCACCAGCTTGATTAAGTTGTTGGATATCCCATCTATGCCAGTGCTCTGCTTAGTAGGCAGTGCTTTTATAATGGTGTGAACCTCGGTCACTGACGCTGGGTGAAACCAGAAAGACCCAACACTTGCTGGCCTACCTGGAGTTGCAGCGGCTCTGGCGGTCCCCTCAACGCCCGCAATCCCCGAAAAGAACTCGTTGAAGTGGCTCGCTATCCTTGTTTCGTTTCCAGGAACATCAATAACACCGTCCCCGACCTGAATGCTTTTGATGGCCTCTACTTTCCGATTCCCCACTTCGTTGATAATGCTCCAATACTTTTTAGGATCCGAGATATTGTCTGTCAGCAGACTGGAGTAGTATCTCCTTTTATCTCTTCTGCTTATCTTGCGTACTAGTTTTGCAATGTCTTTGAGTTGGCCTGTATACTCGTTATTGTGGGGGTACCGTTTTGCAAGTTTGGATATTTTCTCTTTTCTTCCACACAGCTGAGCGAGCTCTTCTGTTGCCCATATTGCCCTCCTCCTTTTCTTACGGTGCCCCTGGGTTCCTCTAACCATGGTTCCTCGCGCTACAAGACTTTGGAGGCTGCTGACCAATTTTTCAGCCGCTTCATTAGGGTCGCCAGAGATAGCATCCCAATCAAATTCTCCCGCTAGCTGCTCAATTTGCCGATAACCTTCTATTTTGAGCTGGTTCTTCATTCACCTCCCATCCCTTGATAATGACGTGCAGTGCTTTGTGGTCGGATAGACCTGGGTCGTAGGTGTCACACTCAACTTTTAATTCTAGTCTTGCATCCTTCCTATAGCAGCAATGGTCGATGCATGTCGCTGCTGGTCCCTGGACTCTGGTAGGTTCACTATTCAATACCTTGAACCCATTTGCATTTAGTTCGTTGAGGTAAGGGGCACTCTCGGGTTTCAGCGTGTCGATGTTCATGTCCCCACCCATGACCGCATTTCCCTCACTTTGGCACAGTAGTTCGCTCAGGTAACTGCAAAAAGGTGCTGTTGGGGTGTTACAAAATCTGTAGACGTTAATTAGTTTTAATGCTGCCCCGTTAGGATGAGTGAGGGTACCTACTAGAACACTGCATATCCCATCCTTTGACGCTTTCTCTGCCTTAAATCTGATGTGCTCTTTAACATACATTGCTACGCCGCCCGACCTCTTGCAACCCGGCCTCCCCTCGACATGTAGCTTGTAGCCCTCGATTCTGAATAGCCCGGCCAAATCCTCCTTTACCCATGTTTCTGTTAACATAATCACATCGTAATCCCTCCCATCTTGCGTTAGTAATAGCTGCAGTTCCCCATAGTGCGCTTGCAGCGATCTAATGTTCAGGATTAGTATTCTGAGGGAATTCATGTTTAGCTAAGAAGGGAGTCTGCAATCCTGCGGGGCTATGCTTCGCGATGTAGGTGATGCTGAGTGCACACATGTAGTACGGGAAGGGAAGCAACAATACAACTCCACAGCTTGTGGTAATGGCAGGGGGGGCAAGGTGGTCGAAGTTATACTGCGTCGGCAATGTTGGGGAGTAGGGTGGGTGCGGAACCAATATAGGTCGGGGTTTATGATGGCTGTCATACTAGGTATTGCGTAGGCATCCAATGCCAATACGAGGAACTTAATGAACTTAAAAATAGCTGAAGCTAGGTATATGGGCGAGTTGGTGCGGCGGGACGGGGATTGACGGCGTATACGTGGGGATACTAGATTCTTATGCCGTAGCGGCTCCATCATAGATTCCCTCCATGCCAACCTCCTCCGGGTTGCTTTTCTTTCGGCTGGATCGCACGGTTGTCGCCTGCTCCTGGATGATACCCTGGCTTCGCGTTGTTCTCGTGTCAGCGGCTGGTCTCGTCTGTATTGGGTCGTTAGCTTTGTGGTGCGTCCTAGGCGCGCGCCGCGGTGTTCCTGCTCGCAGGCTTTGCACGTCTTCTGGGCCATTCAGTCTCCTAGGCCTGGCCATGTCGTCCTGCCTTACGAACACCACCCCCTCGCGGGTCCAGGCTTGGCTGGCGTAGCCTTCATCCCGCAGCCTCCTGGCCTCGTAGTACAGTTTGGATGTGGAGGCTGTGAGGTGGTCATCCACCATGATTGGCACTGTCTGGGCATACCCCAGGTGTCCGGTGTGGACCCTTTTCCTCTTTATTGCGGTGATCACCTCAGTCCTCTTTATCCTCCTCACAAACTTGCAGACAATGGGGCGAGTCCCCTGTTTGGCCGGCAACCTATGGCAAGCTGAGATGTCCCCGGGAGAGAGGTCTGCTTCAGCCACGCGGGCTATGTTGCATACTAGGTCCACAACGTCCTCGTTGCGTTCCTCCGGGACTCCTCGTATTATTACATTCGACCTACGGCTGTACTGCGCAGCCTCCTCTTCTTTGCTCTCAAGTGCCGCTATTCTTTCCTCAAGCTTGTCGTTTTGCGTCCTCAGCGCCTCGTTCTCCTGCTCCAGAGCCGAGAGGCGGGCGCCGTGCGCCTCCATGGTGGTTTTAACCTGCGTAAGGATTTCCACCATCGGGGCCAGTTTGCTGTCAAAGAGCGCGCCCAGAGCGGCCATGGTCACTGGTGCATCCCGGTCCGGGGATTGCAGCCTGCGCTTCGTTCCCCTATCGAGGCTGTCGGATCTGTTGAGCCGACAGGTCTTGCACCTCCACTCTTTTTTCTTTAGCTCGGTCTTCGCGTTCTGCGTTGCCATTGATATGCCCGCACACTCTCCAGGGCAGTATGTTGCCGCGCATCCATGGCATGCGATGAACGGAGCATTCCCCAACTCTTTCCCGCAAACTCCGCACACCATTTCGAAATCCGGGATCGTGCGACTTTAACGCTCCTGGTGTCAGACTTCGAAAGCTGAAGGCGCCGCTGGGTTCTCGTACTGCGTTCAGCGTTGCAGCGAAAAGAATTTTCTTATCACAACCGCGGGAAGTGACGAGAAAAAAAAACCGCTTAAACACTAAATAAAAAATTCAGCGGATCTTTCCGCCCCAACGCGTGTTCGCAGACGGTGCGGCGGTCTGGACTACGGCTGATTCAGACGGCCCGCGCCCGGAACTGTGATGTAGCGCTGAGTTAGCGCGCTTTTCTGTCTCGCAAAAGCGATTCTTATCAACGTTCGCGTTATTCGCGCCCAACCGCAAAAAAAACAGTAATAAAAAATTACCTGTAGATAGTAGGGAAAGTGTTATACCCGGAACAGGTGCCTAAGATGAAACTGTGTCTTTTGACACCAAGCGCAGCTTCCACTTCAAAAGATTGACTTATTAATCCGTAATTTCGTAAAGAGTGTCCGCGAATAATAATAATAATAATAATAATAATAATTAAAAAACACCCAGAGTCGTAGTTAACAAGTTTCTTTTGGCTGCTGGGAGCTACACACTTTTTACTAGCTCACATCATTACAACGCGTTCCTCACGCGCTCACGCTCACTTCACGCGCCCAGGAGGGAAGGAGCCAAAATCATCAGTAAACTGATGACGAGTATCTACACTGCCATGCAGATACATTAGTACATGGATATGTCTTGTAGAAATTAATCGGCTGCAAATTGCAGCCGCGCAGCAAAGATCAAAACCAATGAGCACATGGCGAGAAAGAAAAATAATTTCCATGGAAACGTGGATCACTGAACTGAATTGTGACCATGAAGAGCTAAGTCATACTGATTGGCATCATGCAATACGCACAACTGAACTGGAATCGAGTCTAGTGTCGGTCAGAATTGGTATCGGTCGGAAATATATCAGGGCCAGCCAATAGACATATCTGTGTCAAAAAGACCGTAACCAGACAGAGAAGCAGTTGCGTAGACCAACGTGTAGAACATGTTCGAGGGGGGGGGGGGGGTAAACAGGAAGAAGTTGGGTTGAGAGTTTACAAATTTCAGTTGACGCGCAAAAAAGGCTCCCCGTCTTTATTCATTTTCCCGACTTTCCCGAGCTGTTGACGAATAACGACTGAACTCTAATACGATTTCGTATGACAAGCTAAAAAAGAAAGTCATAAACTACCTAATTTTCCTGATTGAGTACCAAAATTTCCCGACTTGGAGGTTGGAATTTCCCGAATGGAGGGGTGCTCCCACGGCCAGTATTGGTGACGTAGCAGCCACCAGCTAGATACTAATCTCGGAGGGATTTCAAAGAAGAAAGCACATCAACCTTTCCGCTAGTTTCGTTCACTGATATTCCCGACAAAATCTGAACCTTTCAGGGGGTGTCACCCAAAACCTGCCCCACAGCGTATGAACGCCGCTGAACATGGGCCCCGCGGTATACCGTATTTTGTCGGCGGCATGCGTCGACGATTCGGTTAAATTTGAATTATAGTTTCGAATAAATTTGAATGATAAATCTGCGTCGTAAAATAAAATTACAACGTCGAAACATTATCAATTATTACTATTGTTATTGTTATTGGTTAGTGGTCGGCCGGTTTGAAAAATAATGGCACATACATCTCGTGAAGGAAAAAATGATTTCACATGCGAGATGCCAAACATACATCGCCGCGGGAATCTCTCGTTAATCATAAAACAAAAGCGCCGCCATACACCGGCGCTCTCAATAATTCATGCCGTCGGTTGGCCTCCTATAATATTTTCCGACGTAATGTTAGCAGTAGACTCCATAATATAAGATGAACGTGGTTACCGGCAGGAAGCTGATAATTAGCGGGCAGGTGCTAGCTAGCAGCATTAATAATATGTTACCGCTTTGCTAACCTTTGTCCCCCACTACCACTTTCGGCACCAAATGAAAAGAGGAGCTCCTCTGGACTCTGGACCTGGAACCTGTACTACGTCAGATGCTAACGTTTACAGATGTTCGACCCGTAAATGCGCGAGGCGTTAATTCAAAATTATAAAAAAAAAAAATCTACGTGTTGGTACTACAAACGCTCGGATGGCGGCACCTATACCACCAATGCCGGATAGTCGAATGCCTCTTTATAATTTCATCTTACCTTGTTACAGCAATTACCTATCTACAATTGCCGGATCAACGCTTCGAGGTTCTCCTCAATCTCATTTCTGCTTGCAGATGATTAAGACTGCGTTATGACTCGTTACTGCACCAGTATGGCACGTGGATACCACGGGGCATGAAGTCTACAACGTACTGTCATCCGCTCAGGGGGAGGGAATATTAGGAAGAAAGATACAACGGCATCTGAGGAAAATAATTGAGGGGGTTTCAGGTCCATGAAGAAGGGTAATTAAAAACACCAAATCCTAAATATTGTAAATTGGAAGTGCCGAAAGAGAAAGTACTAGATTATTGTATGCAAAAAGACTGGATGAAAAATTAACGAAGTGTTCGAAAATCCAGAAGAACAGTACGAATATATTCAATAGGCCTACTGCATTAAAAACCCGGTGAGAGAAGCGTTTGGTACAGTAAAGGAGAAAAGTCAGAGGGAAAAAACCTTACTGATGGGATGTACATATTGAGATGGAAATCGCAGAAAAAAGATACGACAGATACCTGAATACAGGAAGAGATGCGGACAAAATGGAATATAAAAGAAGTCAGGTCCAGGTATAGCGGAAAATAGTCCAGAAGAAAAATGGAAGTTATGAGAAGAACTGTGATAGAGTCAACACATATATTGATGGAAGGAAAAGCTCAGAGAGCTGAAGACTCATTAAAAGAATGCGACAGCAGAATAATCCGGGTGGACTGGAGAGATGGGTTAAACACTTTCAGCAGTTGCTACAGGAAAGCAGAATAGAATTTATAAACTTGCAACAATTTCAATTTTGCTTACTGAAGCTGTTTTACGAACTCTGTTTATTATAACTAACTCTAGTCAAAATGATCTACAGTGCCTTATTTTCGTTCAACACGTATGCAATAGGTATGTATTCCCGTCGAGAGCAAGAATTAAGTTAGCGATAGGAACCACCAGTTCAAGTGGGACCATTGACAATGATTGCCACACCGAAGAGGAAAACGTAGAGACACTGGACATTGTGGCATTGTGGATATACTTGTGCCGACAAGGGACTTGATCGCTTGCTAATTCGTACAACGTATTGTCTTTGATAAACATCCGTAATGTTTTGGTACGTTAACCCATAATTAACTGTGGAAAGCCGCATGCTGTACATTATACTGTCAACGATAAAAACGCACGTAGCGCGAATATTGAAAATGACGGCAACATCAAAAGAAATATGGTGCAACCACAGAAAACGAAAAAGGAAACCGGCTATAAATCAGTAAAACGTTCACTGGAGTGAAGTTATGTTTGCCAAATGCGCTCAAACAGTGAAGATGGCTGTAAATCGTATTGCAACACCGCCACTGAGTGGGTTCCTACCTAGAGGCAAACCATCTGACCGGAGTAGGTGCTGCTACCATCGCTGTGGTCATGTGTCAGGATATCCCATCACGATAAAGCTTGAAAATGTTGGGTTCTAATGTGTTTCGCAGCTTCACTTAGTTGAGTCTTACATATCTGCCATATGTTCATGAGGATGTCTTAATCAACTATTAGTAGTCACTTATAAAATAATCTGGAGCCCACATGTTGCTCTATTGTCCTCTAAAAGTAACACTGAAGTAGGCAGTTTACAGATTGGGACCAACACACTTTGATAAGCTTATACATTTCATCACCACCTGTCCATCGCTCATGACTGAGCGCTCGGTGGCCGCTTCCAACCGCGTCCACCACTAATCTCCAGGCCAATCGATCCTCCGCCGTTCACGTCAGCTTACAGATATCGAGTTTAGTCGTTTTCTCCATCTGGTCCGTCCATCTCTTTGGCGACCTCCCCTCGACCATTTCCCTTCAAGTTTCCCTTGTACCACCAACTTCTTCAGGTTATCGCCATGCCTCCTGGTGATATGACCGAAGAATTACAATATCTGGCAGTAGCTGGTAAATGAGAGACGCATTTGTATGCCCAGCTCTTAAATTATTGATGCGTTTATCCTCTTGGCCGTCCAGAGGATTCTCAGCATCCATCAGTAGACCCACATCTCCAGAACGTCAATCCATCTTTGATTGTCGGCTTTTGGTGTCCATGTCTCGCAGTAATACAGGAAGACCGGAAACACCAAGATCTTTACTAGCTTAAGCTTTGTGCTTTTTGGTTATTCCTAGGTTCCCCCTCCATATTGGCGTGAGCTTGGCTGTGGGTTTGCGTGCAAGGATGATTCTTTTTCGGATTTCACCTGAACTTCCACCCCCAGTGTCCCCCATTCAGCCGATGTATACAAACCGGTCCACCTTGCCGATACCTTTCAGCACGTCTAAGGGTGCGAGTTTGTTAGCGCAATCGACTATCATTACATTTGTCTTCGTGCGGTTAAGAGTGAAGCCATAATATTCGTTGCTGTTTGCTTCGACCCGGTCCAGGAGCTGTTCCATCTCTTCTTTTGATGAGACGTAAAGAGTGGTGTCATCTGCAAAACGAAGGTTGCTGATGGAGTGACCTCCTACTCGTATTCCACCTTTCCATCTGTCTAAACTCGTCCACATTATATTCCCTCATAGATGTTGAAGAGGATTGGTCAGGGCCGTAACAGGAGTTAAGTAAGGGGCGGTTGCGATTAAAATAAATTTTTTTCCTTGGTGAAGGGGGGAGCTCAGTCACAGATGCGCCCTCCTCTCCGTCTTAACCCATTGTTTTTTCGCGTTTTTTTGGCCTACGGGAGGGGTTTGTCTGACACCTTTTGCTGGTTGGAAACGTGAGGCGTGTCCCTCTTAAAGTCGTACGACCACACTGCTGTCTGTCTAGAGGTTTCAGATACCTAAGCAGGACAAGGTGTTCGGGGACGCCCATCTCGACTAGCACTCGCCCCAGTGTACCCCACTGGACGCAATCGAATGCTTTATTATAATCAAGGAAACACATTACCACCGGCACATTGAATTCCCGGCATTTTCCTATGATTTGTCTCGCGTTGAGGATCCGCTCCCTGGTGCTTCTCCCACAGACAAAATCAGCCTGTTCTTTTGGTATCTGGCGGTCAAGGTAGTATCTGAGCCTTTCATGGTGGACGTTCAGCATAACTTTGCTGGCATGCGATGTCAGCGATATGGTGCGGTAGTTCTCACATTTCCTCGTGCTTCCTTTTTTATGGATTGGAATAAACACAGACCTGGCCCAGTCATCCGGCCCAAATCTTATCGCATATCCATCTCATTATTGTGACGCCTGTCTCGCCAACAGCCTTTAGCATCTCTGCAGTGATGTCGTCTGTACCCGGCGCCTTGTTATTTCGCAGTTTGTTGATTGCCTTCCTCACTTCTTCTCGTAGGATTGGCGGTTCTTATTGTGCGGGGATTGGCGCTATCTCAAATCCAGCCTTTAGGTTGCTGTACAGATGTTGGCCCCCTATATCTTCGTTGGAAGTCAGGAGATTGGCATCTTCATCTTTGTTACGTACGCGCGTACCCTGTCTAATGTAAATACTTCAAGATTCCACCACTGCTAGAAGCATAGTGGAGCGCTGCGTCACAAAACCGGGTCTCACGTTTTGGCTATTGAGAGAACGTTTTTGTGCCGCGAGAAACAGCTTCGTGCCGCGAGGGTGGTTCGTTAACTACTCGCGGACGAAGTCGGTAGCTCTTGTATACTTAACTATACAGAGAAACTAAGGGTAGTCAAGCCAACTCGGGCAAGCTGATTGCGATAAGCTATTCCTGCTTTACCGCTTTTCTTGCTTTGCTCCGCTGTTCTTTCTGCTACTTTCAGTGTGCGGGCTAGAAACCAGTTTCCCCGATTCTTTCTTGTGGTGTGTGGGCTGGAAACCAGTTCCTCCATTTCCTTCTTCGGCATGTGGACTGAAAACCAGTTCCACTGAATCTTCCCCTCGGCGTGTGGGCTGGAAGCCAGTTCCCCCAAGTCCTTCCGTGGTGCGCGGGCAGGAAACCAGTTCCCCACTTTCCTTCTCTCGCTATGGGGGGCTGGAAGCCAGTTCCCCCGAATCCCTCTTCCCTTGACCCCTTATCGCAATCGTCACTAGGGAGTGACCGCATCTCGACCGTGCTTTACTGTGTATAGTTATTAGTACGTTATCAGGGAGCAATTGCGCGCCCCCTCGCGTGTGTACATTTGCCCCGTTGTTTGCCGCTAACTATTTCGCCGTCGTCCGCGACAGTCTGCATATTCTTAACGTTTAATTTATAAAATTAGTTGCCGTCCGCGCAGTTTAATGTTGTGTAAAGTAAATTAGAAAATACATATACTTATCTCTACCCCAACCCCAGCGTCGTGATTATTACTCGTTGTCGAAGATGTCCGCGTTTTGGAGCCTACGCTCTCGCAATGTGCCCCGTAAGGTTACCCATCATCGCGACTTTAACTTCAGTGCTCACACTCCCCCGGAAAGCGCGTCGCTGGCCCCCGCGGTCCCGAAACGCGACATCTTCAATCGCCCACAATTTTGGCTTGAAGGCTCTTCCGTAATCCTCCGAATTTCCCTAAATATTGACGCCATCGCGTTTTGTTCCCTATGTCGTTCTATCTGCTCACAGATTCCCTTCAGGAAGGTGGTCTTGTCTCTCCTACATCATTTTCGAATCATTGCCGAGTATTGTCGATACGCCAGAGTCTTCTGTTCTCTTTGGGTCTTCAAGTGTCTTCTCTTCTTCAACAAGTCGGTTGTTTCCCGGGAGAGCCGAGTGGTTTTTCGTTTTGTCTTTTTCCTTCTGCTCATAACTTCCTGGGCCGTATCCTGTATAATGTCTCCTCTGACTATCCAACTCTCTGTATCCGGTAGTTTGCTCATAATGACTGTTTAGAAAGTACTTAATTCTCCTTCACCTTCTAGTTGGATGGACCTGTCTCGGCGTCGGACTACTTTTGCCAACTTAAGCCTCAGCTCCAAACAGAGCAGCTGGTGATTGGTGTTGCAGTCTGCCGCCGGACGCATTTTGATGTTTTTGACCGCTGATTTCCATCTTCCTCCTCCAAGAACGTAGTCGATCTGATTCCGATGTTGGCCGTCTGCTGAAGTCCACGTATACAATCTTCTCGGATGTTGTTTGAAGAAAAAGTGTAGTGACAGTCAGGTTGTTATGCATAGTCCAAAGCGACCGATAACGCCTGGCGTTTCTTCATAGCCTACCTTGGCATTGAAGTCCCCCATCACCAGTGTAAATTCGCCGCGTAGCAGAGCCTGTATTTCATGTTCCAACGCATTGTAAAAATCTTCGCAGTCCTCTTCATTGGCGTTCGATGTTGGGGCGTAAGCCTGGAAGCCTGGATTATGTTAAGACGACAGGGTTTAGTGTTCAGTCATGACGGCATCTCTCCCTGTCCTCTTAAGTAGCACCACAACGCCCCCTGCGCGAGTCGGAGTCTCTTCCGGAGTAGAAGAGTGTTTCCAGATGAGGTAGTGAAATGACCCGCCCCTCTCCAATGAGTCTCCGCTAAGCCTAGGATGGAAATTTGGCATCTGTTTTGTTCTCGCTTGATAATCTGCAACTTTTCCGCAGAGCCGAGTCCCCGGTGCGTCCGATCCGCAATTGGGATAACTTTTTCGTATGCAGTTATTCCCCCCTGGGAAGCTATTTGAGACCTCCGGAACATTTAACGGCAAACGAAATCACGGCGGGTTTTCTTGGGATGAATACTTGGAGTGGTTTCCCGTTGCTTTCTCCAAGCCCCTTGAGTCGTCTTTTACGACAGGCCGGGGCCCCGTGAGGATATTCTGTTACCCGTCTCCACACGGGGACCTTCCGCATCATGTTGCTGTTTGGCCGGACTTACATTTACGAATCAACAAAAAAGTGATGTGGGTAACATGCCTGAAGAAACATAGTATTCGCTAATCCGAGACAAGAGTCGCCCCTGGAGGATATTCGGATGTTTTATAGTAACGGCGACTGTGTTTATGTTGTATTTCCAGCAGTTTGCATGGTTGTAGTTGTGGAACTGCCGAGCTATTTTGACAATTTGCAGTGTTTTCTGGAAGTCCTAGATATGACAATAAAGGAAGAGGGAAAAAAAGAGAATAAACGAAAATAGGTAAGAGACAGGCAGAAAGGAATAAATGATGAAGATGAATTCTTTTAGTAGAGGAGGGGAGCTTTTTGATGATCATTCTTAGAGTAGCGCGTTTCATCTAAATCCTGCCACCCCACACTGGCCTTAAAGCAATAGTAGTTATCGTATCGTACTGCTTTTATTTCAAATTGTATCTAGGCGATAATAAAAGTAAAATTGTTCTTAAATTAATGCACCCACCCTTGGGCATAGGCCTCCTCTCCTCCAGTGGTCGGGCACCCTAGCATCGCTTCCTCATGCAATCTTTCTTTAGCTTATAATTTCATCTTACTATCTCAATTTTGTTCTGCTCACGTTTTTCTTCCCCTCCCTTTGTGGTCAGCGACTTCAACGCCAAATCAGAGGAGTGGCACGCCGGCCGGACCGACCCCCAAGAGTCGGCGGCCGGACCAATCACACGGGAGATGACCTGCGGCGTTCCTCAGGGATCAGTACTCGGACCTACCCTGTGGAACGTCGTCTTCAACGGGATGCTGAGGCTGGCATTACCACCAGGCGTCAAGCTGATTTGTTACGCCGACGACACGCTGGTGGTGTGCCAGGCGGAGACGACAGCAGAGGTCACGCGACGAGTGAACCAGGCGTGTTAGAAATGCTGACCCACTGGATCGAGTCGGCGGGGCTGTGCGTAGCGGTTCAGAAGACAGAAGCGGTTTTGTTTACGACGCGACGCAAGTACAGCCCACCCACCTTTGTCCTAAAAGGTGTGGAGATTGGGCTCTGTACAGCCCTGAAGTACCTGGGGCTGTGGATTGACGGGAAGTTGCATTTCCGAGAGCACTTCCGACGGGCAGCTGAGAAGGCGGATCGAGTAGCCGGCCAGCTGTCCCGTTTGATGTCGAACCTAGGGGGGCCGAGAGAGCAGCGACGAAGGATGTACGTGAACGTCATCATGTCGGTCCTCCTATACGGGGCGCCAGTATTCGCCGACGCCATCGATATACCATACAGGAGAGCGGAGATGGAGAAGATCCAGCGAAAAGCCGCGATGAGGTGTGTGAGTGCGTACCGTACTGTTTCTTCGGATGCAGTAGGCGTGTCAGCGCGTATACCGCCGATCGAACTTAAGGTCGGCGAAATTGCGGCGGTATACGGTGCAAAGAAGAAAGCGAAGACGAAACGGGAGGCACTTCGGGTCAAGCGAGTCATCTAGCAGGACACGCTTCGGAAGTGGAAGGACGCGCTCGCCCATTCGACCAAGGGCGAGTGGACCCGAGCGCTGATACGCGACCTCGACGAATGGGTAGGAAGAACGCACGGAGCGCTTAACTTCCACCTTACCCAAGTATTGAGCGGCCACGGGTGCTTCGGCACGTACCTACATCGGATGTCGATAGCGCCGAGCCCCGTGTGCGCGTACTGTGATCGAGGGGCGGAGGACACACCTTGGCACACCCTGTTCGAGTGTGAGGCCCAGGAGCAGGAGAGGCGCGGGACGGCCACAACAGCGAGCGATCCCGGCAGAAGAAGTGATGAAGACGACGGCGTGATTAGCCGTCTCGCGTCGGACAGCCTGGTTCCGGAGATGATGAAGAACGGAAGCAGTTGGAGCCGGGTGTCGGCCTTCGTTTCGGCCATCATGAAGAAGAAGATGCAGACGGAGTGGTCGAGACAGAGGGCCGGCGAGTTACCAAGCTCGGCCCACACCATCGAACAGGAGGAGAACTCTGTACCATCCTAGGAAGAGCTGCTGCAGCTGCACTGCGGACCCACCGGCAGGGCTCACCCGTCGTCACCACCTGCCTGCGTCGACACACGGACCAAGACGAGGGGAGGTGAGGGGGAGTGAAGAGAGGCACCGCGTCCGGCCGTGGGGGACCTGAAATTTCCAGGCGAGCGCTCAGGGAGTACGGACCTCGGTCAGTAGGGAACCCCATAGTGGCCCTGGTAGGACGCGCGCACCGTTCCGGCACGTAGAAATGGGGGTTCGGACCCGGCCCCAAGGCGTCCCTCCGGTCACTGACGCGATACTCGAAAGGGTAGTTCCTGTGGCCGGGGATGCGGTGCCATAGAGGCTACTTTGGCATGCATGCATCGCCATACGTCCCACCACACTATCTAGGCGATAATAAAAGTAAAATTGTTCTTAAATTAATACACCCACCCTTGGGCATAGGCCTCCTCTCCTCCAGTGGTCGGACACCCTAGCATCGCTTCTTCATGCAATCTTTCTGTAGCTTATAATTTCATCTTACCATCTCGATTTTGTTCTGCTCACGTTTTTCTTCCCCTCCCTTTGTGTCCACTCCGTTACTATTTCTTCCTACCTATCCTTTCCCCTCCGGCCACTGATGTGATACTCGAAAGGGTAATTTCCGGGGCCGGGGGTGCGGTGTCATAGGGGCCACTTTGGCATTCGTGCATCGCCATACGTCCCAGCACACCATTACCTATCTTTCCCCTACTACATGACCTGCGTGATCCATTTTAATTGTTTTGGGTAAATATCTGCTATCTTTTGCGCCTGTCTTTTCCCTCATATCAACATTTTCTTGACTGTCAGATCTCCTTATTTTGATTAAACGTTCCACAGTTATTTGTGTTCCTGCTATTTTTCTCATGTGATTCATAATTGCAGCATATATCTGAGCACCGTAAGTGAGAACAGGGATGGTGCTATTCTCCAAGTTTTTATTTTTTAGACCAAGTGGCATTTTGCGTTTCTGAATTTCCTTCAATAACAATAATTTTTCCAGGCATTCGTTCTTTCCTTACTTATCTCCTCCATATTTTCCTTAAAGAAAATTATCTAGCCTAGATAGGTCACCTCCTTTGCTACTTAGATTATTTCTCCTTCAATTTTTATAAGGGGATTTGATTTTTGGTTCGGGAGGAAGCTGTTTTTTTTTTGCGTTAATGTTCAGTCCAGCTTTTTAACTTGCTTCACAGAATTTATTTGTCATTATTTGAAGTTTTTGAATATCTTGTGAGATGAGGCACACATCATCTGTGAATCTCTCGTTACAGAGCTGCTTTCCATTTATGGGTACTTTTATCCCGTTTTCTTGCCAAAATATTTCCTTCAGGAGACTGTTGAATAGGTCAAATTGAATGATTTTTGAAAATATGTAAAAAGTGAGCACTGAGCTGGAAAACTCTGAGAAAATATGTAAAATGAGCCGTCCTAAAGCTGATAGCCAGAAAGGCGAGGACTTACAGCCAAAAAAGTGTTGAAAGAATGTTTGCGAACGGTTAACTTTTGTGGAAGGGAATGGGGAAACTGGGTAAAATTAAATATTGTGACGGGAGCTTCGACGCGGTTTGGCCGGCTTTGAGTTCTTTCACTTCGAAATCCTCGTAATTCCGTTTTTGAGAGCAATTTAAAAGGTGAAAAAGTAAATGAACTTCCACTGTCTACCCCCGCGCATCAGAGCTACCGTTCTTCAAATAAAGGGACTTCCGTTTGCCTGAGAAAAAAAAAAAAAATGAAAGAAGATATGAGGTGGATACAGAATAAAAGGACCAAGAAAATAACGTTTTCCTTCATATGAGTGGGACATTCCTCAGTGATTTGTCTCAGAACACTTGAATCCAGCACTGTTTTACAACGGGCTGAAATTCTAACAAGTTGCCCTGACTTGTCGACTATGAATCATAGGCACCACTAAGGGAAAGGGACAAATTGTGTACTTGCTTTGAGTTTCCAAAAAGAAATTAACAAAATCTTATGTTTTTTTCTCAGAAAATGGTTTCACTGCCCCCTGGTACTGTCTTGTCCCATCTAATAAAGTCTGACTACGTCCACAATGTGGGTCAATAAAAAATCGATACCCATACAGACAGTATTGTTTACCTTAACATGAGACACATTTTTCAAATCCTCAGGTGGTACACTCACGGGCGTACTTGCAAAACTTACATCGTGTCCAACGACGATTGCGTTCGTAAACCATCTGACATACATACTAGAGAAAGCTTAAATTATATTTTGTATTTTTCCTACCTCCAGAAATGAGTTATAATAGACAGTCAAAGAATAACGCCCAGGGCGGCAGCTCACGATCCGCAGTTCCGCATCAATTGTGATATTTTCATTTATTCTATATAATTACAGGCCGGTATCGGCGAACATCAAACGATAATCGCCGTAACAGCGGCAACATCAAAGCGTGTGCATAGGTAAGGAAAACCGAGAGTTAACCGACAGGAAAACTGAAGCTCTAAAGTTGACATATTAAAGGCGGCGCCGCAGTGCGCCGTTCACAGTGTTGTAAAACTTGAAGTCCTAATTTCGTTTAAACATTATCCGATCATCTGTTTAGCCTACCTAGTACTTCTGAGTACACTGAATAACGGCATGTAGTGATTGACACCTGGAAAGTTGGAATTCTCTAGATTCACTTTTCATACCAATTTCTTCAATTTTTTGCCGTGAATCAAATCGTAGTAACTCGAACCTGGCACAGAAACGTTAACTGTGTTTTAAAGAATCAAACTAAAGTCAGTAATGTCTGATACAGGCCCATGGACAAGGGGAGGGGCAAAGGGGTCATCCCCCGAGAAAAGTTTTAATATCTGTTATTACCCCCTCCCCAGCCTCGATTAGCCCCCACTGCCCTGTCCGTGACAGAAACCGTTGGTACTTGCACCTAAATACCATGTCTCCACGTGATGAATTTCGATTCAAGTGACCGTCATCAAAAATTTTCCATAATACCCATCAAATTCATCTATCTCTAGGATGAACTGCGTGAAACTTCGACCAACTTTCAGATGGTTTTTCCGAACATGTATTCTTGTATGAACACACCATTGGTCGCTATCTGTGGACAGATCGCAAAAGTCTGCCATAGTAGACAAAGCGAAATTTGATCGGCTGTTTACAATAGTAGACCTCTTGTTTTTTTTAGGCCTGTCATACAAGACAAGGCAAAATATGGTGATTGCATGCGCCAACATAGGAAAGTCTCGGTCTGGGGGGGGGGGTGTTAGTCGCTGCTGCATACATCCCGACATTTTGTTGCTGTAATTAATGCGCTAAAATACATTCTGGAATGTTCTTTTTGACAGCGTTTGGGTGGGGGTCCTAACGCCAGCCCCCGTTCCTGCACAGATGTCGTATGTCTTACAACAGTAGACATTGGATGTTTTCCACATCCCATCCAGCTGTTAGCTTTCGCACTTGATTTTCTTCGAAGTCCAGCACATGGTACTGGAAAGGGCAGAAAATAGTGAGGGAGGATTTGCTGATGTGAACATTTTCCTTATCTCTTCCCAAGCTCAAAAAGGTGGAACTACCTCTGATCAGTGGAAGGCTTACATATGATTTGAATAGAGGTATTTAAATTTTGGATTTGGGGAAAACTGAAAGAGTGGAATCTGAATCTAAGGCCGCAAGTGCTCTTTAGAGTCAACGACTTACCTAACAGATGAAACTAACTCAGATTCGAGAATTACTTGAGTGAGAAAAGGAGCGAGTGTTTGAAGACTATCAGATGCAAGAAGAGCAGAAAATAGTAGGGAAGATTTGATGATGCGAACAGGCTCCTTATTCTTTCCCAAGTTTAAAAACTGAAACTGACTCAGATTCGTGAAGTGCTTGAATGAGATTTGAGTAGGGGTATTTAAATTTTGGACTTAGAGAAGAACTGAAGGAGTAGAATCTGGATCTGAAGCCACAAGGGCTTCTTAGAGTCGGCGACTTACTCGAAGGGTGAAACGATCTCAGATTCGAGTATTACTTGAGTGAGAAAAAGAGTGAGTGTTTGGGAATTATCAGTCTCAAGAAATGCAGAAAAGGGGAGTGGGATTTGATGATGCGAACATTTTCCCTACCAACTGTGAGTGCTATAGGCGGATACTTAGCATCAAATGGACGAATAAGGTAAGAAATGAGGAAGTAATTAACAGAGTAGGAGGTAAAATGGATATTCAGAATTGTCTGAAGAGAAGGAGAGATAAACTAACAGGGCATAATTTCAGTCACCCAGGAATAATATCACTGCTGCTAGAAGGAAGAGTGGAAGGAAATAATTGGGTAGGGGTCGACAAAGATTCCAGTATGTTCAACAGATAATGAAGGATGTGAAATGTAAGTGTTATTACGAAATGAAAGAACTTGCACAAGATAGAGAGAAATGAAGAGCTGCATCAAACCGGTCGTAGGACTGATAACCACCTTATGATCATCATCACTCTGAAGTTTAAAAAGGTGAAACTAATTTATATACGAAAAATGCTTGAGCGGGATTTGAGTACGGGTATTCAGATTTTGGACTCGGGGGAAAACTGAAAGAGTGCAATCTGTATCTGGGGAAGAAGATGAACCTCAAAGTGGAGGACTTACCAAAAAAGCAATACGAACTCAGATTCGAGTATTACTTGAGTGAAGAAGAGGCAGGTGTTTGAAGACTTTTTGAGGAAGAACAGAAAATGGGGGGAGGGGAATCCGATGATACAAACATTTTCTTCGTCGATCAAACACGACTTGGTGATGAAATTCTTGGTATGCAAAACGTAAGGGACCCGGTCCATAAATTAAAAAAAAATTTCAGTGATGTTTGCCCATAAGGTCACAATAGGTCGAAAGGCCCGGTACGCATCTGCATCTCCACATTCCCAGCCAGGCAAGGTAAAAGTGGCTCAAATTCGAGAAATTCAGGAGTGAGATTTTAGGAGGTCCTCAAACAACCGTCCACATTCCACTCTTTCAGGTTTTTTTTTAATCCAAGACTTAGATACCGCTACTTAAATCTTACGCAAGCATTTTTCGGATCTGAGTTAGTTTCAACTAGAACTTGGAGGAGGTCAGGAAAAGGTTTGTATCATCAAATCCTCCCCCACTATTTTCTGCTCTTTCCATCGGTGTATGGTAGGGGGATGTTAGTTTCTGCTACAGCACATACAGGGGTGGATTAACCCTTTCTGGCGTAGGAAGGAAGATCAAAATTGGTACCCTCAGCGAGCTCTATCGGCGCGCACACGTCTGCGTTTGTACTGAAAAAAAATTTTCGCCCCCTGATGGCGCCCTTCTTTTTGCCCCGCCCTAAGCAAATGCCTCCCGTGCTTACGTGTTAATCCGCTCCTGAGCACATATCCCGTCATCATCTTATTGCTGTGATAAATGCGCACAAATACATTTTGAAGCCTCTTTTTGACAGCGTTGGGGATTCTGACCTGCCCCCTCCATCTGGTTCTTACACCGATGGCTCTCCCCGTACTAATGTGCTAGACTTGGGGAAAAAATCATTTACAGAGACTAATAGTCGGACTCCATTTGGAAGAAATTAAATGTCATTGCAGACTTGCGACAATGGGTGTAGCCAGCGAGGGGCAAGGGGTGCAATAGCCTCCCCTCTGGATTTTGAAAAAAAATTATGTTCTGGTGCTCACAAGATTATTTTATAATATTTAAAGCCAACTGAATAAAATTCACAGAAAATAGGCCTAGACGCTAGACAACGAAAATGTGTAACTGGCCCCCACCGATAGCTTATAATTCTACCTTTTTGCCCCTCCCTGGAAAAAGTTCTAGCTACGCCTATGCTTGCGACTAAATAAAATGTCCGACTTGGCTTTTTTTTGGTGGTTGGGGGGAGGGGGCAAAGTCCTCCATGAAAACGTTAAACTCGAGAATGGAAAAAGTATACAACAAATTTTGACGTCAGTTTTTAAATATAACAAAAAAGAAAGTAAATATGATAAGTAATAATGAGAAGGGTATAATTTTGGCACCAAAATAGATGGAAGACGACCATTCGAATTTTCAAAGAGAGGGATTTTTGACCGCTCCTAAGAACCGTGATAGCTTTGATTCTACCCCCCCCCCATATTTTCCATAAGTCGGCGTCTATGTAATTACCTATGGTATTTACCTACATCACACCAGTGCAATGTTTTATCCCGTAGTGTACTCTTTTGGCTGTTCTATGTGGTTAACTTTCGTACTTAGGAGATGAATTTTCTTCGCGGTGAATTTCCCGCGGTTAGTTACTACGTTCAATGTCGCGCGATGAATTTCGCCCGGTTAATTTTCCTGCCCCCCAACCAGCTCATCCAGCATTTTTGCATTTCCTCTTTTCGTTCGCTTATTAACACAGATGGTTTCGAGGTTTCTCGTCAATTTTGATCCCATAATTTTCCCAATGCAGTCCCCTGAATACCCCTTTCAATACAGCGTTAAATAAGTTAGGAGACAGAGGGTCGTCCTGTTTCAACCCCCCCCCCTCGTGTAACAACAAATTTTCTGGGATTTGCACGATTTTATGTTCGTTACCTATGCATTTGACGGACAAGAAAACTTTTTCTTTTTGCTTGTTGATTTAAAAATGATGTACACCTTGAAAGAAAGCCCTCTAAAGCCACTGCGGGGAAAGGATTCGTATTAAACAAGGATTGGAGGACTGGAGCCCTGTCTCTGTGGCCTAAGGATTTGCAGAGCGCACGTGCTCAGATTTTCAGATTCAACAATGTGTTTCAAGCAAGGAAGTGAACAGCTGCACGAATGTGTTTAGCTGAGGTGATAATATAAGTGCGATGAGATGGTGCCGATGAGGGCAAATGATGAGTAGAATGGGATACGGGCAATGCATGTCCGAAGGCAACACTGAAACTGAATACTGAGAAGAGCAAGCGACGGATGATGCCGACATCGAAGATCAAAACTATCTTCGTAAACTGAACTGGTATTACAAGTGGTGAGTGGAGTGAGAGGAGAGCGTTGTGTGGAGTACAGACTGTGTAGATTAAAGTGACACGCGGCATCGCATCGCATCGCATCGGCTCAACGCAAACGTCAAACGGTCTTCCATCGTCGGCAACTCGGCATTACACTTTGATATTTGTTTCAACAATAGGGCACTTTAGCGGTCGGCGTTTCTCAAAGAAACAGACACTATTCCCTCATCTTGATGTTTCATCTGTCCGCACAGGCACGGATGGCGATGGCGTCTTTAAAAATTTACCGTCATAATGCAATCTATAGAAAAACTATTCGCGTTTGAACGGACGCCGCCGTGAATTTTTTCAAACGTTAATGCTTATTTAGGTTAATGTGATTATTGTCGAATGTCGTCGCCCTCTTCGTCGCTGTGTCTTCGCGGTTCGCGTGATCTTCTTTGTCGCATGCAACGAAAATTAGAAGCTGTTTTTAACTTCCACGCCACGCCGTCGCATGTGTCAGCAAGCAGAGAAACCGCGATCACGTTCGGCCCCCAGTGCCCATTGCGTGCACTCGTTTTTTGCTTCCATCTCTAGTCGAAAAAAGCCAACAGTCCTGGTTTTGGGAGCAGGCCTAAACCAAAGGGAAGCAAATGGGGTTATCGCCTCCCCTGTAGGGCCGTACTGAAAAAGAGGATGGCAGTTGACTAGTTTAGATTTGACCCTCAGTTGACAGAGACGAATCCTCGGCGAAGTCAAATCGACACTTGATCGTTGGTAAAATCGACGATGGTGAGGTGTATGGCGAAGCACGCACGCCAAATTAGCCCCCCGATACTGCACCCCCTAACCTGGGGTTACCCCGATTGGGTATACGTCAAGATAGAGGGGGGAGGGTCAAGGTAGGTTGGCAAAATATTAAAATTGATGACCGTTCTGTTTTTCTTGCTTATCGATTTCAAAACTGTTCGCTAAATTAGATCCTCAGTTGATAAGATTTGCATTTTTGATTGCCTACAAACTATATTTTCCCTCCCCTCCTTGACTAAAAACGTTCCTTTTCGTCCCTGGCCCTTGGTGACTTATCTCGCTCCTTTGTTAGGCATCAGTGATCAGCAGTGCTCCTTCCCAGATGTGGTACAATTGTATCCCATGTAGTACATTTTACGTTCAGTGGTACAATTTGTGGTACAACTGTGGTACAGTTTCAATTTTTTGGACTAAATTTGCACTGGAAGATTTTTGAATGTAAAGTTGTGATATCTGGTAACACTGATTGCAATAGGGTTCATTTTATTCCGGTCTATTCTAAATGTTGAGAAAATCGCAAATCAAGTTTTCAATGACTGTAAAGCTGCGTCTGATATAAAGTACCCTATTCACTCTCGAATTTCATATTCCTTTTATAGTTACAAAGCCTAGCTAGATTTCGTTACGCAAACGGACCGAAAATATTATTCAAAAGAGGCCTTAAATTTTGGTTTTTAACGCTGTTTTCCAAGTGACTAGAAAATTCACTAGTATTCTGAGCATCACCCCACCTGTCTCCGGCTTTGTCTAATGATGCATTTGCCTTTTATAAACTCTCCTTCGCAAATGTAGATAAGGGTGAATGAAAGGGATTTCTGAGATTTTGGAGGAAGAGTAATTAATCCACAAAATTTGAAAAAATCTAAAGACCGCATAATAATTATTATCACGTTACGAAAGAGTCTGTTGTTTTCAAATATATGACTTTATATTGTACCGTGGTCGATACTCTTAAATTGGAGCCTCTTCCGCCTCCCTTGGTGCCATAATTTTCCAGATCCTAACCACTTTTTTACTTTCATAGCGTTTATCGTTAGATATGCTGCAGCTTTTTCACCTGGGTTCCAGAATTCATTTTAATAGTTATTTTCCCTCCCCCTACACCATTCAGGCTCCACGAGTGAGACTAATTCCGGTTACTCTAGTTTTCCCCAAGTTCCAAATTCTTTACGAGAATCTAAAGTCAATTTTTTTGACAGGATAGCCAACCAAGCTCTGAGTCGCTGATTTCGAATATCGCCACAGATTTTTATCCGACCCCTTCTAGAGAGCACTGCCGTAATACGAATTCAGCTTCTTCGGCGAAAAATTGCGCGAAGTATCGAAATAGGAATGGTTTTGTGTTGCTGATTTCGAGTATCGCTTCCGATTTTTAATCTGGACCAAATTTAAGCTCCCGTACTTTTTCAATTGAGAAATTTTTACAGCGTTATTTTCTATTAGCAACACTTTGAATAAATAAAACTGTATTTTTACCTTATTCGGTGGCTTTAATTATGTAGGGTGAATTCCGAGTCAACCGTTGCTTGTCCTATGCTCTTGCTATCTCATTGGTCGCACCAGGAAGGACAGGATCCAAAAATTACCCCTTAAATCGAATACAGCGACCTCGAAAACCTATAAACCAATTTTCGAATTTTATTATTTCACCCCCCCCCCTCCTCCTTCACGCACGGCATTAAGTCACACGAAAAAAATCTGTGAAGTTGTTAATTGACATCGTACCTCGCTGCACCCCATAGAGCGCGTTTTCATTTCCATCATTAAATTTTTACACCTCCTCTGCCACAGCTTCATAAGCACACGGTAGTAAAAACAGTTTGTGGAGTGATTGACGATATTCGCCGCTTACGATGTTCGAAAAAATTTGACCCTCCCTCCCCTTGCATGTGTAATTTGTATTTGAAGAGTCTGGAAAACTGGGAAAATTGGCCTGGAAAACCTGGAAAAGTCAGGGAAAATCTTTTCCGGACAAGAATGGGCACCCTGAACAAGAAAACTATTGAGGTCGGACACTAGCGAACCTCGTATCGTATATTTCTACTTCGTTATGACCCGATCTGCGAGGGTTGACATAATTTTGACCGGCGTCAATTTTGACATTTTGACAATCATCTAACCAATCAGAGCACTCTGACATATTTTTGACTTCTTGACACACTTTTGACCGATCAGTTCTACTACACAAGTGGGCGGAGCCTACGTGATTGTCAAGGACCGACACTATTTTGACTCAAACAGAGTGTCAAGAGTGTCGTTTGACGCTGATTTTGCAGATCGGGGAGTTATCCAGAAGAGTCAGAAAACTACACGCATCAAAAAACTTAAAAATAAGGATTTCCAGTTTCTTCTGTTTTTAGAATTAAGAAAAATGAATTATTCAGTAAATTGAAAGCGTGCAAACAGACCTATAAACAGTCAGGGAATGAGATCGAAAGAAATATAAATGTAATATTTTGGGTTATGGTCGTTAAGATCGCTAGTGATAGCATATTTATGGTTTGGAAGCTCAAAAATAATGATAAAACCTGGAATAAAATAACATAATTGAAAACTAAACATAGCTAAAGGAAATTCGCATGATTTTAAACGACAGACTTACAAATTTTAAGCTTTATGGCAATATAAAATCATTACATTCAATAGGCACTAAAACTTGTAGTTCCCAAAATTGGTAGCCCTGCGTACTGAAAAGGTGACCATGTACAATTTTTCATAAGATTACAGCAAACTTTAAACATCTTTAAATCAATTAGAAATTGATTTAAAAAGAATCTCGTCCTACATTTTATTGTATTGTTACTAAACAATAGCATTATAGTCAACGCAAGTGGGTGGAATAATTTTCGGCCGTTTTTTGCTCTCCTAAGGATAGCAGTATTTCCATTTAAAAGTATCCAGAATCACTCTTTCAGTTTCACCTGCGCAGGTGATTTTGTAGCGCTCTCTAGTACAGGTTTAGACGCCTATTATCGTGAAATGTGGTATAATTTTTTCCTCTTAGTGGAACATTTTTGAAAGTTTCATCTGGGAACACTGGTGATCAGTGGCGCTGGAAAGTTGTGATGCAGGCTGCGAAGTATTGTTTGAGTTTCCGGCCAAAAGTATCGTAAACTTTCCTAAACTTTTTTCTTTTGTTTGTCAGCTTTCAAGTTTGTAACATTTTGCACCAGGAAACCCCTTCCGTGCTGGCTTTTCGTTTGTCAACTTTAATTAATACAATTCATTTCTGAACCCGGAAACGTGTTCGCCTTATTATAACTCTAGATTTTCAGCTTGTTATTTTCACAGTACAGTAGACTCTCGATTATCCGCCTGAAATGGGGCTGAAGGTAGAGCGGATAACAAAAAGGGCGGATGACCTAAAAACATGTAATTTTGATTCAGAAACATTGAGAATTGGGGAAAATAATTTTTATTGAATCAGGTACATTCGGTGGTAAGTTATTTTATATAAAAAAGAAAAATTTTGAAAAAACGGCATTTTTGGGTCCTTTGGTAAATGAAGGGGAAGAAAAACAATGCTTGTACAGAAAAAAACTAGAAAGGATTCATAACTGTTGTTCTTTAAACATTAGCGATTTTTCCAGCACTGAAAAAGCATTTTCAGGATCCATAATACGAGTATGTACTGACGCTTTTCTTACCAGTACATCATCATCATCATCATCATTAGCTGTGGTAAGGACTAAGGTTGTGCTTTTAGTTCGGACTATCCACCCTTGGTTAGGCGGATAACCCGGAAAGGAGGGTAGATAATCGGGGGCGGGAGGGGATAAACCAATGGCGGAGAATCGGGAGTCTACTGCATACAGTGCCTCTAATTAATGAGAAACTAAAGTTAGTCATGTGCATGGACAATTGCCTATGTTATTGTTTAAAGGGGCAAATTTTTTAGGAAACTCGTTTTTTTTTCCAACTTACCTTAATCACAGTATAGATAATTTCAATTAAAATAGTGTTGGTAGTCGCAACAGACATGTGTACTTTTTCCTCTCCTCATGTCATCCGTCTCCTTCTTTTCCCTCGCTCTTTCTCCAATCCTTTGTGTGTATGTAAGTATGAACGTTTACTATTGCCTCCCCCCGCTTTAATTGGTTTATGACAAAAAATCATCACATAATTTTCTACCTAATGAGATTTCATAGATAATACATGTATGTTTCAGCTACACCGGACGCCCTTCCTGGACGTAAGCCTCCATAAAAGCCCTCGATGCCTGCCTATTTGCCACCGCTCTGTGCCATAATGTTCCCACCTTCGCTGTGATCTCCTGTTTCCGCCTCTTTCCCGGCCTTCCCCTCTTTCTAACCTTCCCATATGGAAACCACTCAGTGACTCTTTTGACCCATCTGTTGTCGTTGCTCTTTCTGGCTATATGACCTGCGAATTTCATTTTTAATTTTCTCGTCGTTTTGCTAACATATTGTGAGCCCGTCCTCTCTTTTACCACTTGATTCGTCACTTTATCTTGTCTCCTTACTTCCAGTATATATGCTCCTTTCCATAGCCTTCTGAGTAGATCAAAGTTTCTGTTCTTGACTTTTCAAGAACTAGGTTTGAGCACCGTATAGTTATCTAAGTCATCTAAAGTCATATTTTTTCGCTGTATTTCATCTAAAAATTCTTATTCTATCAAATAGTTAGGGTAAAACTGCTCAAATAACATGCAGACGTAGCTAATGTGTAAAAATAGTCAGCTAGTATGAATGAAATAGAAAGAAAGAATAGGATTGGTGTTCTAAATGCAATATAAAGTAGGGAACCAACAGAAAAGTAAGCGATCAGAGTGAGCAAAAATTTTTAGAAGCTACTGAAAAACTGGATAAAGGTCATATAAAGTCATCTTTTTTTACTTATCAATTCTAGTAGACACCTTAGGAATGGACTATACTCTTACTGGTAAGATGATTCAATTCATGGACCTTGGGTTGCACTCTCATTGGTAAATAGTGGTTGAATAATAAAATTCTATTGGCTGACTCCTTTCCTGCCGGAAAATGCGTGGTCCTGTTGTAGCTGTAATTTTTGGAACCAGTTTCCGAAGTATAAACAGTGATTTTATGTGTATTTCACCGACGTGATGCAACCGGCTTATTCTAGTACAGGTGATAAATGAGAAATAGAAACATTTTGGGGGCTGAAAGCGGATTTTGTTGAAAAATTTCAGGCTAGGTGTCAGAAACAACATATTATGTGTATTAAAAATACCGCCCCCAAAAAGCTGTGCTAACTTTTCTGTGGCATGTCTTAGTCTCCCCAAATCAGTTTTTTGCAAATATTTCAAGAAGTTGAAATCCTAGAAAAAACTCTTTCGAAATTATCAACTCCTACAAGAAAGTGTATGATAAAAATAATTTTAACCCTCTGGTTGGCCGAGTGGACGGAATCCGGAGGTCCCAATTTCGAGCCCACGTAGCAACTCGCCACATTTCGAGCTCGGCCGGGTTTTCGGCAAGATGAGAAGAGGGCTGAGACAGCCTGTAACAGCTTCCCCGATGTCTCTGAGGTAATGCTTGAAAGGGTGGGTTCCAGGGCTCGGGTTGACAGTAAATTAGAAAAGAGAACCCTCACCAAGAATCTAATAGCTCTTGTGTGTACTTTTTTGCCCTGTTTCGAGGGTTCCCCATTCCAAACTTACTTGGTGGCAGGATGCCAATAAGTATGTAGCGAAACTTCCCGAAAAGCTTGATATCCCGCCCAAATTTCGGGATAAGATCCAAAGAAGAGTGAACTTCCTCTAAGGATCTCACCTGTGGGAAATTGCCGACAGTAGATTGCTAACGAAGGGGGCTAATAACTCCCGCAAGGGAACATTCGGCCTACTAGCACCATACTTATATGAGTGTATAACCACTAACCACCACCAAGCCCCACGGGGTCTGGGCGAGTCCACTGTAACCCATGCCCTCAGCGTACTTCCGTTGCGAAAAAGTGCTGAAGACCTAAGCCATCCGAATAGACGTGAACTATTTGGGAACCCCCTCTTTATGTCCCTCAATGAAAAGAGGTGGGTCCACCAAAGGGAAAACTAATTTTGAAAAAGTCCAGAGATGCCACGTACCAAAATGAAATACTAAGCCCAGTTGTGCGTCTGTGCACATATAGAAAGAGATAAAGTTGTTTCAAGTCCACTTCACTGAAATTATGAAATCATGTCAGGCTGCCCAGATCATACTCTTTTTAAAGGGAAATACTCTTTTCATACTACATATAAAAAAAGAGAACTCTATCTTTTCCCCAAAAATGTCAAGAGGTACTCTTTTGTTACGCTGAAGTTGATACTACTAAATGACCATATAAATGATGACTGATAGCGTGATAGCGAAGGCCAAAATTCGCTCTAGAGCTATTTGTAGCTGTAAATTTTTTTGAACTTTTCACTTTTTTAAAGATTAATTGACGTGTTCACTTCTGAGTACTCGAACGCAGGGACGTACGAAGAGTGTGAAAGTCCCAACTGATTCAACTCAAAATTCCCAAGTATCAAAGAAGAAGAAAAACTTTTGACTTGTTGAATTTTCTTTACTTCATAACTCAAATTTCCCAAGTATTCTCGCTCTACACTCTACAGTCAACAAAATCAAAATGTCACGTGTCACGACACGTCTGTTTCACTCTAGGTTGTGGCATTGTGATTTTATTTTTCAAGTTTGTCAAAGCACATTGAGCTACCACAGGGCCAAAAAAAATGAAAAAATTATTACATGTGATATGTACAAAGATGGAATACATACAAAAGGCACTCAAATATCTATTTCAAGATTATCGTAAAAAAGATTAAAGCAGATGAAAAGAAATTTAAGCGTGAACATTTTTCCAGTCCATTTTTCTTTAACAAACAATACTTGACTAGATTCAGGGAGTGAAAAAAGGAAAAAGGAGAAGAGTAGGCGAGAATAATTTATAACATAAGCCAGACCCGTACCGATCGGGGGGGGGGGGGTAACCCCCCCCCCCCCCATTGGCTAAATTTTCTTCATATACATGTGGGCAGTTGGATAAATTTGGGGTATTTGTAGCCTCCATAAATCGCAATGCCCCTCACTTAAATCCTGAGTACAGCCCTAACATAGTCCAGAAATACTCCTGAAGCGAGATGCGAGTTTGCTGGAAAACATTTTTGAACGACCTGTAGTACTTACTCTTTTCTATGTATTAAAAAATATCTGGCCAGCCTGTCATGTCGAACAGAAAATCAACAATACGTGTATTCTATTTAGGAAATTGCACTAAACCATGGGCATGAGACTCCTTCCCTAGAAAAAAGAAAATCACTGGGTCCTTAGGACCGAGAAGAATACACGAAAGGAATATTGTCCCTTCTTCACTTGAAGGCGATGTGAAACAATAGCGACTAAAATTACATTTTGGCTTTCATACTTATGCTTTTGGATGGCCGGTGAAGACACGTGGGATTATCATGAAATTAAAAAATAAGGCAAATGTGAACCAGAACCATCACCATATGACAAAACAAAACACTAAAACAAAATGAGGTGACTTCATCATTAACAAACACCGTCATCCGTGGTGCAGGCCCGATGCATGCAAGTTGATGGGAGCCCCAGGACCCTTTTTCGGACAAATTAACTTACGTGTGGTGTTGTCGCCAAGAATACGAAAACTCTGATCACTTTCACCAGCCGACCAACGGGATTAATGGATTACGTCGGCCGAACCTTCTTCGTTACTTTCGAAACTTTTACCCGATCTATAACGACTTAGCTCTCCTTTCCTACGAAATTTTGGGGTCCATCCGTGACCATGGCATAAAACGCGGAACTGGTCGAGTCCCCTGCCACTCCTCGGACCAGTTTCAGTCCAGGTCATAATGTGGTACAGGTAAGCGACAAATATCGGAGACATATTCTCTCCGTGATTCGTATCCAAAATAACCTTGACACATTTCGTATGCCAGTGTGGACGGGGTTGACTACGTACTACCCCGTGCGTCTAGTTCCCTATTTCTAAAACCGTGGCCCCCAAAAAAATCACCCATTGGACTCCCATACAAAGCTGATAGGGGATAACGTCCTCTTCACTGGTACCGACTGTCTGAAAAACCCGCCGGGTGCCCTTGAAAGGTGGATCGAGGGAGGGGAGAACAGGTGTAAACTTATGAGTGAGGATCGGCAACCGCTGACTCAAATAATAGCCGACACATCGCAATTAAACCATCATACAATTAAGAACTGAGCATCACATCAACTGCAGTACACTCGGTTGCAGACTCGACTCGGACATTGTACGAAACAGAGCTATAACTACAGCACTCGGTGATAAAGAGTCATAAGTCGGAAAGTAGCAGCCATAAACAAGGCTGCCAACTTAACATTCACTCCTGCGTACTACGACCCGGATTTAGTTAAGAATAATCTTACAACTACGAATGGCGAGATTCCGTTTTCTTCTTATCAGACTCTGTTTCTCCCGTACCCTCCGTACCTTCTGTCACATCCGGACCACTTTCGGTCAACCTTACGATCTCCCTCCATTTCCTGGCCAGGAACACTCACGTTTGCCCTGGTGCCATTTTGTAATGTCTGGGATGTCTGAGTGTGTGGCTCTTGTTTACCTAGCTCCCTCCATCCCAGCCAACGGTAAACGTAACTGGTTGCGTAACTTTTGTTTATATTCGCTCGATCCTTCTTACTTTTAGGCTAACTATGCGGTCTATACTCAACTTCAAGTATACTATTTTAAAGGAAATTTGACGAGCAATATTTTTTATCTGAAAATTTTTTTTCTAGGACTTCAACTTTTTGAAATGTTTGTAAAATACTGATTTTGGGGCCTACAACGTGCCACAGAAAAGTTAGCACAGGAATTTTTAATATGTTGTTTCTGACATATAGCCTGACATTTTTCAACAAAATCCATTTTTTGTCCCCAAAATTAATTTCTCTGTTCACCTTTTTTTTTGTGCAGATATCGCCTGTACTATTCTCGCACCGTCCTGCTTGCTTTTTTTTTGGGGGTGGGGGTGGGGTGGAGAGGGGCAAATTTAACTGACGGCTTATTGTAGGCTTACGACTATGAAATAGTCACTTGTTTCCCGCGAAATTTATAAAAGAGAAATTGAACGAATTGCTTGATCTGAGATGGGTCATTTTGTTTTCGGGTTCAGTGGCGTAGCCAGGGTCGTCTGGATTGCTCCCCTTTGCGATTTTATCAGATAATAGTTTTTCTAATTTTAACACTGCCGCTAACACTCCTTCCCCGTTTGGTCAAGACCAGACCCCCATCGAAAACTAGGCTGGCTCCGCCACCGGTAGGGTTCAACTCATTTTGAAGATCTCTGAGCGCCACTGGTGTATAGCCAAATTGTAACAGCCGTTTTCTTCTTCGCCAAGATGAATAATTAAAGAACGGTTGAAATCCGGCAAGTTATTTGCGAAAATAAATTATTGCGGTGCTAAAACTTTCTTCTAACCCGAAAAATCAACGACAAAATGACCTCACGAGGTCGTTCGTTTTTTGCAGGTTATAATTCTGACGACAGTTGGTTACATCGTTTCTACCACTCCATCGTCGGCAGCATAAAACTCAAAGAAAGCAATTACGTTGATACCTTTTGGGAGTAGCTGATGCAAAATTTTACATATGTTTCTTAACGGAACCATTTCACGTTATTACTTTGCCTCTAAAAAAATTAATTTCTCATTGACGTGAAAAGATTTAATTAACAAAATTAATAAACTATATCGTAACTCTTTGTGCGAGTTGAGAAATTAAATTAAGTTACAGAGTAATGTCCGGAGAATAAAACGCTTGAGGGAGAATTTCAAACGCTACAAATGGTTAGGAAAAAAAAAGAGAAAAAAAAAGAGGTAGGTAGCGTTTTATTTTTTATTTTCTTACGTATTAGTAACTACGTAATCCGAAGCGAAGTGGAAACGATTCGAGCGTGTTATTAATTTGTTATTAACGGAGTCGGTGCCGAGTGTACCCAGTAATTTACTATCATTAAGGGCAGACTGTTAAATATTGGTTAAGTTTCCCTCACGGGAATGTATACCTACTCTAAATTTTACATTATATGCAATCGACGAGTTCAGTCTTCAGTTTCGTTCTATAGTCCATAGTCGTTACGAACACGATCGATATTCTGTTACTTTTTCATCTACTGGGTGATTTCCAGTATTATAACTTATGAAGGGTTTACTTTTTCTCAAGTGCGAAATGATTTCCTTATTTACACCCCCGACACTATTTAAACAGCTTTGTGGTTTGTATGGGCCCAGTATGGAACATAGTTGTACGCGAACTGGCTTACAAAATCAGTAAATTTATTATTGCCTTATCCTCATTGGGAAATTTTGGAATATGTACGAAAAAGTCCAAAGGATAGTTGCAGGGAGACGAAAAACTTCTCACCCGATGGAAAGCTAAGTAGTGATGTGGTTGTATGCAAATCTACATCTTTCCGTTCGCTAAGCAAAACGGGAGAAAACTGTAGTTTATCTAACAGGGCTTGAATTCAGTGCTGGAAACATTACGTACAAAACTGAAAAGCAGATAAAAATTACAAACGGCCCAAAACAAAGTGCTCATAACTGACTGACAGCTCAAAACTGATGAATAATTTGTAAAACTGGGTGGCATTCCCAGTGTATCCCTGTTTCATTGCTAACATCTTGGTCGGTTGGAGGCAAACGTTGAGGGCCGACGTGCACCAGGTGGAAAAGTCCACGTTTAAAAAAATTCAATTTTTTAAAACTTATCGGTATTTATTCGATGTTTTTTGTGTTCCGTTTTCTTGGGGGGAGGGGGGGGGGTCGTACTTGCTCCACGTGAGAAAATGAATGATTGCCGGCTCTGAAGGTTATCAATCTTACGACCGGTTTGATGCTACTCTCCATTTCTCCCTATATTTTGCGAGTTCTTTTATTTTCAACCCTGTCGAGAGGGAGGGGGGGAAATACCCCGGGCCCGGACTTTCAGGAGGGCCCGATATTTTTAAAAGACCTGAATTTCAACGCTTACGGTTACATCATACTCTACATCAAATCAGCAATCACTCCTTACACCATGAAAGGAACCTCTTATCCCGTAGCTTATAGTTTTTCCCATCTGACAAAAGATAAAAATGAACTGGAAGGAAGGGGGACCGCGGAAATGCCCCCCAGGCTCCCTTTTTCTCTCTACGCGGCTGTTCATTTCTAAATAACTCTTACATTTGACATCCTCGATTATCTGTTGAATATACTGGAATCGTTCCCGCCCTACCCAATTCTTTCCTTCCATTTTTCCTTCTAGTAGCAGGATATTATTTTTGAGTGCCTCAAGGTATGCCTTATTAGTTTATCTCTCCTTCAGACAATTTCAAATATCTATTTTACCTCCTACTCTGTTAGGTATTTACTAATTTCTTACCTTATCCGTGAGAACGGCGCGGACTAAGACACTGGAATTATCGTCTGGGCCAACCGAACCTTCAAGCCCCAAAACCAGGACGCAGGAGGATATGGGAGATGGCGGGGATGATGGACAAATGCTTTGGAATGCTGAAGAATAGAATCGCGATGAAGCACTTCTTTGACTAATCACTCATTTTGTCCACAAATGTCTCTTAGTTCAGTTTTGCTTAACAGCGTCCAACTGAAACATTTTGGCTACAATCCAACTACCTTACTGCGTGTACGAATATTTCACGCAAATCTGAATTAGTAGTGGTGTTGGCCACTGGCAGTAGAACCTATGACAATACTGCCGCAGTCACGGACGTACTACCGAAGAGTTCTGCCTTGGGGGGGGGGGCAAAAATTGTGAAAGTCTCAACTGACTCAACTCAAAATTCCCAAGTATCAAAGCAAAAAAAAGAGCCTTTTGACTTGCTGGATTTTTCCAACTGACTCAACTCAAAATTCCAAAATATCACAGGGAAAAAAACCTTTTGACTTGTTCGATTTTCCCAAATCCGCCTGACCGAAATTGTAAATTTTCCCAACTGCTGAGTGAAAAATTCCTACAAGAGGGTAAGTTGCCCCTCTGACCCCCTATCAGTATGTCCCTGACCGCAGCCTTATTCATAGGATGCGGATATTATAGTAATTTTTATTGCCAGTTTACTTACCTTCATGTCTCCTCAGTCGATTAACATAATTTTCTATTGAAGATTATAACATTCAATATAAAGCGTAAGTTTCCTATCTTAGTATTGTGTTCCCTCCCCTCTCTCTCTCTCTCTCTCTCTCTGAAAATCTCAGACTTGTTGAGAATATTTTACCATTAGGAACTGAAACTAGAATAGTGTGGCATGGGTTTACGTAATTTTTCGTAGTTTATTCCAAGGCTTTACGAGCGAGAGGGAAGGAGGGTTCCTCTGGGTCTGAGCTTTTTTAGAGGACTTAGAGGGCCTGGATTTCTCCTGCGGGTGGGTTTTTCAAATGCCTGTATTATTTTCTCGATTTTATTCTATTTTCCTGGTTTTTATTCTACTCTATTCTTGCCTCCATACCCGGATTTCCTCTCGTCCTGTCTGTTCCACAATTTTTACCGCGTCTTAATTAATGAATTAGCCACATTTGACATAATCTGCCCTACTTAGAGAATTCTGACTGTGAAAAACCTATAAAAGACTTATATGTACTGCAATGACCATAAAAACTTGGTTGGTTAATCGAAGAATTTTACATAGTTTTTTGAAGGAAATACATCAATGTGTGTATAAATACACAGATGTTCGAAGTTAATACAATACCGAACGCGGAGTTAGGAAATGACAAGACAAAGTTTTTTCTTATATTTTTTATTTTATTAGGTAGGTATATATATTTTCCTTTTTTGAAGCAACCGCGCGGCATCACTTTGATCAGCCTTCCGTATCAAACGCAATCAGTTCCGACGAAAGTTAACCGCCAAACCATTACATTAAAAACATTGTGGTTCAACTTGGTCTTCGCTTCTATTTAGTGATTACCAAATCACGAGCTCTTCGTGCGTTCCCTGCCTTTTCGGGTCATACCCGAGACCATATTATATTATAGAAAAGTGACAATAATATCTTTATTTACTTATTTACACGATAAAAGTAACGGATAAAAATGTACATGCCTGCACTGCAGAAGGTACAATACGCCGAGGTACGATAATGCCGGTATTTTTCATTCGTGCGCTGATTTTCAATATAAAATACTTGATTGCGATCAGCGGTGTGAATTTTTATCTGGTACTCAGCAAGATGAAAGTATTTCAGACAAAAACAATAGGTATCACAATTACCTACCTGTGGCATGTAATCCAGTAATAGGTAACTGATAAGACGGGTTGGTAAGTAATGAAGTTAGAGACTCAATGTTTAAACTCAAAGTTCCAAGTCCACGTGGATAGTAACATTCGAGACTTAGAATCCTGAACACTGAATTGTTCTGCATCACTATTCATGTAAATAAGTAAAGTAAACATAAACGATGCGGTATACAGTATTTACCTACGTACACTATCTCCAGTACAGTATTGTAGATAAGCATACAAGGTAGCTACAAGTGTTTCAACTTTGAACATGATAACTAGAAGGTACACACAGTATTTCAAAGTCTAGATGTTTATGGTGGTGCACAACTAGGAAAGTGATGATGCTGCGCTGCTTCAATTTGAAAATCAGTTTGGTTTTTCAATAGGAAAATGTTGTGTGTCCGTTCGTATTTCAAAGTTGAAAGCTACCTAGCAGACTCACTCAGTTGGCAAAACTGAAATTATTCGTATAAGTAATAATAGATTTGTCCATCTACCCGTGGAATAAGTGTTGATATAGATATTGAGCTCGACGTTTTCTCGACATTTTAGCTGTTGCTTGGACATCATTATTTGACATCCCATTAGTCTGGAATTATATCATTTTAAATTAATTATAGTCAAATCGATATGTCCACATGTTTGTCACTGTCGAAGTTTGGATCAACAATTTAGTAAAGAATAATTGATATCGAATTTTGTGAAGAGAAACTGTTGGACAGTCAATATTATATTTCTTCTAGAAAAACTTGCAGATTGTTGATGTAACAGTCTTCAGTCTCTCAACTAGTAGGCTGCATCTCCCCACCTTTTTCTCTCCTGTGCTAATCTTTTCATTTCTGAAGATTTACACATGTTATCTATCATTATCTGCTCTTCATAGCTCATTCTTTGCTTTCTTTTCCAGTTCTTCCCCTTAACCATTTCCTCTAACAGTAACAGCAATAATATCTCTGGATGTCTTATATTATGAGATTGTTGATACAGAATATGTAATGGGAAAGCTTATTAGCGTCAAGTCGAATCAGAAACAGGAAAATTAAATGACTCATCAATAATGAAATCAAAGTCTATATGGAAATCGATATCGACTTCCTCATCGGCTCTTGAGTACCCAAATTGACAAAAAAATCGCGATGGCCAAGTTGATATATTGTACATAATTCGATATCGACTTTTCAATCGGGGTTGGACTAGCAAAAGACAATAAAAAATCGATATCGACAACAATATTGGTTTCAACTTCTGTATCGACTGTGTCTCACAAGTATATCACCCGTCACTTGATCAATGAGTATGAACTAACCTCAATAGTATCTGCCTAATTTCCCTCGCATTTTATTTTCCGGCTGGCGGTTGCACAAACATTTACTATCTCGCTGAGTTCTTCAAAAAAAAAAAATCATATTCTTGCTCAAACTACAGAGATGCCATAAACTATCAAGTACCCGTTTACATTGTTTCAGTGACCATATCCCTTACTTCTCCTTGGGGTGCCATATATCCATATCTTGGACGTCAGCAACCGAAGTAATTATGTCACACGGCTTGTAGGTAGAGTATTCTAAATAGTTTGTCATTGCCCCCTCTGTTGTTGAGTTAAGGTATTTCCTTTTCTATGCCGAAGCTGTGTGCGTACATGAATCATTACTAACTAAAACTCGCAAAGTTGAATAATCGACCCACAAGACACACACAATACACCATCTATTAATCCTTCAAATACTGGTGGTAACATGTGTGGCAGTATCTTTTTTCATCTCACTGACCGTTTCCTATGGCAAAATAGGATACAAAAGCATCCTCTTATTAATGCGTATGTTCACAGGTGAGATTAGTAGGGGTTGTTGACTGTCAAAAATGTTACGTTTGTCGGAACACTTAGAAAACTAAACTGTAATTTAAAAAAAAAAGCTTGCTTTGAATTAACACTGTTAGTCACATCCAACATTTATTTGCATGTTTACATATGTAAGCAAATTGCATGTCTACCTATGTAGTTATTTTATTAGTCGCATATTTAATTGTAGACATGTATCTGACTTCTACTTAGTTCGGTTTGGCTATTAGTTTCCGCAACTCATTTGATATCAAAATCCAGCACATAGTACCGGAAAGGGTAAAAAATAATTGGGGGGATTAGATGATGCGACCAGTTTCCTGACCCCCTTCCAAGTTCTAAGAGACGAAACTAATTCAGATTTGAGAAATATTAGAGTGAGATTTGAGGAGGGGTATCTAAATTTTGGACTTGGAAAAAAACTGAAAGAGTGGAATCAGAATTTGAGGTTGGAAAGTGATCCTTAATGTCGGGGATTTACCAAACATGTGGGACTAACTCAAATTTGGTGTTCGCATCATTACATCCCCTCCCCCCATTTTTTGCTAACTTCAGACTGATAGTCTTCAAACACCCGCCCCTTCCTCACTTAAATAATACTTGAATCTGAATGTATATTGCTTTTCTAGTAAGTCCTCGCCTCCAAGGTTCGCCCCTCCCTTCTCCGAAGATCCAAATTCTACTCCATTAATTTCCTCCAAGTCCAAAATTTGGATACCACTCCTCAGATCTTGCTCAACTACACTCCAAACATAAGTTTTAAAAAGTGATTTTTTGATTTCCAGATTTATTTTTGATTTCAAAAAATGACTTTCTCGATAAAATACTAATTTGGCTTGTGCTACTCTACTATATGCTAATGTCCCTTTTACTATTTTTTGTTATTTTACTCCCTGCTAAATATCAAAATTCGCTGACTCCGTCAATTTTTTCTGACCAATTCTTACATTTAATCTATCATGTTCACATGGATTACATACCATTACCTTAGTTTTATTTTTATTTATTTTCATACGAGATTCTACATTGAAAATCTCCATTCCATTTAAAATGTTTTCCAAGACAATAATTCTTTCAGCTAATAAGATAATGTCATTTGCAAACCTGAGCAGCTTTATTTGCTCTCCATGCAGGGACGTACCGATGAGGAGGGGGGAAGAAACTTACGACCCCCCCCTAGAAATCTTTCACACAGCAGTTGGGAAAATTTATCATTTCAGTCAGGCGAGTTGGAAAAATCCAACAAGTTGAAAGTTTTTTTTCCTTCTTTCTTTGCTTTGATACTTGGGAGTTGAGTTGAGAAGTTGGGAATGCCGAACAAGGCAAAAGGTTTTTCTTCTTTTACTTTGATACTTGGGAATTTTTAGTTGAGCCGGTTGGAAAAATCCAACAGGTCATTTTTCTTTCTTTTTTTTTTGCTTTGATACTTGGGAATTCTGAGTTGAGTCACAATTTTTACTCCCCCCCCCCGCCCCCAGAAAAAACTCTTCGGTGCGTCCCTGTCTCCATATAATATGGGTACACCTGCTTCAAATTTTTCTTTTGTTTCTTTTATAACTCACTCTATGCACAAATTAAACAACACTGGACGAAAGGAGCAACACTGCCTTACACCTTTTTTTTTATTATAACTTCCCCATTTTCTCCTTCTATTCTTAATGTAGCTTTCTGTCTTTTATATCAGATAACTTGCCTTTCTTTAAATTTTATTTCTATATTTTTTGGATATCAAGCATTTTATCCCATTTAACACTGTCAAAAGTTTTTTCAATATCAACGAATGCCATTCATATATCCTGCCCATTTTTGAGTGTCCTATCTACAATTAATCTCAAAGCTAGCATTGCTTCTCTGGTACCTCTACTTTTTCTGAATCCAAACTGATCATCTCCTAGTTTTTCCTCCAGGACTGTTAGACTGCTACCATGGGGGGGGGGCTCAGCCCCTCCTCGAAAAAATACGTGAAACGGCGGAAATATAGCATGGAAAACAATTTTCAATCAGTAATGTAATGACAAATGGAAGTCATAATCATCTAACTTCGCAGATTTTAACAGTATGTTTATTGTTCATTCTTTCATTGGCTTTATCGTTGATTGAAATACATTTCTTTTTCCTTTTTTAACAATTTTTTTACATTTACAGTTTCACTGTACTTAAATTTTGTAATCAGTGCGAATACAAAAAACTTGTTTTGCAGTAGTCAGTAGGTCAAATTTATTGAGCCCCCTCCCCCTCGAGATATTTCTTGGGAACACCACTGTCTGCATCTATTTTGTTCTAAATTCTCCTATAAATTATCCCAGTTGATATTTTTGACGCATGCGAAAGAAGACTAATTGTTCGATAATTTTCGCACCTATCTGCTCCTACTTTTTTGGTGTTTTTATAATAGCATCCTTTTTAAAATCCTCTGGCATTTCCCGTCTATCATAAATATACCAATTTGTACAATTTATGAAGCACATACGCATATTCTCATGAGTTTTGTAATAATTCAGCTGGTATCTCATCCGCTCCTGGAGCTTTCCTTTTCTTTAAATCTGTCAATGCTTCGTCAAATTCACATCTTAAAATTGAGTCTCCCCTCTCATCTTCTTCCAAATTTTCCTCCCTCTGCATTCTTATCTCTTAATTTCCATTATTACTATATATTTCTACATACTGTACCTACCTTTCCACTTTTCCTTCAGATCTGATCACTATTTCCTTTCATCCACTCCTCGTTGGCCTTTTTACACTCTTTCTTATTTATTTCATTCCTTAACCTTTGATAAGCTAATCTACCTTCCCTATCTTTTGCGTTCTTATATTTTCTTCGTTCATCCATCTGTCTGAGGAGTTTCTCTTTCATCCATGTTTTGTTATTCTTCTCTCTTAGTATTACCTAGATTTTCTTCTGCTGATTTTAATATTCCTACCTTTATTTTACCACATTCTTCCAACACACTTTTAATTTCCCGTGTTTTTCCATACAAAGTCCTCTTGATATTTCCCTTTAGTATTAATATTTTTCAACTTTTTCAAATTCCATCTTTTTACCACTTCTTTTTCACTAAGTCTCTTCAATTTAAGCCTGTATTTCATTACTACCAAGTTATGATCACTGTTAATATCGGCTCCCGGATAAGTTTTACAGTCTAATGTTTGATTTTTAAAGCGTTGTTTTGTTATAATCAATTTGATATCTACCTTCGTCACCTGTACCTACTCTTCCACGTATACCTTCTTTTATGATGATTTTTAAATTTAATATTTCCTGTAACTGAGTTATACTTTGCAAAAAACCGTATCAAGTGCTCATCTCTTTCATTCTTCACTTCTAATCCAAAATCCCCAACTGTATTCTACTCTCTTTTCCTTTACCAACCCTAGCATTCCAATCACCCATAATCATGATATTCTCTTCGCCTCCAACATGCTTCATAAGTTCTTCCAATTCTTCATATACCTCAATCTCTTCGTTCTCATGAGTATTAGTAGGCAAATACACTTGTATTGGCATGGATTTTTATTAAGAATAACTTTTCACTCTGTTGTTTGTAATATATTATAAATTTATTACCTATCTGTTTACTCATAACAACTCCAATGCCTGCTTGCCCTTTTATTCCTTTTGTATTTATTATTCTGAAGTCTCCTGACCAAAAATCATTCTCCTCTTTCCACCTTATTTCACTTATTCCAACTATTCCTAGGTCAAGCCTCTGCATGTCTCTCTTATAAGATTCTCTAATCTTCCAACTCAATTCAAACTTCTCACCTCACATTCTAATTTAATTCCGCCTTTCTTTTTTAAAATTTTCGATGATGATGCTCCCTCAAGTAGCTCTCCCCCCCTCCCGGACATCCGAATGGGAAGCTTTTTATGTCTGGAAAAATTATATTACACACCAAGAGTCAAAAGTGAGTGTTTACATGCAAGGGAAAGTTTGCGAATGAGTGTAGCGAGCGAGCAATTCCCAAGTTATGTAAACTCACTTTTGGCTCCTGTTTTGTAGGATATTTTTTACAATACATGATCAGAAAGGGAAAACATTGACCGCTTTCTCTTGTCAAAAAAGCAACACTGAAAAATTCAGCATACGCATTTTCCCAACTTATAGGAAACCTGCAGTTCGGATAGCGAATAATATCAGGACGCTACAGTGGCGTAGCCAAGGGGGGCGAAGGGGGCGAATGCCTCCCCCAATGCATTTGAAATTGAATATAAAATATGCAAGAATGAGCAATTTTTCGACTTTAAAACACGTTTTTCCAGAAAATTTTCGCTTGAGCAGTAATTTTACCTTCATTTTCATAAAATAGTCCTCTAATATCGGCGATTTTCAAAAAATACCTCAATATTCGACTTTCTCTCCCTTGAAAATCTTACTTTGCCTCCCCCTTGGGAAAATTCTGGCTACGCCACTGGGACGCTACTATTGCCATGATGACGTCGTAATAACATCCTCGGCATTAGTCGGCCATTCTCGGCATCCCTCAGTACTCTTGGTGTCGTCGCTCCGTTATGTCGGTTGATAAACGTGCCTGTATGTAAAAATGTGACTCATTTTCTTACATTGAGGCACGTTTACTTTACATTGAGGTTATATGTGTATCTGATTCGTCAATAAAAAGTGCTACTTTCTACTTGCAAAATACTAAAGTAAACATCGTCTTTCTAAGGTCATGTATTATAAAAAATTATATATCTGTTGGAACGCCATCATCAGTAATTAATATTTGAAAAAGCTACTACATGCCTGGAAAGAGATACTATTGTATTTCTTCACTGCTTTCAACAGGGTTATCCGTCGGAGTTTGCTTTCTCCTAGGTGCTTTTTGTCGCGATATTAACGATATAACCCCATAGTCTTTTTTTTTTTACGCTTAAGGTTTCACACCACGGCAAGGTATCACCCAAGAGAAGGGTTGCAAATTACATTAAAAACATACGTTCGCCTTTTACCCAGGGGGTTCACCTTTTAAGTGAACAGGAAGACTGGTGAATAACTACAGTATTATGCGCGAGATCTCCTAATCTATGAACTCCAAAATGAGCAAGAAGGTTCCACGCATACGCTGATATACTTAAAAGAGTTAAAAAGTAACTCCGAGTAAAGAAATTCATTAAAATGTACATACTTTTTTGTTCGACTTTTGCCCCAAGCCACCCTCTCGAATATTTGAAAAATTCTGGCTAGTTTTGGCTTCGATCAGAAGCCAAATTGGCTCAGTTTTGCCGGCTGGTCAAAGGACCGTTAAATCTGGCCGGTCGGCAACCCTGTTCGCGAGGATACAAATGGTGCACAGCTGTAAAAATGATGCCCCTGCGATTTAAAAATCGGATTGGTCTATGGTTTTTCGAATGAATTTTGAATTCCGAAGTTACGTTGGTTCGTTAATGAGTAAATAATATTGGGTAAGGACTTTTCAAAAACGCATCTGACATCTGACAACGGCGTAAAACCGGCCACGCACGGCTACGCACCGAATAATGGAAACAGTATATCGACTACGCTCAGCGTCTTGGGTATTCGGTTCTTCCTTGAAAAACAGGATTGTCTGTTATATTACCGACAAAAAAAAGCGCGATGAAGCAGAACTAGTTGGAAAGAGAGAGAGAAATTTGACAAAGAAAGAAATGAAAAGAGGAGGTAAGGACGATGATAATAAAACGTAGAAAAGAGAGAAAGAAAGACCAAAAAAAAAAAAGGTTCCAGAAGAGAAAAAAGAAAAGCAACTAGTATACCGCGCTAACGTCCGTCGGTAAACTGGATAGAGGATGGCTGGAAAGACTTGTTATTGTTCATCATTATCGTAATGCGAGGGGGAATAGTTCGGCTCCGTAGTGTAGACCTCTCACTGAGCGACTGAGCCTGTGAAGAAGCCGACAAGAGATAATAACAGGAGGGGAATTGCCCCTTCGTTTAATACCTGCTGCCCCTTCATTCATTCGCTTTGTCTCTCTTACTCTGGACCCTCTCTCTCGCTTATGCCGGCGAACCAAAGAGCAGATCCAGTGTTTCTCATTAAAGCAATTAAATGATCTTACATAACATCCTAAGAATTTACATTTTTATTCGTTTTTTTTGCTCTTTCTTTTACTGCGTCGACACATTTTATTCCTAGATTTGTTGATATATTTTTTAGTTTTGATTTTCCCCTCTTCTAGCGTATTTCTTTATATCAGTTATCACAGTCAATATGTATGTTCAACTTCCTTATCTGCTTACTGCATCAATTCTGTCGTCTTGATGTTCTAAGGGGGATGGAAGATGAACTTCAATTGTTGATGACATTTTCTCTGCGCCTTGTTTCACATTGTCTACATTCTGCCTTTTAATAACTGACATCCATGCACGTACTCTCATGGAAGAAAAATGGGAAGAGGTGGGAAGTTGACTATATTTACTATAACTGGCGCGCTTCCGTACTGAAATTATGATTGCAAAATTCATGTGTTGTACAATTTCTAATGTGTGGGCATCCAACGTCGATTCTGCCCAACTTGGTGCCACCGATGAGTCAGGTGCCCGGCCCCTTCAGACTATTTACGCGATATGTCTTAATTTTCAAGTTCGCCATCTCCCTTGAGAAATTAAGTGGAACTGCTGCGAAGACCGAATCGGCACAGCAGGTCAGCGATCGCCGACCAGTCAGTGTGATCAATCCGGTGTGCTTCTGAAGGATAGTGATGGATGAATTTGTACTTTGTTGCGTCTCATAACTAAAAATTACGGTCGACAAGGAATCAGTTGCGTATTGTTTAAACAATAATTGCATTTACGAATCTGTATTCATCTAGTTACACTTGGAATCAGCCCGTGCACTAGTTCATCTGTTAGCTCTGATCCAGGAACAGAAATTGAGTTGAAATCACTAACATGTTTCTGTCTTACTCAGGGAAGTCGCGACCGGGTGGTGAGAAGGTCACTCACTTATCTCCCCCCCCCCCACAGTCAATAGAATCAGTCGGCAAATCGGCAAATTTTGAGAGCAGTCGGCAAATTGATTGAGATCGTGTTTGACTTATGAAATAAGAAATGACCCAAGCAAAAATATGCTGCACAACTACTAAGTTGAAGAAGGTTAGAATACATTTTCAAAAACCTTACAGTCGGCAAAATCCAACATGGATCCCACCCCCCAAAAAAATGCTTCGCGACGTCACTGGTCTTACTTTTGAGTTCCTGTTAACTATAATATTTTCTTCTTGAAAACAATAAATTTTACTTAGAATAACCTCCCTCCTCGGCCCAAGTTAAGTCAGGTAAAGACAGCAATATTACTGCGGAAAGCGTTGGTGGTGATCTATATTTTTCCCAGGGAGGGCAGACTTTTTTGATAATGTATGTAAATCCCCCAACATTGTATCAAGTAAGAAACAAAAAAGTTTCATTGTTACTAGAATTGGTTGAAATTTGGTGTCGGAGGAGGGTGGGAGCAAATGATACTTTGTTCTCCTTTCTGATTCCACCTCTGTTCATGATTTTTAATTCAAGTCTTTAAACTTGTTCGACTACAAATTTTTATATCTAACATGGAAATCATATTCATCAGCAATGTTTCCAGGTTCAAAGTGGCGTTGCCTCCTAGAAATTTTAAGGGAGTACTTGCCCCCCTTCCACCAGCATTACCACCATTGGCAAGAAATGAGGTAAATCGAACAGACTAGCTCACTTCTTGCACTGAACCCGCTGTGTAGCTCCCGCCCAGAAAATGTTGATAATTTTCACAGTTGTAAGTGTTCTCACGTGATCTTTCTGACTCGTGGTAGAGGAAGGGTGTGGGGAGTTGAAGCCCCTTTTTTGCGGAATGCCAACCCAAAATAGCTGAATGACAACCCAGTTAAACGAAGAGTATGTTTCCATGAATACCCTGAATTTGCCAAAACGCCAAATAAGCGTATGGTCTCATAGTCTGACCCTTGTTCGTGATCCTTTAACAGTTGTTGGCCTGGAGCCCAGTAGGGATACTCGCTCCTGATACCAATTCGTTCGTATGAGTTACAGGCGAACGAGTTACTATCAGAAATGAAATCGACACCTTAGAGAAAACTAGTGCTATCTACATCTTATTGAAATTGGCAGAAAAGGGAGAAAAGTTTTCAGTAGCCTATCGCTCCTGTGTTATGAAATCGTGACGTCATGCTTACATAAAGCTGATGTTTCCAGGTGCTCTAGTTTTGCCAGCATCAACATGCAGTGTGTTGTACGTGATAGAGCGTGAAATTTCCTTTCCGATGATACCAAGAACTCATTTCCCCTCAAAAATGTGGATAGCACTATTGTGCTCTAAGGTGTCGAAATGATTTGCTTGCTCGTTCAGTCAACAGGTAAGGACGTACCTGCTCGGATCTGTATCCGCTTACTCAGACGAATACTTACTTTTACAAGTCAGAAGATAAGCACGTACAACCTTATCAAGCCCCCTTCCCTAGTTTGCGCATGTGTTTAAATACACTGACTGGATATCTACAAGTGCTGAAAAGTTCTTCGAGTCCTGAATATTGGAATTATGTCCTAAATGTCCCGAATTTTGAAAGTAGGTCTTAAAAGTCCTGAAGATTACCGAAATTAAAATACTCGTAAATAGAAAATTGAAAAGTTCTTCATTTTTGTTAATACATTATGATAAATTTGTTTCCAAAATCTTCAAAAATAATTTGCTCGCGATTCCTATGATTGGCCATTAAAAAGTGTAGCGTAGGATCTGTATTCACAAGGAGTAGGGAAGTGAGGAAGCGAAAAGTAGGAAGGGGTAATGGGGATATAACAATTGGAAACAAAAAAAAAAAGATTTGCACACTCGGGGAAAATATGGAAATTATAAGCCGGCTACAGTCCTGCAAACGGTCCTGAAAAATTACTTCATTTCTACTTTTCAATTTCTGTAGACACCGTGAATAATTTCTCACAAACTACTCAGAACTCAGAAAATAAATGAAACTCAAATATAGAATTCTCTATGTTCCAATTATTTCAACCCCGTAGTGTGGTCCGATGACAGTTTTCTAATTTGCTCCCCGCGCCCTCCAATTTTACTTTTTCCACTTCTAATTCTGCTAAACCTAATACTTCGTGATATTCTGATGAGATTTCTGCTAGATGAAAATCTTAGTTGTAGATAATAGTTTTCAAATCCGCTCGCTAGGCCCTCAAATTCTATACCAGCAAAAACATGTAAATGTTTCTCTCTTTTATCTGAATTTTATTTTATTACTTAATCACAGCATTCTAGAGTAAAAATTTTATTTTAAATTGTACGATTTATAAATTTTATTTTTCTCATGTGAAGATGCCAGAATTGGCATTCGTAATTCTGGGATTAACGAATGCCCAGTGGGCAGTCTTCTGCTCTTATTATTAATTCGGTGTTGATAGGTCTTTGAAAGCGGATTCGTTGTAGTGCGGCTGTGCATAACCGAATTATGTGGGATGCGGAAGGTTTGATCATCTAAATAAATTTTTTCATAAAATCTGAGTAGCAAAAAATTGAAAAAGCTTTCCTCGTTATGCTCGAGAATGAGTTTGTCATCATTTTTAAGGGTCAGTACCATAAAATCAACCCACGCAGAAGTCTGATAACAGATTTGCTACTGTGCCCTCTTGTTGAGAACTTCACTGGAGCACCTATCCTTTTCTACTTTTCCCCAGACAATTAGCCCATTTTTCCTTGCTGGTACCCTCATACATTAGCGTAACCCGGATCCGAGACAGTTTTACTCTTTTGGGCTTTTCTTGGCCCTAAATAAGATCTCTCACCAATCGTAGGTCCGCTATTCATTTTCCAGTTGTACCCAAAATGTCTTTTTCCAACAGCTCTCTCAAAGTCTCACTGAAGTGTTTTTCAGATCCGAGTCAATTTCACTTTCTTGTAGCTGGTATAGAATAAGGAAAAATTTGGCTCCATCCGAGCGCCCTCAAATTCATTCCGCTCTTCTCCAGAATGATAACCCAATCTTCCTTTCCCATCTCCTCACGCTAATATGAACCCAATCCGAGTTCTTTTCACTTGTTGGATCCTTCTCGATTCTAAGGATCCCTTATCACCCTTAGGTCCGCCATTTACAGGTTCACTTTTTCCCCAAGCGCCCATTTCCAGTGGTCCTCTTCAGGTCTCATTCAAGGGTTTCCAGAAATGAGTTAGTTTCATCAATTCGTAGGCATCTAGGAGTCAAGTTTCAATTACATCAACGTGCAATGTAGTATATCGCTACTTAATATTTTTCATTATTCAACTCATGAGCGTCGCTGGGGGAGGGGAGATGGGTAATACTAACCCCCATTTTCTTAGGGAGTAGAAATGATCAAAATTCCCCCCCCCCCTAAATTCAAAGGCCAATATTTATATTTATTCTTGTACTTATAAAAAATTTGTAAACGAATTAGTGCCATGTGATACCGCAATTATGTAGTAGTACCGCACCATATACTTAACTCGCAATACACATACACAGGGTGTCTTAACAAAATCGAACTCTGAAAATAAATGACCTCCCCCCCCCCATTTGCTATGAATGCGCTAGTGTGTGGTGGGACGTATGGCGATGCACGCATGCCAAAGTGGCCCCTATGACACCGCAACCCCGGCCACAGGAACTACCCTTTCGAGTATCGCGTCAGTGACCGGAGGGCGGAGGGACGCAGTGGTGTGTGGTGGGACGTAATAAACTAAAGTTAAATATCCTTCTTCGTCTATAATACCACATTTTCATGGGGGAAAAAAGTAATTTTATTGCATAAAGTAGATGAGCCCAATAAGGCCCGGATCCCCAATATAAGGCCCAATGTACCGATCTTGACTGCTATGCTTTAGACTGCATAAAAACGTACAGCAAAGTTGTTCCTTCATGATATGGCAACACTATCCAATTGTTTTTATCAAGATATTAGTCCACTGGTGCGAGATATGCCGGTTGATAATTTTCCAATATAACGTAAAAAGTGCTCCGATATGTTTTTTGTGTAACTTGGAGAATTTACAAGTATTATGTTAGTCAAATGGAATTTATCCTGAAATCAAATATTGGATAGTTGTTGTAGTGGTAGTTGGTCAACGATCAAAGCCAGAAAAGTGAAATTTTAGCAATTTGGAACCAAGGTATGCGATGCTCACGAAAAATAGTGTTATGGTAACCTAATAAGGCCCAAGCTGGTAAGATAAATTGATTATCATTTCAGTCATAACTTAGTCATAAATTTCTATTTGAATCATGCTTAACTTTTTATTTACCGAATTTTAGGTCAGGTTTATTAGGTATAAGGTTGGGTCTGATTAGGTTATAGGCCTTCTTTGGTGCGCTGGCCTTACCAAGTTTTGAAAAAGGGGTATTTTTATTAGAAGATCTGAGGAACGTGGAGCAGTATAGAAAAATTTCAATAGCCAATTTAAAAATATTTCAGTCGACGACTATAACACCAAAAAAGAAAAACATGAAACCACTTACATGAAAGTCTGGAGAGCCAAGACCTTAAATTAGGGCCTTATTGAGCTCACCTAACTTGATACGCGCATAGTGATCACGTCTCAATTTTTATCACATTTCGACTGGAAAGTATCTCCTTAAAATCTTCTTTTAATAGGAGATGCACCCAGGAGATATTGCACCCATTCGTAATTTCTTGATTATTGATGAATGTGATGCAGGAAAGAGAAAGATTGCCGCACGTGCAAAAGAACATATTTTTCTAAAAGCTTTTCTACTGATTCATTAACCATTAAGTCTTCTCAATTTATTTTTGAGTCGGACATCATTCTCAGAACTAAAAAAATAACTTTTTTTTGAAAAAAAACATTGAAAAATAAGCAGAATTGGTGCAAAATATGCGGTAAATACTAAAATATGCGAAATGTGCAGGATGAAGTGCTGCTCATTTGACTCAGAACTCTGTGGTTCGTGAAGATCTTTTGAAACTTATACCTATACGCCATAGATAAAAAATACGCATTCGCATAAAAATTGCAGCCCTGGTCATTATAATAGAATTTTCCAATTCTAAATTGTTCGTTTTCTCTTTCATGATATAATTTACTGATTCCTAAATTTTTAAATGACCATGGCTGAAAATAAATAACGTAAGTGACTGTTAGATACTTTGATACAACATACTACACCCCTCACCCCAAAATCCACCAACGCCGATGAATGTAGGTCAACACTACTGAAAAAGTTACCCCCAGAAAACTTTCCAGCAACGCCTCTGATTCAACTTAATTAGTAAGTGAGCTAACATCTTTTCCAACTCCAATAAAAATAGTTTATCCTTCATCCATTTTCTCTATGGTTCGTCACTTCTTCGGTTACATTTTTTCCCTCATCGTTCGTACACTCTGTTTTATCGGGCGATTAAATGACACCCATTGTTAAATTCTCATCTGACTCAAGTCAAAAATCCCAAGTATCAAAATTTTTTTGTATTAGCAAAAAGCAAAAAAAAAAAAACTTTTGACTTGTTGGATTTTCCCAACGTGATCCAAGTCAAAGTTCTCAAGTATCAGAATTTGTTCGTATTAACAGAAAAAAAAAAGACTACTTTTTACTCGTGTGATTTTTCCAACTTTTGATTTGATCCATCTACTAAGATTTCCCAACTCCGGTGGAGACTTGAGAAGCAGGCTGCCCCCTGCCCCCTCCCCCCCTTTACGTCCCTGGTTCAGTACCATGTCGTGAAACAGTTTATTAATGTGACCGACATTGTATGTGTGTGGAGGTGAGCGACGCATTTGCATATTTTTAATTCAGCCGAGGTCGAAGACATCCGCAATAATAATTATTATTGTATTATCAGTCTACAATGTCAGTATTTGTAGCACCGGCAAGAATGAAAATTCCATATAGATCGAAAATTTACGAACCACTGGACTGTTGTATCACTAAACTGAACGGAGTCTAACTTGTAGGCCAACACTGATACAGAACAGAGAGACCGAAGAGCGAGCCGCCTTTCGTGTAAGAACAAGCATGCCGTGAGCCAGTAAGATGGAGGGGGGACTGCGTTACTTGTTGGCTATGTGCTTCTTTAGTGTACTGTAGCGACTAGCACATGTATTTCGAATCGGATAGCATTTGGTGTTGAGTATACAATGCGTGTAGGTTGTGTGGTGTTGTGGTTGGTGGCTAACGGTCGAGCGATGCGCTAATTTAGTTTATCTTGTATATTATTTTTCGTACTGAGTTTTTAATATTTAATGTGCAGATCAGTTTTTCCGGATGATTTCGACGTCGAATTTCGTCCTCCTAATTCGAGTAATTTTAAATATTCGTGTCGTCGCGGTTGTCGAATAATTATCGTTGTAAATGGTCTATGATTTGTTAACAAAATGGTGAAGTTGCGTTTCGAATTTCGTTTACCAGTGCGCGTACGACTTTGAGTCGTCATCTCGTTTACATCCCTGTAAAGTATTCGATTGCGCCCAATGTTTTTGGATCCCGATATGGCAACAAATATTGTGCGATGGATGAAGACCAAGTTTAACGGATATAAACCTTTCACAGGTAATTTCTAGACTCATTGACTCGAAACGGGGCTGTAGCCAGCCCCCGGTACCAGAGAATAGGGGTGTGAAATTCGAGGATGGGCAAATCTCAATATCGGTCCAAAGATTGTTATATTTTCCCGGTATGAATACCCTATTTTCAGAGAGCACGGTGGATGTAAATGCATCTTGTTTATTGAACCTGAGGAAAGGTCTTTTTTGCCTCCTTGTCCCTGTGGTTGTGGCCTTGACTTGGAAGTAGTACAAGTGATTTATTGGAGGACGAAGACTGTGCTGTTGTTTTAAACAGAGAACCTAGACTCGCTGTCGGATTCGCTGGTTAATAACTGGAAAATTCGAGTACTTCTAGTTTCGAATTCATGCCATCAGTCGAACACTACAGTTGGTCCTTGATATGTCCTTACTGTAGTCTTCATACATACTTTTTTTAGAGCTACTGAGTTCTGGGAGCATTGTGCTGAAGTGTGGCGTGAACTTGATGAATTCTCAGGAATCCTAATGTTAGATATCCCGAAAGTAGGAAAGGGGAGAAAATTGAAAATTGAGGGTTGAAGTTCATTGTGGGATGTGGGATCAATCTGAGAATTTGAAATAAAAGGTCTGGAATTTGTTAGCCTTGTGAAGCTTTGCTGAGTTTTCTAACCCTGAGAGAAGACTGAAATTTCTGAACACAACATTATCCTGAGTCCTGCAGATGCATTTTGAGGTTTGACAGCTGTATGACGGATGTATTCTACAATCACTATGTCATGCCCTGAAGCTTGGCCAACCCTGTTGTCAAATGACTGCTAATACTCACTGATCCATGAAGGCTTCGTGATGTGTCTGATGTTTTTTGGTCCAGGTTTCAAAATGACTTACTGCATCGTCCTCTGAAATCTACCCTTCTGTCCTTCGCCCTTTCTTTTGAAAGGGCTTGACCACAGCCGATTACAACTAACCGGCCAGAGCACGCAGAGCGGCAACATCTGTCTCGGCTGTTGTTATGCCATGTTATGCTCACAATATCGAAAAACCCGCATGTGCCCTTTAGATCAGAAATTTTACTCTGCAATTTTGTCATAGATGGAACCCTTACTGAGCAAATTACCACTTCAATAAGCGAATTATTATTTTAGGCCTTCTGTGACGTTGCCAATTCTAGGCGTGCTCCGGCCTGTTAATTGTAGACAGTCGTGGCTTGATCGGTATGAGTATGAGTACTGCATAGATGATTGATTACAGGTCGCCTCTGGGAGCACCTTCCAATACTGATCTCAGGCTATGTATTTGGGGTTAAACCTCACCTAGGTAGCACTACCATAGTAAAACGTTTTATGGGTATTTTAGTTTGGGGTTATAAAATCATTGAATTTTTTAGCTACTCATGCTCCGAAGCCTGTGTGAGAGCGGACGCGAAGGGTACAAAATTTCCTGTCCAAAGGGGTGTGAAACAAAGGGATCTTTGTCCCCGAACCTCTTCAACGGCGTACTGGAGCAAATTTTTAGAGCTGTACATTGAGAGGGAAAATGGATTAAAGGTCAGGGTCGCTGGTTACACCATCTAGGTTTGCAGACGACATTGTAATTATTGCTAAGGATTTTAAGGAAATTGTATAAATGACGAAAGAACTAAAGGATGCAAGCCAAGAGTTTGGACATTCTATGAATTATTAAAAACAGAATTTATGTCAGATAAAGCAGGGGAGAAGGAACTATGGCTAGAAGTGGAAAAAATTAGTAGAGGAGTACAAGTACCTAGGTCAAGCTATTTAACAATAACCTGGGCCAAATCATTAGTGCAAGAATATCGAATGGCTGGAAATTCTTCTGGGCACAAAAACATATTCTAAAAAGTAAAATGAAAATTATGCTCAAAACAAAAATCTTGGAAAGTTGTGTAGTCCCCACTCTGACGTACGGATGTCAGACATGGTCACTAACGAAAAAACAAACGGAACGTCTGGAACCAACATATAATTCAATGCTAATGAGTATGCTGGAGATCAGGTTGGAAGATAAAGTGAAAATGAGTTTCATCTAATCAAGGCAGTATACATATAAATATATAAAAATTGGGGTGATCGATTGGTCTTTGGTCATCCCAGAGTGATAAAGAGTACAATGAACATACAGACAGTGCTACCAACACATGAAACTTAGGTTTAAGTCTCAATGGGGTACATGACGTTTTGCGACGTTGCCAATTCGGAACGTGTTCTGGCTTGTTAGTTGTAGACGGCCGTGGCTTGACCAGTATGAGTAGGATATTGCATAGATGATTGATCACAGGTCGCCTCTAGAAACACCCTTTCATGGAGTATAGTGACAGTTATTGCTATACAATGATATCCTAAAAAAAAAACCAAAAAACTGAAAGCTAATGCTGGAGCTCCCTTCTTCAAGACCTCTCGCCATGTTGGTTACATGTGTGTCCATATTATGAATAATCTAGTTACCTACCTGTTTGAATGTTGTGTCCTTGTATACTGAACCTTAATGTTGCACACATAAGATTTCAATAGAGTGTCAGAGTTTTTATCAGTTTTTGTAAGTTTTGGTTGACGGGTTTGGGACAGTGGTAACGAGTCTTGAGACAGTCTTTCTTGAGGCATGTTTAGCAGCTTCTAGACTTGATCAGTCTGAGCAGAATCGAAACGAGTCTTAATCTTGGTGATTCTTAGCTGTTATTAGCATTCTATCAGGAAATGGAGGAATCTTCATGAGTCTTGACAGCATATTTGTGTATTGGAAAACTTAGATTTTCTGGCCTTAACATGTCTTGATTAGCATCAGAACTTCAGCAGTTTTCACGAGTGTTCGTCAACCTTGAAGTCTCAGCTGCGTTTTGAATAGAGTAATAAGATAGTTTGAACTTCTCATTACCCTGCAGTCTGTGTTTCGCTGTCGTTCTGTCCAAATTATTGTCTAGGATCGGAGGACACCATTGAGATGAATTACCTGCTAAGATCGTACCTGTCATCTACCTGTCGAGAATAATGTTCTGTTGAGCTGAGCTGATAGAGGTGAAATTCTCGTAATCGCAAACAGTCACTGTGTGCCAGATCGCTCGCTCAAATCCCTCGAATTTGTGTAATTTTCACTGCCCAGAACGTGTGAGGGAGAAGCGGGCATCTCGTGGAACGGTAAGATGACTGATCAGGGCTCTCCATCGATGAGTACTTATGCTGAAGATTCTTTTAAGAGGGAAAGGTATTTCGGAGGTTTGAATTTGCTGAGCACGCTACTCTTTCATCCTCTTTATTGGCTATTATTGGTAGTACCTGAGGAAAGACTAGTTGATCTAATCTCTTTCAAGCTTCTGCTGTAGGATTGCATTTTTCTTGATGATTAGATGTGGGACGTTCGTCTTCTTCTCGGGAATGCGCCATTACACGAAAGTTTGGTGGAATTCTGTCACTACGTGTGGACTATCGAACACGGGCAGAACAGAAAATGTTCGTGATAACGAGAGATGCTAATTTCTCCTCAGTATTTTTGCTCGCCATAATTACCTCGTAAAAGCGTCATTCGATTTTAGAAACGAATAACTGAAGGTAAGGGGGTTGCTAGAACAGTCATTTCAGTGGGTTATAAACTGGATTGATTGCTTCATGGTAGTTGATGATCTTGGCATGTACTCTGTTTGAAAGCCATCAAATCGTAAGTCCCAGACAACTTGAAATCGTGGCATACCTTGTACTATACAGCTTACCGCGTTTCGCGTCTATAATTATAGTTTTTAATGCTTCGAGATGTTGTACTCTCCAAAGTGATGTAATAGTTCCGTATCTCCGGTGAGTCTTTTTATCTTTTTGGCTGGTTCTTTCTCTAATCAAGAGTTTCTTTAAATGGTTTTTGACACTGTTCATCAGTTTGCTCAAAATATTGGTAATTGGGAAAGAATGGCCAGTCTTGATGGACTTGGAATGAATGGGTTTTAATAGAGGATTGCTTAGCCTTATCTCAGCAGTAGGTATCGAGGGCTTGGTGAAGTCGCAACGCAGTCATAATGAGATGTAACTCGTGATTTGATACGAATCGTATGATACTATGCTAGGGACTGGATCATACTAAGCTCCGGAACATTTACACTGGATGCAAGACAAAAGTGTAAATTATAGTAAATGCATGATGTATTGTAACTTGGTAGAAGTGCTCGATTAGATATCGTGTGTGAAAAAAGGGATAGCTTGACTACCTGACAGCAAATTCATTGAACAGTTTGATGTCTTGGATTGAGATCAGATTGAAAGCATCTGTAATAGCTTCGTTGTAGGAATTGACTAAATTAGTTTTTGTTCCACGAATCTGTGGAATTTTGTAAAATGAAGAATAATGTATTTCTGCCTTCTAGTTGCTGTTGCCTCATATTTATCGCCTGCTGCCAAAGTTGCCCCCTCTTCTGATTGCAAATTTGATGCTAGAAGACTTGATTTTGGCTGTTTCGAAAGATTGCCAGGGATCATTACACCTGTGTTGAGTATTCCAACCAGCCTTTGATTTTGATAGTGTTGAAAGATTGCCAGTCTGTAATAATTGGAGAATTGTATCATTACCCACTTGTTAGTATTCTGACCAACCTTCTTAGTCTTTCCCTCCGGCCACTGATGCGATATTCGAAGGGGTAGTTTTCGGGGTAGAGAGTGCGGTGTCCTAGGAGCCACTTTGGCATGCGTGCATTGCCATACGTCCCACCACACCACTTTCTTAGTCTTGGGGGGGGGGGGTTACATGAGGAACTGCCCTCCCTCTTCCCGAGAAAATTTTTATCCCTGGTACAAAGTGCAGACTCCATGCAGTCAACTTGGTTTCTTACCTAGAGCTGACACAATCACATTTATGTAGTATTGTTGTTTCGTGTATTTGAATACCGGGTGGTGGTTATCTTGAGTGTTCGTTTTCAGTATGTAAGATGAAATCGAGAACGTGCGAATATTTTGGTGTCATTGGCACCTAACGGCATTGAAATTTTCAATTTGCTGATTAATACGTGCCAGTCTAATTACGTTGCGTGACACCGTAATTCAGTTATAAGGATTGTCATTGTCTATGTCGGCGTCGTATAACGTGTTACGTTAATATTTATCAGGGTTAAGAACAATTAAAAGGAGAAGAAGTATAATATAATTCCACATTCAGTTTGTACGTAAATAGAAGAAGGCGCTTTCAGTTGAAAGAGCAGAAGTGGCGGCGGCGTGGCAATGGCAATGGCAGCGGCGCCGCTGCTTGATAGCAATGCTCAAGGCGCCAAATATTCGAAACGTTCAAAGGATATTTCTCCGACGAATGTTGAATGTAATCCAAGTTGATTCATTGTTCAAAGACAGAACCGATATTTTTTCTTTCCAATGCCTAATCTAGAACCAATAAAGAAGTCATAAAGAACGACTTGTTTTGACGTAAAACAGCTAACGATTATTTTATACTTGTCGACCGGATTATTTTTGGTACGCGGCGTGGGAATTGAATAAATGTTTGCGTTGTGAATTATGTGTAATCCGAATGAGCACATGTGTAGCGGGCTCGGTGTGGTTTCAGCTTCAAATGCGGGGTTTAGAGAATTACCACGAGTAGTTTCGAGCTCACTACTTGAGTATTAGTATAGTCAGCAATCCTGTCTTTGGAATGTTCTTGTGCCGCAAAATTCGAAAATTCTTTCCATCTGAGTGTAGAAATAGTTATACATCATGAGCCATTCCTTGTACCTTCATTTTAGTCTTGAGGATTATAGGACTAAGAAGAGTGCAAGACGAATGCTTGGAATGCTGTGATAGCGTAATGCATCCATCTACAATAAAACTTCGCATCACACACCATCCCTCCAAAGCGAGTTGAAAGTCTGTTTCGAAAATGTTACCGGAGGGGGGGGGACGTTAAGACTTCCATTTCATCTACAATACAGCTATTGCTGTTGTGGTTATTGGTTGCATTGGAATATGGTACGGCAATGATGTATAGTAAGTATTAGCTGTTGTTTCTTCCAGTCAGTATCTCGCTCATGGTTCTGACTCTGTGAATGCACCACTGCGGATGGATGCAAAAGCTATGTGTATTATAATGACACATGTTAGGTAATGAAGGTTCTTAGTTCCACCAGTATCTAACCAGTCAGGCAATAATGCTTGGTATATGGTTTAGAGACACTGACTGAAGCATAATATCTTGTCCACTGGAGACGTGAAGCATATAGAACGAAGAACGTGTTGTCAGACTGATGTCCATAGTATGGGGGTAGAAGGCGTCTGTGTATCAATATAATGCACGTACTTCCATGACATGATCTGAGCCAACAGTTTTCTTGTGTCTTTTTGGAGTTTGCTGTGCTACACTCCAATGTTTCCATTCCTCTAGAAACGTTTTAGAAACGATACCCGAGTAAAGTGAGACTGTTCATTATTTTGCTGTACTTGATCATGGTCGGATTTAGAATTATTTTGCTGTACTTGATCATGGTCGGATTTAGAATTCTTGAGTCCAGGACCCAAGCTCGGTCGAGTCCCCCTCCCCCTCGACAGAAAAACTCAAACATCAGGGCTAAAATATATATGTGTACTTGAAATCTGATTTTTAATGATTTTGTTATTTGGTAAGATACCTAATGGTAACTTTTTAGGGTTTGTAATCTTCCCGGTGGGGGGGGGGGTAAGTCTGCATTTTTCGTGCATTGAGGTAACCGGTTGGCGATCAGCCAACAATTTGTGTTGTACATATTTTTTCAATTTTTTTCATTTGTTGGTGCCCCGTGGGTACATTCCCTAAATCCGGCCCCATAAATGGCCTAATGAGAAAATTTTATCTTGGTATTAATTCAGTACACGCAACAGCTGAAGGGTTGAAGAAATGAAGTGAATTTTTTGGGCAGTCTGTAGTCGTGTTTATTTAGCCTACCAACTTCTAGTCAATATTTACCTTTTTGAATTATCACTTACCGACTAAAAGCTAATTACTCTAAATTTCCAACATATCAAACAACCGATAAACGCCGACGTTTATTTTTCCCGAAGAAAGTTGTTCTGTTCGAAAATTTCACCGTTTCTTCAAGTAGTAAACACACAACGTTGAAAGTCTGTTCGAATTTTTTTTTTGCTGGTACTCGGAACTGAAAATTCGTAAACGTTTTCTGTAGCGCGTTCATTGGATGCATGTATTTTCATTAACGTCAGTGGATTTTGAAGATGTTGGTCGGATATTGATGTTGTCGAAGGCATTCTGCATTTTGTTGGCCGAGTTGGATGAGTACTTCTCATTCACTCTTTCAGTATATAGCTTCAAGAAAGTGATGCGGCGCGGTGTGTGGATGAAATCGCGATAATTTGTTGGTAATTTGCAGCGCACCATATAGTGAGCACATACAACCAGTTATGCCGATAACGTGTAATTAGAATGCGATTTAATAAATTACGGGTCATCTTATCGCGCATCCAGTCGGGTCGGATTCTGTGAATGTGCTTAGTCGGCTAATAGGTACAGCTTTTTGACGTGAACATTCCTGCCATATACTTATTTTCGTTTTGTTATTTTTGTTACATCTAATAACAATTGTGCGATTATGTAATGTTTCAAAGAAGCCGTTCAAATGATGGGTGTATAGATAAGAGGTTTTTTGAAGATTTAAGCGCCGATAAGTCGCAGGCGGTCAGAACTTATCTTCTTATCTTCGCGTTTGTGTTTCCTTTCGCTTCCGACGCGTCGTTATTAGTCTTTTCATGTAACCTCATGATTGTTGAAGAAAAAGTTGGAAAAAATGTAATACTGAGATTATTCTCGAGAAGCCTCAGAACTTTTGATGTCATCAAAATATTGAAATGTGGTGGTGAAAAGGTACTATACCACTATGGGCGCACGTGACACTACTGATATGTATATCTTGGTTTGTGTCGTGTATTCACTTGTTTCAGTACATCACTGCCAAAGGCTGAGTTGATGATTCACTGATTTTCTGCTATCAGCATCTGTTTTTGTAGTATCGGTTTTCAATATCTTGAATATTTGGAAGAATTGATTCACGGTCGAAGATGATGTAAATATTTTACTTGGGGCGTTGGTTGAAAGATACCGCGGCTTAATTAACCAGAACTCCGGCTCATCGAAAACGTATATCTATTTGTAGATCTACAGTATTATTATCTTATCAATGTAACCGTATCACCATCGGCCCTTTCAAGTTTAAAAAAAAAAAAAAATTAATTAACCAGCATAATGTTGAGCAACTACTAGTCGTACATTTTACCTGATACTTCATCTACGCATGTGTGATGTAAACTATTATTTTTTGCCCGTGGTTATATACCCGTCTAATACTGCTGCTTCTTGTGATCGAGACTGAGGAAAGTGTGAGAATTATATCTGTAAGATGTTTACGAGTTCATCCTTACTGCTTTACCAGATTCATACAGCCATGAACTATTGGATGGGGAAATGGCTGTGTAAAAAACTTCAGTAGTGAGCATTGTTGAGTTAGTGGAAATAACGGCTGTATCTGGCTTGATTTGTAATTGAGTGAAATGCGGGAATTTCTAGAGAGACTTCTGAACAGTCAGAATGCCCGGTTGATGATGAGCTCATGGGAGATAACACAATGATTTATACTGATATCTATGAGTAAAATCTGTATCAGCTGGATGTCGAAATAGATGTCTTTACTGGTGATACTGTGTGATGAGACTAATTTGTGCTGCAGTTCATACTGATGGATTCATTGCCTCATACGGCATCTGTATTAATAAGGCTCATGGCGCTAGCTGGGGTTTTATCAAAACCAGTATATAGGTAACAATTCTGTTGTACTCTTGGGTACCTCTGTGGTATCTGCGAGTAGGTTTACTGATGATCGTTTGAAAGCCTCTACATGAGGAGGTCTTGCGGTGCTAGCCGAGGTTGCATGACAGCTAATATTACAGATATACTGGTGATATCCTGGTAAAGCTTATGAAGACTATCTTGCTAGTATTGTGTTGAAGCATCTTCACCTGCAGGTCCGCAGGTCCCTTGTGATAACTAAGATTGATATTATGAACTATGAACAGTTGGGAGCACTAGCAACAATTGTGTACATATTCGTCTCATGCTAGTGTAGTATCTTCTAGAATATTCTGATGACGTTCCTGTGTGACAAATTCATGGACAAAATGGTCTCACTGGTGATATCCTGGTAAAATTAATGAAGAGTATCTTGCCAGTATTGTGTTGAAGCGTTTTCACCTCCAGGTATCAATGTGATAGGTTGATATTATGAACTATGAACAGTTGGGAGCATTAGTAATAATGGTGTACATATTAGTCTCATACCAGTGTAGTATCTCCTAGAATATCTTGACGATGCCCCTGTGAGACAGATTTGTGAACATAAAATGGTCTCAGTATTATACTGATATGGTTTTTGCTGCACCCCCACTGTGCTAGCTGGAATCTTGACGACTAATAGTATGAATTATGAAGAGTCAAGTGCATTTGCTACAGCTGTTTTAATGTGACCTAGTAACATGAGTAGGTGCGCTGTTTCCACCTGATTGTCATTAGGTTTATATACCTAGTCAGGAGTTTTTTCAGCTGTATGATCCACCGCAGTAACCACTGAAATTATTGTAATATCTGGTAAGCGTGCAGCAACTGAAGTTACTGCCATATCCGTCAAGCTGTCTCGCATTTTCCCCCCAATTCTTTAATTTTATGTGTGATTTCAAGTATCCATAGCTGTTTGGGTGACTAAACTTCTCTAAAATTCTGTCTCTGCTATCATATCTTTGATTCCTCCGTTTCGAACTGGCAACACTGTTTTCTGGATATCTTATCGTTTACCCCAGTTTTATTAGAACGAGGCTTTAGTTGCTACGATTACTTTTTGTTTTTAATGGACACGAAGTATTTTCTCATAATAGTAGGCCTAGTTATGTTGTAGCAACGATATTAACCTGTGTTTTTACCTTTACCGGAAGTCGTTCCGTCATCGTATCGTTGGAATGTACGTTTGTCGTTTCTTAATCGTTTTCGACTTCTGATTTTTGGACCGGTGTGCAGCCGCTTGTCCCGAAATGAAACCAATTATTCTTAATGGATTTAGTTGAACATGCTAGATGTACTTATTAAATGAAATCTTTTCTACGCGTGCTCATGACATAAGGCGTGTAATAGTGTAGTATATAGCCGTATACATGTACATTATTATGTATAGGAGACTTGACAGTATTTGCTATATGGCTTTGTACTTGTCGTTTCTACTGGTCGGTAGTTTAATGTTTTCCTAACTGTGTGGTCTTAATGGTTACTTTTCAAATTTATTTGAGCTTATGCGAAATGAAATGGTTCGAAATACGCGTTAGAGATAAGGGGACAATATAGTAAATGTGTGCGAAAATTAACGAGCTAACTGAGTGATACGAGCCGAACTGTTGTCGGGATACACAAATGCGGTGTGTTTGAAAAACACCAAAAGGCGGTCGTTATATTCCTCCCTGGTTCAGTGTCGATAATTAGGTTGGACTTGATGTAGGACAAAATACGATTCGTGCTGCGCACCCAACAAATGTCAAGTCGGGTTGATGTTACATATTCTTCTCCATTCTCTGTTTGTTTATTTTGAAAAAGCCTGCATGTAGCGATGGAAAATTGAAATTGGCTTAACTGGAGGCGCCCAGTTACATGCTGGTCTTTCTCCTCTTTCAAACAGTATAGTTCCAGACTTACTTTATATGAATTACTCGGAAAGATGTGAACATTAACCCGCCGGGCTATCGTACGCCTACTGGGAATCCCGAGCGAGAGAAGAAGGAATTTACAACCGCCATTCGTATTGAGATATCGACTCTCTCGCTGCTTCTCTGTCTCGCGGTTTTGAAAATAGAATTCGGAATTCTTTTGAAACGATCACGAAAAAGGATCGTCTCTTGTGTGAAGGATCGCGGACAATAGACGCGGCACGTTGTGATTGGGTATTTTGAAGGTTTGATTTCTGTTTTGGTGCCCATAGCCTGCCTGCATGTGTACTTCAAATGCAGCGAATGCAGTTTATTGTACACTTGCGTCGTGCCGCATCAGCACATTGGGTGGTCTTTCCTCGTGGTGTATATGTATAAACTTATAACTTTGTATGCATAAACTGTAGAACCATAAATGTCTGTTGTAATTTTTTGTTTATCTTATTGTTATCATTTTATCATTGTACCGGTCATTAACTAAAGATAAATAATCCCCAGTCGGCGAGTAGGCTCTGTAGGAGTGTCCGTTATTTAAATACTATACTGCCTAGTGTCGAATCGCGAGTGGTACATTCCGGATTGGTATTGTGATTCAGCTCGGCTGTTCCTATGTATTTATCTAGGCGATTGGCCTTTACTCCTTTTTTAATTTATTGGAAACTATTGACTGGAAGTAGGATCAGAAGTTGGAGTCATTCATGAAAGTAGGACTTTGAGTCGAAGCAACCCCAAAGTTGTCCATATTATTCGAAGTGATGATGGGCTTGGTGATAGAAATGACCTATCGTCGCAGGTTTTTCATATTTGAGGAATCTGTGAAAAGTTCTGAAATCTGGATAATTTGCGGTAATTAATTCTAATGATTGGGGCCGTGCCGCGGTTATCGGAGGGGGAGGATTTTTGGTGAAATGGAAAATTGGCAATAGGAACCAAAAGGTACGATCTGGTGAAGAAACGGAACTTTCAATATTTCCGCATGGAGTAACAACCTGAAAACAGTTCAGTATCCTATGTACTGTAGTCTGTAATAGTATCTTAGTGGTATTGTGTATATGTGAACGCTATCAGCGCTGCAAGTGTTGACTCCAGTTGCCTGTGAAGACATTCATGCATTTATAGTACTACACGAGATACATAACTTCGATCTGCTAGTCTCACGGTACCCCGTGCTTTAGTATCCCATTCGCTAACCTACAGAAAATCGGCTCCAGTGCATTTTAAATTGGAAATGGGTCATTTTTAAATCTTGCTGACCACATTTTGGCTGGATGAAATGATCTGAAAATTTGACAGACTATTCATTCATATCTTGAAAAGAGGAAAATACGAGAAAACAGCATGCTACACTTCAATTTCTTATTTAAAAAAAAAAAAAGAATTTTCTTGAAATTTGAAAGTAGGCATGTGGGAGCGGGTAGCAGAATACTCCCATGGCACCTATGCCTGTAGTAAAAGGCGACTAGAAGGGGCTCGGAGAAGGCAAGGGGAAACCACTCTGAGTAACTATCCCACAAAAACCCGCGAATGTCTTCGTTGAAATTATCCGGATGCTTGAATAGCTCCCCATTCGGATCTCCTGGGGGAGCTGCTGTGGATGAAGTTGTTATCAGAATAGCGGGCCGGAAACACCAAGTTGGCACATGGAGCATCAGAGGCCTCGGATGCGCAGGGAAATTGCAAATAGTTGAACGAGAATAAAAAAGGTGTGGTATTTCCATCCTGAGTTTAGCCGAAACGCATTGGAAAGAGGCTGGCCATTTCAAGACATTAGTTGGCAACACCGTATTCTACTCAGGGTTCAAGGCAAAGTGGAGGGAAAGCGATCCAGAGGAAGGTCGCTAAAGAGTCGGATCGATCAACTGGAGAAAGTGGCCAACCGTGGGCTGCCGCGATTGATCCGAGAGGCGGAGGACAGGCATTCATGCGGGATAATGGTATAGGAAGTCGCTAGCGGGTCACCTCGCGCTCCGTAATGAGCGAGAATTCCTCATGATGATGCTGTGTAAGCTAAATTATTCACTGTGCGCGTAAAATCAGAAAAATTAACATACCGGCGAACGCTTATGCAAGCATTCGCACAAACTCGATATGCTGATTAAGGTAGTACAGGAGGTTAGGCATCTAGTGCAGTAGTATAAATATCTTTGGTTGTTAGTTGACCGAAGTTTCGTAGCAAATAATACTTTCAGGAATCATCGATTTTAAGTTACTCATTTCTGAGGCAGAGGCCACACGAGGCCGAACAAGGCTGGCATCGTTCAGCCTTGAGGGTCTATTGGGCACGCGACGCACGGGGGCAATGAACAGGCAAATTTGGGCTTGCCTCTTTGATGTACTGACAAAACGATCGGATCGGGTCCGAACACCGCACGAGACAACCAGAAGCAAACTGAGGCATTTGTTGGGCTGTCTTAATTAGCCGAACCAACGGCCTCGGGCTGTCTCTGCCTCAAGTGTATTCCCGGCTCAAGACATGAGACCTCGCACAAGTCTGCCAAATGTTAATTTATCTTCAATTCTGTTGTAGTTTCAATAACCTTGTTATGAGCTACCTATATTACGTTTTGACATGGTTTTTTGAGAAGCTAAACGCGGTGTTTGAGAATCTTAACGGTTCATAAGAAGAAGAGCATTATTCAGTCTCGATGAGTTGCTCGAAGTCTTAAAAGCATTCTTCACGAGCCTTAACAAGTCCTTACTCGCAGGACTACTTAACCAATTGGAAGGGCTACACAAACTTAGCTAAAAGCTAACGTTTCCAAACGATTGGCTTCAGCTAACAGCTAGTGGCTACCGTAGTCCCAGTCCCATTGGCTAGCTAATTTTGGGCCAAAATCGATCGGCTAACGGCTAAAAGCTTCGGCTTGGCTAAGCAGCCCTCCAAGCTTCAATCGAAAGAGCTAAGAGCTAGTGTTTCCAAACAATTTGCTTCGGCTAACGGCCAACGTGTTCTCATTAGCTTGCTTATTTTGGGCCAAAATCGATCGGTTAACGGCTAAAACTTCGGCTTAGCTAAGCAGCCCTGCTTACTCGTTTTTGACATGACTTAACGAGTTTCAACACAGTTTTGACACGTCCTGCCCGAATGTGAATGCGTATTCAAAGGTTTGGAAAAGGCCTAAGTCTTCCGCTGTGTTCACATGAGTCAATGTGACGACCCGGTCTGAAAGAATCCGAATCTAGTATTAAGGAGTCTGAATTAGATTTGAGATGTCTCAACACGACTTCAAAGGGCTCTGAAAAATCCTAAAGAGGCTTGGATTTTATGGGGCCTTGAAAAATCCTGAAGAAGTGTTCAAAGTAATCATAACAAGTTCTGAAAAATTTCATCCCAGTTTTATTTGGGTCGAGACTCAGTCCTGGAAGGGTAGTGTGCGCGTTCATTATTGTGCCATCAATGTCGAGTCCGAACGCAGTCTTTGTCGTTTTAAGCGGAGCTTTAAAGAATTTTACCGAGTTGTAACAGTTTTTAAGGTAAGGAGAACAAAGAACCATGTAGCAAGGTGGAAATTCAATCATTCTTTCAACTGCTGCCGTTTTTGACTTTCTGCTTTTGTCGTTTGTTCGACTGACTGACTTTTTCTGCTGTTCAACTTGAAACTGTTTTCCGACTGACATTTTGTGATCACCTATTACAGCTTATCAGATGCAGGGAGAGAGAGAGAGAGAGAGAGAGAGAGAGAGAGAGAGAGAGAGAGAGAGATAAGCGCTTGATAAAGGATAGATCGATCAAATAACACCAAATTGCTGGCTAACATGCATTTTTAAGAAAAAAAGTTGATGATTTTATCTTTATTGACTTTCGACTGACTGGAATTTTCCACCCTTGCCATGTAGTTAGAGAAGAACGAATGGAAACGGGACCGATGATTTTTGCGTTCTTCCAACACTGGTGTTGGTGGGCAAGTGTTACCAGTACTGATAACCTGGCAGTGTTGCCGAATGTTGATCAACAAAATTTGTGTCTCCTTGTTCCGTCCACTGTCGGTTTTGCGTGTTGCACTGCGACTGAAGATTACGAATAGAGAGTACAATTACCTCGATGAGAGTATTAGTTGATGAACGAATGTAAATTAGCATTTGCTAAGTGGCCTAATTAGTACAATAATTATGAGGAGATAGACGTGTACTTATACACGTTTTAACGTGTTCATGTCGCAGAATAGGAAACACGAATTAAAGAGATGGCGTGACACTAGGCCTCCATTAAACGTATGTAACTGGTGGCGAACATTTGGTCTTATTGAATTTTCAAAGAAAGTGGCTCACAGCTAAAGATTCATTTTTCCGGTGCAGACGGAATAGATAAAAAGTTCTATGAAGTTGAGTATTTCCGCGGTCACAAAAATGCGTGTTTGAACTATTTCATTTCAAGATTACCTGAAGTTGGAAAGGTAAAAATGGTCGTTTTGTCGGTCAAGGATTGTGTAGTAGGTAAAGCATCCGGATGAAATAAATGTAAAAAGTTGTAATGTGCATTATTTTCCTTTTAATGTGCTTTATCTTCGCTATAATGGATTTTGTGATGCTGTGTGCCGTTCGTGTACCTTAACCGGATGTATATTCGCTCCGACAGTTATTCCTATCCTGTCGTACCTACCTTTATAAGGTGGGGGGGGGGGGGCGTTTCTCAAGCTACAACTGTACTGTTTCATCCGTTTTCTCGTTGAAATTGGCCAGAAAAATGGAATCGATTCGCGGTTCGATGATTTTGCCTTCAGTTGGGCGACGGTGGGAACATTTTAGGTTGGCATTTTTAATTTGTGGAAGCTGTAAAACTTCTGATTACTGCCGATTGCATTTCGGCCACCCACATTGGTTTCAATCATCGAGTAACGTGTCACTGCTTCGGAATTCATGTTTCGTGAATGCTCGTGGTTTTTTTTATATTCTCACTCGTCGACGCGGAAATTGTGTCGATTTCCACGATTTAATTAGCCGTTTAAATGGCTGCAAACTGAATTGCAGCTGATTCCGCGGTTTAATTAACGAAATTAGGTTTAATTAGCCACTCAGTAGGTGGTTGGAAACGTCGTTTTTAATGAGATTTTGCTGGGCTCCATTGCATCGATGTGGTACAATTACACATCGTATTATAGCTGTTTATTGTTTCAGCGGCGATACGTTACGACTCGCGGATCGTTTAAACGATTTACACGGACATATTATACTGTTTCGAATCATTAAGTATTTTACTTGGATGATAATCGGACGAAATAATTACTCGATAGCGATCGAGTGCGGTGAAGCAAATTCGAGTATTTAGATGCTGCGGGATTTTATTCGCGGTTAACGAGGAATTACGAGAAATTTACTTCTCTGGAAATCACTTCCGGTGTTCGTCTTTTGTTGAACGAAAATACGGAAAGAAACGGGTTTTTGTATTTCGATGCTTTCTGGGTTCGAATGTAGCAACGTAATGAGAGTGAAGTGCTTATCAACAAGTGTAGAAAAACTGAGCTCTATTAGCTCTCTCAACAGAACCGCTTCAAACCTGAGATTACCGGAAAACCTCGCTGTAAAATATCAAAGAATTTTCTATGTGTACGGGTGAAGTGCGCGGCAATATCGCTCGCACAGTGTAATTGTACCTTTGAAGTTTTCATGATCTTTGAGAGTAATGCTTACTTCTATTCTCCTTGTAGTGGGTAATCTGCTTACAATGTGTGTTTATTTCAAATAGCTGGTGTAGTTTCATATTAACCATAAGCTGATAAATTAACTCGAGTAGTGATTTTAGCTTGTTCGGCTGTTTGAACTCTTAGACTCTGGAAGACACTTTTGAGGGGGAAGGCGCAATGTACAGTGCCGGTTGATGGTAAGACGTTTTCTAGTACATTATGGGACTAAACAAAGGTCTGTGTGTGGGTAAACTCTTAGACCTTGGTAAACACTTTTGAGGGGGAGGGTGCAAGATGCAATACCAGTTAGTGGCAAGATGTTTTCCAGAACATTATGAGACGAGTCACCAAGTGTGTGTGTATGGGAGGGAGTGTATTCGGCTTGTGTACCAGATCAGTAATTCAGTTTCAAGCGATGATGATCTATGATAATCATCTTCTGGAATCAGCCATGAAGCTCATTATGATTTATCTTTGTAGAATGATTATGATCTCTTTCTTTATTTGACAATTGAGACTTCCTGTCTACATTTGAAACCTGGCCCACTGCTATTACTGAGAAAAACTCGTGTGTTCAAGACAATAGAGCAAACAGACAGGCAGGTAGATTGTGTCAGACTGTTGAAAAGACAAAAATACGCTATTTCAAATTTTAAATCAAGAAAAAGGAATTAGAAAACTGATTATAATTTACGCAATAATTTCAATTGGGATCTTGGGGTTTATCATTGTAGGAGTTGATGAACGAATAATTGAGGTCGATTAATTAAAATCGTACTAATATTGAAATTTTAGAGCGAGGTGCTTGTTGTTAGGTTATGGGCCGACATCACAGAGACATAACAGTATTGATGAGGGCATTCGACTGCGAAGCTAGCAGGATGTATCTCTTATGAACATTGAAGCTTTGTCGCCTCCACTTCTCCCCTCATCATCAACTTTTATTACTAGACGTAAAATCACTGATTTGTGTTGGGATGGGAGCCAGCCTCCTTTTTTTCAAACATGCAAAATTCATGTTTATGTTTTTCTGTCAGTGCGCCTTTCGAAAGGCAGAATCTAATTTCGTCTCAATTTCTGAAAAATCTGATTCCAAGATGGGCATCTAGCCAGCGAGAGAGTCAGAAGATATTGGCGAAGTGCTGATAGATCATCGGAGTCGCACATTGGCTTCCCAATGTCCACAGACTGATCGACTAAAAGTGATGCACCTAGGTGGAGTGCCGATACAAGCCAAATGAGTGTCGGTAAGATGGTTGCGCTGTAGTACTGGTAAAGAATGAAGCTTGTTATTGTAAATTAAAGTAGAAGTCACTTTCCTAATTTTTTCTACTCGCCGCCCATTATTCATGAAGCCTAGCCTTGTTTGATAAGTATAGGTAGTGATTGCGGAAGGTGAGGTAACGTGGCATTCGTGTGCCGAATTAGGAGGCAAACGTGTCATTTACCCCTAGTGGAGGGCAAAATGACAATACCTCTGATTTGATCCCCGCTCTACAACTTGGCTTCTGATTCAAAAAATTGGGAAAATGTAACTTCCAAGTGTCATCATTTTCTTTCGGTGCTTGTTTGCTCGTATTGCCTTTCCGTCTTGTGACCGGAGTTACTGATGCAGAACACTATTCTAGATTCCTAATCAAGATAGCGACAGATTTTGTAAAATGATAATTTGTCGTTGATACCATTCTGTATTGTTTGTCATGTTGGACTAAGAAATGGTCATTGGAGCGTCCAGATTTAATGTCTTTGACCTCGTGTCCGTGGTAAGTTGGTGAACTGGGTTAACAAAAACTTTGACAGAAAAATCGAAACGTTGGAGCCTGGAAACGAATATGGTTACGGCCTATTTCTGGATATCGTAGAAGCGGTACAATGGCAGGATGTATTAGTAGAATACACCCTCCAGCGTTTTTTTTTATTTTTATTTTCCCTCCAGAATAACCGGACGGAATACGTGTCTTTTGTGCCTAAAATCAACGTTTCCCGTATATCTTACACAATGCGATTCGAATTCGTTTCCCCTTCGCCGAATCCGCCCTAAGGTAGGCTAATTCCGAGTAATTTCGAGCGTGGAGGGTTCGTATTTCTATTATTGTCAGAACTCGCCGCTGTTCAAAGGCCTTCCAAGAAATCCAGCTTGTTTAACGTCCGCGGCTCACCGATAGTCGGAATAAAAATTTTTAAAAATGGGTTTTCTTTTTTTCTTTTTTTTTTTCTTCGGCGAGATTCCAGTATATTCATGTAACATGCCATAAAACTTATTAAGAAACGTTATTATACACAACGCGGCGCGTGAAATTAATTTCGCCGCGGCCTATTTCGATTATTTGGTTGTGCAACTGGTTGTGTGGCCGAAATCGGATGTGCATCAGGTATGCTTTAATTATACGGGGGAATTATTTTGCGATTTTGCCAGTCCAGGAGTTGATGGGAATTCAGAAGGTGTCTGGTAATCATTTTCTGTAACACTAATTCATGTCTGCTTTATCATATCTCTCCCCGTGCAGCTCTGATTGCCTTCAAACTGATGAATGTACCCCCTCCTCAGTTGTGGATAAATTACTCTTGAGAAACCTTATCAATGCAGAATAGTACAATGTTATTGCAAAGGGTAGAACGATCATTTTGAATTTATCAACTGGTGAGAACCGGTGAACGGACGCAGTATGACAAAATTCTGCTGATGAACGTAAAACAGTCTATGTGAAAAACTGGTTAATTGTATTTTATTCAGAAGTATCTATCAACACTGAAATTACGCAATGGTCAAGAACATCGCAAAATCGCCGTAATTTTGAAGCTTCGTATACGCTACCTTGATGATGGTTTGTCGTAAATTGCCATTAGTACCCTCAGCTCTGCCAACAATTGCAATTTGCACTCAGAGAGCGCCTCTGTAGATCGCCTTTGTTACCTCAGCTTCGCCGCCACACTGGTACCTTACACTTCATCGAGTCCGTTCCAAGGAAAATAGTGTGAAATAGCGATTATCAATGGTATATGAAGTCCGAAGTATCGCCGATCTGCCACCGCGACTCCATCGCTCGAAGACTAATTGTATCCTTTCCACGATCTCTTCAAAAGCGCATCTCTGCTCCATTGCTCGCAGACCTAATTGTATTCTTTCCATGATGTCCACCAGAGCGTACTTCTGCTCATTCGCTCGAAGGCCTATTTTTATCCTTCACATAATATCCTCAAGAGCGCACCTCTGTAAATCTGGCATTCTGAGATGCGAAGATAAAAAAGGTGTTTTATGAAGAAAAAAGAAAGTATTTTTTCACTACATGATCAGAAAGACGATGTTTACTTTAGTATTTTGCAAGTGGAAACCAGTACCTTTCATTGACGAATCAGATACAAGCATAACCTCAATGTAAAGTAAACGTGCCTCAGTGTAAAAACATGAGTCACATTTTTACATGCAGGCACGTTTATCAACCAAGACAACAAAGCGACACCAAGAATCCCAACAGATGTTGAGGATGTTATTAGGACGTTATCGTGGCAATTGTTGCTTTCTGATGTTATTTGCTATTGGAACTGTAGGTTTCCTTTTAGTTGAGAAAATGCATATTATACTGGATTCTGAAGCGTTGCTTTTTTTTACAAGACAAAGCAGTTAATGTTATCCTTCCTGATCATGTATTATAAAATATGTCTTGAAAACAAGAACCTAAAGTGAGTTTACATGACTTTAGCCCTTGAACTATTCTCTTCAACCTGACTCGGTTAGAAAGCTCCGTTATTGATCGCTACTGTTACCCCAATATCGCTAACGCGTCAAACCAATTCACAACCAGTCAGAAGGCTCCGCTGTAGATTGCCACCAGTGCCTCAAAATTGTGATGGCAATTTACAATGCCGGTTTCTGACTAATTGCGAACCGCTTCAGTGGTGGTCTATGTAGCTAACTTTGAACTTTTAATCCGGCAGTGGTATAGTTGGAGCGACATATTTCTGTTGACTCAGTTGTAACATGTATCTCATTTTCGTCTATTAACATCTTTAAGAGTCAAACCGATTTTAAACTGAAGACCGAGAACTGGTACCAGGAGAGTAATGTCCATTTTGCTTAACTAGGTAAGCAGTAATCTACATACCCAGTAACATTGGTTGTCGGCTTCCCTTCCGAAAGCATAGCGCAGTATGAAAACGAACAACTAATGTTCGTTGTCGGTACTGATCAAAGACATGTCAGTATTGTCTATACAGGATAGCATGTTTGTCCGTTGATAATAATATTCGTCGAGCAAAGTTGTATGTCTGTAGTTATGAAGAAATTGTTGGTGTAGGTCATGGTTGTCATGAAATTCGTAGGTGTACGTGGTATCGGGGCTCAGTCACAAAGCGTGCGAATGATTGGAAATTACTTCAAGAATGTCGAGAAGAAACGTGGTCGTGAACTTTGCGGGATAAGTTTAGGTGGAATACGCCGGATATCTGCTGCTCTTTTTGCGAATATGGCTTAATCATCATAGTTTGAGTTGAAAAGTTTATCTCCTGCTGAGTAGTCCTAGGTTTTTCCCATTATTTTACCCAGGTCCGTGATTTTTTGTTGCTCCTCGATCACCGTTGTAGCAGATTTATCATGTTATCGACCCATTTGCAGAAACAAGGTACTGAGTCTGAAAAGATATTGCCGGCGTTTAATTAGCATGAGCGAGTGTGTCGTATTAGACCTCGAAGAGGAAAGCAAGATGACGCATATTCAGATTTGATTGATTTGTTATGCCGTGATGGCGGATCCTCCCCGTACGAGATTTGAAAACATTTTTTGTTCCTCGGCGTTAAGAAGGTTTTGAAAAAAAAAAAAATGAATGATAACGAGTGTATATTTGTATATTTTGCTAAGAATACCATGGGAAGTGTCCGATTTCATTTGTGCAAGTTAACCATCATTGCATCGCTCTCGTTCGAGTTATACCTATATACCGTTCATCTCGTGCAAGGAAATAACGAAATAAATTCCATCTGTGTGTGTAGCTAATAGGAAAAAAATGGTTAACCTTCGGTCTGGTGACCGTGTTACTGGGCCATAACATATTTGGCGCCAGTCGTATAAACATTCGCGTCGCTTACCGCGGCTTGCACGTATATGTGAACCCAGAGAGACGGTAATGAGTTGAGTGCTTTCAGCAATTTACCTCTACCGGTTTTGTATTCTGTAATCATTGACAGCGTTCGACACGAAACTGCCTGGTATAGTTTTTCAGCTGTTGAATCGGTCTGAAATTTCACGATTCCACGCGTATTTTACCGGAAATAGGCACACGAGGCTTCGTTATTGCGAAATTGGTTCGAATATCAGGTTTGCTACCTTCCCCTGACGGTGGTCCTCTGTGCTGTTAGTTGGTCGCCAAGTAGAATCGTGATAGCTGAACTTGTTCGCTATGGTCAAGACGTGATTGTGAGGTATTCACAAATATTGTTAAGCATTACTGAGAAAAGTTGAATCTAGTTGATTTTCGCGTACAATGTAGCAGTGCTGGTTAAAATAAAGCAACACTTGTCGAGCAACTCAGGAGATACCGAAGAACAACGTGTTCAGTATCTACTACAGATGAAGTTTCTCTTCAATAAAATCGATTTTACTCGTGTATTATGGGGACCAATAACATCATATTTGGCGTTAAATTTGTCCAAATTGACGTGGAGAAACAATGCCATCTTATTGCGATACTCACCATTTCGCAAAGCTAATAAATAGACTGTATCTTTCAGAATACTGCCTTGATATTTGCGCCTTCAGCTGAAGCAGAGAAGAACCAAGTGGTTATGCCTAGATTGGTCCCTCCCCTGGAAGAACACATGTAATTGATAGTTGAGAAGAAGTATCATATTTATTGATTTGAAGGGTTTTTGTAACATCTTTTCCTGTTGATTGACTAATGTATTGAGTTCTAGTGTGTCTTCAGCTGTTAATGTTAAGTTATTCTTGGCTCATGGTAACATTTTGGCTTTCTAAGTTTCCGTCTGAGAAAATGGTTGGATTATTAAAGTCACTTAAAGTCATATTTTCTTATTACTTTTTCATTCTACTTTTTTGCTTATGGTATGCGGAGTTCCTGTCAGTGTGTTGATGATAGCGCTAGTGTATTCATATATGGACGCTATTATCAAAAACTGACTGAGCGACAGAATCTGTTTTTTGAGAACACGTAGTATTAAAAGCCAATGAATAATGCCGGCTTACGGACATGATGTTTACTGATAAGTTTTTTCCAATGTGGATGCACATTTTTGTATCGGGAACCCAATTTTAAGGAATTTTACTTTGCACGCTCTTTCCAGCAATACTAATGATTCATTTTGTCAACAGATGTTGCTTGGTCAGTTTTTGCTTAACAGCGTCCATGTATGGTTGTTGATGGTTAGCGCTTCAGGCTTTTTAGACCCGTCCTTGGTTTCTCCTGCTCATTTCTGAGATTAAAGTATACCTAGGAAGATGACTTTAAGTTCTTTTCTTCTTCTGTCTTGTTGCTTAGCTAACAATTTTGTATGATTAGATCAGTTATAAGCATACACGTCGCTTTCTTTTATTATTCTACGTATATGTATAAATTTACATCGTGGAACACTGGACTATTGGCAGCATATGCCGGTATACCTTTTCCTGGGTACTGATCTGTTTTGAAAAACTGACGATGAATCTTAACAAACTAGATTGAAAGTAAGTTAGATAGAATACATGGACACACATACCCTTATCCAGCAACAGTGTTCCTGCGTGAGGGTTATTTCTTTTGGGTTGTGTTGCCCTTGCAGAAATTACTTGAATTTTAAAACTGCATCTAATGCAAGCTTTTATTAGTCAATCTATGTAGTATGAAATGTAGATCGCAATGATGCTTCTTGTCAATGTCATGTCCAGTAATGACTGCTGTGCTGGTACATTGTTGCTTGTGTATCAACTTTGTACACATAGATTTGTACCTATTTGTCCGTTTTTATTTGTTATTCTATCTACTGAGTTTGAAAGGAATGTTATTGAACTGTGTTGAATTGTCCTTTACCATCAGGGTAACGCGTATTGTTTATTCTGTCATATTGAAAGATGATCTGTACTTACTTTGTAGTGAATACTGCAGCACTTTTGTAGAAATATTGAAGATTGGAATGGAACTATTGATTCGTCAAATGTTCTCGTTATACGCTGATTAATGAGACAGTGCTTGTGGATGTGGTGTTATTTTTTGGAAATGAGTAAGCCCCTAAACTTCTCCTACAAATTCGTTATTCAACTGATGCATATTTTGTTGTGTTCTCGCGAAACAAATATATCAACCAAGTCATTTGTCAACGGAATCCGTTACACATGTGAATACTGGTGGTGAGTAGTTTCACTGAAAAGGTCATTAGATGTAAACAATTACCGTTAATGGAAAGCTGATTATTAGTGTTTTATCCATCACGTCGCGTTTACGATAAGTTGCTGTTTTTAAATGTTATTATGTCATTAAAACGAGGTAATGTTGTTAATTGAACTGTTTGTAATATTTCCCGATATTCAGGTGTAAAATTATTATAGTGGCAGGCGTTTCTTCAAATTCATATGTTCAAATAATTTAGCCAAGTGTGTGCGATTAGCGATTACTTGCATTCTGTGCCTGTTGCTGGGCCTGATGATTAGTATTTTACAGTCATTAATGGTCGGTTAGTTGTAGCCCGATTGGAGGTAAATGGTGCGGAAAACTTAACGATTCTGCATCGTTTCCTTCTGGCTCCGCAATGCGTGTCAGGAATTTTTGTTGAAATATTTGCTTTCTTCGAACTAATGGATGTCTGATTGTTCACACGCGGCGAGTAATTCTATCGTATTAGCTCGTTCGAATTACAGCAGGGACGAATTGTTAATTTAAAAACATTGGAATGAAATGTGCCAAGTTATCGAACCAACTAGTGGCTTGCTCCTTCGTATAAGGCTGTCGGAGGAATGTGATTCTGTTTACTTTCAACTCACTGATTTACTTACTAGTTTTACTGTGTTCAGTTTGTGTCTTAAACGTCTCGAGGTTGGGGGAAAGAGTCCCTGCAATTATGTTATAACTAGATGTGTGGTAGGAACACCAACATAAACTTGATGAATGATATGGTATTATTGCACGTTATCCAAATAGACGTTGTTTAACTGTTACCCCTTTTTGCACTCATTACTAGTTAATCGAGTATTTGCTATCTGGTTAATTTTATGTTTGTGTGAGTACTGGCTTTCAAAACACCATGGTACGTCGTTTTTGTTTGAATTACAGTGGAAGTATCAACGCAGTATGCTTATAAGGGGGTGATACGGGCTCATTAAGCTTTACAAAGAATTGAAAAGACGTGTATCTGTTACTTCTAAAACACTTTGTGCAATCGGAACAATTTGATAGTAAGTTTTTTCTTTGTACTGTTATGTGTTCACTTCCTGTGTTATCGTGCTTTTTGTACAGTTTGAGAAACTTCTTTGAAGGTGAACTTGAAATATTGGAATTGTGCAGTAGCTAAGGTACACCGAAGTGGCGTTTTCTGATTGTTGTGGTAGAGAAGTTCTGGAACGATTTTGAGATCTAATGTGGGAGAAAAGTTCTAGAGGAGTTCTGGGATCAAGGAGCATTGATATATAACTTGAATTCTTCAGTTTTGCCGACTGAAGAAATTTGGGGAGGGGGATGCTTTTTCCTTGCAGTTTTCCATTAGTAACTTCTTCAGTTTCGTTGACTGACAAAATTTTGGGAGGAGGAGGAGGTGGTGGTGCTTTTCTTTTAATTCCTTTACTAGTAGCTTTCGGCTGAAATCGGGAACTCATTGTGAAAGTTGAAACTGTTAACTGAGGAGCAGCCGAACATAATCAAAGTTTCAGGTGCTCGCTGTGTAGTATATTAGAACATTTTACGTACCACTTGGTAGTTAGCGCGTAAATACTGTATTCCCTTCACTCTTGCTTGCTCCTCTATGACCAGTGCATTACGTCGTTGTTCTTTGAGAAAGCCCGCCAAGGCTATTGCTCTTTGTCCGTGTCGCCCGTTATCGTAGAACTGCTTTTTTCTTTTGCTTCTTCTTCTCCTCCTTTAGTATGCGGAACACATGTGTTTTATTATTATTTTTTTCTTCTTGCGATTACGATTATCATCAAGTAGTATCGCGTATGAGTTATGCCCTCTGGATATGTGGCGCTCTTTTAAAGCTCGCCGTTCAAATTTCATATCTGTACGCCTACTGTTTGAATTACCCGTAGTGGTCTGATTAGGAGGGAAACGTGTTGCCATTGCCCCCTCCCCTAGTATTTGAACAGCAGAATTGAAAATGAAATACAGCGACAAATGGTTGGAGTATCGATCATGGGCACCAAGTGTTGCAAATGCGCAAGGTACTTGTGCAGTGCAGCGTAATACTAGTTACACTTCTTGAAATCTTCTCAAATTAGTATTTTTACCAATTTCTTGTAAATGGGATGCGTGTCTTATCCGATTCAATGAATTACTTGTAACAATTCACGATTGCTGTCAGTGGTGATTGGTAGAATTGAGTACAGGTACACGTATACACTACGCTCTGCTTGATTTGTCACTTGCCAAATGTTGATTTGCTTAGGCAGCTAGGCACATTGTTTTTCAAATGTTTTGATACAATTGTTGTCACGTTTCAGTCGGTGGCGGTGTTTTCAAAGAGATCTGTTGTATGTATGGTAGCTGGTTGTGTTGAAACATAGTTGCTATGCCGATTAATGGACATGTAGCTCGATACATTTAGTCGGCACATTTGGTCATTTCAATCCATAGGGGATCCATTTATGTCTTTGTAATTGAACCATGTCATTTTGTTTCTATTATTGTAATTTTCAACGTTATATCAGTAAATGGTCTATATAGGAAGTATGTACTAGTTCTTCACTTATTGACTGAAGATTTTTTAGGTGCTCCTCAGTCGTAACAAATGGTGAGCTAGCATCCGGAGGGCTTCTTGTCAGCGAATTATTTCAACTGGAACGTTAGTTTACCTACAGCTAGATGAAGCTCAAATGAAGATTGAAAGCTTCACTTCTGCTTGCTTCTTCGTAATTATGTGTATGTTGACTGGAATGAGATTACGCTTTTGTCTTCTCAGTTCAGTGTGTTGTTGGTGATGCCTTCTATTTTTCTCATTCTGGTGGAATATGTGCGTATTATTGATATAATTGGCTACATTCTACATCAGCTATTTGGAAGTTAGCGGTCGGTTTATTTAGGCGTAAATTTATATTCACTCATTTATTTTTCATCTCATGTATGCGGTAATAAGTCAGCAATTGCCCAGTTTTTTCAAGTACTATTCAGTCAACTTTGTGTGGTATTTTAGCACTGGTGCCGCTTCATCTGAGTTGTTTGAGAGAGTCACTCTGTAGTAGTATTATAAGGGCTTAAGACTTGATTATGATTTGCACATGGTAACTATTAGACAGGATTGCGTAAAAACTTACTGTGAAGCGTGCGCACATTGCCTTCTTCGATATTATGGAATGACAGAATGTACGTACTGTGCGAATTTATGATAACGTACTGTTGTTATGTGGTAGTGAGTTATTGCATGTAAAAGTGTGCCTTAATATACTAATCGGCGTTTCTTGACAAGGTCAGATTGTCCCAATCTTGAAACATCCTGGACATCACCTGATGGACTGCCTCCGTGACAATTCAGAACCTCTCAGAAAGGTTGTTGCTGGTTGCCTGAGTAGTTACCTCAACCTATCCTGGCAATTCGGAACCGATTTCAATGACAGAGTTCCCTATTTTGTTGCAAATCATCGTGGTGGTGGGGTCTATTTAGGTGGCATTTGGGAGGTTTTAAAATAGCGAACATGTTTTCAGTCAGGTTGATTTATACTGTAACATTCGTGATCTGCTTTTGATTGCTCATATCTCCTGTTTTTAATGTTTATCTCATTAGACCTGTAATTCAGTTGACTCATTTGATTGTGCCAGAGTAGCAACTGACCACGCCAAAGTCGCGGCTAACTTTGAATTTGTGGACAGTACCGGCAAATGTGTACTGGACGCATTATTGGGATTTAAACCTGCTCTAGAGTGCGCTGCAAAATTACCTGCGCGGGTGTTAGCGGGTGAAAATGAGTGAGTGATCATGTGTATTTTCAAATAGAAACACTGCTATCTTCAGTAGGATAAAAATCCGAGTAAAAATTATTCTGCCAGTAGAACTGATTATAATTTAATTTTTTGGTGATGATGCAGTCGAATTTAGGACAAATGTTCTTTAAAAATAAATTTCTAATCGACTTAATGATAGTTGAAGTTTGCTGCACGCTTACGGTAAATCATACGTGATCACTCACATATCGCAGGGCTGCCAACACTTGAAACTCTTAAGTTTAAATCCCAATGTGCTGTAGCAAAGTTGTTGCCGAATTCGAATTGGTAAACTACAAATATATAGCAGTACTGTATGTACTGAGTACATTATGTTACGCCAAAGTTGCGGCTAGCTATTGATTCGCAGACCGTGCCAGCTGATCTCTACTGGACATATTATGCAAACGTTGCAAAGTTAGAATTGGTTGACCACTTTTGGCAGGTCTGTATTGGACACATTAAGCTGTGCAAAAGTAGTTGCTGACTTTAAATTAGTGAACTAGTACCAGTAGAGCGCTGCAGACGCAGGTATGTTCATACGCCATATTGATTCCAAAAGCGCCCGTTGATGCCGAACTGACTACGCGGTACATTCCGCATGGTCGGATTCAGCATTGACGGGCGCTTTTGGAAACAAAATGGCGTATGACCATACTCAACTATGTAGTGCTGCTTTAGTTATGGAGCACATTGGGATTTAAACCTGCACTAGAGTGCGCTGCAAAATTACCTGTGCGGGTGTTAGCGGGTGAAAATGAGAGTGATCATGGGTGAATTTCAAATAGAAACACTGTTATCTTCAGTAGGGTAAAAAGCCGAGTAAAAATTATTCTGCCAGTAGAACTGATTATAATTTAATTTTTTAGTGATGATTCAGTTGAATTTAGGACAAATTTTCTTTGAAAGTGAATTTCTAATCGACTTAATGATAGTTGAAGTTTGCTACATGCTTATACGGTAAATCGTACGTGATCACTCACACATATGCAGTGCTGCCAACACTTGAGACTCCAAGTTTGAACCCAAATTGTCACTCTGAAATTGCGGCCATGTATTGGTAGGGCTCTATAGTTTCACCTGGGTATACTAAGCCGCCATTTTGGTTCATACTGCGCCCGAGGATGCCGAATCCGACTATGCGGAGCGTAACGCGTAGTCAATTCGGCATCGACGGGCGCAGTATGAACCAAAATGGTGGCTTAGTATACCCAGGTGAAACTATAGAGCCCTAGTATTGGTAGACTGATATCAGCGGACCTATACTAAGGCGAGTCTAAGGAGAGGTATAATGGACAGCCATTTTGATTGCAAGAAAAGTAAACAAACGCGTCTTGACAATTTCTCATTATCAACGCACGTTTGTTTACTTTTCTTGCAATCAACATGGCTGTCCGTTATAACCTCCCCTTAGAGTCGCCTTACCTATACTGGACGCATTATAAGTTATACAAAAAATTGTAGATGCCTTTGAATTCAAAATTGCAGCTAACAATGAGTACCAGATTAACTGAATGCATTAGCAAAAATAACAGATGTCCTTAAATTTTGTTTACCTGCTCTGTTAAATTGACCTGATTTTTTCTCGATCTTGTGAGATTCTCCGCATATGTTTGAATAGCAAGTCTTTAGAATGGCAACGAAGGGACGTGCTGTAGTTTTTTTCTTCCCGTGTTATGATCAATAGACAAGACCCTAGTCCATGTTTGGTGTTGTTTGGTGCCTTTTCGCCTTTTGTTTACGGAGCGTTTTACAACAGAATGTGTAAAAAGAAAAAAAAAGCTCTTGATTTTGGAAACACATTAATGGTATCGACGAAGGTGGCGGCGTTTTTCGAAGGCGAAGACAAAATCGAAATGATGAATGTTTTATCTTGTTACGATGGCGGAAGGTAGACTAAGATAACTTCAAATGAACCGCTCGCCTGCGCTTGTAAACCGGTTTCTTGTAGTTCATTTGGAGCTCTCTCTTTCTGGCTTGCCTTACTACTTTTTTTTTTCTTTTTTTCTTCGCGTTTTTTCTTTTTCTTTTCCGCTTTTTGAATTCCCTCTTTCCGATTTCACGAAGCTGAATGACAAGAGAATGATCTCTAAGCCGAAAAGGAAAACGTTTAGAAACATATATTCTGTGTTTGTGGATGAGGATAGAATTTATTGTGTTCATTTCGGCTTCGAATAAACCCAAACGCGAACCTCCATTCGAATTCCTCTTGGTTTCGCATTTTCAAGGATGTTTTAGTAACACTTGCAATGATGAATTTCATGTTTGGTGAGGAATTAATAGATTCAGGAAACCGCGATTGAATGCATTTTAGAAGTGAGTCTCTTGATACGTTCAGAACCAATTGGGAGGTGCAGTTCGGGTTGGAAGCTTCTGAGGTAAACCGGACCATGAACATTTATTGCTTGGCATCGACGGACCCTCGGTGTTGGTTTCTAATGGTATAGTTGGCTTTCCCTAGGGCCGGGCTGGAAGTATCTTCTCGGCCAATGGATGTCGTGCGAATTCCGTTGCAGCTTCTCAGTTATCACCTTTCGTTCTTGATTGGTGAAAGTTGAATCACAACGTACGTACCGTTCTTCCGGTATGTAGCTGAAGTGAATGTATGTGTAACCTTGAATTTATGTTGCCTTATTGATGAACGAATTCCTTGTAGCGTATTATGGAGAATGAAATCCATTGATCGACTTTGATAATACAAGCAGTTTGATCCAGTTGGTCTTGTTGGGCACAGACAGCATGATGAATAATATCTTAGGCGTTAGGTAAACAAGGAATTTGTCGATCAGGAAAAATTCGATCGGACAATAATGACTTCATCTATTCTTCTCCATCGTACACATAGCCTAAACGGTGTACAATATGGTGATAGGCTCGGCGTATTCCGAACAATGGAGCGAAACGAGACGATTGAGCGTGAAATTTGTAATTACCGACAGACATTTGCATGCGAATAGCTCGTCGTGTATATGCTCATAAAATATGCGTGTATATGTAAGAATGTACGCATACGGCGCAGAGTATAATAAACGCTGAATTTAAACTTTTAAAGATATCAAGCCCGTTCGCGCCTCAGCCGAATAATGTGGGACGTTATTGTTTATTGTCACTTGTACCATGTCATACACCGCGATCGCATAAATTATTTGCTTCTGCTTTGTAATTTATGGCCGCGCGCGTCACAAAGCCTATAATAATGTTTTCCTCCAAGTCGGTGGCCACATCGTGGATATCTTCATCTTTTTGGATGACGTGTGTGTGTTGATGCGTTGGAATAACGCCGATTGTCCGGTTTCTTTAGTATTTATGTTTTCGCTTGCGAGGCATGCCAAAATTACGCCGACTATTGTTTCCACACTCCCATTTAATGGATTCCTCTGTTGGAAGTTGGTGATACAAGAAAAACTCTTGTAATCTCGCAGGTGAGAACATTTCTAGTTTCAGTGAAATACACGTGCGCTAATTGCGCCTCAAGGGTGGGGTTGGTTTTAAGACACAACCGAAAGAGATAGCTCACGAATTCATGCAGTCTTCGCTACCGCCTCACAGTGGTCCCTCAGAAAATCTAGCGGACAAAAGTCGAAAAATGAACTACGGTAAATTGATGAACAATTAGGCAGGTATTGTTCTACAACCCTCAAGCACTTGCTTTCATCTATACCAGCTGCCTTGGCTCCAGTCTTCTAGGTGTCAACCGTCAAGTGGGCAGAGTTAACTATGAGCCGATTTTGCAGTTTCATGCACGTGTTTTAACCCATGCCTTACTGTTGTGAGTGTGGTTTAATATGATTTTCTGATGTACGTTTCATGGCGAATCAGAATTTAGTTTTGTTTTTGATTTAAATGCATTACAACGTGAGAATTTGATGTTTGAAATAAATACATTTATGTTATCTAATGTTCACAACTTCTAGCTCCACAGAAGTTTCTGGGCATTTCTGGGTTACCTAAATGTTTTGCTCTCAGTTATTCCTTAGGATGTGTGCTTTTAGGAACTTTTCATACTTTTTGCCAATTCCCACCACTTTGTGAGAAAACGCTGTATAAAAGTATTACTGTTTTACACGTTGAATTTTCTGAATTTTCAGTTTTGCCCCTTCCTCTTGAACCCCGTTCGGGTTTATGACTAAAAACTGTGGCAGTTTGACGCCCAAGAAAGTCCTGAACGAACTTTTGTTCTTTGATGAGGGGGTGGAGCAGAGGGACCTGTTTAAAGAGTTGATTTTGGCTCCCTAATGAATTCCTTGATGTATTTTTAAGTTTTTTTGGAATATGGGGCTTAGCTCCCTGTAGCAATTTGAACTGGTTGAGACTATTTAATCATTTCATGACTCTTTGTGACTGTTGAATTTCTTTGAAACTCTGTTGAGACTCGTCGAGACTCTCTGGAATTCGTTCAAGGAAGTTTAACCCTCTGTTAAGGAATCAAAAGTTGTGAAGACTTTATTCGGATTACGTTGAGACACTTTAAAACACTTGAAGGTTTTGTTGAACTTTTTCGGACTTGGGTGCATATTCATAAAACTTTTTGAGATCCTCAGGATCGCACCGAAAGGGAAACTGATGGCGTTCTCTCGCCCTGCCCTTCCCCGCAAGCATTTTAACTTAGCGTACGCTGTTGAAAATTGTTTGAAAATTTTCTTATTGCCCAAGGAGATTTAATAAGTGTCTTCAAGACTTGGTTAACATTCTGCCAAAACTCGTTAACAAATTTCGAAATTCTATTGAAACTTACTCTTGAGGCTTGTCGAAACTCTGTTCAAACTTGTGAGAACCATTTTAATATTCTCACAAATGTGTGAAGACTTAACTGGGCCATGTCAAGACTTATTACCTGTGATTATTTGAAACTCTCATGCGGCTCTTCACTCTCCTCTGTTGCTCAGTAAATACGTTAGTATTTCTGGAGACTTAGCAAGACCAGTTGAGAGTCTCCCGACAGTCATTGAAAGAAACTCTTAGAAACATTCATTAGACTCTTTAGAACTCGATTATGACTGAATGAATGTCTTACAAACTCGTGAAGATTGCTTGGGACTGATCAATGACTATCAGAGCTGGATTCAGGGAATACGTTGGGAGGGGGGGCTTAGGAATTAATGCACAAAATTTTTTGCTCTCTCTGAAACGTTTCACGGACTTTCTTAATGTAATGCAAGTGATGAGAGAAGTGTAGCATTGCAAAAATCTCTTTCTTTCTCTCTTTCTTTCCTTTTCTTTAAGTTCTTTGTTTTAGGCCCTCCCCCCGCAAAACCGTCACTGGGCTATTGGGATATGATATAGCCCTTCTAAGGTGTTGGAGAGTTCTATTTATACACTTTTGGAATTCGTGGATACTCATTACAAGACTTCCTAGACTAGAGTTACGATCAAAAAGGCCGTGGCACTGATGGAGCTATTGGTCGATAAGCAATTTTCTGGTTTCTACAGCATTGGATTTGGATAAAAATGTGTGTAACACTTTCCACATAGATCACCAGCCAAAATAACTAACCAACCATCAACCAAAAACTAATCACGTTTCACCCTGTAATCTATTTTACTTTATACAGTTGCTGGGTTGAATGTGATTGGTCGGAGGGTTTGCTTGCTGTACTGGGCTTTAGGGTAGGATTTGTCTGGTGCCACTGTTCCAATTCTCTTCATGGTCTTTACACTATTATGAGACTTTGCTGAGACTATTTGGGATTTACAAAGGTAATCAAGACTAATTACAATTCAGAAGGCCGAGGTACTGTTACAAAGCTGTAATGTCAGTGATTTTTTTATTTTATCTATTTACCGTGTCGCTTACTGCACTTAGGCAGAAATATGGGATGGTAGGAGGACTAGATCAGTGGAAAAAATCCAGTGAAGATTAGAAAGTGGATGTGTTTGTCGATGGAGGAATATCGTCTTTGTAGATTTGTTGGAGAGTGTCGGGCTGGTTGATGGATTGTCGTTGCTGGGAATAGAAGGGCCTTTTTACGAGAATGTGCAGAACCTTCGACTAATTGACCGATATTACAGATGTCAGGTGGGAGTTCGTGGAATAGATGACTGTGGGTGATGAGACTATGGCCTATGCGTAGTCTCTACAGAGCGCCATGTCGTCTAGTCTTCTATTGTGCGCCTTCATTGTCCGCGGACGTTTGTTGTCTTGATGACCAGGAGTTTGACGGGGGTTGGTGTGTCGTGCTATTGTTCTGTCGTTTAAAAGCTCTTTGAGACGAATGAGGTAGTTTTCCCTTTCAACGAAGTTGCATTTGCGACTTTGTGGCGGCTTCGTCGGTAAGACCACCGCTCGCGATGTATGTATGTGTGGGGCTTGCGGAGATGTATGCAAATCAGATTGATTAATCGGATATTTCGTTTGTAGAGCGCGGATTTTATTTTTAGCGATTGGCAGGGGTATTTTCAAACAACACTTGATTTTTTAAGTGCCGGAGGATACTTGAATGCAATTTTAAGGGATTTTTCCATTTAAGAACATTTAAAAAAATTGAACGTTGTTTGACGGTTATCGATGTAAGGTTTTTGACGTCGTGTTTTGAGGTGGTTTGTACAAAGCTGCAAACGAGTCTTTTTTGACAATATGGACTGGATAAAACAGGGTGTCTCTAATGGTCCTTCTGTAAAGTGCTGCTTTTAAGGTACTGAAGTCCTGCTAGAGTCCTGCTTTCAAGTTGAAGGTACTACTTTTTTTTTTCAAATTTGAAACCCTATCGCTGAAGTGCAAATTAAACATTGAATTTGAACGCCAATAAATATTAGTGGCAACACTGCGTAAGGTGACAGATACGTTATCCCACTACATCGTTGTTCTGCCTTCTTATTACATGGTATTGCATCGGTGCCGCGTGTTCACTTACTTCAGTAATCTAAAAGCGTGTATTAAACTGAAAAAAAAACCCTAATCACCGCACAACCAGGTTTTTGAAGAAAAATTTTTTTTTTGGTGGGGGTGGGTTATTATTTTGAAGAAGTCCTGCTTTTTTTGTTTCAAGATTTTGTTAGACACCATGTAAAATCTTCTTTGAAGTTATATTTGTATCTGAAGTGCTGAATTAGGATAGACGTAAGGAATTTATTCGGGCAGTACTATTAAGCAGCCAATATAGCAGGCAAACCATCAGCTTGTTGCGTTTCACTCTGTAACTATGTAGTAGGAGCAAGGTTTGCTTTCGTTATTGTCCTATTGTTGCTGGATTGAACGTGATTAGTTGGGAGGTTTGCTTGCTGTGTTGGCCGGCTCTGTGGTACGACCTGTGATTGGTCGGAAGGTTTGCTAACCGTGTTTGGGTGCTCTATGGTACGATCTTGGTTGGAAGGTTGGTTTGCTATGGTGGCAGGCTCTGTGCTATGATCTGTGATGGGGTTGAAGGTTTGCTTGCTGTGCTAATGTATGACTGGTTGGAAGGCTGGCTTGATGTGTTCGCAGTCTATGTAGTACAATGTGACTGGTTGAAAGGTCTGCTCGCTTTTGGTAGCATCTGTGGTACGATCTGCCTGGTGCTATTGTGCTGTTTTATTTGTACAAACGTGGAGACTTTGCCCTGAGATTCCTCGTTCTCCTTGCCGGTTCTGACCGTAAGGTTACTTGTTCTCCTTGCCGGTTCTGCTATCTTGACGAACAGCCCTGCTGCTTCAACATGAATCTATATCGGGGATGGGTTCAGCGTTCGAAGTTCAAAGATGTACTTTTAGCGGGAATACATATGATACGTTAATGACTGCAGGACTGCTTCCAAACTTGAGTTACTAGAATTGATTTTGATCGTGTTTGTTTTTATCTTGTTTCAGTAATGCCGAACGAGTTGAGCGACGGCCGACTGTCGGACACCGAACTCCTCTTGAAACCTTCAAAATTCGTGTCGGAAGAGAGTTTCTCGTGCGATCCTCGCCACCACCATGAGCAGCAACGGCGGTTGCAACCGCAAGAAGAACTGCGTTCAAGTTCGCCGTCGAAGGATGATGTGAAGTCGGGTTGCGGGGCCGGAAAACAACATTTACATTTCGAAGTGAGTTGATTGTACGCGGTGTAATACCCTCGGTGTGTAGTTCTGTATAGAGCATACCTGCCTACCTACCTACCTGATACGTATATTATATACGCATTTATGCATAGGTTTTCGAAATTCATTTAGATTTCCAACGACGATAAGTATACACATATACAGAGCCGCTTCGTTCGAAAACTCGTTATTACGACCTTAATGGTTGATACTCGTATGCATTATATACGGAGCGGTGTCCGTTCACGTTTTCGAAGGTGTAACCCCTTGGCCCCTGTTTCGGTGCCGATGCCGGTCTCGACGGTGACCGGACGGAATGATCGGTATAGTGCCCTCGCTAGCCTAACTCCATGTGCGCAGTGAAGGAATCGCATTTTTCGCCGTTTCTTAACGTCATTTTCAACCCTAGTGGGAAAAGTGATACTTCTGACCGTATCCCAGCGGTGCCCGTGGATCGGCGTGAACTTCGTACCGGTGCCCGGTGGGCACATGTGCGCCGGCAATGCGGCTCGCGGTATCGGGTCGTGTATTTGTATAATACGTATAAATGTGTATTATACCGAGTATAGAGACTATTTGTATCCGAAGCAGAAAAGTTGTTAGCCTTGCCGCGCGATGCGAAGCGGCGTTTTCTTTTAAGCCGTTTGAACCGCGTGTCTTGTCTATACATATAACTGGTTGCGGCCGCTTTGTGCGCGCAGACAATAGAAGGTCAATTCGGGACACGTATCACTCTCCGTCGAATAGATGGTGAGCGCTTTTACTCGTGACATCGCCGTCTTTCTATACCGTTTTTCATTCGAGTTGACGTTTCACGAAGGGTATGGTAGGTATGAGCAAGAATGAGAGAGCGAGGCGACGAGAAAAAGCAAATGAAGCATGATAAAACCCATGGCATCGCCGTCACCCTGCCGCCGACCAGCTCCGTCTCTTCGGGGCCCCTGTAGTCCTACACGTACATGTCATCGTATCTTCTGCTTTACTAGATATACTACTGTGTGTATCGCCGCCGCCTACTTATTTTTCGACTTTCTTGCGTGGCCGTTTCCTATTATATGCTAGGAATTGTGCTGATGCCTGCTGGATTCGTAGTCGTAGCCCGATGGGATGGCAACTGGCAATGGTGTGGTAACCGCTGGTAACGTAAGCGCGCTCACGGAACGGCGGTGGTGCTCGCTCGCGCTCGGCGAAGACAACTTGTTGAGCGGTCTGTGTGACCTCGATCGGGGAACGTATTATCTTCGCCGTCCCGAGATAATGAAGAAATTCGTGATGGAAATAGGAAAGCGCGCGCAATTCGATTCGGCTTTGATCTGAAGAGAGAAAAGGTCGCCGCCGGTGCCGCCGCCCAATCGCTGTCCTATGCGTTGACTGGGTCGAGTTGAATCCGGCGCTTTTGGACGTAACGAATGGATTTCCTTCGTACTGTACATTTGTATCGAGTCCCATGAAATCAAGGCGGGAATTGATGGATCCACGCAGGTGTACCTGGGGTTAGAGTGTCACTTATTTTTCGACTTTTTTTTTTTTATCGTTCGTCTCCCTTTAATTGTTTCCTTAAGGTGTGAAAATGAGCGCCTAAAAGTTTGAGCCAAATTGGATAATTTCACCTGTGTCGATTCGAGTCTCAAGGTCGGAAAACGCCGCGCGTACACGACGCAGTTGTCATCGCTTGACGCGCCACGTAACTCATCGACGAATCGACGCGCGCGACTCGGAAATGCTGAAATCGTAATTTCTCGCTACCAGAGTACTCGATGACGTTCAAGATCAACCGCCATTAATTCCAAGTTGTCTCTTCACCCATATAATTTATTGGTATTTCCACATTACGGTTTTTTGAAATTGATGTTAGTTTGCGGGCACGACAGGACAAGTTTAGGGTTACCAGACGCATTTTTGAAAGGGTACATACACTCTTTTCACTATGCGATTCTGAAGTGCATACTCTCTTTTATTTCATATACTCGTAAGCACTTTCCCAAAGTTGAACTCCTTCAAAAGAAGGAAAAAAATAATAAAAAAAGAACCGAGGTGTCACAATATTCCACAGTTATCCAGCCGTAATATTTCATCAGTGGCATAACCAGCCTAGTGTTCAAGAGGTCTAGTCTTGACCAAAGGGGGAGAATACTTTTTTCTTGGTATGAGGTGGAGCTGTATGCGCCGATTGCTCAAACCTTTTAGTCCATTGCACTGGTCCTCAGGTGCTGGTAAGGATTAGCTCAGTAGCCTCGCTTTTATAGTCCGGGTGAGAATTTTACTGAGATCTATCCCTTTGACTTCACTGGGTGCAAGATATTCCAGTTCCAGTGCTTTGCGTCTTGTCCCGGCTATTACTGCGTACTGCCTATGATGTGAATCAAGGTTTCTTCCTCTTCTCCACAGTACCTACAGCAGCTGCTTTTCGACACATATTTTATACCACTTGTGTGTGTTTTGTGGCTCCATGCCAGTTGGTAGTCCGGCTGTGAGCCTTGCATGTCTTCTGTCGAGCCCTAATAGAAACTCGGCGTACTTACCGGGGGCGTCCCCTATCAGTATTTTGCTGATTTTCATGCTACTGGCCATCCGCCAGTGCATTTCCATCTGCTTTTTTATTCAGGCCTTCACCTTGGATTTTATGACGCTGTATGCTACAGGAAGGTACTGCTTTGGGCGTTACCCGTTCCTTTTTATGCCTTTCTTCGCAAGCTTATCCGCGATGCCGCAGTGACCCAGTATCCATAGTTTGATGACACGGTTCTCCTGAGCAAGGGTGTATAATTTGTTGATCTGTCCGCCACCACCAAGGATGTACTTTGGTGTGCCGATAGGTCTGTAATAGCCGTTTGACTGGTCTGTACAGATGTGATCATCTATGAAAAAAGGGACCTACACCGGATTCGAGATAAACGCGTTTAAAGTTGATCACTACCAAAACACGAGTTATGTATTGAACGATTACAGCCATATTTTCTTCTGCGGGTTGATTCAATATTACTACAGCGGTCTGAGCAAGAAATCCGTTTCGTTCGGGTTGCTTCCTGCGTTTCTTCGTTATTTTGTGTGAATTAATCAACCTGTGGACGATCACAGATATAGATCTGCTTTTTAACAAGGCCCTTCTCTTGTCTTCTATCAGTGGCCACCGTGATCGCCATTACCTCCGCCGGGGAATCGTGACGCCCTCACTCAGTGCCATTGAGTAGTTGTCAGCGCCTTTTGAATTCTTGATTCCAACTCATACACCATCTGCAAACCACACATACTCCTTGTGTCCTAGAATGCTTGGCCACCTCTTTTCTCATGCCTCCCGTGTGGGTTTCATTGCACGGTATGACTTGTGAAAGAAGTGTTTAACCGCTATTCTGTTCCTCGGTATGCCAAAACATTTGTCTATCGTCCTCGCCATCTTCCATGTCCTTCTGTGACCTGTTGTTTGGGTCCGAAAGTTTGGTGGGCCCAGATGATGAGCCCCCATTTCGCAGCTACTTGTATAGCAGTGTAAAGTAGTGGCAGGTTTAGGAGTCTTTCAGTTGCTTTTGTTGGCATCGTTCTCGTTGCTCCCGTTGTTTTCACGCGCGCGAGCTTTTGCAGGTGGTTTAGCAGTTCCTCTATGACTCTTTGGGTCGGTGGACCTGACCCCACCGCATAGCTGCCGCATATGTGATTCTGGAACGTATTACACCAGTATATATCCAGTTCATCATCTTCCTTTCGTGAATGAAAAGAGTGATTTCAGTTTTGTCCGGGGTAGAGGGTGTTAGAAGAGGTGCTAGAATTGAAATAACGCACTATTTGACGAAATCGCAGAGGGGAAGGAGTCCAGATCCCTTGGCTATGCCGCTGTATTTTATTATTATTTCAAAAAGTCTCACCTGCGATTTTCGGCCGTAACTAGTATTAAATGCGGTGAAAAAAAGAAGCGTGAATCAATATATCTTGAGCCCATTGTTCTAGGCCTGACTCTTTTTCGAAAGAGTTTAGTCTGAACCGCAGTGAGGGCATTCGAAATCAAAAAACGAAAAAGTTCAGGGAAGGCGCATGTATTGACCGCGAGTGCTAAACATAAACTGTGACTGAACTAAACGGATGTCCTGCCTGGTCGATCGAGAGACAAAAAGGAGAGTGAGTCATGAAAATAAGAAAAAGAAGAACGTGTTTTTGAACAGATCACGTAACGGAAGTGCAGGAATGCAGGAAACAAAAGATGTTTGTTAGACGCTCGCATCGTGCTACCTAAAAAGTACCTAGGCAGAACGATTTATACGAAAATGTACATTGTAGAGAAGAATGTCACCGCAGGCTTATCTAATCGAAGTTTATGTTCAAACACTTCTTGAGATATTTAAGAGAAGAGATGTACGAGAATTTTTGTTTGTTTGCTCCTTTCACAGAAAATGAATTTTTTTGGTTTTAGTGCCCTTACCTCCTAAGAACAAATTTCCGATCTAAAGAAATGAATTTGAATGTACTCTTTATTTTTAGCCAATTTAGCAGTTGTGTGCAGCGTACATGTGCACCGTTACTGGGCGTGCGATTTCTGAAATTCATGAATGTCGTTACTCCGTATAAAACCTGTGCGGGAAACACGAGTATATAATACTACCCACATGTTAAACTGAAAACAATAAATAACGGTCACGTACTGATAGTCAACCCCATTCAAAATTTTCTAATGAATTACGGAATTTTAACCCAACTATAATATGTTTACCTGTTACCGTGTTTTTCTAATATTTTTTATCTAATGCTTGTTTTAGAAGTGCCGGTACTGTCTACCTTGTGTTTTGTTTTTCACCAGGAAGTGTTTTTACTTAAGTAATCCCGTACTATTTATTCTTGAGAAATAATATGCAATGTACTTGTCATTGCACCCATATTTGAAATTTACTCAAAATTTGTAACTGTTGACCGGCCGTCTTTCCTTGTATTTCTCTACGTCGGTTATTGAATGCCCAAAAACGTTAACTATCTTCGGATCATGTATTAACAATTTTTTCATATTTTTACCAAAATCTCATCACTTAAAACTGAAGCATTGTGTATAAATAATTGAACCAATAATAAATAGAATAATGATGGTAACAAGAGAAATTTTGTAATTTGGAGGGCAAATGAAGGATTGGCTGGCATGAAATAACGATTTTAGTGTTTCAGGCCTACGCCTAAGTTCGTCGTTGTTATGCGGAGCGCCAGTCCATGGTAACAGCGCGCTCGGATGAATGTTCTTCAAACTCATCTTGGTGCGGGGTAATTTGGCTGAAATTTTCAGGGGTTCATTTTTACACCCATAGGAAAAAATTAAGTGGTGGAGGAGGAACAAAAATCTTTAAACATTTTACAAGCAAGTGGCGCCCTAAACATAGGTACTTGTCAGATGTGAGGGCAGTGATTATAGTCTGTCCCAAATAAGAATGCCGAAAACAGTTGCGAGTACGGTGGCATGTGGGGAAAGGTAAAGGTAGTTATTCACACAACACTACAAACCAGAGCATGGATATCTCCAAATTATATAAAACAGTAATTGCCGTTATTTTCTGTAGATTTTTTTTTATACTTCTTTTTAAAGAAGTGTAATGCGATCTGACATATCCCTGCTTTTTGCAGAAAAATCGATTTTGAAATCCGCAGCAAAGTGTGAACGGTCTCAACTGTTTTCGGCATTCTTATTTGGGACAGACTACAGGTATTATAGTTTTATGTCCTCAGTTCTAAAACTGGGAATTCTGAAGACACGCTGTGACTTGAAGGTGAATATAGTATTCAGTTATTGGAAATGGTTTCCTAACTTTTGATCCATCTAATAAAATTTGAAAATCGTTTGGTTTAAATTTGGTTTGAAACGAAATTCTTACGTTAAAATGCTATGATTCCGTGTATTAGAATTTGGAGGAAAAAAAAAACAGCATTTTGCACATTTTTGTGGTGAGATCCCTTGGTTGCACAACTATTTCTCAATAGGCGAATGTGTCGCATCCTTGTCACTATCTTAGAATAAATATTGTGAACGGAGATAACTACAACGGACTTGGTTCTCTTGTTTCAGGAACTAGAATGCGATTTTTCGGTTGAAGGCTGTGGTCCAGATCAAACGGGTGGTCAGAGACAAGAATTTTCATTCACGTTGTACGATTTGGATGGCCATGGAAAAATTACCAAAGATGTGAGTATATTGACTTTTTTTAAAATGCGGTTGTCTGCATTTTCTGCAGCGTAAAAAGCGTGCTCTAAAATCTGGAAGTTGTTGACCATTTCGCGGTATGGTGATGGAAGAACTGCGCTAAGTTCTTAATCCCATCAGAAATTACTTGTTTCCAATGAGGACTTGTTCTTATTTTGTGGTAACTTGAAAATCTCCCACGAGTTGCCTACCATAATCGTTGAGTTGTTAGAGTAACAGTTTTTGAAGGCTGTTTTTTCAGGATGGTTGTGAGGGTTTCAGCGAATTTCATAAGGTACGGAAGCACTATGAGACAGCTCGGGCCTGTTGACTTGTGATGAAAGCTGAACCTAGGATTACCTATTGATGAATATAATTACATTTATTATTGTAGAGGAGGAATCACCGCTTTGTGTTTCCTTCTCCTTTCTGAGAATCCTCATGTGGTTGACTTTTAAAGAAGATCAAGGTATTGTGTAGTGCCGAAATGTAAGATGTGCGTATACTGTTGAGCCAGAATGTTCAGGCTCCTTGTACACGGTAGCAGTGAGATTACTGGTAGTCGGTCCTAAACACCCCACGTACTCGTACTCGCGGTAAATTTTTTGCTCTCTGATGAGTATCAGTCTATAGAAATTGCGATATAACTCGGTTTCTCAGTTTCCCGTGGTATCAAAGAGCATGCTCGTGTGGAACAGTTAATGCGTGATTTTCACCTATCTCGATAGGATCTATTATTTTTTACATTTTCTTTCAGGTTAACTTGATTTTGAATTGCCTTTTTGCCGTATTTTCTACCTCTATCTTATCCATCGTATATTAAACTCGAAAGTAATATTGCTGTACCAGTGCTTATCCGTTTGTATTTGGTCATCGAGGAGGGGAAGTTCGGGTGTTGGATTTTCAGGCATCTATGTGACACTTTCAACAGCTGTGTGATAGAAGTAACGTTCGAGATGGGGTGCTTTTCTCCGTTGTTAAAGAGTGCATTTCGAAAGTTCTTGTATTTTCCTTTGGTCAGCTTCTCTAGAATGTTTAATTGCTTATGCTCCCTGTTGACATAGTTACCTCAATATTGATGCAGTATGAACTCACCTTGTACGTTTCCCTTGCAAATGTCACATGCATCGTTGGCTTGTTAGCTTTTAAGAGGTTATGTAGTGTCTACTTCAGCATATCAGAATTATTACAGACGTGTTTCAAACTTGAGATCATTAGGAGGTGTTCATAACTGAAGAAATGTTATTCCTCATTCGCATTTTCAAAAATGTTGATCGTTTTAGTGTGCGTAGCATGTCGAAAGTGAAATGAATATCAAGCGACAGACACGTGAGATTGTGCGTGGAAGTCCAAATCATCGATGGAAACTCTTATTCGTATTTTTGCACGACCGTAAATATTGACTCGCTTCGATGTCGAATAAAAACCGAAGAGGAGGAAAGGAAAAAAAAAACAGATTGGATGCGTAACGAAGAATCAATTACGTGTCACATGTTTCAATCACGTATTAGCCGTAAATCGAAACAAGTGTAGAGTGTGTGCGTATTATAACATCCGTACCGGCGTTAGGTTGGAATTTAGTTTCACTTACTATGTATTGGGTGTCCCACAAAAAGAAAGCGATAGTATCGTACTCCTCGAGTGTGAAAAATGATCAACGTGTATTTGGCCTTAAGGCCCCTTTCTTTCAGTTTCTGACTCAGAGGTCTGCAATGTGACGTTTACGGAAGTTGGCTGGATAATGTCATCGAATGACAAAATTTGTGCACAACGTGACGAGTCGAGAAAGTCGGTATATTATGACATTTCTGGCCAAAATGGTCTGAGACAAAGTTCTTGAACGCGGACCGGTAAGCAGACGGCTAGCTCTCCTGCCAGCTAGACAGTCAGATCTTGATAGATCTAGGTAGGTCATTTTGGCGGAAATCTCTCGGTAGATCGTTTGGATAGATCATCTGGGTAACTCATCTTGGTAGATTATCTGAGTGGATCGGCATTTCTTGGTGAATCATCTGTTGTTGTAAGTAGATCATGAGTCCGTCATCTCTCGCAGGGGCCAACCAGAACTTTTTGGTGGGAGCTGGAATTTAGAAAAGAAAAACTTGGGTAGGGGTGGAAGCTCGATTTGGTACCTACCTGATTTGGTACCCACCTATTTTCATGAGTAGAGCACGGCTTTTCATGCGCTTAAAAAATTGTTTTATGCGCATAAAACGTGCATTTATTTTCGTCAAAATATGACAAAATATGTACTTATTTAGCAAAAATGCACTTGTATGCAACATCAATATGGGTATCTTTTGAAAGGATTTTTTAATTTGAAGGTCATTTTTTGAAACAGAAGGTGCTCTGGAATCAGTCGCTTTCGTATTGATTTTCAGATTTAAATTGTAGTACATTCGATGTATCTGCACGAAAATTTTTTTTTAGAATTTCTTGGTTTTTTCAGGTTTGCCATTTTCAGTTGAATAAAAAATGTTGGCCAAAATTTCCAAAATATGACTGAAAAATGAAAAAGAAAGTCAACATATAACGAATATGCGCTTAAAAGTCTAAAATATGCAGAGACATGCATTTGTACTCAAAATATGCAAAATATGCACTATCAAATTGGGCTCATTTTACTCAGAATGTTATGATTCGCGAAGATCTACACGATATGCACGATCTTCTCCAATGTAAGAAAACATGACAAATCATAAAAATCCGAGCTCTATTCATGAGCTGTAAATTTGTACGAACTTACGACGCAACGTAACCGTATCAGGCCATTGGCATCAATTTTTTTCGTTACAAAATTGATTTTCAAAAAATTGCGAAGTATTTTGGAGGGCGGCTGTAGCCCCCTAGCCCCCTCCTTAGTTGCGCCCTTGATCTCCCGGTTGATCATAAATCAGATCAGTCAGTTAATCATATTAGTAGGTATTGTAGGTTGACCATCTTGATAGATCATCACTCGGTGAATCGTCATCTCTTTGTTGATCATTTTGGTAGGTTTAGGTAAATTATATTGTTAGATCTTTTAGGTTAACGATCTTGATGATCATCTTTGTAAATAGGTAGATTCTTCTTACTCGTAGTTTCTATGCCAACTCGGCAATATTGCCAGTACTTATGACCGTGGAAGCTGGTGGGCGCTAGTCCTTCAGTGAGCCATTACCGGAACAATTTTGAGCCCCCTGTCAGACTCGGATTTTGTTAAAAATCCTTAAATAGGTTTGCTGTTTCGAACATTCTAGCCCACTCGTGGAGTAGCCCTTGCAGGGTCGTCGAGAGATCCGAGCTCAGAAGAAAACATTTAAAAAAAATTCTGGGCTTCCCTCGGAAATCACATTTTGCGTTCGAAATCCCCCCCCCCCCCGCCGAAAGGAGGCTATGTAAGATCCTGGCTCGAGGAGAATTCCCTCTTTTATCTCCCTCGTCAAGTTTGAGTCTTCGAGTTCATGCAGAAGTATATTTGGGGTAGGGGCTGTTGGGCTCGAGCCATTATAAAACTCGCAGTCTGCACTGGTACAAAATTAAACGCGGGATAGATCAACGTAGTTGCGGGGGCACTATTCTAGTATAATACATCATTTGAAAATGTGTGAATGAGGCAAGAACGTATGTAGGTAGGCAGCTTACCCCGCTAATTAGACTTTCATGTAGGCGAATAAACGAGCAGATCAGCAATAGTGGTGGTAGCATGTAGATCAAAAAGCCGACAGTCTTCCTTCTTATTGGAGAAGATGAAGTTACGAGCCAAGAACTCTTCAGCTTGTGTGGTAACCTGTATAACTGTTTTGTGTTATTCTAATCATTTCAATCTTCTCTATCTACTCAATTATTTCTGTTTGTGTTGTCATTGTTGTCTTCTCTATCATGTTCATGTTTTCTATCTCTTGTAATTTATGGAATTAAGAGTTTGTTGACATTTTTAAAGTTTCTTCCTCGTACAGTCGTTATTTACCAGTGGAAATCTGCTGTTCTACTTTGCCGGCTGCCCGAACTGAGGACAGAATGATGATAGGTGCACTCGCAAAATTGATTGATATGTGTCAGAGCCGATCGATGTAAATGTCAATGTTGACAGTCAAGTGGCCAGTACTTTGTCATTGATCTCGTGTCGCTATTCCGTTTGCGCATCTACTTTTCGCTTTAAATTTGGTTTAAAATTTTAGCTGAGAAATTCTCGAAGTAATCTATGCGCCTTGAATTCGACCTTGTCAAAGATGTTACTATCTCGTGAAATTCTGTAAGCCGTGCTGGGCCTATGCCTCTGCTCGTCTCAAATTCTCTTTCGGCTGTATTTGCAGTAGTCGTACTGCTGAAATTGATACTCGGATTATTCAGTTCAGATTTGGTCGTACTTGGAAGAGATTTTGGAGTGTTGAAGAACTCGACTTAGCACTCTATTTTTTTGTTTCTTCTTCTTCTTCTTTTTTTTTTTTTTTTTTTTTTATTCTTGGAAAAACGTTCCCGTCTAGGGAGTTTATTTTGGAATTTTTTCTTCTTCTCGTCGAGCGTTCTTAAAAAGGAACTTTTAACAAAAGAATCACGAACCGAGCATTATCTTAATCGTCCGAAACAACGTTTTAAATCTTTTTACTCTAACGTTTAAATTTACAACGCTTTTAAAAACTCGATTTGAATTCACTCTTTCGGTCGTCGGCGGCGCGGCATAAAAGCGTTTGAAGTTTCGTTAAGAAGCCACACGAGTTGAAATCAATTTCTGTGAAGTCACTTCTACACGAAAGACAGACAGACACATAGCAAGGACGACGCACGACGACGTGCTTACGGTAATTTTCTGTCATTCGCTCGTCATTCCCCCTCAGCCCAATAAAAATTACGAGAGCCGTAATGATGATAATGAGCGAATATGCCCGTAAATTTGCTATAATACATCAGGATTATGTGTGCGGCGCCTTTCATGCGATCGGAAGATTTCTTTCTTTTTTTACAATCCTATTAACACGAGTGTAATAATTTCTCCTCCGTTTTAACTGTTATGGTGCCGTGGTCCTCCCCCCTCCTCAATTGATTAGTCAATTTACAAGAATGCGATGGCAAGGGCGGGGGCCGGGAAGGTGGCAGGATGATCCCCCTTCCCACATTGATTAGTGGATTTACAAGAATGCGATGGCAAGGACGGGGGCCGGGAAGGTGGCAGGATGGTCCTGTATGGCGTAAGTATCCCAGATTTGGAGGACGAACTGAATTGAGTATTCGTCGAGAGGAACGAAAAACTTCATTACAAACAATCAGGGTGGTTTAGAATCTTATAAATTTCAGATTGAGTGTGTCGCGGTGAAGGGGGCACATGCAACGAAACGACATTTTCAGAAAAACAGCTTTGAAGTTGGGTACATTCATTGTTACCACTATATTGGCGTTAAATACTTCTTGTTGTTTTCATTCGAAACCTTCCGCTAAAACTTCCGCTTTCACCTTCTGAAAAATCATGAGATCATGACGTTGCAGTGAAACAATGCCTCCTTCATTTATATTTTCCTGTTTGTATTTGGTAAGATATGTGCCCTTTTTGTAGAGACTCCCCCCCCCCCATTCTTGGTAAATCATTAATCACTTGCCCGAATACCTAATTCTATTTTTTACTCAATAATAGCACAAAAACGCGGTACACAACTCGAAAAGGAGCATGACTAACGATAACCATGATACGACCGTTTTTTCCATGTTTTTCCACATCATTCTCAAGCATCTCTGTTGATGACAAACCGAGTTGTGAAGGTGGGGTAAATTGTCTCAGACCATAAAAAGTCCGTAGATTCCGAATCTGAAGTCGCCTCAAAAAGGGCACATACTCAATATGTGCCCTTTTTGCCGCGACACACTCAATTGTTTTCCCTCTCAGTGGTTAAGTTTGTTCCTATATGTCTGAAAACCCATTTACTGATTTTAAAAAATTTTCAATCGGACAATTTTGATAAGTGAACGGGGGGGGGGGGAGTTTGGTATAGGATTTTCTCGAAGAGAAGATGCGAATTTGATTTGAAAAGTTCGATCAGGAAATATGATTCGACCATGAGAAATCGTTCATATTAGTATGTGGATTGAGTTCCCCATCGAAACTATTTCGAAAAATCGATGAGTGCACTTTCTTTTTACACATTGTTGATTGTAACCCAGAGACCTCGTATGAAAGTGTGAAAACAATTGTATGTTCGGTTTCTGGGTGTAGTAACTTGAAATAATGTTTGGTGGAGCGTATGGCAATGCCAAAGTGGCTCCCCAGACACCGAGCTCCTGGCCCCGGAAACTACCCTTTCGAGTATCGCACCAGTGAAGTATCGTATCGATCTTATTTTGGGTTTAGCCCCTCCCCCCATCCTAGGCTCCACCGAGGTGTTGAAACTTCTCGGAATCACTGAATTTCTTTTTTGAGGTTACTTCGATTGTAACCCCTGCTAATAATGACTCATAAGGAATAGAGAAGTGAAGTTATGGAAATTAAGCGTCGCTTCAAGTGCAGGGTTTTTACCGGTTATACAAGTCATACGAAAGTGATGCAATTGGAGCAGTGGTCATACCAGTCATACAAGTTATACAATTACCCCTGATTACTTACAAGTTTGGTAATTCTTCTTGAACAATCGCAATATTCCTTATCAAAATGTGGCCAAATTGAAATTTAATCGGAAAGTTGTGTTCTTTGCAACATTCTTTGCAATAATTCGTTCGTTATTTATTTAAGTTTCTTCAAACTTTTTGTTTACAATTAGCATGTTTTTGAATTTTTTTCCCTTGTGGAAATTCTGTTCAGCCGTGAAAATGTTCCGAAAAAAGGTCGTACTAGAGTCATACAAAGGTCATAATTCTGGAAAATTCGTATTTGGTAGACACCCTGAAATGTAGCGACAATTGGGTTTCTGCAGCCGCCGAATTCATGTTGAAAGTTATTTCTTCAGAAACCTCAACCAGTAATAGTCCCTAGCTGGGGGGGGGGGCATGAATTTAAAATTAGGTGATCTATGAATTTTAAATCTTGAAATCAGGTTTTTATTTACACTGAGAAGCAATACAATTAGTATGGTTTTGAGAGGAAAAAAGATTAAAGAATTATACAAAAAAGAAAGAAGTAATGGGGACGTTGCAGATAATGTTACATTTCTTATATTTTAGTCCCGTATGCAGAATTATTGGTCGAGGTTTCGGAAGAAATGAATTTATAAATGAATTCAGCGACTGCAGAAAGCTTATTTTCGATAAGCGTGACAGTATTATCTATGAATGTAAAGGGCTACCCTCTGTGCGGTGTCTTCAAGGTGTGGGTCAGGATCAAGGTATGTTCATAAATAAGTTTATTACACCTGAAATCCGAGTAAACAATCGTTATTATGCTTTTGTACGTTTTCTGTGGGCTTACATGAACAATGTGCGAAAAAGTTCACTCTTAACTCGAAATACAATAATTGAGACCAATGATAGAAATTAATTTTCTGTAAAATCTTCGATAGGTGCGTGGCACCACAGTGAGAAACGATTTTGTATGATCGAACCCGTTTTTAACCAACTTCATCGGTTTTTAGGAATTTTTAAAGCAATTAGCCACTCTTATGGAGAATTCTGTGTTGAACTTGCCCCCACTCCCGGCACAACTTGACGAATTGTTCAATTTCAAAGAGTATTGGGTAGTAGGCTTACATTGAGATCACAATATTTCGGGGATAATAAAATTTTGGGCCACTACAAGGAACATGCGGCATATATTCTCAAGGTTAAAGAAGGTGCATGGTTCTTTCCTGGAGAATATGTTCGTAAAATTCTTATTGAGTAAATTTTAGGAAGGCGGCAACTCAGAGAATTCCAATAATGCCACAAAAATTTGTGTACTAGTTATTGTCTATCCTCAGTATTAAAGGACTGCTGGACTTCAAAAATTTGAGTCGTCGCGTCATGAATTTAAACTTTGGAGGTCCCTTCAAGACTGAAGATCGGCAACCAATAATGTGAACATTTTCTCTCCCGTTTTCGGAATAATTTATAGCTACCTTGAAGAACGTAATGAATACATTTTGTTCGATGAAATTTAATCTAAACCTGCTGGCGTTTTCGGTTAAGTATTTTGAAATTGGAATGACAAATTGAAATTCTATTGGGTGCCTGTCTTCAGTCTTGAAGGGGCCATCAATTTGTAAATTTATGTCTCTAAAATTGTAACTCAGATTTTATCATTCAAGTTTTCAGATTTGTGCACAGCCTTGTTCAATATTGAACTGAGACCCGGAGCCAACATTGAAACTGAAGTCGGTCTGGGTCGCTTCCGGCTCCGAAACAAATTTAAATTTTGTTTCGGTTTCCGTTAGGGATTCTCGAAATCGGCTCCTGCAGGTGCAAATATTCTTATCGAGATCCAGTTCCGGCAGATGATTCTTATCGCCGGTTTCGGCTTCACCAAACACGTGGTTTGTGCTCTGGTCAAGATGATTTTAAGAGGATGGAAAACGATGGAAGGATGCGGTGGAACGATGAGATAGGAGTTCAGGTGGAAGGGTGAAGGGCCGGAACAAGCTCGTTTAGGTTTCATTAAAATTTCGAAATCGCTTCAGCCCCGGCTCCACCAAATAATTGTTTCAGGCTCCACCAAATAATTGTTTCAGGCTCCGGTTCTCTTGAAAAATGGTCGGCTCCGGATCCCTGGTATTGAGATACTTTGCTATAAATTTACTGTTTCTTCAACTTGGGAGCTTGAGAGCCCTCTCAGTTTTCAGAAAAAGCCTCGTGTTTTTTGAAGTTTATCCTTCCTCTCGACGAGTGCTCGCACTCGCAACATACTGCCAGTTTGTCATCCAAAACTGGGACACCCTGTATTTTGGAACTCGATCCGCCTTCAAAAGACTCGTGACGTTTTGATACATCCACCCGTGTAAATATTACGCATATTTCTTTCTTTTTTTCTGCTGTAGTTGGTGGCTCGTGAAAACACCTTCAAAGATATTCGCGCAGCGTTTTTTTTGTTTTCATTTGAAACAGTCGAAGAGATTTAGTTTGAAAGTTTCAATGACAGTTCTTTTGATCTTCGGTACTACAAAAGAGTTTCTAGTTTTAAAAGGATCCATATAACGAATAACTTAACTAACTTATATTATTAACTTTTTTTTCTTCTTAATTTTTCTTTTTTGAAACACGAATTTGGTTGGCAGTACTTCAAACGACGTTTATTTCAAATGAAGAAAAAAAGTGCAGGTTTCCTTCTCTTTTTTTTTTTTTTTTGGTTTCGTTATCGTGGGTAAATTATTTTTAATGAAGTTGGCATCCAGTTGTCACTTACTGGGTGTTGATCTGTTGATATTCTCGATAGCAGTTACGAGCGTTGTTGCTGTTTCTCAGGATTATTCCTCTAATCTTGGCGAATTGATCGTAATCAACAATCAACGAGTGAAACGCAGTTCGTGGAATTCCGAAAATTAACATTCTCGTATTGAAGTAAAAGTTGTGGAGGTAGAGTGGAGAAACTACAGCCAAATACTAAACTTGATTTCGCAGTACGATAGGGGTATACTTTATGGATCAGTAAGTCTGTCGATACGCGGAAATTGTTTGAGAAGCCATTCTATTTCTTGTTGTATCATCTTGTAGGACAGGTTACTTCTTGGCTTCAGTTCCCTTTGGTGCCCTCCTTCCAGAAGTCAGGTTCAAAAATCACTCTCAGAATCGAATTCAGCGACCTTGAGATTAAGAAAATTGAATGCCGTTTCGAAACAGCGGCTCTTATTAGGTTTCAAGGCCACTCCGAAGGAGTCGGATCCAGTAGTTACTGTCATCGAATTCGTGAAAATCTTAGTATTTATCTCGAATTTCATCTCTTCATCTTCCCCTTCCGTTTTGGCGACATTGAGTCACACCGAGAGATTAACGGGGTGGGAGGAGTGGTCTAGAGTCGTTTACTGGGGAGCGGTATTTTTAGCCACGAAACAGTACAATGAGCGGTAAACGTTTATTGGAGATCTTACTTTCAGGAAATTTGAAATATCTGAATGAAATGTTGGAGGAACATGCGTAAGCTTGAAGGATGCACCTAAAATGAGCAACAGAGAAAAAAGGGGATTGTTCGAGTAGTACCTTTTTTGAGATTGTGCGGTTCAGTTTTTCTCATTTTAGCGTTTAGTTTTAATTGATGTGAGCCAGCACCCGAGTGGACTTACCGAAGAACCGTCTATTTATTACGCACTCATAATAACAGTAATAGTAATAATATGTTTGAGCCCCTTCAAAGGCCTTGGTGGGCCAGTGACGGAGGGGATTATAGAAAAATGTAAAATAAAAGTAAAAAAAGTGCAAAACAAAACTTATTAAAATTAAATAAAATTTCACAATAGGAAAAAATGTTCCAAAATTGGTATTTTGAACAACCCCTTCCCCCAGGGAGAAACCAAGCCAGCACCCGTCCGAATCAAGTCCCGTTGAATTTGGTGAGATTGGATTTAGGTTGGGTGACACAGTCAACACCGGTATCCTTGCCGTTCCTTTCTCTAGATTTTTTGGTTGCAAGGGGAGGCATGTCCTATCATGTCATTATAAATGATTACATGTTGAGGACAGAGGAAGGAGACTTTCAGTAGCGCGCGTTCAGGTTTAAGAATCCCGTGGTCAGGGACGTACCGAAGAGTTTTTCCAGAGGGGGTAAAAATTGTGAAAGTCCCAACTGACTGAACCTCAGAATTCCCAAGTATTAAAAATAATAAAATTAAAAAAAACACCAAAAACTTGACCTGTTGAATTTTTCCAACTAACTCAACTCAAAATTCCTTAGGATCAATGCAAAAGAAGAAAAACCTTTTGATTTTGTTGGGTTTCCCAACTTTTCAACTCAATTCCCAAGTATCAAAACAAGAAAAAAAAAGAAAGAAAAAACACCTAACTTACTGGATTTTCCAACTCGCCTGACTGAAATGGAATAAATTTTCCCAACTGCTGAGTGGAAAATTCCTACGGGGGGGGGGGCTGCCCCCTTATCGGTACGTCCCTGCCCGTGGTGATGAATGATTTTGTAAAGGAAAAGGTAGTGGCGAGGGTACTCTAATGCAGGGTTGTCACTTTCTGAAAAATTCGGAAAAGTCATGGAATTCGGATGATACCACTCAGGTGATACATTTTTTGCATACAGCCGCTAAAGATGAGTAAATAGGCGTACAGTGAAACCTGTCTATAGTGGAAACTCAACGGACCACTTCAAAAATTTACATAGTGACAGGTCTCCCGCATTAACCAAGGTTCCCCCCCCACACACACACACACACAAAATTATTTTAAAGCTTTTTGGGAAAATTCATGAAAAAATCTTATGTAAGAAGAGGGAGGGGGTTCAATTAATCTTATGAGTCCTTACATGGGGGAGGGGGTCAAAAGTGGCCAAAATCTTCCTTACGTGATTAAAGACTGACCTCTAAGCCGTGTATTTTCTGAAGGTTAAAAATTTAAGCCAGGAGCCGAAGCTTAATTTTTCGGCTGCAATACACTGCTTAGTAACGCTCTCTATCAAAAACTGTCCGACCTACTGATGTCAGTGTATTGCAACCGGAAATTTCAGCTTCGGCTTTTGGCTTTCGGCTGTTCGAGAAAATTTGGCTAGCTTTCGGCTGTTGAACTGAATGTGATTAAAATTTATTACAAACCAAAGAATGGCGCCGATTGTTGATTTGAAACTTCGTTGAATAGTTTTTATTACTTCAGATTTTTCCCATATTTTGTTTTCTGTTTCTCAATTTTTTTGGTGATTGTGTTTTTGTCTGTGATTTGATGCCATCTATTATTTTATAGTATTCATGGTAGAAGTATTCATTGTCTTTTGGTACTTCGTTTTGTTTATCTTCCTAATTGTTTTCTGCAGTTCATTTAAGAGGTGAGAGAAAAAGAAACTACAGAAGAAGAAACCCTACAGAAACATCTTTACATTTTTTTTTTTTTTTTTCATAGATGGTGCCTGCTACTGTATATAATGTATATATGTACTATTTTTAATGAATCTTTGAAAAAAGTGGTGTGTTGTTCTGATAATGGTCACTTTTTGGTCACTTTTTTGAGAAAAAATTGAGTGGCCGCCCTGCATGTGCATGCTCTTTTGTCCATTGGTTATGTGAGGTAATCGTGGGCATTGGGTAGCTTTTAACCTGAGATTGATGTGTTTTCTAGAACGTACAAGAAGTCCAATAACGTGACCAGTGACCACAATTCCAGAACGAATTTTGGTCTGGGAGGGCGATGAAGAAGATGACAATTTGTGTCTCCAAATTTCAGTGAACGAGCAAACAAATAACGTCACTTCGATTTTCACGCTTGAATTTATAAAATGAAATGTTCCAGAGGAGCTACGCTCTCATCTCCCCTTGATGCTGGAGGCCTACGTATAGGAGGAAATTGTACTTCATGACTGAGGTTTTGTATTCCAAAGACGCCAATCTCTACGTTCTGTCAGAATGCCATTTTGATAGATATTAGTTCTGAACCAGTTTCTTCCTACTTCTACAGGGTGGTCACTTTTCTGGAAATCCTGAAAGTCAGGGAAAAGTCAAGGAAATCTTTAAGACCTGGAAAAGTCAGAAAATTTTGAAAGAAAATCGGAAAAGTCAAGAATTTTGAAGAAAATTTTATGATGTGAAAGTATTTTACGATTTTCTCTGTCAGACTCAATTGAATACTTTTTTTTTTTTAAATAATTTGTTTGTTATGGAAAAATTTTGAAAATGGACTGGAAAAATCGGAAAAAGTCAGAGAATTTTTTCCTCGAAAAGAAGTGGACACCCTGTCCTACAATAATCAGTTGTTCTAAAACCACAGAGTCTCTTTTACAGACGAGCTATTCATGTAGATCACAAGAGTACTGTCACTTATCACGTTTGACTTCGTTTTTTGCGATTCTGTGGACATATCACGTTTTTTGAGATAAGCCTCTTTGAAATGAAAGGCCTTAACTGGACTTCAACGGATAAAATGTCAAGTATTCTTTGTACTTTCTGACGTCGAAATCATTGATGACGCATCAACTGACTCCCAATTTATATAACGAGAGGCCAAATAACATTCACAATTTTCAGATTGAGACGGGCTCGATGTACTGAACTGTTTGATACACAGAAAACAGCAGTAATCGAAAAGATGATCTCACATTTAGTTGCTTCGAAAACTCATTCGATATTTCGGAATAACTCATCGTGGATTTTGGACTACAGTCGGCAAGTGCGTTTCGAGCGATTGATCTAATTATTCGGTTTTGCTTATCTGTTCCAGGATATAGCTGGTTTGGTGAAAACCATCTACGAGACGTTAGGTCAGTCGATCAAAGTTCCTCATTACGGTAGTAAAACGATCAAAGTTAAATTAACGGTGTCGCCGGAGAAGAAATCGTGTAAGAGCAGCGATGAAGCCTCCTCGCCGACGCTGTCAACGAAGACTCGCGATGTGCCTGGCTGCACTCCAAATAACAATAATAATGATAGTAAAAATAATAACAACAAATGCAGTAGCGATTTACATTCTTCGAAAATCAGAGAACGGAGGTACAGGCAGGAACAGAAATTTCGTCGGCGAAGACATAGTATTAGCAGTTCCGGTTTGAGTGAAGATAGAGAAGCAGATGTTTCTGAAGATGACGACGACGAAGTTCCCCTCAATAATAAGTACGTGTATATTTTTTTTTTCATCTTTTTTCGAGCTCACTTCAACGAGCCGTGTTTTGAGAACGTGTTCGTAAACAGCAACGCCGTAATAATCCGTTATTTTTTTCTTTTGTAGGATACACAATCCAGCTTTGGTGAACACTGGCCCGACCACCATTTTCTCGAGGTACAAAAAGCGTAGCAGTTCGTTGCAGCGACAAGAACTCTTGCAGATCATTCAGGCAAATATGGAGAAGAACAATCTGTGTTTTCAAACCTCTAGGTACTATTTTTGAATTCAGTATACATGTTTGAACCTTAGTTTTATCATGTGTCGTGTTATGGAGTATGAGAAGACACTAGGCGGCAGTTACCTCTCTTAGAAAATTGGGAGTGCGTTAGAAATAGTTGTTGACCTGTGGGAAAGTTGAACGGAATCAATTTCAGGCATGTCGCGTGTGACCACTTTCCCAGGGGGAGCCGCTTCGCCAAGAGGAGCAACTTTGGGTGAATTGCAAATTTCATACCGGAAAGTCCGAAAAGACCCAAATGGTCTTAGCCTTTCTACTAGGAAGGAGGGGCAGTCTATCGACGCAAGGGGTGCAGTGCTTCCATTTGTCACCCTCGCATAAATTAGCCAGTATAGGTATTTCGAAATTCTCCACGAACTTTCAACGAAAACGACAACGACCTCGAGTCATGAAAGCCTGGCGTGAGTCACAAAAAACCTTGCTAAGTTTTTGACAGATCTTCGAGTCTTGTGTACAAGTTGCTTGAAATTTTGATTAGAACTTTCAGGAAGTCTTGATCAGAGTCTTCACCAACCTTGGACGAGTCTTATTTTTGAACTATCTTGGAAGAGCCATTGAGGGTTTTTAAGAAAATTGATTTGTCCTAGCGAGTCTTGAACACGTTTGGAAGAGCTTTAAATATTGTTTTGAGCAAAAATGGAAGAATCTTTGGAAATTTCTATGTAGTCTTTGAATTATGATTAAAAGTTTTGGACTAATCATCAAAAACGGTCGGTCTTTTGTACTGAGCAAGGAAGCTCCTTTTTTTATTCTGTATGATATGTGCACGCTGATATTCAGTCCTCAAGATGAAAACGGCCCAAATCGTGAGTCGAAAGGGGTAATTTGAAACTACATTAGGAACAGAATAGGATCAGGGTAGCCTGAAATAGGGGAATGATACTTTGGTTTTGTTTACATATCTTGCCCCCCCCCCTCAAGTTTGATAAGATTGATAAAAGAAAAAGAATAATTTTACGCGTTTTTCATCAAATTAACCGAATTTTTGGCAATTGGAGGTGAAAAGTTGACTACATTATTAAATTTAAATAGAATTAACAAAATCTGAAATACATAATTCAGAATCTTGAGCTACTTACTAGTGTCAATTTTCAAATTGTAATAATTCGCGAGAGAATGTTCGAAATTATACGGAAGTTGCTTTGTAAAAATGTAAGTACCGTTTCCTACAATTTTCATTCCTATAATTTTTCACGTAATTCCACTTATTTCCGAGAAATTTCAACATAAATGGAAAAATTCGTTAACTTCCCATTAGACTACATGTATTTCACTTTGGTTCTTTCCCCCAGTATTGATAACGAGTGTTCCGGTGACGTCATATGTCACTGCCTTATATAACAATTACGTGCCAACTCTAATGTAAAATTGAAATCTAATGCCCCCAGTACACTCTCGCCTTACAACACGAGTTTACCACGAGACCACGGCGAGCGCGAGAGTGTACTCGGTTCCCTCGCCTCGCGTTCGGAGGGCTCGCCTTCTTGTCGGTTTTCTATAGCGAGTGTCAAAGGATAGCGAGTTTCAAAGGAAAATGAATCCCGAATGGACGACTAAAGCAGCTTCGACGAAGTTTTCTTCGCGAATGTATCGCGAGTGTCCGCGGCTGCTCGGGTCTCGTATGTCTCGCCTTGTCTTGCCTCGTTGTCTAGACGAGCTCGGGTAACATAGCGAGAGTGTACTGGGGGCATAAGAGACCGACAGTGTCAGTTGGGCAACCCTGATGGGGTCTTGAACAGTCAGCAAGTCTTGCGCCAGAGTTTCACATGGTGTTTTAAAAATCGAGGAGAATCTTGGAAGTCTTTAATGAGTACTGAAGAAAGTTGACTGATTTTGAAGCCCTAATCCAGTACAGTAGGCTGTGCAAGTCGTGAACACGGCTTGCAAATCTTGAATCAAGTCTGGAAAAGTCGTAAATAAGTTTTCCCGTGGCATTAATAGAGGAAGTGGTATTGGGATGTATTTCTCCTAGTAGAGCCAGGAGTTTCAGAAGTCAACCAACATTTTGGACCATCGTATGTTTTTCTTTTTTCCAGTCTATGTTGTTTGTATTTAGACGAAATTTTGTGTATCCGTCGTTGTTTTATTTCTTGTACGATAAGAGCTTCCTATTTGGGCTGCTGAACTGCTAAACAGTCTTAGCGACTCTTACGGAGTCTTGGAAAAGTTTCAAAGGATCCAAGTTTCTTACCTCAGAATTGTAGTTATGTAGCAGGTCTTGGAGGCTATTTCCTCTCGGCAGAAATTGGTAATTTGGAAGATCCTCCTAAAATTGTTGCCCTGTTGAGCAATCCGGCGAGTTGAAAAATACAATAACGCACTCGGGGAGGTAGAATGCATTCTCATTTTGACATTTTCTTGTCTTTACTTTGGCACACAAACCGGAAAAACGTTACTTTCACGGGCTACGTTAATAATAATAGTAATAATAATAATAATTAACAAACTACTGACTGGACTGACGGACTCAGCACTTCATTCGCCTGCGAGTACCACACTCCTTATATCAGCCTGTATTCCCATGCGAGCATCATGTTCCTTGTACCAGCCTGCGAGCACTACTACGCTCTGCTAATGCATCCGACGCAGTCCGCGAAGCAGACATGAAATTGCTCTCCCGTGGTTGCAGACTCGTCTGTAAGATGATGCACTAGCAGAGCGTAGTGCTCGCAGCCTGGTACAAGGAACGTGATGCTCGCATGGGAACACAGACTGATACATTCACGCCCTTTCCAACGATACTAATAACTTATTTTGTCAACAAATGTCGCTTGGTTTTCGTTATCTCTTCAGCATGTCTTCCTTACCATCTACCTACCCTTCATCGCATACGCGAGACCGTAATTTCATCTGTATTAGCGGAAAAAAAGACTGCCGGCAGCAACATGAATCTTTCAGAATTTTCAAGAATTTCTTACGTATCCATTCACTCAGTCATTGTCAGCATTTGAAATTGTGATAGTGCTTGGAGGGGAGGGTGGATGTAATAACGATTGTACTATAACAGTCTGAATTTCGCTTTCCGGATAGCTTCCCGAATGTCTGGAACCGCCATAATTGCGCGGGGATCGGTTAGAAAATGCTGACCAGTTTTTCCTTTCTTTCGTTTCTTTTTTTAAGGTTCGAATTTAAAAACCTTCAAATTCTAGATGCCTCGATTTTTTCAAATACCTGCTCTCGTTCCTCCTGCGTATAAGGATCATTCGATTATCTAGACTACAGTGGCCATCTCGAGAAGGGCGGTGATTTCTTTTGATCAGGACATTGATATTTGTATGCTAAAACGCCAGGCTCCAATAAAATAAATAAATGAGTAAAAAACATGGCTATAGTAGTATTCTATAAGGCAGACTTTTGTTTGCTTAAAAACAGGTGTAATTTTGTAAACTCTGCCGCTCGATATCAGTGATGCTTCATTTTGTCTGTGTGTTTCAAACGACGATGTGTACTTAGAATCCGAATGTTCGCAATTTATACTAATCATTATCTTAATGCCTCGATGTCGTGTTCTTTCTCACAGAAAACCCACCGCCAAAAATATGCTGTTAACGTCGCACTACAGGCATCGAACGAAAACGCAGCCGTTTACCAGGCAGTTCGTGAACACTTGGGAAAGTCCGGTGCAGCCAACAGATAAATGCGGTAAAATGTTCCTAAATTCGGTCGAGCTGAAGAGTACGGATGCGAGGCGAATACACCAAAGATCGCATTCGTACGATTTACCGAACGGTAATAATCGTTTTACGGCCAACGAGGAGAAGAAGAAGCAGCCCACGTCGCACGAACTGAAACATCGGTACAGGGAGTTCGAGCAGGCCCGAGCCAAAGAACAAGTCGTGAGATGGCTGGAACAGGAATTCTCTAGCCCGACAAAGTATTCTAATCGTAAAAATAATAACAACCTAAATAACAGCAAGACCACTTCCAAAGAAGAAGTGAAATCAAAAAGTCGTTCCTGCTCAAACGAAAAACACGAACATCATCACATTCACGAGCACGTGCACCATCATTACCATCATTACCACGAATCTCCCATCGTGGTTTAGTTTTTATACTCTCCGTCGTTTCCCCCTTTTCCTTCAATGAGGCGTACGATTGTTTTTTTTTTTTTCCCTTCATTTTCCTTATGTTTTGTTACCATTAATTTTAATTCGAGTTAAATACGTTGTGTTATTTGTTAGTTACTCGTCTGCATTTTTGTTTTTATTTATTATTTTTGTATTTTATATAATTTTTTGTATTCAATTTTGAAAAATGCGCGTACGTTTATTATTATTCCTTTTGTTTTGTGTTAGAATTTAAAGAATTAATCTAGTACAGTATAATCTTTATGTTGTCATGGGTACGCTTGACTACGTACGAAAGCAATTTCAGATTTGTATTTTGGGCGACCGTGAACGGTGTTAGTAGGTACATTTTTCACATATCAATGGTAGCTGTTGGATCTAAGGAAGTACATCCATGTATGTGTTTCAGGTGGTCAGTATTCCTAATTTAACATTTACTAACATGTATTTGATCTGCGAGTACAACTACCCCAGGTAGTCTGAACATTAGTGTGACACTCGATAAGACTGAGCTAAATTAATTCATCTTCCTAAATTTCTCAGTTTGTGATTCGTGAACTATTTTCGAAACGATTTCGATCAACTTTTGGTTCGTGTGCATTTTTAGATTTTACTCCGAATAAGCACATCCAACAGTTTTACGAATGTGTTCGTATCAGAGCTGTCGGATTGAAAATCGTAACTGTGAAGTATCCGAAACCTACCATTGTCGGATGAAAGCCGGCAAGCAACTGAAAACTAACCATATGGAATAGAGAACAAAACACAACCGATAACCTTGATTGTTTGAATCGAATAACATAATTGAACCGAAAACCATAAATTATATGAAAAAAGTTCCGTTATTGGTTATTGTTATTTTGGGTAGATTTGTTTGTAGGGTTCTTAGCGCCACGTACTCTGCCTCTCCGGAACTGAGTGTGATACATTTCTGCTTCTTCTTACGCCATGACACTGCATTGCCATATAACATACCTATCATGCCGCTTGAGGATTTTCTATCTACCCGATCACCGGCATGGTCGGAGTCCACGTACAGAGACAACAAGTCATCTCCTTTCGAATGATAGACCAATTTTAGATCACGTGTACCTTTTAGATATCGTAGCACACGTTTAATGCATGCAACAAGTGTCTTCGTCGGCGTTGTTTTCATTTTTATTATTTTATCTTGCGATTTGTGAATCAGCAGTTCTACAAATCATTGATTCATTATAACATTAGAAATGTTATATGCGAAGATTAAAATCACATTCAGTTATAGGTCCATTTTTGATTCACGCGTAACTCGATTAGTCTTTATTTCTCAAGACTACTTGTGTTTTTTTTTAAACCCTTGGTAGCGATGGCGAGTTTTGCCTCTCTACTTTTGCTTCTTACCTGACCCGTGTCGTTTCGAAATCAAAACTTATTTTCTTGTAATTTTCCCACTCAAAATATGGTATGCTATCCAGCACTGTGGAAATGCGAAATTTCTCCAGTAATCGTATACCATATATGTAATCGGTAACTGTGAAATAACCGTATAACATGTAAGACTGATAATCGTGAAATAACTGTATAACATCTAGGACTGATAACGGAAACCAACTGATTAGCATAATTCATGTGAATAAGGTAACGGGGAACGGTAATGTACCGACAGTTGACCGTTTGTACCCTGTACTACAACATAACCGATAACCATCATCTGTACGGTTATGGTTTTGACAGCTCTGGTTTGTTATAACGTTCAAACATATTCCTCGTCACTTCACCTTTTTACGCACCGCAGTTCTGTTACAAAGAATTGACTGGAGAAGTTGACGAAAACTACTGTTCACTCTGTGCTCCACTTCGATTTTCCGAAATCATATACGCTTTCATTATTCTTCGAAATTGTACGTGTTATTTCTATCCCATGCTTTTCTCAGCCACAGTCATGTTTTGCTTGCTAATTGACTGGTGCACATGAGCTCACTGTAGGCTTAGGTCGCTTCTTGTATGAGCGGTATCTTGAAATGTTCCCATGTGTTGCTCTAAACGAATTGTTATAAGATTCATTACTGGCTCCTCCCCATCCCCCCTCCCCCAAAAAAAGAACGGAATATCCATTAACCAGCTAACTGTGAGAAAATCACTTTTTAATGTAATAGTGAGAGGCGTCTTGGGTGTCGAGTATCTTATGTATTATGACTCCGAGGTGTTACTCTGCAACATCCCAAACACAAGCTCCTAAGGAGCATTGTTTGCCGCCACTGGCTTTATTTTCTAAATTGTAAACTATCAGACAAAATATTCACGTGATACCGCAATGTGTTGGCAAGGTATCGAGTGGACATTAAATGGGAAACTGAAGAAACTATGGTATCAGACTGATATTGACTTAAATTGTTGATAATAACTTGATGACATTGTAGTAGTATCTAATATGTGTCCAGCAATCTGGGTGTTACCTTCCTGTCATAATTCGCGTACTCTAAAAGCCATAATGGGGAGTATCATTATAATTTTTTCTCCTCCCCCCACCCCACCCACCGTTTTAAGTGGATTTTATTAAAATACTATTGTGAATTTATGTTGGATGTTGTTGTAATGTTTGACTTATTACATAAGATAATGGTAATACTGCTGATATTTTTGTTATTATAAAAATGATGTAACAATGATCAATTGAAACGGGATTATTTAATTTTTTTTGAGCTTTGTTAAAGTAATATGCGGTCTTCTACCAACTGCGCCATGTATTATTCTACTAAAGCTCAATAAAACAGGCTTCAATAAAATAATCTCGTTTTGATTATGAAGTAGGCCTCAGACTGACATTGATATTATTTGTTGATGTATTTCTACATTGCATTGTAATTATGTTGTGGTCTGTTAAGAACTAAATTTGTTAGAGCAGTGTTATTGGTCAAAACAGTGCTACTGTATCTATCACAGAGTCTACATAAAAGCAGTGTTTTGAAAAATTTATATGTGATGTACTATCATGTAGTAGCCTCTGTATGCACAACAATTTTCATATTCTTCATCCTACGATTCGTGGGTTGGTACATGTACACAAATTGAATTCCTATAGGATAAAAGGCTTTCAAATGCATGGTCGAAGTGTGATTTCGCATGAGATAGGATTTATGTAATAACGTGTTCGCCAAACCCATTCTATTTTTATTGTACCTAAACGTAAATTTAAAATTCCATGTCGTGTCCGCCGTCTTATTGACCATTGATGAATCATTTTTCATGACCTGTGTATTGTTTGATTTTTCAATTCTGCGCCAGAATGCTGTGTTCGTTACCCATTGTGATGTTTCATATACACGCCTAGTGTGCGATTTTGCTACCTCATTTCTGTACCTAATCGAACATGAAATTTTCAGATATCAGACACTTCTGAACTAGGTATAATGTGAATTTTGATTCAAGTTGATGGACATTATTTATGAAAATATTTTCTTAGGATACTGGTTCACTTAATTCAAAACGGAATAACTGATCAGCCAAATCCTGTTTCGTGTGTATTTTTGAAAAATTTTTGTATTGTAAGATAAATCTGTTTAAAATGTTAGAATTAATTTTGCGATTGTTGTAACCAGATGAATAAATAGGTACACTATACAGTTGTGTTTTTAACTTTGTGTTCTTTGTTTTCAATCCGGAAGCATAATTTCACTTATATATGTGAGCTTCTGGAGTTGCTGACTATTTTCCCCCTCAAATCTGCGATGCTGGTTTGATTTCTATTGTCAGGGAGCTAGTGAACAGTTACATCCTTCTCCGCAAACATGAAACATCCTAGCAAATAGAAAGACCGAAGTACCTTCCAATGGAGGTGAATGGATAACATATTCTGAAACTCCTTTCCTTCTCATATGTATTACAATTGTTGAACACCACCAATATCTGATATATTGATATATTGGTGCTGTGTTGCCTTATGCTGGATTTACACCAAAATTATAGGTATGCTGTTAACAAAAACGCTACATTTAAAATGTTAAGGCATAACTTGTTAATAGCATGTTTATAACTTTGGTGTAAATCCAGCATTAGTCAGGTTGTTTTCAGGAGGATGTGGGGAACACTGAAAGCTGCATTTTAGAAGCAGGAAGGTTAAACTCCTTTCAAACCAAGCCAACTCTTCGTTGTTGTTTTTTTTTTTTCAGTATAATTTTCTTCTGATTAGGTGTCCTGTCAGCCCTTTTCATCTTTTGGAATTGTTTACTTGAGTAGTGTTCCTACATTTGGGGAACATTTTGACATGGTTCTTCATAAATCATCAATAAGTACGCAACAGGACTGCATCCCCACCTATTAACAAAGAAATTCAAGTACAGATGAAAATTTAGGAAGTAGGTATGCACATTTCATGTTGTTGGGTCACTTATGAATTTTTCTTATTCAGAGCTCTCTTTAAGTCTTCATTTATTGTACTGTATAAGATATATTATAGGTTAAAAGTTCAGAAAATGGATTCAAAATCGATAATTTTTGGATATGGATGTGTCTAATGGCTCGCCACACAAGAGAAGATGTTGCAGAAAACGCTTTATAAAAAAGTATTTAGCAGAAAAACATTACCATAGTGATGTAATAGTATATTTTTTTTAAATAGAACATTGATTTGATTTTTTGGCTGATTTTCAGAAATTAACTGAGCCTTCAGTAAGCGAAATCAATTTTCACCAAACACTAAATGTTACGAGATCCGAAATTCCGAAGGGGATTAATGAATCCGGAAGGTGCATTTCTTCAAAGCAGCTTTGATTCATCATCAGTTGGGATCATAGACGTAACCAGGAAATAACGTTGGGAGTCTTGGGAGGGGTTGAACTAGTGAAAATGGGGTATAGGAGGTAAATTTTATACAAAAAAGCCCAGTACTTGGCTTGTAATTTTTAGCTTACAGATTTCACAAAAAAAAATTCTCGGGCTTTTTTTGGTGGAGGGGGCTATAGCCTCATAGCCCGTTCCCTGGTTGCGCCTGTGGTCGGGGTGATTGGTGTACACCAAAGACGACAAAGACATGATTGATGATTTCACGAGGGATAATTTTTGATAGGGTATTTCGTAAATAATACATGAAGCAAACTAAAATCTTAGGAATTCTGAAACAAATAGAAGCATTTTGTAGAGTTTTTGTGAAGCAAAATTGATTGATAGATTGATGATAAGTTCCTCAAATTTAATTTACTCGTCACTTGGAAAACAACTTTAACAATCATAATTTAAAGCTCCCTTTGAAAATACACTTTTCTGTAAATATACGTCTTATATAAAGTACCCTATTTATTCTTTATTTTCAGGCTTCTTTTACGGTTCAAAAGTCTTATCAGACTTCCTTATGGACTAGAAAATATTTTTCAAAAGGGGCTCTAAATTAATAACTTTTAAGGATGTTTTCCAAGTGACGAGAAAATGAAAGTAGTTTCTTTATTTCTTGTTAGTATACTAGTGTAGGAAAGGAAGGTTTGAAGGTTATCAATCATTTTTGCTTTTCTAAATTTTTGATTCATTTAAAACTTTAGTTTGTTTCATGTGTACCGTGGTATTACTCTACCGAAAATTATTCCTTGTGAAATCGTCAATCGTGACTTTGATGTACTTAACCAACTGTCCGGACAGATGAATTGGAACTAAAACTGATTTGAAGTAATGCACCTTGCAGATTCATTAATGTATTCAAATCTGGTAACATTCCTCATTATTACTTAGTAAGAGCCGAATTAATTTTTAGATTACTTAACTAAATTATTATGTTGTGCTGGTCCTGGAGCCGAATCTGCGTATGCAGCGACGTGTGTTGCTCCAACAAGTTTCCCCGAAGGATTCGTTTTACAAGTAACACCCCTAACATCGAAGTATTTCTCCCAACAGGTGTGAAGTGAATGCTATGTTCTGAACGTTTAAGATGGCGAGAAACCCTACAACAACTGTAATTCACCCAAATTGGTTAAATACAGTTGAAGGAGATAAAGTTTTCCGGCAGCTGCTGGACTCCCAAAGCTCAAAACGAAAATTATTCGGTGAGTAAATAACTTCTATATTTCAATAACTGAATTCAGACTTGGGTTTCAATGAATAATTCTCATGATCTTCGAATTATTTCACGTGACCAAATATTTAAGCATACTGAATGAAACGAATCTTCTTACTTCCATCTATCAAAAGTTGAAATGGAATTAAATTTTATACGTCTGGGATAAGTATTTGCAGTTAATTGTGGCATTGAATTAAAGGACTCGAATTTTCCCATATGATCAACAAAGAGTTGAATACGTATCTTACTTTGAAGTATTTAGTGTGACCTAAAGATGAGTAGATACTGACAATAACGATATTTTATTTCGCAGGTATTCTGGAAAAACCTGATATCCGAACGAACTTCGAAGAGGTTTCATACAAACTGTTTTTCACCGGCAAAGCAGGAGCTGGCAAAACTAAGACAATTATGGAATTAGCTGGAATTTCCGCTACTCATCATGACTCAAATGGCATTCATAAAACCAATATATACTGGCCTACGAAAATCTGGGACAAAATAATCTTATTCAGATTACAATGCTGGGAAGCTGGGGATAGTGGAGTGAAAAAGTTCAGTCATATTCTTCCTGTGAGTCGAAATACCTCGCCGAGTAGTCAATAATTAAACTCCTGCTTTTCGTGAAGGTTGTGATTCTAATTTGGTTAAAACTTTTTTCCAGGCATGTATGGACAAAACCGACGCATTGGTGTTCGTATTTTCTTTCGACGATGCGAACAGCTTGTGCGAGACCTCACAAAACATTTTGAAGTTGAAAGGAAACGAACCGAATTCACCTGCTATTATTGTCATCGGCACTAGGTAATGTTTTTAAAAACGTGCGCTTTACTCAAAGCAAGTTAACTTTTTCTCTTCATATTTAAGAGCTTCTTCCATCTGGTAAAAAGCTGGGTAATGTGCTACGCTGAGATTGAAAGTATTGTGAGAACAGATCTGTCATTACAAAACTAAAGCAGACTAGGAAACAGAAAATTAGCCTGCAAGACGGACAAAGGAATAGACAGGGAGGCAACCAGACAGAAAGAAAGGCAGTTAGACAAACAGGCTACATAGTTGGGATGGTAACCTCACCTAGGGAGCGCTAGTATCGTGGTATGGTGACAATGGCGAGAACAACTGATAAGAATTTATGAGGGGGATGATTTCGTGAAATCAGGGGATGATTTCGTGAAATCATCCCCCTTATGTACCTTATCACCTCGTTATTACCGGCAAGGATATCAACTTTGGAAACTCGGGTTAACATCCCAATATGATTGTGGAAATTAAAAATGGGCCTTATAAGTTGTGCTCAATACTTTCGCTCTGGCTACTAAACTTTCATTCAGTTAAATCGTGCATGCATAAGCAGAGATGTGTAAAAAAATTCATAGCAGAAGTGTAGCCATATTTCTTGAAGCATTGCGTGGTTACGCGTTTGACGTGGGAAGACAGTCGAGCTGACTGATGGACAGCCCTTTCTCAGTCACAAAAAATCCAAGTGCTAAGGTCCTCTCTGTACCTGGTATCTTTGTATCCAGTAGAGATGCACCAGGGGTGGCCACCCAGAGGCTTGTAACTATCATGAGGAAGAGGGATTGAGTTTGTTGAAAATCAAGAACGTTGGCAGTACGGTTCAAGTACGAGGGATTTCTTCTTCATAGGATTCAGTTTTCAAAATAGTTACATTTGGCACATATCTGCTCTATGCCTTTGTTTCTATGTTAGGCTGCTAGCGGGACACAGAGTCCCTCCCTCCATCCAATTTGAAAATATTCGCAAAGTCAAACGTTTTCTTATAAATTTTTGAACATTTGCTCGTTAAATGTTTTACAGTTGACATGATATTATCCACTTCTCGAAGCCAAAGTTTCTTAATTTAGACTTGACTGTGTTGCACGAATAATTTATAGAACTTCATTCAATTTGGAAATGCTGCTTACAGTGTGTATATTTTGTAGATATTCCACTCATAAGAATTCGGCTATTTCATTAAATGATATTAAAGAATTTGAATCAAAATGGCATTTGAATGTGATCAAATTACCGACTGTCATCGATGATCAACGTCACATTTCTGTGATCTCGCCAGTGCTCAATAATATTTGCGAACAACTATGGGTTCGAGATCAAGAATATATTCTGAAGCAGTCGTTCGATAAATTTGCGTTCAAAGAATGATTCTCGTCATGCGGATGATTCTAATGGTAGTTTGTTTCGTAATCACGGTAAAGGCGTGGTTTTCATGTGTAATGGAATCGTAAGAATCTACAAAATGCACATTGGCACCGAAGTGCAGATGGTGAACCCTCAATCATGAATATTTTGAAGATGATTTTGTACGCCTTGATCCGTAGTTCCATAAACGACTGAAGCTACTAACAAGTGTGGCAGTAATGTTCTCAAATCGTTGGACAACACTGACCAATAAATTGTGGTTGTCTACAGATTGACCACAGGTGTACATTCAAATCACCTGCTGTTGCAATCTAAGGAGTCAGAAAAAACGAGATACGCAACGAACATTTAATACACAATAAGCAGGGAAACGATGACGAGTTTAGGCTGTTGATAAACGGATAACAAATTCCAACCCCTACAAGATGTAGAGCTCCATGCTTCCAGATTTGTCATCAAGGCTAGTATTGTCGAGTTATGGAAATTTTAATTTTGCTTCTACCTAATCGATGAAGTTGAAGAATTGCACGGTTGAGCTGTATCGTAATTTACTGTTGTGCACATTACATGTATCTGTATTTCCTAAAATGGGAACCAAAAGCGCCAACTAAAATGAGTCGATTTGAGAAAGAACCAATTACCGGTAAAATTTTCAGTTCTTTATTTTTCCCTCCACAGCGATATTATTTATAGATCCACAGTTTAATGTAAAAATAACTTGATTCGCTCGTGTTCTACAGGTAGTTTTCGCACCCAAGAATCAGTATACTTATCTTGATGATATTTTTTTAACCGGAAAATGGAGACTAGAAAAATGCTGTTTCCATAGGATCAATTGAGTAAAAACTGAATGGATAAAAGGTTGTAACTTTTAGTAAATATAATTGTCAAATACATGATATATGGAACTGTTTGTTATCAGAGATACCTACCGAAAATATTATGTGCTCAGCTTGCTGCTTAATTTGTGGCACGGGTACTCCATATCTACTGAGAGTAATTAAGAGCCCGTTCTCTACACAACTACACAGCCAAGATGCTTGTTGCCTCTCCCGCCTCCCCCCCACGTCGGCCTGCAATGAATATCAGGTAGATAGACGAAATCCGAAACATTGCTTCTTTAGGTCAGCACTGTATAATAGAACAAGGCAGAGAGATACACACAGGTTGTTAAGACAGCCTGTAAGATGGGCACCAGTAGCCTTTTAATTAGGAACAACAACAAGGCTAAAGCCAATATCCGGATCCGCGAGTCGTAAAACATGGTCACTGTAGACAGAGACGTGAACATGATTTGAATTATCTTGTCGCTCATAATTCGTTCAGATAATTTTTCAGGTTATGATTCCCGGTTGTGCCAATTTTTATCGATGCATTATGCACCACACTAACTGTTGTGCTTCAGTGTTGATCAAGTATTGTTGCATTTTTTGGCTTGTTGATTGGGGTTTCTAATGATAAGGACTGATGTACTGCCACAGTTGGCAAAATAATTTGGAATTCGCAGTGATTTTTGGATTGCAGGTTTCAAATCTTCTGGTCATTGATCGAGGTTCCTGATTCGATTCACTTGACGGTAGAAAATTCTTACCACTTCTGATTAGTAATCCGGGTTTTATTTTTCTCTTAGTACAGCCTTTTCCTACTGTGACATAAAGAATGAAGAGTGGCATTAGATATAGGATTCAAGGATCAAGAGCCAAGATCTCCAGTTCTCTAATATTGTATTCAATTGGTGCGTGTGTGTAGTACTTCTCATCTGGCGAACGTGACCTCGTCTCCGGCCGTTGAGAACAAAACTCGCAAAATCTGAGTTGAACATTAACCCGTTGCTGTACACATATTCCAGCATGAAGCAGAAAATCGTAAATCTGACTGCGGACGAAAAGTCTTACTAGATCGACGATGATAATAAATGGCTGTCACAGGTAGAAATACTTTACTGTGGTAGCATGAATTTTAAAAAATGACGCGAAAAAGAGGAAAGGTTGCGCAGAGCGGTCTCATGATGCATGAAAGACAGAGGAATGCTCATTTGGTTTGGTCCCTAAAAGAAAACTCCATCAAATTTGTATCCCTTGAGTGCTGGACAATCATCATGTTACATCCACCCTACAGCCCTGATCTGGGATCCTGCGACTTCTGGTTATTCCTTGGTCTGAAAGCAAAGTTGCGCGATTAGCGCTTCGAAGCCAACGATGGAGTCCTGCTTAACGTCGACAACTTTTTCAGACAACTCCCGCCCGCTGAATTCGAGAAAACGTTTCAAAAATGGCGTGCCCGATGGCTGATGTGTATTGATTTGAAGAGACAATATTTTGAAGACAACCAACAGGTGTAATTGACAAAAGAAATTGTATCAATAAACGTTTTCCCCCGAATTGTTCGTATTCTTAAAATAAATAAAAAAAGTAATGTGGATACATCTAATAATATGTTTGCAGTAAATTGGTAACAAAAGACAGTTAGCGAATTGAAACTATGTATATGTTGCTCTACCACTTCCGTTACTTACCTGCTTGTCTGGTTGCGTAATCACGCCATACGAATTTTAGTCTGAGTACTTTTCTGACAACCTTTTTGCACTCCATAAAAAAATATCAAGGCATTAAATGTCTCAATAAATAATTTAAAAAAAAAAGATGAAATTCCATCTTGAATACTTTTATCCTGAGGCTTTTATTTTATTGATAAAGCTAGAATTTTTATGTTATAAAAACAGCAAAATGCTGTATGCGTTTATTACCTAATTAGGCATTTATCAGTGTTGAATACATCGAAAATATGCTCTCACATGCAAAATATTCCCAAATACTCTCAAAAAATTCAAATTTAAGCCATCGTGTATCAAAAAACAGGATTTATTTTACCAATACCTTTTTCCAAAAAAATTATCCACTGAAATGGCTTTAGTTGGGAAAAAATTCTAAAAGGTACCTACTGCACTTTGACGCGCTCTACTGGACTTAGGCAACATTTTTTTGAAAAATGTCATTAAACCTTCCTTCGTGCAAATTTAATATGGAATGATTTTATGTAAAAACATATCGGTGTACGGCCTTTCTTTCACGAGTTATGGCTGAAAACATCAAAATTTCCACCTTGGTAGCTCCGAAGTATGTAACTTTGGTGCGATCTACTGGTGTTAGGAAGCGATGTTTGAGAAAAGGTCCTCATTGAATCGTTTTTGTTGCAAATTTAACGTAGAATGGTTTTTGTTTGAAAATTTTTTTTTGTAGAACCTTTCCTTCATGAGTTACGGCTGAAAATATGAAAATCTCCACTTTTGCAGCTGTCTAGGGGAACGATGATACAACCGATTGGCGGGTACTAAACACCTTCCAATTGACCAAAATTCCTCTAGAATCCCCCCCCCCTTAATGGCTAATTTGCCTATACTATTTATACAGTGTGTAATTTTTTACACATGTTACTGGATCTAGCCTGTCTATGTATATTTATCATTGAGTCCGAGTGCCCCTTCAATTCTATAAATAGGCGAACATTTCAACTCTTTCAATACTAACATACACCAAACTAGTAGTCCTTAAACAATACTACACATAAATAATGCCACAAGAAGATGCATTTTGGTTTTTAAATATTTCAAAAATGTTCATTTTGAGAATCCATTAAATTTATTATGGTGTGTAAGTTTTTACACGTGTTACGGAATTTCGCATGTTCCAAAATTAATTTTTGTGTAAAAATTTACACATTTTACTTTTCATAGGTGACATGGAATGGGGCCTGACAAGAAGTGTTTAAATAATGCTAAAAATTCTTCCACTTGTATAATTTTTCCACGTCCCCCTTTTACGGGGGGGGGGGGAGCTCAGATAACTCTCAAGCTATACCTCTTATGTGCGCCTTTGGACGTGAGCAAAGTGATCATCGGTGCGGAAGTTAAATCCACAAAGTAATTGAATCGGAGTATCTGGTCGTTGATGATTCTAAATACTTACTAATTCCTAGCAAAATTTGGTGTCCTGAAATCCATTCATTTTTCAGTTCTAGAATTTCAAATTCTAAATTCTCTTCGTGTGTATTGTTGACGTAACTGGACTTTGCGGAGTTCCTGCCCCCCCCCTCGAAGGAAACGTGTTTAACTCATTAAAGATTGAATTATTTAACCCTTCTTGGAAAGATTGAAATGTTGGAAATACCTAGTTATTTCTATACGAATCAAAATACAATTATAAATTTCTAGTAATGGAACTAAGTGAGCATAGGCGGACTTCGCGAGGGGGCCGGGAGTGTTAGTCTCTCCTCCCCCTAGACCGTACAACCAAAGCTCCATCCATTCCATCTGTGTGTGAGGTGGCGCTGTATGTACCAAGTGCTCAGATTTTGCAGTCCATTGCACTATTCCTCAAGTTGCTGTTAAGGATTAGCTCAGTAGGCTCATTTTTATCGCCAAAGTGAGAATTTTACTGAGCTCTATCCCTTTGACTTCATTGGGTGCTGGATACTCTAGTCTTAATGCTGTGCCTCTTGTTCCGGCTATTGCTGGGCATTGACATATGATATGGATCGAGGTTTCTTCCTCTTCTCCACAGTATCTGCAGGAGCCTCTTTTCACCACTCCTGTTTTATTATACCACATGTGTTTTGTGGCCCCATGATCAGTGAGTAGTTCGACCATGAGCCTTGCATGTTTCCTGTCAAGCCCTAATAGGAACTTGGTATACTTACTGGGGGCGTCCCCTATTCGTGTTTTGCTGACTTTCATGCCACTGGCCAAACGCCAATGCATTTCCGTCTGCTTACTTATCCAAGCCTTTACTTTGAACTTTATGACGCTGTATGCTACAGGAAGACACGGCCTGGGTGTTGCCAGTTCCTTTTTTATGCCCCGACTCGCTAGCATAGTGCCTTAATAGCTGATTGACTGTCTGTACAGGTACAGATCTGCTTATTATCAAGGCCCCTCTGCTGGCTTCTATCAATGGCTACCGTGATCGCCATTACCTCTACTTGGAGGATAGTGACGCTCTCGCCTAGTGCCACTGAACAGTTGTCAGCGCCTTTTGCATTCGCGATTCCGTTTCCTACACCTTGGTCATTCTTAGAGGCATCTGCAAACCACACATTCTCCTCTTTAGCTAGAATGCTTGGCCACCTCTTATCCCAAGCCTTCCGTGTGGGTATGAGCGCACGGTACGGCTTGTCAAAGAAGTGTTCCATCGCGATTCTATCCTTCGGCATCCTAAAGCATTTGCCCATCGTCTCCGCCATCTCCCATATCCTTCTGTGGCCTGTTTTTTGGGCCTGAAGGTTTGGTTAATCTAGACGATAAGCTCCCAGTATCGCAGCTGCTTCTATAGCAGTGTGAAATGGTGGCAAGTTTAGGAGCCTTTCCAGTGCCTTAGTCGGCACCGTATTCATTGCCCCCGTTGTCATCACGCCCGCGAGCCCTTGCAGGTGGTCTAGTTCCTCTATTACTTTGGCCAGGTAGACCCGGCCTCACCACACAATGGCCGCATATGTGATTCTGGGACGTATTACACCGGTATATATCCAGTGCATCATTTAGGGGGAGAGTCCTCAGGTCCTACGGACACAGGTGCGGCAAGCCCAAATAGCCTCAATCCCTTTTCTTATTTTATCTGAGACGTGATCCCTCCAGGAGAGTTTTTCATCAAGATATACTCCTAAGTACTTCACCTTTCCGGTGAGGGCTAACGGTCTTCCCTTGTATTGCACCTTGATCAACTCCTTGCCTTTCCTTTTGCGGGTGAGAAGAGTGATCTCAGTTTTGTCCGTGTTTATCGATAACCCTTTTTTCACAAACCATTTCTCCACACATCGGAGTCCCCACTGCGTTAACTTCGCGATGGTTTCCGGAAATTTGCCGGTTATCACTACAGCCAAATCATCAGCGTAGCCCTGTATGTATATTTTTTGACCATTTAACTCCTCCAGCAAACTGTCCACCACTAGGCTCCACAGTAGGGGAGAGAGTACTCCCTCCTGTGGACAGCCCCTGATGGTCGTTGCATGGATCCGTTCTTGTTGGTATGTTATCCGGATCTCCCTGCCTTTTAGCATAGATACAATCCAGTTTATTAAGCTTTCCTTCACTTCCCTTTCCCTTAGGGCTGTTTTTATTGATTCATGACAGGTCGCGTCAAACGCTTTTTGTACGAGTATATCCATGAATGTTGCCTGAACATAATCTCCGCCAGTCATCCCTCTCTCAATTGCCGTAACAGGCTAGTGCAGTGATGACTCTACTGATCTGCCTGCCCTATATGCGTGCTGGTTTCATGTAGTGGAAACCAACGGCAGATCTATGGGAGGGAGGGTTGGGGGTTCGGATAGCCCCCTTCTGGCCGAACAAGAAAAAAAAACATTGCGAAAGCACATGCGTTTTGAGTTTCTCTCCTGTTTTTGAGTATCCGCAGCACTACAGTCTACAATGTTCATTTTGAAACGATTTAATCGCATTATGAAACTTGTCTTCAGAAACTATTTAAAATGACATCCATCTCGTTTTTTTAGGGGGCGGATGTGGAAAAAGTTTTATTTTCAAAACACCCTCCTTGGAAAATTTCTGGATCCGCCACTGGTGGGATTCTTTTCAAGGTAACCTCTCTTAGGTGCCTGTCTATCAGCCTTTCCAAGGGTGTCCAGTAGAATACTATAAGTTGTGTAAAGAATCAAAACTCTTTTTCGTTTCGCCCCACGGAGGTTTGAATGAGGATTTAAGAACAGCAGTGCCTAATTAATATAAGAAATATAGAAACAATCAAAATATGAAGTGGGAGTATTTCTTGTGGTTCATTTTGATTTGATTTGTTTTGCATCAGGTCCAGGGACTTACCAAAGGGAAATGTGTGAGAAACATATTAAAAAATTTTCAGCTGAAAAGCTCCAATTTCATGAGCGGAGCAAGTGAAAAAATATTTTAAGTTTTTTACTGGTTTGAATCAGAAAAACAGATACTCGTAAAATGTCACAAATTTTTCTACAAGGGTCACTAATTTTCTAACTAAAGCCTACTGTGGCGGAGGAGTTTCCATCCATCTCCTCCCTTTGGTATGTCCTTGATCAGGTCTCACGTTTCCATTGTAAGTTGAAATGTTTGGGTATCGGTCGAAACCACTGATTTTTTTAACTAGGGAAAAAGTTTTAACATTTCAAAAAAGGAATAGGTAGAGACCATGCTTACTTTTTCGACAAATGAAAGGAAAGCCGTTGCCTTATTTCCAAAATAGAAATACTTGATGTGTTCCTTCTTGAGGCGTAGTAGCGTCGGACAGTTCTTTTCTTGGGAGGGGCCGGGGTGGAGGTATACAGAAATTGAAAACTTTAGCTGAGAAGTTTAAAAAAAAAAAAAAGGAAAAAAAGGTTTTCATTTCTCAGAAATGGAGGTAGGCTCCGAAAATCTGGTAAATTTATTCCCTGAAATTTCACGAAGCGCCTTTTCATCAACCTGCTGAAAATGTCTTCAATTCTCTTCAATATTTTTGGGCGGCTGTAAATGATATTCTATGTCCCTCCGATCCGATGCCATATCGAGGAGAATGGAATGCACTATCAGTTTCTTCCGAAATGAGCTGAACTACATTGTAATTTTCTATACATATAATTATTATACACGCTATAAGGTGCGAAGTAAATTGCCTCGAAACCTTTCTGTACATATTTGGTTGGGAAGAGCAGAAAAACCAACACACTGGAGGACATTTACGCCGCGTCCAAGCTTTCGACGTATGAGTCACTCCTGATTTTCATATTCTTATTGTATATTATGCCCGGGGAAAGAAGTAACATATTCGTCGTAGGTTTCAATCAGTTGTTAGCATGTACACCTTGCGATCTAACACGCGATGTTTTTATTGTTCTTTAATATCAAGTCGAATAGGCAAGGCCGTAAGTGGGGGCGGGGGCTCTTGGAAACCTCATTCCCCCACAAAATTCTGCCTTAACAGGAGAATTTGATCATCATGAATGAATTTCGAACTGAAATAGAAATGTAACCGTTTTACTTCTACAATCAAAATTGCACTGGTTGGGAGAATGCAGGCTCCTTCCTTTGCAAGAATATGGTGCTCAGGGACGTACCAATAGGGGGCGGGGCACCTCCGTAGGGAATTTTTTACTCAGCAGTTGGGAAAATTTACCATTTCAGTCAGGCGGAGTTGGAAAATTTCGGTAGAGTTGGGAAAATTCAACAAGCCGAAAGTTTTTTTCCCTTTGATACTTGAAAATTTTGAGTTGAATCAGTTGGGACTCTCACCCCCCCCCCATGAATAACTCTTCAGTACGTTCCTGACGGAGCTTACTGTTACCATTCTCCCGCTGGTAAAGAATTCTGACTGCATCACTGGCGCATACCCCTCCGAAAATTGTATTTTTTCCTTCAACCCCCTCTCTGATATAAAAAGCTGACAGGGCTGTAAAAACATAGGTGTCACTCGTCGTAATGTTGTTTGGAAAGACGGTATTCGGGAAATTCTAGTAGCCATTCTGCAAAATTGGAAAAGTACTGACTTTTTCTTCGGTTTCAACCGATATTTTTCATAGTTTAGTCGGTATTTGTGCTGTCTCCCCCCACTCCCCCCACCACCTCCAAAAAATTTGCTAGCAACGGCTGCTGATTTTCTATTAATGGTTCTTCCACGTTCCTTACGACTGAGCTAATTGTGCCCGCAAAACAACTGTCAGCGGAATCAAATTCGTCACTTCTCCATTACAACTTTGGTCGAATTCGATTCAATACAAAAGTCGAGTTATCAATCGATTTTTAAATAGAATTCTACATCGTAGTCGATGCACAATTCGATCCAAATGTCGATTTTGACCCAGTAGCTCGACTTCTGTATCGAAGTTGAGTATCGAATTTGACCAAAAAGTTGTGATGAATTTTAAATGTCGACAAAAAATCGATTTTTGCGTAGGTTGTTTTTCACGGGTGTATTCAGTTTTTTTGGAAACTCACTCTTTTCTGAACCGTTTTATTGAAATTTTTAGGGAGCTTTAGGCCGTTAGAAAGGTACCAACTTAGGGGGGGGGGAGGATTGAAGGAGTTAAAAAAAAAAATAATTTATGTAGTCACCTGAGAGTTCTTTCAATGTACTATAGAGACAGAAAGGCAGGTAAAATTTCAGTGAAGAATATTTACGGGTGTACTAGACTCATAGCAACGACAATTTTTTTTTGTGTGGCGGGACTGGGCAAAACTCAGAAAGGTGTCTACTGATCTACTGAATGTTGCCAACTTTGCGTCAAAATGTTAATCAGTAACCGAAGAAAATAGGCGTGTCTGCAACACTATATTAGTTAAGGTAGTACTATAGAGGTCTGGTTGGCCGAATGGATAGCGTGTTAGTCTCGGAATCCGGAGCTCCCGGGTTCGATCCCACGTAGCAACTCGCCAGATTTCGACCTAGGCCGGTTTTTCGGCCAGAAGTGAAGCGGGCTAAGACAGCCCTAGCAGCCTCCCCGACGTCTTTGAGGTAATGCTCGAAAGGGCGAATTCCATGAGAGCAAATTAGAAAAAGAAGGTAGTACCGTCTGGTGAACTGTTTTGTCACATCCCTTATTCTGATTGATTGTTGGTAAAAGTCTGGTAGACCAATCCTTGTTCTTGAATTCTATTTGGTCTGTTATTAGTGTGAAAGGTGTTTCGCTGTCATCAGCCCCGTAGAGAGAAAAAGAGGGCCTGGGGGAATTTCCACGGGGCCCTCTCTCCTCCTAGTTCATTTTGTCCTTTTGTTAGACGGAAAAAAATTATAAGCCTCGGGATAAGACGTTTCTTTCATAGTGTAAGGAATGATTGCTGATTTGATGTACAGTATGATTGAAATTCAGGCATTAAAAATATTGGGCCACGTTGAAAGTCCGGGTCAGGGGGTTTCCCTCCTTTCCCCTCCCCTCTCGACAGAGTTGGCTGTCATAATTTGTGGTTGTGATAAAATTATTATTTTGTTCTGTCATGGTTTGCATGTGTTCTTGTGGTTTCTTCTTTTTCCAAGTTGTTTTGTATTTGTAGCATTTGGATTCGGTTTATTGTCATGTTTATAGTTGTTTGAGTGTTTTCAAAAAGTGATTTGTCATCCTTCAATTTTTGTGATCTCTTATGTTTTTTCATACTTGTTTTGAATTTCCGTTCTGTTTCTCCTATGTAAGTCATGCCGCATTCTTCACCATCTGGTCAGCAGACACCACTGTAGATATTTTTGCCTTTCTCCTTTGTTTTGCCATTACTAATTGAAGAATTTTTTTTTTCCAAAGTGGCTTAAGTAAATTTTACCCGTTCTGAGAGAATCGACAAAAACAGTTCGTACTTCTCGCCATCACCGCAAAGAAAGCGGAAACGATATAATTCGACATTCAAGGATGGAATCAATCGAGTGTGAACTAAATTATCGTTCTACCATCTTTCGAAATATTGTGACAGGCCGTCAAAATTAGTGATCTACCTAACTTGGGCCACTTTGGCATAGAATACTGTAGTAACACAACCTGCCATCTTTCAAAATATTGTGAGAGGCCGTCAAAGTTCTGATTTATCTGACATAGGCCACTAGGGCATAAAATACTGCATTAACACAACAAAAATAAATAGGTAGTTATAATACTGGCAATGCCACTTGGGGCACTTTGGAAAAACAAACTTCAACTTAGAACGCATAGAACATCAAATCGAACACAGATCGAGGGTTCACACCACGACTATAAATTGTACTTCATTATATTCCCTACCAGACTGCGTTGCTATCTCAGAACAGCCAAAAACTGACTTTAATGTCACTTTGGAAAGAAGCTCTTCAATTAGTTTGATCATTGTTTGGCTGTTTCTTATTTCGTGTTTTATGTTTTATTGGCAGAGCGAAGGATTTCCAAATAGGCACATTAGGGAAGTGCCTAGGGCGGCAGATTTCGAAGGGTGGCAGATTTTTGTAAAGAAAAAAGAAAGAGAGACTGAGAGAAAAAAGAAAAATATTGTAGAAGATGCAGAAAACACATCAGAGAAATAATTATCAATTTTTGACCTGTAGCTCATTAGGAGGATATGGAGTGGAGAGGTGAGAGGGATATTTTGTGGAGTGCCTATTACGGCTTAGCTTCTCAATCCGCCGCTGTATATTGGTCAGAAGTCTGATATTTTCTTGGTGTATTTTTTGCATATCCTGAGTAAATGAAACTGCTCACTTGAGTCCTAACTTTTTCTTTACCAGGTGGTGGGGGGGGGGGATACTCGGCAGTGCTATGTTCCTTCGAGTGTACTAGTTCAGAAGCTTGAAATTTGGGGTTAGTATTGGTATAGTTATGACTGGTGAGAAAATGAAGTTTTTGAAATCATGGGAGGAGGAAGAGGTGTTTCAAGGGATCCTCTTGCTGATTTCGATTTTACCTGTAAAGCTTCCCGCCCATCTGTCTTCCATCATTACTTACCTAATTTTCGAAGTTTCCCGCCCCAATATTACCCTAAAACACAATTCTCATGACTCAGTCGACACCCAAAAAGCTCTTTTCTTCACTAATCTCAACCACAGATACCTAGGTGGACTCAAAATTATTGAATGATCAAAATCATTCTTGTACATGGTATAAAGGTTTTTGGTAGAAAAGTAGAGTACCTATTTACAGTTGGTTATTCTTCCACAACTTCAGGTTGTACTTTCGATCTGGGGTGTTATGTTGATCGATAATTTAATTCATCTAATTTGTTTCTAAAACAAATTTATCGGTAAATGCGAGCCAGTTGAATTTCAAACGACTGAAATACCGTTTGTAACTTCCTTCAAACTTCTTTTCAGTTATATGTTGAAAGGCTTCGGTTTGTATTGCTCGCTTGGCCTCTGCAGTGTTTAGTTGAATACTGATTTGAAAATCACGTGGTCACGTCAGCTGGACATGGTATCCGCTGGGCACTTTCATCGGATTAGAGGACGAGAGTGCATGAGTAACCAAGTATCCGAATATCCTGTCAATTATCTTCCAGTAGTCAATAGTCTCGGGTTATTTACGGAAATGCAGCTCGAGTGAGCTACTCTCATACCTCTTCGGTTGAGTAAGACACGTGATACAGAAGTTTAAAAATGGTAATCGGCTGTGTGGCGCATGGCGTAGAGGTACATTCACTACGAGCGGATGCGAAAGACGTGCATAAAATATTTACCATACTCCAGGGATGTGCTGTATCATTTGATATTTATTTCACACAGTCCATCGTTGTAATAATAACGGATATTATATTTCGACCTACCTAGATCGTCTTCTATCATACGCCAAAAGGGTTAAAGAAAAGCTCAACAACTTTCATATTCTGTCGACTGATGTTCAGAATACCGACTAAATGAAAACTTGCAGAAAAATATCGATGTGTAAAAGAAATTTTCATGCAAGGAAAAAAAAAGCCTCAGCAACTTTCATATTTCGTCGAATTACGAATATGTCCTGCATGCTGACTAGATGGTCAAAGTTGCCAGAAAATGCAGACTTCGATTATTACTAGGAGCAATCGCGCACCTCCCCACTTTCTTGCTGTATAATGAGCTTGAACATCAATATGCCAAAGGCTGCCAATCATTTTTTATATTTAATGTATTTTAAAAATTTTAACTAGCAAAGCGCGGATTATGGTTCCACTTGGTAGAAAGGCACCCTCAGAATTTTAGCTCGATCAGACAATGTTAGCAAGCGACGTTTTGACTTTTTCTCCTCTTTCTGATGGAAAAATACATTACCTGTGTTAGAAATTTTTCAACAAAGTTTTTTTTTTCTCGGCTCTCAAGATGGTTAAGAATATATAAATTTAGAAGTTCGTAAATCAGGTATAGGATATCAATTAAATATGACAAAGATTGACTCTGCGATACAGGTCAGTGACGTCAGGGGATGGCTTCAAATGATAGAGTGAGTGATGGAGGTGAAATTCGTGATAGTTAAGGCTAAGATTTTTATGCGCTAAAAACCCGAAAATATGCGCAATAAATATACACTAAAAAATGTCAAAATATGCAAACATATGCGCTATAAAACCGCACCCTCATGGGTATCGAAATGTAGGGTTTTCGAAGCACTACAATAAGAGCCATTGGTTTTAACGTTTATTTCATCAAATCATCAAAAACGCAAAGAATTTCTTCATTTCCAAATAATCGCAATTGCAGTTTGCAGCTTCGCAGTTTAAAGCCTTGAATAATCTTTTATGTAGGGGAAAAAAAAGACCTTAAACGTGACTACCGATAGGTTTTTTTTTCTTGTCTCTAATTTTTTAGTCTTCAGCTAACCTTCTTCCAGCAGCTTACATCAAAGAATAAACACCCTGTTACTTGTTTTTTTTTTTTTTTTTTTTTAGAAAATCGTGAAAATTGTGGAAATTTTGTCAATAGAAGTGATTTTTGGCCGGTTTTTGAGGAAATATGCGCTAACAACCTCAAATATGCGGTATTCGGCTATTTTTCAGCGAAAATATGCATTTTTATGCATTTATGGCCTAAATATGCAAAAATATGCGCTATAAACTTTTGCATAGGTACGGATTCAGAATTTCATGATTCGCAAAGATAATGTGAATATGCGCTATCTAGTATTACGAGAACAAATATGAATTTACATAAAAATCCTAGCCTTAGTCATAGTAGTTGGTGTAAGTGATGTTAAACGAAACAATTTTTTGTTTTTTTGTCAGACGAACTTTTTTTCTTTTAATGCAATGAGTTTTGGTTTAAACACAAAAACCAGAGGTTGCTGTATATAAGTGGTTTTTGACACACTGGGAGGGTTTCAACACAAATATGTTTTTTGGAGCGTTTTCCAACTTCTCATAAAATGGGACAAGTCCCGCATGAAAGAACACGTCTCTTGCATTCCCAAACACCCAAAAAGTGAAAATTGATTTTTTGACACACTGCGTGGGTTTTAATGTAGAGGGTCTTGCTGTGTTCCACATCGTTCATCATTGTTTCCTCGTTTTCTCTGAAGGCCGCAAACGGTCGCAGCTGAATGATGGTAGGATCGTTGGATGAATGTTCAAAGAATAAAACTCATTTAGTATATTTTCGGATCGAGTTGGATCAGGGTTGTTCCAATCCATAAAGAGAAAGTATTTGGTGGGGCACAGTGGACAGTCATGTTGAACTTAATATTTATTTTAAGGTTAGAAACGTAAAGTTTCGTTTACAAAGAACTCATTCAAATTGAACTGTTGTAGGTATAATTTATCAAGGAATAAAAGTAAAAACATAAAAAAAATTCTACGTCAAGTTCTGACTTTGGTATTGTCATTTGAAACTACCCTTCATTTCATCAACTTTTAAAGCAGTGTACTTAAAATTTTGAAATGTTCAAATTGATATCCAGCTCTGAATTCAAATAATATTTTTGAGGAGATAAGTTGTGCTGTTTTTAGGTCACCTGATTGAAGAATAATTACTTCTACCATTCATATAAATTTAGCTCGCTTCATTTTATGGAGTTTTGGTCTCCTAAAACCAGTATTTCGCCCAGTGTGTGTCGTGTCGTATGCTCTCAAAAGCCTAACAGCTGACCGCTGTAATCGTTCAATAATATAAAGTCAAAGTATTATCGAAAGTGTTAATAAATTTATTCAAATTAATCTGTCTCGGTCAAGCCATTTGTCAAGCCAAGAATCTCTAATTGATGGCTTTTTACCAATCAGCCCCCTGAGCTCATGCTGTGGACTCTTCCGGCCATCGTCAATCTACTACACGAACCATCAGAAGCCCGAGAGCCTCTCCGACCCCACGACATTCACGTAGTGTTTTTGTTTCAAAATGTAAAACGTGGGTTTATGTGGTGTTTTTGCTCCAAAACATGAAACATGGGTTTGCACAGTGCTTTTATTCCGCATGGATTAGAGTAGTGATTTCGCTCAAAAACATGGGTGTGCGTGGTGTTCTCCAAATTATAAAACATGGGTTAGAGTGGTATTTTCGCTCCAAAATATGCATTTGCGTGGTGCTTCTGCTCCAAAATACCGGTTCGCGTGATAATTTTGCTCCAAAGTATAAAACATGGGTTTGCGTGATGTTTTTGCTCCAAAACATGAAACATGGGTTTGGGTGGTGTTTTCTCTCAACATGGGTTTGCGTGGTATTTTTGCTCCAAAACATGAAACATGGGTTTGTACGATTTTTTCACTCCAAAATATGGGTTAGAATAGTGGTTTCACTCCAAAGTATAAGTCGCTCCTAAACATAAGTTCTTGTACACATGGGTTACAATGGTGGTTTTGGTCCAAAACGTGAGTTAGTGTAGTGCTTCCGGTTGATGTGTATGACATGAATACTGAAAATACGTTCGATAGGTTGTTTCTACTTTCATTAATGAATTGTTTGGTCTTGGTTCCATAAGGAATTGCAGTTATGAAAACGGCCGTCCAACTGCACGGAGCTGCTGTAACATACTGCTCGTGTGTAATGGAAGCTTAGCAGTTAGCAACGAACTAAATGACGTCTGCCCACAGAAAGAGATGTCCTCTTTCGGTCGCTGCCGCCGAGGTAGTAATTATTCGCAGTGCCCGGGCGGCTCTTTCGTACCATCATCGGCACTGGTCCTTCCTCCATAGAATCTTGGTATAATCGCGAAATAAAATCTAAATAGAGCAATCGGAAGGTTAACGGAGCCTTGCGTCTTACAGCCGCAATCGCCGTCCGAGATAGGACGCGGACGACTCGACTCGCCATCGTGTGACTGCGCAATAAAATCTCACGTTGCACCGGTTAGGAGTGGCGTTATACAAATCAAACAATTAATTGTGGGCGCTTTTCTTAACAATGCGCATAGGTGGGTTTGTTTACCACTGTAATTAGAGCTCGTTTAATCTTACCACAGAGCTGAGAGATCTCTTTTCTTTATTTTCCAATTCGGTTCTTGCACGACGCTGACACTACATTGCCGCTGTGGTCGCCGCCGCTCACAGGCCTCAAACCGGAACAACAAAACGCAGCCTTGGTAAATTCAACTTACTTATTCACTAATCGAGAATAGGTCGGTTGTCGGCGGGAATATGTAGTAGGCATGCTACAGGGCCGTGTCTGTGAGGTGGACCCACGAGGTAGCTTACTAATCCGAGATTTCAACTATCGTTTCATCCCTATAGCAAGGAAACGTGGCACTGCGAGCTGAAGCACAGAGACACTGCAAAGTGTGACGTCTGCATGCAAGTTCACCCAACTATTGATCAGAGGCGAAGAGTTGCCTGGCTAAGAAATTCTTAATCCCATATAATCACAACGGGTAATGCTTAGTATTTATAATGCCTAATTACCAAAATTAGTCGCATGTATGGAAAGTTGCCTGCGATGCTGTTCGCAGGGACAAATTCTTTGGGATAGTTTTTTTAAACCTTTATTATAATATGGATCATGTTGATTAGAAGTGTTGGTGGACACAGAAGACACTTATACCCCTTCCCCTCTTCCCTCCCATCATTATAAATTGACCACTTTTAAATATTAGTAGGATCTCAAAACATCATCATCAAGAGAGGAAGGCAAACATATTGCATCGCATATTTCAAACCCGAAACTTATTTATTTTATTTACTGTCATCCTTTGAAAAAAATGTTTCAATTTACCTTTTTTTTCTTTTTTTTTTCTTTGTACCTGGGTAGTTCTAGGTCTATCAATTTATAACTCTTTTGCACTTGGATCTTTTTTTTCTTCTTTAAATTGTCGGTGATTAGAGGGTCTCTTTGAGGCACCAAATCTACCACTCGTTCATCAATGTATGTTTTAGAAGTGCCAGGTGAGGCCCAGTTTGTAAAACTTGATGCTTTCAACTCCTCATGACACGAGAAAAGAAAAACAAACTAGAGAAATACAGTTCTTACCATTAACTAGGGCATAAAATAATGAGCTTCGAGTTGTAATATCAATTTTTATCAGTTATGAATAATCGACGTATACATTGTATCATACATATGACTCATAAAAACAGAAATCACTAATTTATTTGTATGAAATAGTCGTTGGGATTTGTTAAACTAGAACCCTCTGTTTTTGCTAATTTGGCACTAAAATGCATCCTCACTTGTGTATCACGGTGTGGTTCCTTAAAGAATATGATTCAAAAAATGCTTTTGATGACTTTTTTTTTAAACTTCTGGAACTATTAAGATACCTATATGCCATCATTTTTTTTTTATTTAAATAAAATTTGCAAACGAGCCAATGAAGAAATGAACCTAAAGACATTGGAAAGTTAACCAAAAGTACCTATGTTGGTAGCCCTGCTTCTACAACGAGGGGATAATTCAACTCGTTCATGTAAAAAATGTGTAAAAGGAGTGATCTTTGAACGCCTTTGGCGTGTTATAAAAATTGTTTCTGTAAGAAAGTGTGTTGAAATATTAGGATAGAAAAGAATTACCTCCATGGAAATTTTTAAAATGAAATCACGTGAAATTGAAAGTCGCGATTTTTGATGTGGAAGAATAGGGAAGCTGAACTAATCCCCCAGACGTTTCCAAAATGTGTTGAGCGTTCCTTAATTTGTGTTAGTGTGTTACACCAGCGCTACCTAGACAATGTTAACTTCCCAATACCAGATAATAAGGGATAATTACCGCACAGAGTATATTACAGTGGAATGTAATGATATTTTAATGCTCAAAATCACTTGTTAAAATTACATCAAAATTTACATTAGCGTCAAAAAAATTTTTTTTGAAGTAAAGTTGTAACTGTAAAACACCACACATGGGTACAAATTACAATTGTACCCATAGTAAAATACGCATGCGTATAATCCCACGCATATCAACAGGGCGACCCTGTTCCTTGTTACCGAATCTGTTCGGCTTGTACCCGCGAAATCGTGTGTCGAATATGTTGCCTACTTTGGCTGGTAAATTAATTTTGTACCCAATTTTTTTAAATGAAATTTTTTGCATAAAATGTTACATGTTCTCTAAATTTAGCAATAGGTTTTTTGGTTACTGGTTTCAAATTTTTGGATTAATGGTAAAAAAGAATGTTAGCACATATAAAAATTTGTGCCCCTGTGCCCCTTCCCACAACAAAAATCAATCTGAGTTCGGGTTATCCTTGAATACCATAAGTGATGTATCATTTTTTATAACATAATTGAAAATTGCAAATTTCTTTCTACAATTAATTATTTTTTCCTACTGAAAATTACATTTCTCTCCGTTATTACTTGGTTAAATCTAAAAATAAATATCAAATTCAAATTCAACATTGAAAAATACGTATAAGACCCCCTTACATAAGCCCTAGTATTTATACAAGAGCAATAAACTGCTATGGGTACAATTGTACCTATGTGTGGTGGTGACGTACTTTTTTTGTATGTATTAAATAGTATTATAGGGTTAATAAATTGAAGGTACGGATAAACGGATGTGCGCGTCATAGTTGGATAACTTTCATTTTACTTCTGTGAAATTCTGACCCAGGAAGAGCGAATATCTGCTATGCCCCGAGTACAACCCTGTCCAAGGTGCAACATCACATTTCAAAAGCTTCCACTGTAATTGGCCATCAGGCTGTTGTGGAGAGCTAATTATCAATAAATAAATAAATAAATAAATAAATTTTTTTACTTTCTAGTGTTATTGTCCAGGGTTCACATCCATACAATGCTATATGGTACTCCAAATATAGGTTTGAATAAATCTCAGTCTTACTTTTAAATCTATATTTGCCTTAAACATGTCTCCTTTTTGAAAAAAAGTTCTCTTAGCTTTCTACTCTTGATTTCTGTTTTACTTCTACCATCTTGCATTTTCAGACTACCTAAGTAATTTAATTCCTTTACCTTCTTTATTCTTTCACTTTCTATTTCCACATTTATTGGATTTGGTTTCCATCTACTGATCACTTTTGTTCTATTTTTATTCATCTTCATTTTATATTTTACTTTTAATCTTTCATCCAACTTTTTTAGTGTTTTCTTTAGTTCTTCTTTACTTCTTTCCACTATTGCAATGTCATCTACAAACCTTATCATCCTAACCGTCTCCCCTTGAATTATCACGCATGATTTCCTTTCATTCATTTCTTCAATTACTTTTTCTATAAAAAAATATCCTAAACAGTACTGGTGACAAACAGAAACCTTGCTTCACTCCTTTTTGGATTTTCACTTCTCCCACTTTATCCTCTATTTGTATTTGAGCTTTTTGATCTTTATATAAGTTCCATATTACTCTTCTTTCCTTATACTTAACTTATACCTTCTTCAATATTTGAAACATTTTTGACCATTCAACATAATCAAAAGCTTTTTTTAAATCTACAAATGCCACAAATATGTGTCCAAACTGTTTTTCAGTCTTTCTAAACATAAAATTGCTTCCCTAGTTCCTCTACCGTTTCTGAATCCAAACTGATCTTCTCCCACCCTTTCTTCCATTTTATTTTGTATTCTCTTATTTATTATCTTTGCTAAAATCTTTCATGCGTGCGTTAGACTTATAGTACGATAATCTTCGCGTTTACTTGCTCCAGCTTTTTAGGGATCATAATTAACTTGCTTTCTGGAAATCTATCGGAATTCTCCCTCTTCATACATTCTGCAAATTAATTCGTATAAATTTTTCAAAACCTCTTCTCCTGCATTCCTCACAGGGACGTACGCAAGGGGGTGTTTTGGGCGTTCAAACATCCCCCAAAATTAGCTCGTAAAATAAAATGACTTACACACTGTAATTATTGACTTGAAATTATATTGAATTATTAAAAAAAAAGAAAAGCATTATTTATAAAATGGACTGTGTGACTAACTTTACTCACATTTGCCTTTAGGCGTCATACAGTTTATACTCACGCTACTTAAGCCTCGTTTAGACGGTAGTTATTTCATTAGAAATGCGTTAGATACACAATTATGAAGGAAATATGGAAGAATACTTTTGACGATCTACATTTGAACATGCTTTTTCAGAAGTATTACAAGTCCATTTTTTACGTTTTTGTGATGAGGATAGTTTCTGATAATACTTTTTACGAGGAATACAGTGGTGTAACACGCAAAAAACATTTCAAAATGAATCTACATAATTATGCAAGAATGTTATAAGTCCGCATAGTTTTGTACGACACTCGCATTAACAGCGGCAACTTTGTTGTCCCTCCCCTGAAAAATCGTGAATCGGGACTTACCAATAACACTCTTGAAAAATCATGTTCATTTATTACATTCTTAGAACACTTTAAAGAAGAACTACACTCAAGATTTCTGGAGCATCGAGAGCTTTTGTCTAAGATTCAAACTATCTTGCCAATGAAATGCATTAATTTAGATGAGGACAATCTGCTGAAAACAGTACAGACTTTTTTTTTGGAAAGAGCACGGCTCGGCCCAATGATCTCGGATCATCCACAGATGATTTGGTAGCTGAACTTAGAATGTGGCGCTGACATTGCTTAAGATTTTCAAGGGAAGAGATGCCAAAAACGTTCATTGATAACCTGAGTAACTGCGCGATGAATCATAGGACCCGAGCCTCAAAATAAATTTTATATGATAGGTGCAATTCGGCCAGTGTCTGTAGCAACAACTGAGCGCTCCTTCTCGACATTAAGGTTGCTAAAATCATATTTACGAAACCAAACAAGAGAAGAGCGACTGAATGGGTTAGCCTTATTCCACATAGGCCGTGACATTGATGTAACATGCGATGAAGTAATTGATGAAATGTCAAAGAGCTCCCGGAGATCTGATTTTATTGTATAAGAAAAAATTAACTTACTTACCTATTCAAATCATTGAAAATGAAATATATAGGATAAGAGTATTTTATAAAATTTTCCCTCCTGTGTTTTTTCTTCGTCATGTTATAGTTATGTGGTTCGCATTATAACTAAAGATTTCCAGACACCCAAACATCTTTTCTGTGCACGCCGCTGAGTAACTGCTTTACCTGCTTTAAATTCTTTCAGAGCTTTATCAAATTCCGATCTTAAAACAGGACCTCCTCTGTCTTCATCCTCCACACTATCTTCTTTTTCCATACATTTACTTATACCTACCCCATTCTTATACAGTTTTTCAACATGTGAAACCCATATTTCTACTTTGTCTTTTTAAAAACCTAATAATTTTCCTTTTTCATCTGTTATATTGTTTGTTCTCTTTTCGCTCCGAAATATCTTTTTACTTTATTATATGCCTGATCCGCCCTTTCTGCTTTCATTTGCCTCTCAATTTTCTCACAATTCTGATTAATCTAATTTCCTTTTGCTTTTTTACAGAATTTGGTTTCTTAAAGCCTCATTCGAGTGTCTCATGCACACTTGACCTAAGTGACAATTTGACAAAAAATGGGTTTAATACATATTCTTATAGATATCGATGCCCTCTATCGGGATACACTCGCAAATGACGAATTACTTCCTTTTTTAGCCCGCTAGATGGCGTAAATCATTCACAACGTTATTTATAATTTTCAAATCGCTCTCCTGAAAAAAAAAAAAAGTTTGTGTCACTTAGGTCAAGTGTACATGAGACAATTGATATCTATTTGTTCTTACTTTCTTTATCGTTGGATTGTTTATATTTTCTTCTTTCTTCCATATCATTTTCCATCCATGGTCTTCTTTCTATTAATTGAGTACCTAATTTCTTCCTTGCTGCTAGATTTATTGCTTTCTTTAGTGTTACCTACTCCCATTCAATATCATTTCCTTTCCGTGATTTACAAAGTTCTTTCTTTTTTTCTTTTTCATATTAATCTCTTTTCTCTACCTCTTTCAGTAACTCCAAATTCCAATTTGTCTATATTTTCTTCTCATTTATTTTTAAAAATTTAAACTTACATTTTAAATACAGCCTTGAAATAAATGTTTCGGTCCACCCGCTGGGACATAGGCCTCCTTGATCAATTATCTTGATACAAGGGTTATAGTCTGATTCCCCTTAGTGACAAGCCATTACTGGGGAATGGTTATGAAAGAGTTTTCCTTCTCAATAAGGGGCATGCACCTGCATGGCACACCAGACTAGCCAGGTGTTAGTAGTCTATAGGTGTGGCTAACCCAATTGTAGTTATTTTGAATTCCGGTGGAACAATGAAATTCAACTCCACCTCTTGCTACAATAGACCGATTTCCCGTGACGTCACACCGTGAGTTACTGTTAGCAAAAGTACTCAACTTTTGGCCAACGAGCGTTTTGACTCCCCATAAGAAGAACACACGGAGCAAAGATCACTATGTTGCTACCTGTGAATAAGAAATTTGTTAGAAACCAAAGGTATATATTTTTATTCCAGAAGGTTTTTAGCATTTGGTAATAAACTTCTGGTTTCTAACAAATTTTTTATTCACAGGTAGCAACATAATGATCTTTGCTCCGTGTGTTTTTTTTATGGGAGTCAAAACGCTCGTTGGCCAAAAGTTGGGTACTTTTGCTAACAGGAACTCACTGTGTGCCGTCACCAGGAAATCAGTCTATTTGCGTGGCTTGGTCGGATGTTAATGTGTTTCATATATTCCTGTATTCTGTTATTTTCTTATCATGTTTTTAATCTTAAAAATTCGTCTTCCGTACTGGGATTCAAATCCGCGACCCATGCTCTCCGCATACCCCTTCTTCCTTTCTTTCTCCTACTCTGGTGTTCCAAAATTTATTTATTTATTCATTTATTTATTGAGAATCAGCCCTCCACAACAGCCTGATTGCCAATTACACTGGAGGGCATATACAAAGAGTTCTTAGTATAAGTACATAAAGAGAGAAAAAAAAGAAAAAAAAAACATAAAAGAACGGGAAGAAAAAGTAACTAAAGAAAAAGAAAGAGGAAAAAGACAACTGAAAGAGAGAAAGAATAAAAAAATGATGATAGTAAAAATAAAATAAAAATAAATAATAAAATAAAATAAAAATAAATACTTGAAAAAAAAATAAAAATAAATACTTGAAAAAATAAAAATAAATACTTGAAAAAATAATGAAAAATAAGATACCTAATTTTCGAATCGCCAGCCATTCCCCAGTGTCCCTACTCCATTCACCCGCCAGTCGTAGGCCACCCGCGTGACCTCACTCCCAGCTATACCTAGCCCCGTCTTGGGGATAGTTTGTCTTTTAAACCAACACAACAGAGGAAACGGACAAGAAGAATTGATTATGGACAGTAGATAAATAGGTAATTATAATTATTCGAGGAAAGGGTTCTTCGATTATAATTACATTTTCTTTTCCTGTTACCTTGCTTACTACTGCACCACTTTCTTCATAAATTTTTTCTACTTTTTCTTCACTATAACTTCCTGTTGGCATATCTGTCAAAGTTTTCCGTCTCCTGTGTGCTTTTAGTTTTTTTTTAAAGCCCCCTTGCCACGCCAAGGTAGCACACACAACTTGAAAAATTGATTATGTCAACTCTTTTAGAACATCCTATTCCTGAAGAAAACAAGACCATAGTCTCTCACCGATTAATCATTAGCTTCGCAGGGAAGCTGTGAAGCGTATAAAGACATCATACCCTCCATAAAATCCTAATGAAATATTAATTTAGTCGGTCGAATGCGATTATCGAGGCGTTCAATCCAGATCAGCGGTATAGTAGTATTTAATCAATGATTAGGCACACGAGAATAAAAAGCTATACAAGAGGTATGCACAGCTACACGAAGGAAGTAATTGGAAAAATCGATAATCGTGAGTCATTTAACGAGTCGATTCTAGTTGGATAAAGTTAAGTACTCAACCACTGGTACAATTTATTCGACCATATAGTGAGTTTCCTGGAGGATCTGACCTAAGAGTGGTATTAAAATCGGACGCGGGATGAATTACATCGCACTACGTCGAAATTAATCTCGTCAAGACCGAAATCGAGACCTTGGTATTGACACTGAATACGAAAGAACCGTTGAGATTCAGTTTTTACAAAAGACCGCACAGATATAGGCGTGTTTCGTATACCACGAACGATACCTACTTGTCCTCGAGGCGTACATTTTTTTCATAAATACTCGTGGAGGTAACTTAATCGTGTTTCAAAACGGATTAGTCGGCGTAAATACGATTGAAAATACCGAGTAATGCGTTGTTGACATAATATGGATTGAAAATACCACACAGGCCAGACGAGGGGGAGGGACAGCTGAGACGTGTGCACCGAGCTCATCCTCCACAAAGGGGCCTGAGTGCCAAGAATTTATCATGCAGCAAGAGAAAAAAATACAAAATTCAACTAGAAACGGTTAATTACGAGTATAAGGCAAAAATTGCCTGTGTTGGCATTAAATTTGATTTTTAAAAAAGGGCCAACCTGGGGCGGATCCAGAGAACAATTCTAAAAAAGGCACTTCAGGATGTATGTATAAGAATTCAATCCGTCTCCCTCTCGAGTGTTTGGATCATTTTTATGCCCCCCAGAGGATAGCTGAGTGAGTAGATGAAGGAAAAATATTTGGAGTTTCGAAATCATCACCCCCCCCCCATGTTAAAAGGAAAATATCTTCCAAAAGTTTAATATGATATCAATTTTTTGCAACTTTCTGGATGCAAGACTGGCCGACAATTTTTGAAGAATTTATAACGTTCATCGTTATATTTTTTATAGAATGAGGGAATGAACAATCTTTCAGATTTGCAAGTGTCGAAGAAGTTTTTAGACTTTCCCGGGCTAATTTCAAACTCGGTAAACTGTTCAAAACTCATTTACGGCTCTGTATAACTCTTCTAGTTGATTAAGGCTCTCAAGTCATGATAAGGACTTTCCAGAATTCTTCCCTACTAAGCGGTGAGCAATCTTTCAAACTAGCCAATGCCTAAGAAGTTTTTAGACTCTCCCGGACTATCACTTTGAAACTCGTTCAACTTTTCGAAACTCATTTATAGCTGGGTACGAATATGGTTCTTTTAGTTGATTAAGGTTCTCAAGTCATGATAAGGACTTTTCAAAAGTCTTCCCTATTAAGACTCTGTAGGACTCGTGTGAAACTCCGACTCATTAAACTTGTAAAGACTCATCAATACTCATTTAAGGCTTTATAAAACTCTCCTAGACTTTTTGAAGGCTCTGTAAGGCCCTAGTTTAAAGCTCGCTAACTTTTCACGGCTTGTTTCTAGACTCTATTAAAACTCCCCAAAACTTGTTCAAGACGTTTGAAGATTTTCTCTATGAAAATCTTAAGACTCGTTCAGCACTCTTTAAGGGTTTCCAGACTCATATTTACTAAGACAGTTCAAGGTTCATTAAAATTGTTTATGACTCTTCAAACTTAATTAGGAGTCTTCATGATATTTTATGGGGTGTGCCGCCCAAATTTGCCAACTTGAAACCCGAAATCTGCTAAATTTGCCAAACTGATACTCGCCAAAGCAAAACAGGCGCATACCGAAATTGGCCGAGTAATCTTCTAGACTTGTTCAAGAGACTTCCCAAGATTCTTCATAACTCGTATTGAACTTTTATTATTTGTTTCCTTCAAGTTTTGCAATTACATTCTTGTAGAGCGGAATCCCACTTATGAATTTGGACACCAAATTTATTAGTCTCAATAATTTGTCCTTCGTTAGTGTTCGATTTTGTTTTCATTATTTTCGTTTGTGCTCCCTCCCTTCGGTAGGAAATGGGTGGGGAATTGGGAAAATGCTTGTCCCCACTTTCGAAATGTGAAACGAAAATGGTACCAATCATTTGTGCTTCGTTTATGTTCGATTGCGTATTCATTATAATCGTTTAAGCCCCTCTCTCTTTGGTGTGAAATGGGTAGAGGAGCTGGGGAAATGTTAGCCTTCAGTTAACAATTCTGAAACGAAAATGGTACCAGTCTTTTGTGCTACGTATTCATTATAATAAGAGCAGCCTTTATTTCTTAACAATATTCCATATTATTTACAGTTCGTTTCTTAATTTTGTAATGAGCCCCCGTTGGGCGTAGGCCACTCTCACCTTTATTCAGCGATTACATACTTCCGCATCTCTTTTCCACGCTACCCTCCCCCGAACTTTTTGATTTCGCCTTCCCATCTGGCTGGCTTTTGGTCTGCCCACTTTCCGTTTATAATCCAAGGGCATCTAGTCTAACATTTGTTTTTCCCATCTGTATTCTTCAAGTCTTGCAACATGCCCAGCCTATTTCATTTTGAACTTCATTTTGCTATAACTCATTTGCAGTTCTTGATTTCAGTTGTGTCCTTTATAAAAGAATTCGTTATGAGGTCTTTTCGTTTTACTCCTACCAGAGACCTTTCTATTGCTATTTGTGCTTTAGCAAATATTGCACAGTCATTTGTTTCATCACTTTTTGATCGGCCGACACGAATAATGCCAAGCAAAGCCGAGAATGAACGACTGGAGGAGGCATTAAAATGCGGATGTACGTCAACGCTGCGGTTGCCTGGACAATATATTCATGTAACAATTTCCTTCTATGCAGCGATCGGATTTTTTTCTAGTCCCACCCTGTCACTTGAACAAGATCTTGACTTAAACCTACAAGACAGCGGTATCCCCCCCCCCCCATCACTCACGAATTAAACACCAAACCAGTTTCTATTGTTAATACTTCTTCGTTTTTGTTCGATTGTGCTTTCATTATTTTCATTTGTCACCTCCACTTTGTGGGAAATGGGTGGGGCTGAGAAATGCTGGCTCCTCACCACTTTCGAATTAAAAAAAAAAATTTGTTAATCGTTTGTGTTTGTTTGTGCTTCCCCCTTTTCCTCCTCCCAAAGGGACCATACTGTAAAACAACAGCCATATAAATATTAATCAGAAAATTGTCTCAATCTGTTGCCCGTAGTTTGTCTTCAATTGTGCTTTCATTATTTATTCACCTCCTTTACTCCCTCACAAAGGGCCTCTAATTTTCCACCTTAAGGAACCGAAATAAACGAAAATAATGAATCTCAGCCAAGACAATGAGTCTAATTATTCAAAAAAGAAACTTCTGGAAAAGAAAATAGCAAATGAAGTTATATATCTGGGTCAAGTAATTTCTTTTGAATGTAGTCTGGAGAAAGAACTTAGTAACAGGAAATCGCAGACTTGAAAAAATTACTAGAATCTGAGTGACGTATATAAAAACAAGATGCTTGTACAACAAATAAAATCAGAGGTATAGGTTATGTCATTACAAACTCGAATTCAAATATATGCAGGATATGTGGCTAGGGTAGAGCATTATAAACACCAGCGCGGTAGTACGCCATTTTGGTTCTAACCGCGCCCGTGGATGCCGAATCCGACTATGCGAAGCGTACCGCATAGTCAATTCGGCATCGACGGGCGCGGTTGGAACCAGAATGGCGTATTGCCGCGTTCGTGTTTATAGTGCTTTAGCTAGAAGGGGGGGGGGTGGCAAGGAACAAATGGAACCTGACGGAACACAATGAGTCCCATTCGACAACAAAAGAAACAGAGGGAGACCACCCATGAGATGGATTGATGAAATATTGAATTACAGTTTTATGTTATTAATTTGAATGGGTTCTCGCTCTGGAAGTTAGTTGTTGTGTTTATTAGGTTGTTTTGTTTTGTTTTTGCCTTTATTATCTTTGTTGTTCATTTAATTTTCTTTTTCTTGTGTTGTTTTCTATGTGTAGGATTTTGTACTTTTCTGTCAGTTTGTGGTGGTTGTGTCCTTGGTCGTTGCAGGGATAACACTCCTTGTCTGGGCAGACTACACAACCACAGACAACCAACAGGAACACACACTAACTGGTTTACCATACAGTACTACACATTACTATAAATACAGGACCAACAAAATTAAATGTTAGGGAACTCCACTGAAGATGGTGTAACAACCGAAAGCGCTCTGGACAACGGAAATAAAAAAAGTGAATCGACACATCTTTTAAAACAGAATAATTTTACGCGTGTCGAATATTTATTTAAAAATATGAAATTGCATTTTGATCGCACTATCGCTTACAAACTTGTTTCTCTGAATTATAGTCGAGTGCACAGAAAAAACAAACATGATTTTCACTTGGAAGGTTTTTATGTACCAGGTTGCTTTTTTGAAAAGGTATATAGCTACTAGTACTAAGTCGGCCTTTATTCTGAGATAGTTGCCAGTGTTGTAACCTGCTCAGTTTAAGAAGTATAGCCGGTGCCACTTACAAGATGCGCACGTTTACAAGACATTACCCTATAGGGCAGTGGCGTAACCAGCCTAGTGTTCGAGGGGGGAGGTCTTGATCAAAAATTCAGAGGGGATGCTAAAATGAGAAAAATCACTATTGACGAAATCCCAAGGGGGTGTCCAGACACCCCTCTCCCTAGCTAAGCCATCGATACATGGTAGATGTGCCTAACGTGGCCACTTGTGGCCCCAAAGAGGCCACCCTAGCTTTTCATTATAGAAATATTTACCTATCAGTTTTTTACCATATTTTACAAACTTTTCAAATCGAAAAGTATAGTTAAAGTGAAATTCAATCATGTTTTCCTTGTGTACGTGTTGAAGATAACGGTACAATTTTTCGATTTTGTTAGATATTCCCACCCAAAAGGAATGTTTATCAACTATGAGACCTCCCTTGGTGACCATTTCCCAGCACAGCTTGAATCACACTAGGTCTCCTCGTTTCCTGTATCCGGACTACACAAATAGGTACGTCTGCGTCGTACACGTTTACGGTTTTAATTCGGCGAAATGAAAGAAAAAAGTACGATACGCTTATCAGATCGAAGACTGGAGTGGTGGGCACTTTTATTTGAAAATGCAGACCAGCCTGCAATCTAGTTCGAAAACGCGTGGAAGAGCAGAACAATCGCGTGCTGATAACGTGTTAACAGAAACCATTGACCTTTGAAGCTCTGCGAAATCTTCCAGCAGTTTCTCACAGCCGCATCTGCCGACATTCGGAAAAGATTGAAACTAGGTACCTCTAATTACAGTTATTTGTTCGCAGGATAGTCCGTGTTAAAAAGTTAATCTGACTTCGTCGTTCTCAGACGAGAGACTTCGCTCGTCCACTTCCCGGTGCGGTGGCCGGTTTAACTTGACATAGTTGTTCGGTTTTGGTTGCCGATGGTTGATGGTTTGTCGATTCACATGCTCGACGACTTGAATTGAATCGACGATAAACGAAAAAAACTCGTCGATTATACGGCGTCCTCGAGGACCTGCATTGAAAAATGGAGTTTTACTGTAAATTACGAGTTTCAAGAATCGAAAAAGATGAACCGTGGTCCGGGTCGTTTTCGTGACTGACAGCGCAGACATGTGACGAGGTTACTTGGGCGCGAGCTGGAATAAAACGTATTTGATGATCATCGTGTCTTGTAGAAGGCCTTCGTATCTCACATTTACCGACGAACGGCCGCATCTTGGAGGAAGGCTTTTTGGGCTTGCCTCAGTTACACTGTCCAAATTTCTATAGGTAGCCTTCTGAGTTCCCTTCAATTTGGAACAAAATATGTCGCGATAACCTACATACTTACACCGTCTAATAAATCAAAGCGTAATGTACCGGTCCGTGAAATTTTATACATTCCGACTCGTAAAACTCGTAACTCATTCTTCGACGGGAAGCTATGCTTCCGTAGAAATGTGGAAGAAAGCATGCGCATTATCAGTACTTTGGCCCTATTTTTAAAAGTTAATACCGTAGCTACAATTCGCTCAATTGAACTTTGGATTATTGAAACAATCGGCTTGTTGAAACAAACTGCCTTGGAATGGGCCAGCCGCATACTAATACACTAGAAAAAAATCGCTTTATGTAAACAGCACATCAGGTTTTTAAAACACTCGGATGCAATTTTTCTGCAGCTGTTCCAAAAACAGCGTAAAGAAGGAGTGCCGAATACAAACTTAATTCTTGTACATTGCATGAATCCAGACCTCACGGGAAGAAATGTGAAATTGCATTGCTGTGATCATATTTAAATTAATTTTATACACTTTTTGTTTGTTTATTTTTTCGCTCTTGTATTTGAATTCAAAATCCCTACCTACATAACACACCCCCACTGTTTTCATGTCCAGTCACGTAATTGCAACAGTTGGGTGAAACAGCATTACAGTGCCGGAGTGTTTCTAGTAAGCTAATTCTACTGTAGTAGTAGATGGACAAGAACAACTAGAAATAATAAAGGCAAAAACAAAACCAAACAATCTAATAAATACAACAACTAACTTCCAAAGTGAGAACTTATTCCAACTAATAACATAACACCCACGGATTGGACAGACTGCACAACCACAGACAACCAATCAGAGCACACAACCAATAACAATAACCACTGATTGGACAGACTGCATATTCACAGACAACCAATAGGAACGCAAGACTAAACAGGCTCACCATACGGTACTACCCTCGACTAGAACTACAGGACCACAAGAGACAAGTCTCATTTAGGGTACTCCATTGATGATGGCATAACAGCCGAAAGCGCTCTGGAATACAGAAGAAGGAAAAGTGAATTGGCACATCCTACAAAAGGAATATTACCAAGTTCACTCACACTCCAAAATGGACACTAAGTTTAGGACACTCCAACGAATCACTTTGTAACTTACATCCTCTTTACTGTCGGTGGGTGGCCAAGTACTAACATGCCTGCTTCGCAATCCTTGCGTCTCGGGGTCGAGTCCCATTAACGCCGGAAAACTAGTGATACTCGAATACCCTCACTAATATCCTAGCGAACACAGTGACTGCAGTATCAATGGAGGTAGAAACGCATCGCGTCCTGTAACCCCCGCCAGTTCACATGAACGAGGCATTACAATCGCAAGGTATGTTACTACCAGATCAGAAAGATTGGTACTATGCCATGTTGTGGTCAACTTACTCAATGTCATGAAGCATGTAGTTAGTAAGCGAACTCTGGCTGCAGCTCTTCAGCACAGAGAAGGAAAATTCTAACGCAACAAAACCGTGAGGAATCAACGACAAATTACACCGACTAACCTGTCTGGAGTCGCGCGTCAGATACCTCAGCCACCAACATCCGGCATCGGATATGGTGCCTGGAGAATTATTAAAACGCAGTTCGAAATATTTCAGAAAAATCCTGCACGGGATCATCCTTTTTTATCTTACAAAACTATGAATAAATTTTAATAGATTTTTAGATTTTTTTTCTTTTTAACCGTGCATAAACATGCTAAAGATACATCACGTTAAATTTGCAGTTACTTATCCCAATATTAAACGAAGCTAGGGGTTTCGCCTTGGCCATTTCACTGCCTAACTGCCACGAACCGATGGGACCGACTCTCGCTTTGCTCGTGTTAGTCCTCTACTCGGCATAGCCGCACTGTAATCAATTTTTCCGATTTTTTCACCAAACTTCCATAGGCGATTCTAGTCTATCTCATAAACATGCCTGCAGACCCATTTTGAAAAATTTCCCTCTATTCTTGATCGGTCGATATTTTTTAAAAATGGCTGCTCTCGGGGCAAAAATTGTTAAATTCCTGACTGACTCAAGCCAAAATTCCCAAGTACCTTTTGACTTGTTGGATTTTCCAAACTTTTGATCCATCAGGGTGTCTACAAAATTTGAAAAGTAAAAAGTGAAGGATTTTTTCAGGATCTTTCTCCAAAACCACAATCGAACTTCGTTTCACAACTTGAACGCGTTTTTCTCAAAATTAAGATTTCACTCCCTCACACTTCAACAGCTTTTATTTCAGTCTGTGTCGAAACTAGAGACTTAATTTTTTCTTCTTTTGAAATGCAGGTACATTTGTGCTCCATCAGATTCTACCAAAAATTCAAAAACAAATTCTCTGACATGTAGTGCCTTTTCACAAAGCGTCTCGTGTAGCAGAACAATAAGTTTAGCTGCCATATTCACTCTTGAAGGACAAAGCACTGCTGTGATTCGTGTCAATGTTGAGTGTGTCAATATGACTATAAGTACAAATTTTCGGCTTCATAGCTGTGTTTTCAATTCAACTGGAAAATTCAAAATTTTCCGAGCAGTTTCATTTTCTACCACCGCCGACCTTTCACAGTATACATACGGAACCTCTAACTGCAATTTGCGAGAAATTCTGCTCAATTTTCTCGCCTATTTTGGGTAATTGATGGCTAAATTTCAAAATTCTTGAAAGTTTTCAAAAAAAAAAACAAAAAAAACCGTAAGTTTTTTTTTCAATGAGTTCTCATGCACCTTCGTAGCCTAATTTGCTTACGAGATACAGCAAAAGCTCGATTGTAATTTTGGAGAGCCGCCATTTTCAAAAAATATCGATTGTTCGAGAACCGAGTGAAATTTTCCAAAACGGGTCTAGGTTATTTTCCAAGACTGAGCATATAAGGTGACATTTTTCATTTCGTTAGATTTTTACCCCCATAATACTTGGTTTATACATAGTAGAGAAAATCCAACAAATTTACAGAGCAGGAAGCATCGAAATTTAGGGAGAGGACAACTTTTATGCACGATGGGGCCGTGGGGGCGGGGGTCAACTTCCCATTCCCGATTGGCTAAAAAAAAAACAAAAAAAAAACAACGAAAAAACAATGGGTTGAGACAGAGAGGAGGGCGAATCTGTGACTGAACCGCCCCATTGGCAAAAAAAAACACGAAACAACAGTAGGTTGAGACGGACAGGAGGACGGATCTGTGACTGAGCCCCCCAATCAAGAAAAACTTTACCTCAATCGCAACCCCTCTCCCCCCTTACTTAAATCCTGGATACGGCCCTGATGCACAACGATAGATAGCTTGTTCACAGCGAAAGCACTGATATCCACAACTACAAACAAAAAAGAGCTTCAAGAATTTCTTTTTCCGTGGAATTTTTGAAAACCATGCCATCACATGCACCAATGATTACAATCTGGCACCTGGATCGTGTTCAGGGATTAAAATTGCACCAGTATTGCTATTCTTTGTGGTGAAGAATATATGTAACCTGGAATCATGAAATGTGCCTCTGGTGTCAAAAAATCATTTTTCACTTTCTTGACAATTCTTATAGAAAAAAAATCACGCTCTTTCGAATGAAACAAATCGCAGCTTCCTATCTTCATTAGTTTTCCCTCAAATTGCATTTAAGAATTATGTCAAAAGTTTAAAAACATCCATTTGCATGGCATAGTGTGAAACCGGCCTAGGTGAATGACAGAGAACAAGGATTCTAAACGTGGTTGTCATACGCACTACCACAGATGTACATACTGTGCGCATCACTACCACCATCCCATCTTTACACTCGTTAATCTTGAAAACCTGTTTTCGCACGAGAGGGATATTTCATGACTCCAAGTCACATATGGTACATATCTTTGCACTAGTCAAAGATTGACCGCAAAAATAGACTGAATAGAACAAATTCACAATTCCGTTTAGTGGTCCACATTTCTGTAGAAGTTTATATACGTGTGGGGCTATTGAAGCACGTATTCAGAATCAGTGTAAAACTATGAATTCTGAAGGGGGGGGGGGCGAAATGTAAACTGGCTGACTCTGGCTTCCGACTCGCAACGCTCCTTGTATCAGCCTGCGAGCATTACGTTCCTTGTATTAGCTTTCGAGTACTACGCTCCTCTAGTGCATCAGTTTGCAGACGCGTCTGCAACCACGGGAGAGCATTTTCATGTCTTTCCTTCCGTTCCCTCGGATTCCGCCGACATGAGAATGTCGACGGTCGCTTCACTTTTTATTTTCTCGGCAGTATGCTCGTTGCTCGTCGACATTCTCATGTCGGCGGAATCCGAGGAGCGGAAAGACATAAAAATGCTCTCTCATGCAAACTGATGCACTAGCGGAGCGTAGTACTCGAAGGCTAATACAAGGAACGTAATGCTCGCAGGCTAATACAAGGAGCGTTGTGAGTCGGAATCCAGAGTCAGCCAGAGTTAGCCAGCCAGCCAGCCAACCTAGCTTGCCCGTAACGCTCTTTTGTCAGGCTCCAGAGTAACGCTTTTTTCCGTTGCCCATCAGACTATCCAGCCAGCCAACCTAGCCGAGACTTGTCTATATATTTTTGATAAGACAAAGGGAAAATTCCAAAAATTGACAAGCTACCGTCTCCTTCATTACTGATAAGACATAATGACAGATACGAGACTCGTTGATAAGACATAAAGAAGAAACATGTCAAAGAATCCAAAGAACTGCAGGGATAGATCAGTCACCTCCTACTTCATTACTGAGATAAGACCTAACAACAGACATGAGACTGTCAGTCTACGGCTGATAAAAGACATAATGACAGAGAAAGATATAGGATAGGCACGAAAAGTCTACCCGATATAAATCTGACAACCACCTTCTCCTTCCCCACTGATACTACAGCAGTCTCATTTCTTACTGATAAGACATAAGGACAAACATAAAACTTGTCTATGTATCGCTGATAAGACACAAAGGAAACAGTCCAGTCATCAGTCAGTCAGGTCTATATATATATTTTTTTGATCTACCCGATATAAATTTGACAACCACCTTTTCCTTCCCCACGGATATTACAGCAGTCTCACTTCCTGCTGATAAGACATATAGGTAAAGACAAACATAAAACTTGTCTATATATCGCTGATAAGACACAAAGTTATTATTATTATTATTATATTAACAACGCGGCGCGTGAAACGTCACGCGTGAAAGTAACGTTGTTTCGGTTTGTGTGCCAAAGTAAAGACATAATATAAATGTCAAAACCCTGGTAACAGAACTCTACGCCATCACTTCTGAAAATGTGAAGTCAGCGACAGTAATTGACAGACCCGGCGCTAGGCACGGGCAAAATGGGGCCTTGCCCGGGGTACCCAGTTTGTAGGGGCGGCATTTCATCAATCATCATAGTATTATGGCTCATTAAAAAAATAATAATAAATGTAAAAATAAACAGTCTCGTTTCTTTTGTCAGGGGTGGCAAATGTTCCTCCATTGCCTGAGGCGACAAAATCTCTAGCGCCGGGCCTGTAAATTGAACTTCTTGGCATAGTGGAGCTCGATTCCAAAAAGTGCGCATTCCATTTAATCGAAAATGCGAATTTAACGACATCTGCTAGTCAGATGAGGAAATATGACCATATCAAGAATAGTAAAAAGTACCTAATCTATCACTATATGTGACGCGCCATGAGAAACCATACCTTCGGGTGAAGAGGGTCGAAAATGAAATTTTGACTGATTCTAATAGAGGAAAGTATGGAGAATCCAATGCCGCAAACCGCAGCTCAATCGGAGCAAAATTCTCAGAGATATGCCATTTTGAAGTTGGAAACTACTAAAAAGTACTTTTCGAGAAAAACAGCTTTAAAGTTTTTCGTTCGGACATTGCTTAAATTACCAAGTTCTCCGAAGGTATTATGATTGAAAATTAGCCCCCCCCCCGAGTAAAATTTATGAGGAATTCAATGGTGTAGGTTTCAGGTTTGCTAAAATAAAACTGACAAATGTATGCAAATAAAGTTTATTATAAAAAAAATGTATGTAAATGACGTTGTTTATAAAAAAAAATCTATCATACAAAAAATTCAAAAAAAAATTTTTTTTTACAAAAATTATAAAAATCAAACAAATAAACAACGAAACAAGCGAGTATGGGTGCCTAAAATGTTCTTCAGATACTCTAGAACACATTTCCGGCAAAAAGTCATTTTTGATCAAAATCAATTTTTCAACGTGTTTTGGCGTTTTTCTTGAAAACAACTTTTTTACTCGAAGGTATGGTTTCTCATGGCGCGTCACATATATGTGTTTAAAGATCTCGCGTGTTCGGGACCCACTTCCAAGATGTGCTTAGTTCCCGTTTGGTTTCATGTTTGGGAAACAACCGTTTTGGACAAACCACTTTTTGGAATCGAGCTGTAATATTATACTTCCAATCGTTCTGAATAATACCGTTTTCCTGAGAAAAAACAACTTGAAACAAAAATTTTTAAAAATATGACAGGTAGGTATTGAGACAAAATTGTAACATCCACGAGGGGAACACCTTCCTTACGATTTTTTCATTCAAAAGATATAGTAATTGTCCTGTCTCAAGAATTGGTGGAAATTGATGCGGATGTTATGGTGTGACTCAAAATACTCTCTCCCCCGTCCCCTAAAGAAAAGTGAAAGTTAGGGTTCTAAATTTGCCGGTAACAAAATATTCTCAGTTTCTGGAGAATGAGACCCGTCTATAAGCTCACTTGTGGGTCAGATTAGAACCGCCCTTGCAAATTTGGCCAAAATTGGAGAGGTCGATTGCAGAAAATACTATTTTCCCTTCGAATTCGTATGGGAATGATTCAGTTTGTAAAATTCGAGTCGGGAGTTTTCGTGTCCACATTCTCCCCCCGAAGAATATTCTCTTCGCACCGGCTATGGGTGTGTTTCATCTCTATGTTAACTTCGAGCTCAGAACGATGACGGTGAAAATTCAAACGTCCTGGTCCCGTTATTCAATTAGCTAGCGAAATTAGCAGTGAGATAAGACCAGCTCGGTTGCAGCAAAATTTAACTGTTGGTTAATTTAGATTCTGTATACTTACACTGTTCAAACTAGGTGTATTATGCTGTAAATATTGATATATTCTTTCAAAATAAAGAAAAAAACGAACACGCTTGATAACGGTACGGACTGCCACCGAATGCGGTCTGGTGTTGAAAATTGATCTATCGCGATTACATGCGGGCCATTAGTTAACGATGCGTGCAGAATGGTCGAATAAAACAAGATTAAGAAATTTATCACGCTGTTTATTCATCATCTGTTAGTCTGTATTCTAAACAAGTTATTTATCTTACCGACACCATCGGTATCCCGGAGTAATAAGGGTAGGACCTATTTATTTAGCATTTTTTTCGATTCATTTTCTTGACTTTCATCTGTTCTTCGCGGAGAGCTTATTCGAGCACCTGATGCAAACTAACAAACGTCGTCCCAAATACATTCAACAAATCAAAGTAATAAAGAGCCCAATACTGGTGCATCGCCTATATAACTCGTAAACAGCTCAAGGACTAATATTCCGAACTGGCAAGCTGTCTAGAACTCATACATTAGTTTGGTCCTTATTTTTTAACTTTTGATTTTCGGTTAACTTACCTCCTGGATAGGTTCCAATATTTAAACTCTTATGTTGATAGAAATACTACTACTTAAATTGAGAAAATTTTGAGCCCTACTAATAAACTTAAATACACTGTAACGGGGGAGCCCGAGAAATACCCCCCCCGTCTGTTGGAATAGAATCAGCACCACTAAAATAATTTACTATAACCAGAATGTAACTCACGAAATAATGTATATTTTTTGATGCAACAAGAACAAATGGTAACATGAGGGAGCAGTGTCCTCTTGCCAGGGGCATAGCTATGGAGGGGGGAGGGGTTTGAACCCCCCTGGCATCGGCCGACAATGTGAAAAAATCAGAATTTATTCTAATAATAGTAAGTATTACACCCGTAATGTTGTAAAAGTGAAACGAACACCCCCCCCCCTTCATACCAAGTCTGGCTACGCCACTGCCTCTTGCCGAAATAAACGAACTGCCTCCAAGATACGTGATCCCCCGCTCTGAATATAATTAACAAACTACAAATACAGTAAAACCACAAAAACACTGACCTAATATATACAGACAAGGAAGACTAATAACATAACAGTGTGTCACGTACCTGGGGGTCCAAGAGCGGCGAAGAAGAGGTCTTCGCTTCGAGCACCTTTGCAAATTCTGAAAAATAACAACAAACTATATACGCCGGTTCAAATAAACTCCCACCTCCCCCCAAATTTCGTAGAATCCCTCACAAATCCCCAAATTTTGTAGAATCCCTTACAAATTATAAATCATACAGCCTTTAAGCTTGCTTCCTCCCCTCAAAGAAAGAACATTCGGCCACAACAAAAAAGACAATATTAGATAGCAAGTAACAAACAATCATGGCCAAACAAAAAAGGTGTAAAAAAAAAGAAAGAAAAAAACATATTAAGACACCAATGTAGTCTGGATCTAACGGACGGATAACATATAATCAACAGGCAGCTGGCTCGTGGTGAGGTCAAAACGGCGGACTCTTGGTGACTTCCATCCTCAGCGGGGCTGCTGGTCTGTTCTCGATTCAGGCTCCTGCGAGTATTGCGATCTCGGTGACAGGTTCGTGGGTGAAGGCTCTGCTTGGCACGGGCGGCGACCACTCTGGTGCCCCCCTCCCCCAAATGTAGAGAGCTCCTAGCTGCTTATACTGGCCGTTCAAAGACCACTGAGTTACCAATAATGATCATAAGAAAAACGGACTGTGCACTTCGGCATCAACAAAAAACAGATTCAACGTTATTCAGACAATCGCGCAAACAAAAGTGCATCTAAAATACGTAAATCAAACATACAGCCCCTTTGGCTCATGAAAACACAGTGTCGTCGTGACGTTTTTCTTCGTACCATATCATTTTTCCGACACCTTGCCAAGCAGAAAAAACCTTCCCCACTCTTATAACAACTGCACGACCAAACGGTCGGGCTGAACCGGTTATTGATTATGACCAATGAGTATCGAAATTAAATCCGTTATTCGAATACACCGGTGCTCGCTACCCCGTTCCCACGCTACAATACCAAAAAGGGGTAGAGTTAAAAACTTTAGGAAAAGTAATATGATAAAGAAAAAGGAAATCCCAGTATTCAGAATTCAGGAAGCCAAAAACATGCTGATCTCAGAGCTTGGAAGTGGTGGAGACTTAAGATTTTTTCAGGGTGTAGCAAACACAGATTAAGTCTTGAAGCCCCTCCCCCTTTGTCTGAAAATTTAATATGGACTTTTTTCCTCTGCTGATAAAAATTCAACAAAATAAAAATAAGAAATCTGACAAACTGACATGACATGAAAAAACTTTATTTGTGGCTGAGAGCCAGTGACGGCTCGTGAGAATTTTGATAGGCGGTTCAATGGGTAATGGTAGTCCTTAGATGCGGTTTGGAGGTTACAACATCCTGACTTCCAAAAATTAGAATACATAAGAATAGTTATAACACACTGATCAAAATTTATAATGTCAAGAAATGTTCAGTCTGTTCACGAAGAAAATAATTTTGTAAAATAAATTTTAAGCTTTCCACAATTTTTGTAAGTCAATTCCATACGTCTTTCCTTTTTTTTGTGCAAATTTGTCGATTACTCTCTCATTGAAGTCTGGAAGATTGCGATTCAGTCTCTTTTCAATGGATAACGTGGTAAATGCAGATAATCTATCTTCATCCATCGTGCTCCTCAGAAAAGTTTTTATTCTCTTTAAAGTGGAAAAACATCTTTCTGCTTCAGCTGATGTCATTGGACTTGTTATCAAAGTTTCCAGGTGCTTAATAACCTCACCAAAGTATTCAGTTAAATTATTTTCAAGAAAAAAAAACCAAGCAGATGTGTGTCTTTTGATACAGCTTTGAAGTCATCTCTTACGTATATGACACCCAACCTGATGCGCATTCAGTTACTCTCTAGTTACTCGCGGAAAAATTACGCATTTGCAACCCAGTTACTCAGATTACCCGGACACCCATCAGTTACCCTTGGTTCCTCTTCAGTCACCCGCAGGTAACTGGCAGGATTTTGCGCATCCCGATACGCAGTCAGTTACCGTCTAGTGGCCCCGGAAAAGTTACCCATTTGCAACCCTAGGTTACGCTCAGATTACCCAGCCGTCGGTTACTCTTTATTCCCCTTTAGTTACCCGGGTAACTGGGGGGATTTTGCACATCGGGAATTCTGTTTTTGGTTTCTTACCATCAAGAAAAGTATCACTTGTAATTGTATGCTCCAAAACATCATTTGGGAATTTCTTCTTAAACTAAAAAAAAAGAAATCGTTCAAAGTCAAATAAAGCTTCTGCCATCAAAAATGATTGGTAAATTTGTATCTCTGTCATTTCATTGGTAATGAGATCATCAGCATTTTTTGCAGCGGCTCGATCAGTAATTTCTGAATCTCCAATTTTTTTCCCGCTCTACCGGTCTCTCTGGTTTTCTATACGAATACCTCGAATCACCACATCACCAGTTAACAGTGTTCCCAGATGAAACTTTCATAAATGTTCCACTAAGAGGAAAAAATTGTACCACACTTTTGAAAAATGCACCGCATTTCAAAATCATTGAATGTACTAATTTTATAGCTTAAAATTCGTAAGTGTGGTTCAAAACCCTGCGAATTTCCGCTTGCTATGTTCAGTTTTTAATACGTTATTTTATTCCATGTTTCATCATTATTTTTGAGCCTCCAAACCATGCTATTACTAGCGCTCTTAGCGCCCATAACTCATTAATTTATTGGGATATAAACCTGTACTAGAGTGCGCTGCAAAATCACCTGTGCGGGTGTTAGCGGAGGGAAAAAGGCTGGGTGATCAAAATCGATATTTCCCATGCTTTAACACGGGGAGCAAAGATCGGTCTAGTCTTATACAGGTTTCATCTGTTAGTTTGTTTCGATAACTGTTTCAGTTCATAGTGAATGTTACAAAACAATGATTTCAATAAGCATTTGCCCTCAAATAACTCTAAATTTTTCAAAATTCAAAATATCGAATCACCTTCTGTACATTTCTTATGGGAGCGAATTATTTGATCACCCCAAGTAGAGAGATTCTGAACTCTGTCGCCAGATGTCAGCTACTTTGAGTTTAAATTCTAATATTTCTTGGAGACTGCTGGCCGCTGGGTGTACGTCTGCTTGCTACTGCAGTCTGCAGACTACACTATCTCATAATATACATTCCCAATTTCTGAAAATTTGTAATTTTTCTTCATGTGTTTTCTTGTCGTATTTCTTGTATACAAAAGTTGTGTAGTAAATTTTTTGTCCGGGTGTAGCAGTTTATGGTTGAATGTAGCGCGTGCTACACCTGCTATCTATCTAGTTCTCCACCTATGGAACTTGGTAAAGTCAATTGGAAGATGAAGAGGGAGGTATAAAAAGCATATGAGGAGTTATATAATAAACTGGAAAAAATCTTGAGCAAAGTATATAATAATTCTGCGGTAGAGGAGTCAAACTTAGCACAAAAAATAAAATTTCGGCAATAACTAAAAAACTTTGTGAAATAAGAAATATTTTGGCTAGAGCTAAAATTAAGACTTGGGTGGAGAAAATAGTTAGTGGAGCTCAGGAGAACAGTGAAAAGAAAGTTAAAGAGGGCATATGAAAATTCGATACAGAGAGGATGTACAATCTAATCAAAGATTCAGGGCCTGTGAAAAAAACTAAATAAGAAATCTTCAAGGATCTTAATCTGATTCCCAAAATCAAATAAAATTTGGAAAATTAGAATTGTACAGAAATGGGATCGTCCAGGTGGCGACGAACTTCTACCAGAAGTTATACGCAAGGGAGGTGTCTGACTGAAGGCGAAACTTGTAAATTGGAGGAAAAAGAAAATGAGGAAAAAATTCCCCAAATATTGGAAGAGGAGGTTTTATCGGTCCTGAGCAAACTAAAGGTGGGAAAATCTGCAGGTCCAGACGGGATAGGAAATAAAGAAAACATTTATCAGTATTTTCGACAAGGTCAGTTATACTTTTTTATGCGGGTACTCAATAACAATGTATCTGGTTGGTACAAGTTTCTATATCGATTATTAATAACGATGAGGGACAATAAAAGTCGAAATTTTAAAACAATTATTACCTACACCAAAAGTTATGTTATACAAGTATGTAGTTGTATATTGAAATGCAAAATTTAAAAAAATCTCGTCCCACGACTTTCTGAACCTAATAAAAATCCGTATATTTTATTCTATTGGAACGAGTCAGGAAAGCCTGTTTTGAAATTATCAGAAAAGTGTTATTCCGAAACGATTGGACAGTTATGTAAACGAGTAATCAAATTCGTCGTTAATCCCACTAGCATAATTCAAGTTGTCTAGGTAAGTTTACATATACCTGGTGGAACGTGAAACGGAAATACCGCGGGAATCGAAGAAGAGATACGCTGAATGGAATGGACGAGCCATTAGCAATATGAAATGCTACAATCTCTGTGGCTACAATATTGTACTTACATATATATTCTTGACCCACGATAACTTCTATCTTGCGCTATCACCCATATCATCATCGTCGTTATCATGCGTGACATCATTGTCGTTGTCATTATACCGGATGAGCAGTGTCTTAATACTGCATAATCCCTCTCCTCCTCCTAAAGAAAGTCTGCTAATTTCTACCAAAATGCTAGAGAATGTATTTATGGTAGGTACAACTGTGCTGCTTTTCCATATTGAAAATGACCAAGTTTTTCGGCAACTTCATGTGGCGTTACCGTAGCGACATCGTCTTAATATGGACGCTATTGAGCAAAAGAAAGACCAAGCGACAAAATCTGTTTTTCGAGAACATGTGATTCCAAGTTCAAGAGCCATATAGAAACTATATGACATAGCGTTTGCTGATAAGCTTTTTTCAAAATGGGTACGCATTTTTGATTTGGGAATCCTATATTTAAAAAATTCTACTTTTTATGCGCTTTCCAGGGTCATTCTCCGAATAAAACATAAAACGTGTAACCCATTAATATCTCGAGCAAGAGAAGGGCTACAATCGAATTTTTTTTTTAACTAGTAGTTCTCAATATCCTCCATCCAGCCAGTTAAATAGTTTTATTTATGCCCCTAAAGATTTCCATAGCTCTCAATACCAACAAAAGTTCCATCGTAGTCTACGTAACCATTCCTGTTTTTCATCTTTCAGTAGCGTGCAAGGTGATATATTTTCCTAGTAAAATCTTGTTTATTATTTTAATTTAGAAAGGAATGCTACCGCAATCATTTGAGCTTAATATCAAAAATTTTGGCCACTTTGGATAGCCTACAAGACGCCCTGAAGTCATGTAACCACTTTCATTCGTTTGTAGTTGCCTATTTCTTTGACTGCATACTTCACATGATATTTACTGCTGACGTGCTGAGAAAGCTGGGCACACAGAATCCTTATCACAACAGGGCTCATGCATGCTAGCCACATATGAAATTTTAATTTTCTCATCAGTACAGCATAGATGAACGATTTTCTGTGAAAAAGTGAATTTATACACTTTCAACCTTCCATCGTAGTCAACACTGATTAACCCGACTGTAATTATCCAAAGTATGCCCTAATGCTGTATTCGGCACAAGTCAGTACTGCTGATGATACTGCAATGCTCCATTCTTCATTTTAAGGTACGCTGGGATGCCTTGAGCGGTGACTTCATCAGTTGTTCCTTCGTCGTTTACACAACTCTTTTCCATTGTAGTTTGCAGATATCCCATTATAGTTTGCAGAAATTCCTTTGTTATTTACAAATGATGCCCCCAGCCCTCAGTAAAGTAGTGGGAGATTGTTTGGCTCCTGGGTCACCCCCATGAAGGTATAAGTTCAACATTTCATGGATAAAATTACAAAAATACTGGAAATTCCATCGTAGTTTGCAGAAGTTCCTTCGTTGTTTACAAATGATACCCTCGGCCCTCAGTAAAGTAGTGGGGGATTGTTTGACCTCTGGGTCACCTTCATGAAGGTGTAAGTTTGACATTTCATGAAAAAAAGAACTACAAAAATTACTTTCAAATTAACGAGAAAAACACCTTAAATTATGTTTTATTTGGAGAATGACCTTCCAACGGTACTAATAACTCATTTTGTCAAAAAATGTCGCTTGGTCGCTTTTTGCTTAACAGCCGTGTACGTATCGCTGAGTGCGCGGTAAAAATAACACATGAAATGTTCCGGATTTGAGAATACATAAAGAATTATCCCGAATTTCGACAAGGCTGTAGCTTCTCAAATATGACTTGTGAGTACATTCTTGTAATAGGCTTTTTCGTAGAAAATGTGACAAGAAACATTTTTTGTACCGAGGTACTTTCTTCCTAGAATGTCATGAATTTGAGCAAAATCAAGAAAACCGTTCAAAATTCAATTTTGTGTAGCCCCCTTCATTAAAAATGGTGGAAGCTCCCAGTGTGAGGGCGGTGGTTTTTCACCACTTATTATAGACACCTTCCTCAACATTTTTCAGCAGTCAAACCTTTGTGCGAATTTTTTCCAATCGAACCTGTTTCTTGATTGTAATTCTCCTGGGTTACTACGTGTAAACAAGTTGAGATTTACGAATTTGGGGCGCAAATAAGCACTGGGGCGCACCGGAAAATTTCCCGATTTCCCGCTTAGCCAGTCCGCATGTGTGATTAGTTGCTTGGATATAAGTTTACAGCAGCTTCAATGTTTAAATGCGAATCGATTTCCATGTTCTAATATTTATTCAGGTTATTATGCTTAGCTACTTATTAGACTCTTAATCCGTGCTGATAAGAGAAAAAAATCGACACTGTACTGGAGGCAATAAACCTTAAATACGCGCAGCAATTCGCTAATCCATCTTCAGTTCATTTCAAGGTTGTAATTAATATTCTGTTACTATCGTGGTGAGTATATTTACCGGTTGCCAACTCATCCGTCTATATACGCCAGAGAAAATTCTTCTGCCGGACATCAGACATACAGTATGCATGGTTATGGTTGCGATGACATGTCCATACCTTCAGAATACGATCCGCGAAACGTATCAAGAGCCATAAAACTGGGAATAAGATAGAATGGCGCGGCAGGCGTACGAAAACCAATCATTCGTGGCTATCAGCCAAAATTTGCCGATGAAAATATTTCAGAAATGCTTTCCCATACCTTCTAATATTTTAAATTTAAATTACAATTTTAGGCACCGGAAAGGACGAAGGTAGCGAAGATCAATTGGCACACTCGAGTTGAATAAATGATCATACAGGTGTAGACGATCGCTAAAAAGAAGCCCACGCGTGATGATTTATTTTCCTCGAAATTGATACAAAAAACAAGAAAAATATACTGCACTGTTTCTTGATTATTCTTCCTCTCTTTCTATATCGTGTTTCTCTCCAAAACCATAATAGTTTTAACACCCCTGGAATCCGATTTCTACCTGTGAAGCCTGAACCTGAAGATGTCCGAATCAATGCATAAATGAAGACGTGATAGGGTAAATCGTTCACTTTTGGCCAGGGTACCATCTTTGGCCAGGTTTCTCATAAATTTGCTAGCAAATAAGGACTGGGTAACACTGGGAATGTGATTTTTGCACTATGAAATCACTGAACACTGCCGTGTATATGGTGTGTTGTATTTTCAAGTTTACGTAACTCATTCTTTTTTTTTAATTCATTTGTGGCGGACTTCAAAACTTCAGTGATTTCTTATCAAAACTCTTAAGAATCCTGCAATTGGAAATATCGTGATACGAACACTTCCAGGCGGTAATTTCACTAGACAATGTATTTTTCTACTTAGTCATAGTATGAGTGACGGATTTTGATTAAAAAAATTGGTTTCACTCTGTTCTACATTAATTAAGAGGCATAGCTAAGTCAGGGTCTCGAATTTAATGATTTCGTCATCTTTGGCCAGCACCTTGTCTAAAGATGGGTACAGTGCTAATACATTTTTGGCCACCTTTTGTTATGAACGAGTTAGAAAAGCTGAAAATTTCTCATAAAATTCGCAGATTCTTCGTCATGTCACCACCAAAGTGTCGCACAAAAAATAATAAGACACATACCAATAATTTTTGAGCAATTTACGAATAAGAAATGACACATTAGAAATGTGAGATTTGTTTTTATGAATATAAAATGCAACTTATTATTTTGGAAGTACTATTTTTTCACGAAGAAATACGTCTAATATCTTCTATTTGCACTCCTCTACTACTTTCCAAGCTTATTTCAGCTTAAACGTGTAAAAATTTTGTCCTGCAAATGAAATATAATCCATGGGGCCAAAAATGGTAATGAAGTGGGCCATATAGATAGCAAAATTGGTCAAACATGGGTGTTTTAGGGTGGGCCATAGATGGCAAAACTGGCCAAAGATGGGTGTTTTAGGTTCCAATTTTTTTATTTTCAATTACTAGGCAAGGGAATCATTTATATGAGTAGATGAACAAAGTCTCCGAGTCCTTCAGAACATAAACAATGATGATAAGACAAATTTCATGAAAGAAAACTGATTTTTGTATTTTTAAATGGCGTTCAAAGTTGAAGAATCTCTTTAACCTGGCCAAAAGTGGACGATTTACCCTACATGCCACTCATTTACCACCCTCTGTGATCAGGCAATCTGCAAATGATGTAATATGTACCCTTGCTGATTGTCTGTTAGTGTCGGGGGGGGGGGGCAATAGAAGAATTCTCCTGAGCTGACGGTTTCCCTCAGAAGATTTTATTTTCTGAATTAAGCGCAAAATTGCGAACAGTTTTTCTTTGTTTAGAGGTTGAAATTGTCATCTTGCCTCGTTCACCCTGAACTGCTCACTGAAGAATGGGCGGCATTTGAGGGCTGCCTGCTGAAAAATAAGTGAACAAAATACTTCGCACCTCGCACGTTTTGTAAGAAAGTAAACACGGTAATTGGAAGCTGTTGCCAATTTAGCATAGGTAATTCGAAGTTCATTTAGCATCATGATTTTCGGATTTAGCATCAGCAAAATTGCTGACATAATCCATTTCAATTTTGACATAATTTCCTAAAATTTAGCATAATTTTTTTTACAATCCGCTCTCAGTGCTCTATACCACAAACGGTTGAACTTCGAACCATTAATTACTCGGCATAATCTGTACCGTAGTCTATACAATGATCCTGATCACCATTTGTCACTATTCATTCATTTGTGTGAGGTGGCGCTGTGTGCGCCGAGTGCTCAGACTTCTTTGTAGTCCATGCCTCAGGTTGCTTTTAAGGATCAGCGCAGTAGTCTCACTTTTATAGCCGAAGTGAGAATTTTACTGGGCTCTGTCCCTTTGACTTCACTGGGTGCTGGATACGCTAGTCCCAGTGCTTTGCGTTTTGTCCCGGTTATTGCTGGGCATTGACATATGATTTTCTTCCTCTTCTCCACAGTACCTACATGAGCCGCTTTTCACCACTCCTATTTTATACTACATGTGTTTTGTGGCCCCCTGATTAACTGATTGACCTGACTGACCTTTGTAAGTTTTCACATTTTGGCATAATTTAGCACAATTTTTCGCCTACAAAATCCGCAGAGAAAACCCGTGCGGTCTTTGAAAACAGTTTGATTGCCACTTAGACTAGCAAAGATTGAAGAAAAATTTTGACAAAATGAATTTAGCATTTTTTTTGTGGCTTTCTGGCATAATCTAGCACAGATTTTACTTCAATCTAGCATAGAGAAAAAACTCTTATTGGCATTTGGTAATACTGGGCAAGAGGCAGGTAATTCTAAACTGCGAATGATGTCACGATTATGAGTTAATAGCGCAGCCTTGTGAGTGTGTTTCTACTCTTCAACGGAAACTAAACTAGTCGTATATTGTGATACTTGAAGGAGAAGACAGAGGAAATAAACTAGCTGCTTACACCCGAAAATTCTCAAGTCACCGCCTCTGCTTCAAATGGTTGATGTTAAAATTTGTCAATGCCCATGCATTATCAAGTCCCGTGCGCTGTTTGTAACTTTATGAGAGACCCACATCATTTTCAAGCACTCTGCGAATGAAATTACCATCTTCTATTGGGTGAGAGGTAAGTGGAAAAAACTTCGTCTGTACACTCTTATCGTAAATCGATATACGAGTTATTTTCCCTATAGATGGCAAAGAAAACGTCGACGGTCGATTTATAAGAACTTCTTAAAAACGCAGATGCATTCCATTTGAACTGCGAATAAATTTTGTCTTAATCCATCCGATGCATATATTTAATGCTGTCAGAGAGCCTTCACACCTTCTAAAAGTACCTTCATTCGAATACCTGATGCGCATGAAATTATTACACTCTTGCAACAATCTTTATCGCAAATTGTATAATCCTGTTGGTGAATTCCTTATGCCCGAGTACCCTATGGACCATTATTGGTCTATTTTTCTGGGGGTATAACTTCAAAAATGAATGCGGCGGCTGCAGAAACTCAACTTTCGATATATTTGAAACAATGTTCTATCTCTCTATATATTAAAAACCAAAACTCCTCCCCCCCCCTACTAAAAAAAACCCTCCAAGGAGTCTGATATCTAAATCCCGGCCTTCGTCCCTACCACCTCCTCCTGTTTGCCTTTATTATTTCTAGTTATTCGTTTGATTTTCTTTTCCTTGTGTTGTTTTCTATGCGCAGGATTTTGTACTTTTCTGTCAATTTGTGGTTGTTGTGTCCCGGGTCATTGCAGTATTTTTCAAAAAGTGATTTGTCATCCATTAGCTTCTGTGATTTTCCATACTTTTTTTCCCTTTTTTCCACCATATTATGCAGAAATAGAGTACAGCAGCATCAAAAACAGTGCTACCTGATGTAAAGAAGTTGAAGTCAATTTTTTTGGACTTCGACTTCCCGGCGTATTCTTGTATATTACCATGGAATGGAAAAAAATTAGAATGCTGTTTTCTGACAGAAGTTTGACAAAAGGTCTACTTTAAATCTAACAAGTAACTTCGCTACTCGCAAAGGGTCGGCAACACCTTTAAATTGCAAAGCTGCAGACTGCAGTCGCGCAGCTCTATCACTTATCAGTTATCACCTCTATCAACCAAACAATTGGCATATTTTTAAGGAAATTGTAATTCTTCATACGCTAAATTAGACAAAGAAGACATTTTATTTCGATTCAAATATCGTTTACAATTGGACGCTGTTCAACAAAAGGGAACCAACTCACATTTGTAAACAAAATGAGTTATTAGTATCATTGGAAAGAGCGTAAAACGTAGACTTTTTCAAAATTGGGCCCCCGGTTCCAAAAATGTGTACTCGCGTTGAAAAACGCTTATCAGTGAACGCAATGCCATATAGTTTTTCTACATGGCTCTTGAACTTCGAATCACGTGTTCGCAAAAAGCGGATTTTGTGGATTGGTTCCCTTTTGTTGAATAGCGTCCAATTTGAATAGGCATAACCAAGATTATCATGCACCAGTATTATCAACGCTTGTTAACTGGCATCCAGTTTCAAGAACATTGTAAGTACATGTGTTCGTCATAACTACGTACTCCAGCATTGACATATTGACATACTTAGAATGATCAAAAAACAAAGAAACAATCTATCGCAATTGTGCACCCTCAAGATGAATATCTTCACTATATTCAAGAATTCAATAACAGGGCTGATAGGTATTCCACTAAAAAAGTACGACGAGATACGCGCGCACTCTCATAAGAACGATTATACAAGTGCGATCGTATCTCGCGTACGTTTGTTAGTGGAATACCACAACAGGTTACAAAATTTGATTTCAATTAGCTTAATTGTTCATTTGCCTCATCACGCAGTCCAATCATCTTCACAGAGAGTACCTAATGCCGCTGTTTCCTCTTCGGGTGAGGACAACCACAACGCTAGGCTTCATTGCTCGCGAAACCTGAAACAGAATACCAAAATTACCATTCAACACTGTTAACATATTTATGAGACATAACTCACATCGCATTATTCCTCGGAAAATTTCCTGATAAGAGTACCACCGAACGTCGCATGTACTTGGTTCGATTCAAATAAATTATTTATAGGTACCTACGCTAATTAAACTCAGAACCCATTTCATACAAATAAACAATATACTTAGGTACCTCTTCTAAATTTAGTGAATTCCTCCGCACTTTCTTTGAGGAAATAGTTCCTTTTGTAGAGAAGTACGAAAAGAGGCTTATTACCGACCCTAATAAAACCAAAATTGTTGCTTATAATTATTTTTATTACTTTCAACTAATTAATTTCGCTGAAATAAAACGTCACTTGAACTGAACTGTAACTCAGATCCGCTCAGATCAACACATTTGAAATGATGCGTCACTGAACTAAACTGAATTGAACTGGAAAGGAGAAGAGAAAAAAAAATTGATTGCAATCCCTAACAAGCTACTTTGCAGATAGCGAGGTAGTAAGTGGGTGTTTGCCATGTTCTAGTTTGAAGGTTGTTATCTGCTTATTTATGGCTTATGGGAGTTTTACTGCATTCATTGACTATAGCTAATAAGTTAAAAGTCAATAAAATGAGTTTTTCGCTTGCTTCATTTTTAATTCTAACTTCCTAAACTGGTACCTATTGATAAGACGAAACCAAATCTGAAATGTTGAGGCTTTGAAGCTAATATTCAGACATAGTACCGAAATATACGCCGGAATGAGAATCTTTTATTTTCATCTTTCCAAGTTGCATTCCTAAACGAAAGGAAAAATATTCATAACTAGGGCTGTCAAAAATACACCTAAAAACAGGTGAAATATGCGCATATTTTATGCTTTTTTTGTCGCTAAATATGCCGAAAATACTGTATTATTTTCCCGTTTACAGCAATGTTATTTCGTTATTTCCGGCTGTAATAACTCAAGAACTCAACCTTTCATTAGGAAATGCACATTAGCACTCCTAACAGAGAACGAAACTGAACTAAAACTGAACTATGAACTGTAAACAATTCAGTCGTATTTAAAGAACAAGCTACCTCGCAGATAGTGAGGTAGTAAGAGGGTGTTTGCCTAAGCTGAAAAATTTTCAGCTTCCAACTTCTGGCTTCTCAAAATTATCTTAAAACTGCAAAAACTTCCGGCTTCTCCGCATTCTGGTGTTGTTGCGCCAACTTCCTACACTGGTATTGATAAAACAAAACCAAATCTGAAATGTTAAAGCTTTGAAGCTAATATTCAGACACAGTACCAACATCTATGCGATAAAACAAGAATATACGCCACGGCCACAAACGCCAGAATGAGAATCTGTTGAGTTTAGCTCCTCTCATCTTCCACACGCCTCCGTCTTAAGACCGATCTAACGATCTGAACGTAACTGAGCTAAAACTGAACTATGAGCTGTAAACAATTCACGTCAGTCGTATTTAATGAATAATGAAAATTTCATTGCAATAGAGTGCTTGCAGCGCTGCGTATGGGCAAATACCCTAAAAATTGGGAAAATTTCATAATTTGCGTCATTACCTATAGGTACCTTCATAGTGGATAATCAGTTGTCATTTTTTGCATTCAATAATATGTCATGTTCCCTTTGTAGGATGATTTAAATTTAAATGTTGTATACTATGATGGAAAAGAAAAATTTCATGGATTTGGTGCCTTTGGTAGACATATGTTTAAAATCTAAATTTTGGTCTCCTTCATAAACTTACTTTGGCATTGCTTTTGGTCATGTGAACTGTAAGGTATGATATTTTTTTTTTTGGTTGATAACACGTTGTTACCGCCAATTTTAGTTGGAATAGAAAACTGAGTTCGTTTCAGGACACTACGATGCAGGGATGGTAACCGAATAACTTTGAAATTTTGATTTCGGTTTTGGTTTTGAGCAATATAATTTTATACAAATATTGCTCCCAGTTTAAAAAAGTAATTTGGTTTTTGGTTTTGGTTTTGTTTAAAGAATAATTTGGAAGTGCATATATTGGTTTACGGTGTTGTTCGCAAGGGGGAAAAAATTTAATTTTATAGTTTTCGTTTTTTGTTTCGTTCTCAAAAAATTCATTAACTATGCCAAATGTTGGACTTAATTTCAACTCGGAAGCTCGGAACGAAAATTGATAACGGCGAAACGGCATTGCAGTGCAGTTTTGCACTGCTCGATTTATCGATTCTCGATATCTCGTAGAAAAAGACCCTTACATGAATTTATTTTAAAGGTTCTTTGCCTGTGGAATTGTGGATCAATCTCAGAATCGCGTTGGCGTTAAGCGTTGCTGCCAACTGTGAATGCTGTAGATTGCAGAACGCAAAAGACCGGTACAGATAACCAGACGAGAGACAAGGAAAAAAAAAACAAAACTGATTTCAAAAATTAATTTGGTTTTGGAAATGAACAATATATTTTCCAGTTGGTATTGATATTGGTTTTTGGATCATTATTTAAATATTGGTTTTGGATTTTGTTCAGAGAATAATTGAGAACGTATCTGTAAAAAGGGCGTTCGTTCAATGTACTTATTTCTTATGGAACAGACGCCTTTTGTACAGACACGTCCTCAATTCTCAAGTATAGATTGGTTCTGGTTTTGTTAAAAACCAATTTGGTATTGGTATTGGTTTTGGTTTTGGTTTCGGTTACCATTCCTGCTACAATGGAACTTTCCCTCTATTTGAGTATTTTTCTCAAATCTGGTGAGGTGGGGACGATTATGTCATTGGTATAGGGGGTAGAGGACGTTTATCACTACCATCAAGAGGAAAAATCACGCTAGTATTCTGAGTTATATAGAGAAAGCAAGCGGTTATTGCAATTTTATCGTTATTCAGAGATTCACCCATTGGTTGAAGATTTTCTGTATTTTGTATGTGTGTGTCCATGTGAATGGTATTGCTCCTGCGTATTTGTCTGTTCTTGTGGTTGCTGGTTCAGTGTCTGTACATTCTTGTTGTATTAATTTGTTAATTATTCTGTCTACTCTTTGCCGTTAGTATTTGTTGTTAATGACTATTTACCTTAAAAACGGAGTATTACCAAGTTCATTCACACTCCAACATGGACTCTAAAATTATAGGTTTTTAATGTATCTGAATCCGTTTTTGAAGTCAACTTCTTATTTAGACTGCCATGGGTACCACTCGAGAGGGCTGGGCCCTATGTGAGTCGTTTTCTTGAGATAGAAGTTGTTTTCTGGGTTTCAAAGTTGCTGAATGCGTTTTAGTGGTTATTTTTTGCATTCTATTCTCAGATACCCGGTGCCCCATTTCACACAAAGTGCTGAACTGTAGCTTGATTATTATTCAGTTTTGGTTCTAGCCGGATATATGGGTTACAAGGGCAGGTTTATGGTTGACATGAGAGTATAAAAGAGAATTTCCGCTTCTACACTGCTTGTATCCGCATTCTCTGTATTTTGTGTTTTGACATGAGGTGTCATCAACTCAAAACACTTCAAACTAAAGTTGGGTCCAAAAAGTGCTAAAAAAAAATACAAAGTTTGCGTTTCCTAGATTCTATACCATCTGACATTACCTTTTCCCCTCAAAATACTCGGTCGGTACTCGCTTATTAGAACCACTAGGAGCACTACAGTTGACAGTAAGATACACAGGATTACACACTAACACTAGTAAACACAAAAATTCAATTCAGACGAGAAAATGTCGATTTTTCCTGTTCGTTTTCATGAAAAGTCAAGATTTTTCTTGTTTTACAAACATGTGTTCGTCAATTCTTTTTAAACGCACAGAATTGCATTCGGTTAATGTCTATTTTTTAAAAACTGTAATTGTAAGAATTTCAAAATATCGAATCATTGCACGTACATTATCTTATGGAAGCAGTTAATTTTTCATAATGATAACGTTGAAGTTGCTAGTTCAGCCACCAGATGTCAGCTATTTAGCGTTCTACTCCCATTTGACGAGGACGAATTATCTCTGCTGCGAGCGGATGCTTGATGCTTCATGTTTCTCCTACATCGCTACATTTCTGTTCGCATTCGTGCATCGTGGATGGTTCGTGTGAGACGTCGGTGTCGTCGGAAATTCTCATTGTCGCACGTGCTATTTCGTATTTATTTCGATGGTGATTTGAAAAGTATTTGAAAAATTAAAACGAACTCAGTTGTCTTCGGTCTTCGATTTTTGTATCTGCGTATCCGTATAAAGATGTGTCAGACGTTGAATAGTTTTTCAATTTGTGTCGTAAAATTGTGTCGCGAGTTTTGGTTGTAGTGTCATTTGTTGATCCGGCGCACCGTTGTAAATCTCTGTTTTGGACGCGAAGATCTCGCAAACACGTGAGTACCGCATTCTTAGTTGTCTTATTTGTTGGTAATTTTAAGAATCATCGAGTTTATGAGAAACGCAGTTGAACTGTTTTCGAATTTCAGTAATGAAATATGTAGGCTCTTGTGTATGGTAAAGATGTAAGGTGGCAACCTTTCCGGGAAAGTCCAGTGGTGATAAGCTAGGTATTTGAAAAGGGTAAAGCCTGAGTCAGACCCATAGCTAATGCCAAGGCAGCCAAGCTTGGCAAGCGCGCCGCCCTGGCTAGCACATTCACAAAATAATAATAATGATAAATGATGCGGCGGAACGAGCAAAAAATATTTTGTTGTACCCTTATGACTCATGCTCCGGTTGAATATCAGATGCCCTTGCACACGTAAGCGGTTAGCTAATCCTGGCTTAAGTTAAAAACGAATGACTTTGACTGATAAGACTAAGGGATAAAGTTAACAGTTGAAGCCAGTAATGGCTAGCTAACGACTTATGCTTAAGGGTTGAAATTGAAACAGCTAATGGTTAAAAGCTAAAAGTAGAAGGCTAACTCCTTTGCTGCGATAAACACGAAACCAAACGAGCGGAAACGGATCAGGTTCAAAAGTTCAGATGTTCAGAATTCAGGAATGACGAAACGCCAACCGCGACAGAGCCGGATTGGCTTTTTATTGCAATTCAATAAAAACTAACGGATTTGCTAATGTTTATGTCCTTCTTCAATAGCCTCGGTACTGATGCGATGCCCGAAAGGGTAGTTTCCAGTGCCGGGGGTGCGGTGTCTCAGGGGCCACTTTGGCATGCGTGCATCGCCATACGTCCCACCACACCATAGCTAAGCTAACAGCTAGCTGATTTTGACCAAAATTGCTCAGCTGATGGTTTAAAGTGAGGCTACTGGCGGAGCATGAAATTTCAAAGTACCGCCAATATATGAGTAATCCTTTCTTCTTTCTATTAGCATTCTTATTCTGTTTGGCTGGTGGCCCTGAAATTAATTTTTTTCCTCGAGTGGTCATCCTAGTCGTCCATAAACCGTGGTGAATAGAATCAGAATCACCTATCTTTTTGGGGGAGGGGGGTAAAAATCTCATTTATCTTTCCTCAGGACTAATTGGATCATAGTAAATTGAAAAAAAGGCGCACATACCTATTTTCCTTCCAGTTCAAAAAATAAATAAGTAAAATGAATTCAGATACGTGTAATTTTCAATAAAGAAGACAGATCTGGGTTTTGCCTTCTTCGGACCATTTTCGGTGCCTCTGGCCCCTGGGATCCGGTGTGTACGCGCGTGGAATGTTAAAATAGGGTAATCAACATTGAGTAGATAACCTGTTCAAGAAGTTATGAAAACTATATTTCAATAACAAAGTCCTGGGTATGATTTCTTGATCCTTTATCCTTTTCACCCCCTTTTCCATGAGAATGTGGTGAATTAAATTTACGAATATTAATGCTAAGACATAGGAAAGGAAATCACCCGTAATTTTCATCGTGTTCTAACTGTGATGGAATTTCCGAGTACCTAATATAGCCGGTATCAACCGCTGAATATCAACAGCTGATTAGCTAATGATTTAATTTTTGATGAATTCTTGGAAACGTGTGTCGTCATGGCGTTCATGCTTAACACCATAGCACAGACAGTGTTGTCATTTTTCAGAATGAAAAACTATACAGGGGAATCAGTAAATTACATATTCACAGGTTCACTCGAGGAAAGTCATTCAATTTACATTCTTTAGTTACAGTGTTAGATTGCTAATATCTTGACTCCACTCACCTCAGTGATCCTATTCACATTTCACGGTACCAACTATGGCTAAGGATGTAATTGTATCTATAACCAGTAGGAATTTCCGACTTAATTTTGTTAGTTAATGTCTTGACTTTTTCAGTGTACCTTATTAAAGGCACTTTATCGATTGATTAAAATGTGTACGCGGAACTACTATCCCTGGCTGTAACCCAACAATCACTCTATGAGAAGGCAGTTCGTTAATTTTTCCACCGGTGAAAAGATATCTATACTTGCTCGTCTTGCATTTGGAGTAAGGTGGCAGAATGTTTTGTTTTATCAATGTACGAGTACCTTAGTGATAGTGAGGAATTAAAACGTAAATCAGGTGGTGAACGAAGACCCTAGTAGTTTTTGGTACTGCAAGACTGATAACCAGAATTCTTACTGCTTATTTAATAAAAACTCATTTCATCGCTACCATATTTAGATTTTCCGTTCTTCCGGTTGGTTCTAGAACAGAGTGATGATAATACGAGTATTCCATGGTCTCTCGAGTAGGAGGTTGTGTCTCTCTACTTTTCTCTCTCTCTCTGCTAATCTTATGATTTCTGAGGACTTACACTTTGTATCCTTTGCTATCTACTTTTCATAGCTCATTCTTTGCTTTCTTTTCCAGTTCTTTCCCTCAACCATTCCCTTTAGCAGTGGTGACGCAGCTAGTTTGCAACGGGTTAAGGTCAGTTAAACTTTGAAGCATTGTAAACAAGAAAATGTTGTTATTATACATTAGGGATTCATTATTCATCAGAGATATGTAATAAAATGAGAACTTTCATTTTTTAAACAATTTTGTTGACCAAAATTCAATTTTATCTGAACTTTGCAACAAGCCCTAGCACCGGTTTGCGACATATGATTGCCAGTTTGAAACAGATGCTACCTATTACCAGTTTGCAATGTCAGCTATTACTGTTGGGTATGGCCCATTTATTTCTTATTATTTTTTTAATTTGTCCCAGGATGTTCGTTGATGTGAGGATCATTAATAGGACTACACAACTATTTGAGATTTAAAAAAAAACAGTGACATGAGGATACATGAATCTGTATGTACTTTCAACGAGGAATCAATGCCGATGTCAATTTTTTGATTATAGTTAATCCTCTTCCTATTTTCCATCTAAAATCGAATTTTAGTATCATCAAGATGGGATGACAAAAAGGAATAAAAAGTGAAAATTTCAGTAAAATTTTAATTTTGAGTATAGAAAACGACAGGTTTTTGAGAAAAATGGTTAACACCATCGTATTCAGCATTCAAAATTTAGCTAAAGTCATATAATTGTTTTTTATGTTATTGTGTCCTGTAATTCAGTTAATTTTATAGACTTTGCATATTTCCTATTTCTGTTTCTTCTGTCGAAATTTTTGATATTTTTCACGAGTCATTTGATCCGCTTGTTTGTAAATTTTATATTGTTTCTACATGCCTCTGTTTTTTCTATTTCATAATTCATATTAAAATGTTTTGGTAAAAGCAATAGGTATGTAACCTAGGTACCTAAATAAAATGAGCCATTGTTGCATGAAATAGTAGAGTACGTTGCAAAGGGCACGCGGAATTTTATAAACCTCTGAGCTATTTTGAAACAAGAAAAGAACTGTTGCAAACTGAAAAAGCTCATATTCCGTGCCCTTTTGAAACGCTTGAATATTCAAAATATATAAGGCATAATTAATAATTGAAATCACTTATTTTCTCAATATTATTTGAAGCAACTTACACCAGCTGCCAGTCGTGCTTTTTGAAGGAATTACGAACAACCCTGACAAGGGGGGAGAAAGGGGAAATACCCCAGGCCCGGACTTTTATGGGGGCTCGATATTTTTAAAAGGCCTGAATTTCAACGCTTACGGCTACATCATTACTGTACATCAAATCAGCAATCACTCCTTACCACGGCCGGCACTCTTTCATTTTCCAGTTAGGTGCGAATTCAAGACCACTGACGGGGGTAATTTCTAGGAACGGGGTAAAATTTTTGTTTCAGCCAAATAAAATTAAAACATTTCCCCTCCCCCATCTTTTAATTTAAATGGTCGAGTGTAGTGGTATGTTTATAGAAATAGAGCTTTTTAAATTTATTTACAAACCAAATTTACCTACGTACTTCAATGTCAGTACTGGTAGCTGAAACAATGGCCTTTTTTTTTTCGCGAATTAAAGAAATATGTGGATCGTTTGTTTTTCTTGTTCAGAAGACGAGATAACTAACAATAGCGGGATAACTAGAATTTGAATTTCTCCGATTGTATTATTTGTTCTCCTTCAATTCTTCTTCGTTCTTGCTTTACGAATAATAAACGATAATTAACGCCGTTTAACGAATAATAGGCGCTTATATAGGTACAGTGATAGTGACGTTGAAGTACAATTTATTCTTTATTTCATCACTTTATGTGACATAGGTTCGGCTTCAGAATGACATCCCGAAGAAACGAATTTCAGTTTCTCTGCTGTTACGGGGGAACTAATGAATATCTGCGTTTCCTTTACACCCGTGGTCCGATGCATACCCATGTCTGTGAGTTGGTAAGCCGTCACTTTCCATCTCGCGTAGTGTTTTCCAGCCCTTCTTCCTCCGAACATTGTTTCTTAAGCGTTGAATTACGTTTTTAGAGCTCGTAGGTTGTAGATTTCCAAGATGTTCGTAACGCATCAAGTGCATTCGCCTTCAGCAGTGTCGATGCTACAAATTATAGCAATTAATCAGTTACCCTTTAGTTACCCGCAGAAAAATTACCCATTTGCAACCCTCGGTTACCCTCAGATTACCCTTTGATTACCCAGAAACCCGTGAGTTACCCTTGGTTCCCATTTAGTTACCCGGGTAACTGGCGAGATTTTGCGCATCGGGTACCTTCCCCTGTATGAAAAGGGAATGGGTTCAGGAACTACTCCTCTGAAATGGTTGAATTTTTCTAAAATGAAAAAATGAAAAAACCAGCGGTCGAAGCGCACAACAGCATAAAAATGTTTTGGTCTGTTCTTTCTCAAAATATTCTATGAAGTTTGTACCCAGCTCACCGCCTAGGTCTGTCTCTTTTATCCGTGATATTTCTTTTCGTTACAGTTTTTTCCCCCTAAGTCCTCTTGACGTTTTTCTCTGTCTTGATTCGGTGATTTGAATATTTCCCGGTTTTCGTAGCCATATTTTGATGTTCTTTTGACAACAACCTTTTAAATTTTGGTGGTTTTTGGGATTACTTAGGCTTATTTTGGTACTTCTTGTTCTTGATTAATTCGCCTTTGTAATTGTCTTCTTTGATTTTGTTTGATATGGTTAAGAAAAAACAAAGTTGCCTTGTTTTGCCTTGATTTTGTGAGGTTTGACGTTCTTACGGTTTTTTGGCATTGGATTGGCATCTATGGCCTTTTGTAGATCTTATGGAGCTATTTCGGTGATTTTGTGATATTTTTTCTAGTTCTACTGGTTTTGATTTGGTAATATGTAGTAGGCGGTGTTAGTGTTAATTTGGCGAATTTCGATATTCCCTGCGTTGTTTTTGGTCTTCATTGTTAATTCGATTGTTTTTCGTATTTTTTGTCTAGTTTCAGTAAATTTTGATACATTTTATTCACATTTGCTGTTATTTCGGTAATATTGAGCTTTCATAATGTTGACTTTTAAACTTGCTTTTCTTCTAACCGCTATGTTTTTGTTTGCTCATCTGATTGACGAAGAACGGTACCTCATATTTAATTAACAAAGAATCGAGGTTTTTGCTTTAGTACTTTTTTTTGTAACAGCGCAGTTGCAGCATATCCTAGTTATCTTGTCGTATTGTAAAATTTCAAGTGAAAAACACCCATGCAATGTGGTATTTTGGAATATATGGATGTAGCGAGCATATTTTCATATATTTTGGGCCTTTATGCGCACTGAAAAGGAATATCCTAATCTTGTTTCCGATTTTGAAAAATACTTCAATCTTTCCTTGAATTTTTCATTTTTCTGAATGTTTTGAGTTGACGAATTTTCTTCTCACCTGAGACAAAATGAAAATAGATGCTAACATATTTTTGTTTTCGTGTTTCCAAATTTAAAATGATAAAATGATGTTACTGTGCCATGTTAGTGTTAATTTAAAAAAAAATATATGTACGTTAATTAATTTGTTAGACTTTCTAGTTTAAATTAAATTAATTAATTTTATAATTGAGTTAAGCTGACTTTTCTTTTTAAAATGAGCCTTATATCGATAAAAAATATTTTGGTATACTTGCCATCTGTCAAGAATGGCCTATTTTGAAAAAGTAAAGCATGTATTAAGGGCATATTTGACCCTTTGTTCGAGCATAAAATTCAATTCCTTGCTGATTAACATTCTAAGTCTCAAAACCGAAGCCGCTTTGATCTGTTTCCGGAGCAAGATTTAATTTTCCGTCTTTGGCAAATGATTACTAACGGGTTCCGGCTCCGGCTCCAACTCCTGCTACCGCAAAGAATTCTTGATGGCTTCGATTTGACCAAAATTTTCTTCTCCGGATTTAGTTATTTTTAGAAGACGAGGGAAGAAGTGTAGAGAGATGCGGGAGAAGATCGAGGAGGCATAGGAGGAGGATGCAGGAAAGTTCAAGGGCTGGAGTCAAAGTCAGAGCTGAAAATTGGCTCAGACTCTGACCCCAAGAAAGTTTACAAATTGACTTTAGTATTGGTTCCGGCTCTAGCAAGTAATTTCGTGGCTCCCTTATCAGACTCCTGGATTTTAGGGACTTTTCTATTTCACATAGCAGTCTCTTTTCTCGAAAATGAATATTATTTATTGCTGGTTGTAAAAAATACATAGGCGAAAGTTTTGAAGCCCGCTTGGCAATTTTTGCATTATCTAGAAAATTGACTTGCTGTTTGCTGTTGGCTTTAGATAAAGTCAGGCGTGACAGCCAAGTCAGTTTGCTTTGCAATCTTATTTTGTCGAGAAAATGGTTTCTTAAGAAACTTGATTTGCTTTATCTGTTGGGTTCCGAATCAGGTGTGACGTCATTATGCCCCGCTGATGTCAAAGAACATGGTTAATATGTGTTAACACTTATTCATTTAGGCCTTAAGATACAAAAAGGAAGAAAGATAGGCGAACTTTATGCCTTTCTTTTGTTCGTTATAAGATAATCAATCTGATATCCAGGTAATTCTCAGAATTGGGGCATATTTCAGTTCATCAAACTTTTTGAGACTACATATTCAAAATTTCAATCGTTTTTTTAGTGAATGTGTAGAGTATTATCTCCTCAACCTTTCCTGACATTGGCATACCTGCCCCCTCCCTAGATACACCACAAAATCAAATAAACCCTCAGAATATTCCATCGTAGTGGCTGTTATGGGTCACATTTTCAAATTTCAAGTTTGTTGAAATGATGTAATGAAATGTTTTCTTCGGGGAAAACAAGGTGGAAATTCTCTAGTATGAGGCAGAATACATGTTGACAGTAAAAACAGCTACTCAGATTATTTCACGCGCCCTCAAGATGAGGTAAAAGGGAGGTTCTGCATTTGAGGTTCCATCGTAGTGGCTATTTTTCAGTAGCGCTCTCTGCCCCACAGATTGAATCTCGAATGCTGCCAACTGGCTGCAACGCTGTGGTGCTGTAGTAAGGATACCATGCGCATCTCAGATCTTGGATCTCAGTGTTACTATCTAGTTGTTCAATGAAAATATCTCATAACGCGCTTATTTACAATTTTTGAGGTGTTTCGTAGTGGCTTATCACATCTTGCTGGAATGCTGCTAAATCCTGGAAAAAAAGAAGGATTATACTGAAATTATTACGTATATTGACATTGAAATATTTAAAACTGCTCATAAAAGTATACTTGAAGTCTTAAATTCAATTTATCTACTATTTTTCTTACCTAGTGGATCATCTTTGGTTTTCTTTCGTAGTGGCAATGTTAATATTTCTAACCACTACCATGGAACTAAATGTCCACTACGTAAGAATGTACATATTTATACATCCATATCCTAAGTGTACTTGTAGCTCACTTACCTTGCCAATTGACTTTCTGAAGACCATGTACATGATTTCCCCCACATTGGTTGCCTGGATCATCATCATTCCACTACTGCACTGCCAAAGAAAAATTCACACAACAGATGCTAGTGCGATGGAAATTTTAATGTTGTGGTTGCCACTACGATGGAAATTCTTTCGTAGTGTCTATAGATTTTTAGAAACGCTCTACCCCCGCCCTTTTCGGCATTAATTGAGCCGTAGGCTAGAAATAGTATCAGAGTTATGTCTATTATCAAACTGCCTAAAAAATTGCAAGAAAGATGCTTTCCAAAACTGATTTTTATTGTGAGTGAAATATGCCTGAATTCTGAGAATTACCCATCTACCTTCGTTACCTGGTCTCTTCCATGTATACTTTCTTCGATAATGATTTTTAAATTGCGTATTTCCCATAACTAAGTTGCATTAAGGTTTCATAAATGTGGAATGATTTGCTATGCTGACCCGAATAACTCGAGTAGTTCTTACGTGGGAACTGTTACAATTCCTATCAGTCATTACCCACCCTCATGTGTGTCTTGTTTATCTCCACTGCGTTATACCGTAAGAAAAAATTATCTCGATGTGGATTAAATGAATTTCGCAAGTGTAAAATTTCGAATCGTTATCAGCATTTTCGCCTAATTGGCGTCAAAGCTGGTTGAAGCAAACTGCACAGCATTTATCGCGATGACGACGATGACGACGACCCGAATAAACAAATACAGCTCAATTTTCCCGCGAGCTATTGCCCTATAAGGAAGGCCACGTCAATGATATTTCCACGCCGTATCTGTTTGTTCATAAATCGTTTTATAAGATATTTAATCGTCTTAATAGTTTTTTCTTCACTCGTATATCGGTGCCAGATTTAACGTCGAGAAAGCTCGTAGGTTGGTACAGGTACTTCGGAGGTCTCTGCGTACTCATGACGGCCAAGAAGTCAGACATAAAATTAGAAATCCGTCATTTCTCGGTGGGTGCGTCGTATCATTTCAAACTTCGATCTGATAGCGATGATTTTTCAATTTCACGTAAAATCCCTTCGACGGATCCACGCCACACTGAGGCTTAGAGACCTCTGATGCAGATCAAGTACACACGCTCAGTCATGGATCGCGTCTCGCCTTTTACGGGAGCGAGTTCACGTTGGCGAAAAAAATGCTCGCGCCTGTGCCACTCACGGTGCTGCGTGTTGCTTGCACCTCTCGACTCTTGCCGGCATTACCTATTTGTCTTCTAATGTTCTAATCGTCATTAGAAGACAAAATTGATTCCCTTTAAAGGCGTTCGTCGCTAAAATTTCTAGCAAGTGTGGAAACGTTATACGCTTCACCGTTCATGCTTTCCATCCCCCTCCGCGAATCCCGTCTTCATTTTTCACAATGCGACTTTTTTTCCAGTAGTTCAAAACCCTTCCTTCATTGCTCGGATGAACACAACTGTTTCAGTCATTTTTTAATAACTAGCTGCTACATCATTTAACGTTCATTAACGTCCTCGTTTAACATCGCAGTCAGAGCAGAGGTTCAATTGAATTGAATAGACACAGGGGACAGGAAGTGTGCCGTAGAACTGCAGAGTACACGGACTCCTACAGACAGTGCACAGAGCACACTCAATGATGTAAACGTCGAGTCTTTAGGTGGTAATTATACTTTTGACTTTCACTGATCTCTGTGCCACAGAATCAAGATAAGCTTCGCATCATCGATTTGAAGGTACAAAACGTTGAAACCGCCTTTCCGTCACAGAAACTACAGGGATTCGTATTTGTAGCATATTCACGTTCGGTCGGACGGGATTGCTACATGAGAATATCGCTGAATCTTCTCTCAATTACGTAATTAACGATTCGAGGCTTGTATTATCGAATTGAAATTTCCTTAATGCGTATAATAATGTCTGATGGGACGTATGGCGATGCACACATGCCAAAGTGGCCGTTTACCGCACCCCCAGCCCCGAAACCTGGCTCAGAAAGTATAATAAGTATAGCGCAGCGGCGTAGCTAAGAACCAGTTTCGCAGGAGGTTTCATGGAAAATGAGATTAAAAAGGCGCCGTCTTTTGGTAGGTACGTGCAAAAAAAAAAATGTAACCTAAAATTACCAAAAATGACTGAAAAAGCATTGAGAATGGCTAATAAGCTTTCAGTTGCACGCTCAGTGGAAAAAGGACTTTGCATAGTCAGTGAAATGTTAAGCCTCGAATTGCAACAAAAAATTTTCACGATTATGTATACTCCATGATGATTAGGGGACAACCAAAGTTAGTCATGAGCATAGACAGTTGTATATAGTATGATGGATACAGTCTGTCTGTGGTTGAGTGATTATCGTGCCGCCTATTTCGCAATCCGTGCGTCTCGGGTTCGAGTCCCATCAGTGCGGGAAAATAGTGTTATTCGAATACCCTCCCTAACATTCCAGCGAGAGCGACTACAGTATGAATCGAGGTGGAAACATAGCGTGCCTTTTCATCCCGCCAGTTCGACTGAACAAAGCATTACACTCGCAGTGCGTGTTACCACCAGATCAAAAAGATTCGGTACTGTGCGTGTGCACGTCATAGCTTACTCAAGGTTGTGGAAACATGTGTGGCTAGTAAGCTGCACATTCTTCGGCACAGAGAAGGAAAACTCAAACGCAACAAACCGTGGGGAAAACAATGGCAAACTACCCCGACTAACCCTGCCAGAAAGGTTAGGCGTCAGAAACCGCGACCCGCATATGTCCGGCGACGGGCATGATAGACGGAGACGTGAATGATGGGTACTCCCCCCTTTATCCACCTAGTATGATGTATGCGCTTTTCCCACCCCTTCATTCACCTTTTCCTCTATCTCTTGCTCTTACAATTTATATATGTCACCGGTAGTTTGTAAATTCCGGCAGTTTCTAAACTATCTAGGTACATAGTTTGTAAACTGCCGGCAGTATAAACTCCCTAAATCAGGGCCGTACCGATGGGGGGAGGGGGTCAACTTCCCTTCCAACGGCTAAAAAATGGGTTGAGACGGAAAGGAGGGCGAATCTGTGATTAAGTCCCTCCTCCCACCAAGAAAAAATCCCCCCGTTGGCCAAAAATACATGAAAAACAATGGGTTGAGATGGAGAGGAGGACGGATCTGCGACTGAGTCTCCCCCCCCCCACCGCCAAGAAAAAGACTGTTTCGTTGCGGCGGACCGCAAAGAAATGGTACCCGGCACAAATTCCTCTTCAGGTAGGGACATATCGGTAGAGGGGTGGGGGCAACTTACTACCCCTGTAGAAATTTTGCACTCTTGCAACTGGGAAAATTTACCATTTCAGTCAGGCGAGTTGGGAAAATCCAACAAGTTAAAAAGGTTTTTTTTTGCTTTGATACTTGGGAATTGAATTGAGAAGTTAGGAAAACCCAACAAGTCAAAAGGTCTTTCTTCTTTTGCTTTGATACTTGGGAATTTTGAGTTGAGTCAGTTGGAAAAATTCAACAGTTCAAAAGGTTTTCATTTCTTTCTTTGATACTTGGGAATTCGGAGTCGAGTCAGTTGGAATTCACAACGTTTACCCCCCTCCCCCCACCGGAAAACCTGTTCGGTACGTCCCTGTCTTCAGGAATGATTCTTCTTTCAATATTGAGAACTGTCATCTAGCATATAGCTGCGTTAACTTTCCGGCTGATCTTGCGTCCACGTGAACAGCATCTCCTCTATGTCACAATTAACTTTCTCGACACTTCCCCGTGACTGCGAGTGTCGTGGCTTTCAATGGACAATTTTCAGTCAGGCCACAGTAAACGGAGACTACAAATGATAGCATTACAAAATTCCCTCCCGTTGTCTGACTGGAGTATAGCCGGAGCTGCGAATAAGGTAAATACATCTAGCAAATAGAAAGCTACTTCCTCAGCTCTTTTTGTCTTCAGAGACTTCATAATAAGAAATTTGGTCATTTATGTAGAATAGTTTTGATCGTTGAAAGTGCTTTGCTACCTAGATACACTGTCTAGGGAGTCTATGTTAAAAAGAATACTCGTAGATCTATTTACATTCTGCCGGCAGTTTATAAATTACCTAGGTAATTTATAAACTGCCGATAACATATGCATCAGCATTTAACACTACCCCTCTCTCTCTCTCATCACAATAACCAAATATCACCTACTTATGAAATAGTAGATAAACTTGTGAACAATTCAATGATGAACTTTTGAAAAACGCAAATTATCAGTAGAAATTTAGACAAATTGGAACATAACACGCTGGGTAACATATAAACCCGAATTAGTAAGTTACCAGTAAAAATTACAAATTTCATTCATCAGAGTCACAATAGTCATTTGTACCAAAAATAATTAACACTCGAAATACTAGCGTTCTTATGAGCCGCATCTTCGTATTCCTTGTTATTGACCTATCTCTCCATATTGGTGTGAGTTTCGCTGTGGCTTCTCAGGCGAGGATGATCCTTCTTCATATTTCTGTTGAGCTGCCGCCATTTACGTCCACGGTTGAGCCGAGGTACACAAAACGATCCACCTGTTCAAAGTCCTCAAGGGCATCGGAAGGCACCATTTTGCTGCCACCATCTATTATTATAATCTTCGTCTTGCTTTTGTTTAGTGTAAGGCCACAGTCCTCGCTGTTTCTATTCGATCCAGGAGTTGTTTCATTTTGTCTTGTGATGTTGCCAGTGGTGGAAACTTAGATTTTCTTCGTGTGTTGCTCGACTTTTTTAAACTGAGGGGAGGAGGGGATGATTGCTAAATTATTCTGGTCAATTTATGCGAGAAAAAAACATACCTTTTTTGGACAATGCGAATTTAATTTCAAAAATCTCAACCAACCTAAATTTAAATCCAAATATTCAAATAAACTTGGGTTTTTGAAGTATTTTTTGAAATTCTTCCGTGTGTTGCCCAAGTAGTGTCGTGTGTTGCCCGAGCCTCAGGGCAGCATTGAAGTTACCGCCACAGGATGTCGCACATAAGGTGGTGTCGTCCGCGAATCGGAGGTTGTTGATGGTGTGACCTCCTATTCGAACCCCTCTGTTTCAAAGATTTCATGATATATTCGTCATAGCTGTTAAAGAGGATTGGCGGCAAGATACATCCCTGCCTTACACCTTTTGCTAGGTTGAAGCTAGGAGAGTGTCCATCCTGAAGTCTTACAGTTACGGCGCAGTCTACGTGCACATTCTGTATTAATGCAGTGAGATGTTTTGGAACGCCCATTTCCGTCAGCTTTCGCCTCAGTGTGTTCCACTGAATGCAGTCAAAGACCTTATTGGAATCCAGGAAACATAGTATCAAGGGCTCGTTGAACTCTCGGCATTTTTCTATGATTTGTCGGTCATTGAGAATCTGCTCTCTGACACCTTACCGGGGAGGGGGGGATATAAGTTTTTGAGACTGCTGATAGAGGGAACGATAGCGGGAAAATGCTCCGTCGGCAGAAGACAGAACTCGTGGATGAAGGACTTACAACGGCGATTCAATTGTTCATCAGTCAAGCTCTTCCGATCAGTCGTTTTGAGGGTTAGCGGTGTATTGTATAGATTTTCAGGTTCGGGCCGAATTGCGCCAAAAATGGTCCGAATTGCGCCGCCTACCCCAGACAACATAGGTCGAATTGCGCTCATAGCATTCGAGGAAGATGGGCTGAATTGCGCCAAGGTGTTCAGAAAACATGGGACGAGTTGCGCCGCGAACGATCTCTTGACATTGAACAATCGTTCTTCTGTGCAGCGACTTCGACTTCTAAAGTGTGCACGCTGAAAGATGAATATACGCTTCCATGTGACCCAGGCATGGTGGAGGAAAATGCAGGAGCTTGGTTCATCCACTGAGTACAAGACAAGACCACCGACTGAAGTAGGCAAATGGCTGCAGTGGATTTTTGGTTTGTCCCTTTCGTCAGCAACTAATGCCCAGGATTGCTTCCAGGATGAATTCATGTCATGCATCCCTGATGACGACTGCGTAGTCAAGTTTGTGGACTACATGTGGGATTATTATATGTATAAAGGATTGCAAAATTTCCTCCCACAATGTGGGCATCCATGAAAATAGAAGCACGCACTACCAACGCCTGCGAAGCTTTCCATTCAAAATTGTCTTCGTGCTTTTATCACTCACATACAAATGAGGAGTTATCTGTCGAAAGGGCGCTTGACATATGGGATTCCCATATGTCAAGCGCCCTTTTGACGATAACTCCTCAAATGTTGTTCATTTTATGCTTGCGGTGACGAATTTATAACAAACACTCCGAAATATGTCAAAACAGCATAACAACTACAAAGGTGCTGGACAACCGAATAAAACGTCGACGTGAATTCATTGCTGAGAAAATAGAAGAGTTTAATTCTAGGAAAATTACTTGATTTGACTACACAAGAAAGGTGTCATTTACTTACGCCAAGTCGATAAGGAAGAATTCCGAATAAAATATTTTAATTTTTGAATTTTTGCAAATATTGACAAAAGTATTGCCTACCATTATAATATATTCATAATTCAGTTAATTTAGGCACATTCTTTTAATCGCACCAGAAATGAGATTTTCTGGCAGTTCGAAGTCTGCATACAGTGTGACGAGAAGAATGATTCTTTCCTGACTACTTCCGAATCTTCGTTTGCGGCACAATTCAGCCTATCCGCCCTAAGAGTCTCGGCGCAATTCGCCTTATCCCTCCTACGCCGTCTTGGCGCAATTAGCCTCATGTATTTTCGTCGCACGGCGCCATTCGGCCGTTGCCGATTTTCAACCTTCGTCGTGGAGATGGTGTCTGAAGAAGAAGAAGAGTTCCAGTAAAAATTACTCGTATCAGTTAAAAAAGTTCAAAATTCTGTTCGCTTGCAAATTCCTCAATTTATTTTAGCTGATTTCCACTAGTTATTGAAAGAAAGTTAGCTCTTAAATTCTTCTCTGTTGTAGAAAAAGGGTGGGATTAAATTGAAGCTCAATTTACTTGGCATTGCATCGTGTTACTGTGGTAGTCATTTCCATGATTCTCTAAGCGCATAACTGTGAAAGTAATTATTTACTTGCCAGCCTGAAGGAAAATGGTCGTCCAACCTTTTTACCCTGCCTGGAACCATTTCCTGTGAGCGAGCCCTTATTGTTACAGTTTCAGTGGTTGAAAGCTTGAAACAGAATACTGCTCTCGCATTTACATAAAGGAAGGTAACTGTTTCCACGGTCCTCTGAATCTGGCATCCCTGAAGGGAAGCTGTTCAACACCTCTACCAATATATTCTTTGGACTGTGCCAAAGGCTTGCCAATAGCCACTGATGGTTGTTGTTCGTATTATCATAGTCCACGTATAAGTGGCGTTCAAGTAAATCAAGATACGACGTTCAGATTTTACAATACTTACGACTTACGTATTCGGCTATGTTACGTTTAATAACCCGTAATCATAATCGTGTCAACCGTGGCTGGTTTACGCTCGCAGGACTGCAATAAAAAGGATTACATAACCACAGGATGGTGTTCGCGTCATCTCTTTCCATTCATTTCTTACACAGCAGGTTTTGTAGTTGGCACTGATACGTATGTACAGATCTACACACATCTGCACGAATACCGTAAAAAATTGCGCCGATGACCTTAGTGTAGTGGTCCGTTCATAATTACTCGCGGAAATTTGTAATTGCACATGTCTGAATGGATTATACGTACGTATGCGTGGAGAAAGTGTAGAAATGATAACGCTCAGCAGTAACGGTGCGTTGTACCCGATGGTCGGGCATCGGTGCCGAAACCTACCATCCCATTGTATTCCAGCCAATGTTCCGATGGCGTTGCACTCGCCGAGTATGCCCAATACGTTCCTTCTGTAGGTCGTACGAGCTTTTCCGGGAAGCCTGTAGCGTGGACTGCAGGTAGGTTTTGCTGATTTTGATGAGTAACTGTGGCAGTGGGCAAGAGAGCATGAAGTCGTTTTATCTGTCTGGTGCGCCCGGCGAGCCGTTACGATACCGCCACGCCGTTTTCCGTGTAACGAGGCTTCGCATTTTTCGACATACACGTAGAGCTTGGCTAGCGCAAAGATACGAGCAATAAAAGAACGGACTCGCGTATAAAAGCCGTGCCGTTTGGCCGCATTTGGTTATCTAATCCTCGTATGTACAATTACCGCAAGATGGCTCCGGTATGGTCGTTTGTACAGGAAGCGAAACAGCCCGGCTTTGTCACGCTACCAAGCATTTGAAATGTATCCGAGGAAGTTCCTTTTAAAGAGATGACAAAGTATCAGCGCAGTTTTGATAAACGAGAGCTGCAATCATCTCAGTAAATGTGCGGCATGAAACTAACAAGTTCTTGTACAAATTTTCAGCCGATTTCAAGTTCGAATGGTAGCTGACGGTACATTTAGAACTGTACTAGATCTTTTCGCGATGCTCCAGTCCGACTAGTGGACACCGTGGGGCAAATAGTCCGCAGCAATCTGTCACCCAAGTCATCTAAAACCTATTCTCTTTGAGAGCCTGCAAATTTCATACTTTAACTGTCAGGGACTGGCTAGCGAGGATAGACTCATTGATCTAGAAAACGCACTACAAAAAATCAATTTTGGCGTAGTTGGTATTAGCGAAACCAAAAGAAACGGAGAAAACGTAATTAAAAGAAAAAACGGAAGCTGGTTCTACTATTTGGCGAGACCCAAGGTGTCAGGGGGGGGGGTAGGTTTTTATATAAATAGACAACTTACAAACAAAATCATAAAAGTTCAAGGCATATCAGAACGAATAGCACTGGTTAAGCTACAGATCAACTCAGAAATTAAAATTACAATAATGGAAGTATATGCCTAAACTTAGCAGCTAAAGAAAAAGAAAAGGATACCTTCTACTAACAACTAAACAAAATAGCAAGCCAGGAACAAGAATACTACACAGTAGTAATGGGCGATTTCAACTCCAAGATTGGAAAAGATATCACCGAAAACCTTAGTGTGGGTCCATTTAAAACAGGGCTCACAAACGAAAATGGTTTGAAACTGCTAGACGTTGCTGAACAAAATAACCTAAAAATTGTATGTATCAAGATTTTTTAACAAAAAGATTAGGAGAAAATGGACCTAGGAGTCGCCAAATAATAGTAAAATCAGAAACGAAATTGACCACTTCCTAACAAATGATATAATGATAGTCTCTAACCAAGAAATTTTGAACAAATTTCGAATTCTCCTTGGACCACAGGATGGGAAGATGTTTCCTAATAAATACCAGAAAAGCCGCACACAGAAGAAAAAAAGAACCTCAGTGTAACATCATTATACCAGTACACAAATATGCAATAGCCAACCAAATCCTCGGAAAAGAACTAGCAAAACACGGTTTCGACTCGATTCTGGAAACCCAAAAGAAATATGACATATTGGAAAAAGCTATAAAAACTACGGAAAAACTAGTGGGAGTCAAAAGAGCAAAACCAATAACTGACAACAAATTGTCTCTAGAAACCAAAAAACTTACATATATAGCGAAAAGAACAATGCTGAACAGTAAACCACATAACACAACTTTGGCAATAATAGAGCTTAGCGAACTAAGAATACTCATTAGGGAAAAAATTGGATAGGATGTCACCGAATTTGATACTAAAACAATAAAAGCGGCTTCAATAAAAAAAAAAAAATAATTCAAACAGGCACTTTCATACTCCCAAAGCTGAAAAACGGCTCAGGAACTGAAGAATACGGAAGACAAGAATTAGTGGAAGTGGCAACAGAGTTCTACAAACATTTATACACGGCAAACCCCAGCGAAAATTATAATATGTGGAGAGAAAAAGCTACTAACAAGGAATAAGTCCTGCCCATCCTGTTCGAAGAGGTAGAAAAAACTATTAACGGACTCAAAATAAGTAAAGCACCCGGCTCTGATAATCATGGGTGGAAAACTAGATATAGCAGGTGTAGCACGCGCTACATTCAACCATAAATTGCTGCACCCGAACAAAAAATTTGCTACACTAACTTTTGTATACAAGAAATGCGACAAGAAAACACACACATGAAGAAAAATTGGGACCATGCATCGAAAGAGTCGTTCCCCGGCGGCCAAATAGAAGCTTTGAAAGAATGATCATCTAGGACTATTCAATAGAAATCATAATGGTAAAAGGAAGACCAAAACTATTTCTTTTCAGTGGCGTACTCAACTCAAAATTCCGAAATATCAGAGCAAAAAAAAAACCTTTGACTTATTGGAATTTTCCAACTTAACTCAATTCCTAAGTATTAAAGCAAAAATAAACCTTTAGATGTGTTGTATTTTCCCAACTCCACCTGACTGAAATGGTAAAGTTTCTCAATTGCGGAGCGAAAAATTCCTACAGGGTGGTAAGTTACCCCCCCCCCCATTGGTATTTCCCTGAGCATAGAGGTAAAGTAAAAATCAGAATAAAAGTATGAAACATGCTACTGCAAAAGAGCATTGATCAAATTATTCAAGTTGTTGTATCCCTGTGTAGGGTCATTCCATATGCATTTATACTTTTCTGGGACGAATAATAGACATGGCTAACAAAACAGTTCTCCACCATCTTCACAATGGGTTAACCACAAAATGTATTCATATTGCGATACATGGAAATGTCTAGTAAAAATCAAACCATTTTTCTTTTGCCCAGTTTTATTTCTAATTGTTCATTAAGAGTAAATCGCGAAAACGGGTTTTCAATGAGATCTCAAGTACGCATTTTGGGGACAAAAAAAGAAAAAACAGGAAAAAAAAACGGCAGTGGCGTGCACCCCAGGCAAGCAAGGTAAGCGCTGCTTACCCTGAAAATTCCCGAGAAAGTAAGTTTTCATATATAATATCAACTTCAACTTGTAACAAATAAAAGCTAATGAAACATTGGGCAAAACAGAGACTGTATTGACACTTACACTTAAGTATACATATGAAGAATTATCTATCAAAAGGGCCCCTGACGAATAGAAATCCTATATGTCAGGGGCTCTTTTGACAGATAACTCCTCGTATAATAAATTCACGGGAGATACCTGAGGAAACAGTTGAAACAGAAGTGTATACTGTTTGGCGTTCGGCAATCCTCATACATATTTGTATAGGCCAGCAAGGGAGGTGAGTGCTGGATCTATCGCTTCTTTTCCACGCTGCACGTAATATTGCACGACTACCCTCCGCCTCCGTGTAAATTACCAACACAAAAACACACTAGTCCTTTCAACGCGACAAAACCTGTGTATTGGGTTCCATTCTAGCTTGACTCGGCTTAGCGACTCACCAACGTCGAAGTTTTTCAGTGAAACATGTTTATGTTCTACTAGTCAATGCGTTATGTTTGAATGCTCTGTTTTAAAATAATAGTATACTTCAAGGCAAGGAGCGAAAATAAACCTCATTTGCTCATTGCCTTGGAAGATACTCTGTTCTACAAATGCATTGAAAATGCGTTTCTGCTGCCACGGAGGTATCCACAAACTAATGATTGAACAGAAGACGAACGAAAATTATACGCGTTCGTTGCAAACCGTTTCCAAGTGTAAGGAAAGAAATTTCTTTTCACTCCTAGTACAGATAAAAACGCGTTATCAGTGCCGATCGGTACAATAACGATAAATGTCTCTTTCGCTACAGAAACTGTATCAGTTTTCCATAGTAAAAGAGACATTCATTCTTACCGTAGCGATCAGCACTGATAACGCGTTTTTATCTGTACTAGGAGTGAAAAGAAAATTTTTTCTGTACACTTGGAAGGAAACGATTCGAAAAGTTCGCAACAAACACGTACTATTTTCGTTCGTCTTCTGTTCGATTATTAGTTTGTGAATACCTCCGTGGCAGCGGAAATGCATTTTTGATGTATTTGTGGAACAAAATATCTTCCAAGGCAAGGAGCGAATGAAATTTATCACGACTCGTTCAATTTACAGTGTGACGTGTCGCAAACAGGAAAAAACCGACAATACAGAACATGAGATACATATTTACATATTCAAATTATAGAGGTACTGCGACGACAAAGTTCAAAATATAGAGACATTTTTGCCTGATATTTGTTCAGTTTATAAATGCATAAAACAAAAATACGCATCCTTGAAAGCACGATCATCCCTATCCTGACCGACGAGGTCCAAACGTGGGCCTCCAAGAAAAAGCAGATCCAAAAAATCCGAGCCGCTCACAGTTCTATGTTGAGGAGCATTTTACCAATTAGACTAAAAGATCTGGTCAAAATACAAAGCATTCAGGCTAAAACCAACGCAAGGCTGAAACTCAAATATATCGGACATGTAATGAAGGATTAATCTTTTAAATGGAGTCGGATTATGACAACGTGGGTGCCACATAAAGGGAAGTAGAGGTGAGGGAGACTGTCCACAAGATGTTCGGACGAACTGGTCCAAAGCTTTGACATGGACTGGCCCAGAATGGCTAAGGATCGGGCAAAATGTAAGAAAATGACAGAGGCGTGTGTCCAGCTTGGGATATCGAAGGTGGAGCCGGGGAGCGAACGTTTTCACTTACCTGACGGTTCAATCTAATGTAAACTGACTGTAAACATTACTGCAAATAGGGTTCAGGCCCTAAAATAAAATAGAATTCGGGTTTGAAAAACACTGTATAGTTTTCGTGAAGAACGTTAACAATTTTCCTTCATGGACAATATCTTCGTGGGCACAGATATGGCATAAGCCCACTAGGATCGCTAGCATTGGATTGGAATACTTTTCATTCTAAAATGGTGATCCTACCATTTCGCTATCCTTCGATTGTAAATCTGAATGAAGAGGGCGCATACTAACAACATGAATGCGTGTATAAACGTATACCAACGAAATATCGAGGACCAGTGCGCATTTTACCTCAGTCTCGAAATGGGGGCAGCTCTTACATGGACCTAAAAAAGGATAAAAATTTCGAGATATTCTCGTACAATTTTATTCATAGCTGAACGCCTATACGAATATGAGTCCATGTAATTAATGATGTCGTCCGAAATATCAAAACATAGAAAGTAAAATACTCTTGAACGTGTGTAACTAATTGCGATATACATCGTTTACGTCGTGTGTATCTTCGTGGCTTCATCTGTTCCAAAACTCTTTTCCTCTTCTAACACTCTACAACTCGCTCGAAAAAATCTTGTGCGTCACGACGATAGGGGTCTATGAGCGGAAGAAGAGTCTCCTGTGTCAATTCCTGCGCTTCCTGTACTTTAGTCATCATCGGCCAACTATAAATAAAACTTACGCGTGACTATTTGCTGGAATTGAAAACGAACGCGTGATTTATCATGATGTTTTTCTAACGGGATACTTGTCGTAAATTAGAACCGTATGCAGGAGAGACCGAAACGGTATCTCGTAAAATTGACATATTTCCCAATTCCTCGTAAATGAAAAGGCTCAGAAGAATTCTCTGGAAGTCATTCGCTAGTTACATCGCTCCTTTATACGTCAGCAAATTTTCAAATCGGTAAGCTCTGCACTTATCACTTATCTACCACAATCATTTACGAATTTTTTTTTCAGCATCAAATTTTCTTGTGATTGATTGTCCTGAAGGGGGAGAGACGATGTCTCAGAACGGGTGGAATGATGTATCACGTGCTTTCTAAATGAGAAAAGTGAAAAAATTTCAGGATCACTTTTCTTAAAGAAATACAGGGTTAGGAAACAATGAACTATATAGGATCAATGTACAAGTTCGACATCAACTGTTCTTCGGGCTGAATGCATTCTAGGACCGAAAAGATCTCCAGATCATATTGGATCATTTCATTTACGTTCGAAATTGAAATTTCAGACCTCTGTACGAAGATTATAGCAGATGCACCGTAGAAGGATGGTGGCAATAGACTGCTCTTCAACGGTTAAAATGTTAGTAGAAATACAGCGATTAAGACACATCTGACGACTTGTAATGAATTTTTAGTACCGGAAACCAAATACATCAGATTTCCTTCTACTGACAGGTTGGGTTCTGCTGCATTCTTCCATAAAAGTGATAAATGCTTAGATATACGTCTAAAATTGTAAGAAGATAAGTTTGTGGTCCAAAATTTTAGTTGAAACTGACAGCAGGAAACCTCAGTTATGCCTATGCTACAAAACCCCAGTCTGCTTAATCATATCTTCCTACTAAATCAGGGGCGGATGGGCGCTAAAATTATTACCGGGCATTTGGAGTGGGGCGGCGCCGTAAGAGTTTTGTCCCCCTTCCCCAGTACACGCATATAAATTAAATTGACTTTTTTAATAAAGTGTATTTATAACTGAGAACACCAAGAAAAATGTTTAAAAATTATAAGTAATAATGAAAATTATTCAAAAAATGTGTCGGAAGTTAGAAAGTACGGGGAAAGACTGGCAGAAAGGAAGAGAGGCAGCTATCTATACTACTTTGGTTCCACAAAAGATTACAGGGGGTGGGTTTTTATATTAACAAAAATATCAAAAATAATGTTGTGGAAATTAAAATAATATCTGAAAGAATAAGTATCCCTACTAAAACTGAAAATAGATGAGAAGGCAAAAATGCTAATCTTGCAAGTGTATGCACCTATATAGCCGGAGCAGAGAAGGCAGAAGCAGATAAATTTTATGACGAGCTGGAGGTAACAATTCAAAAAGAGAAGGAATACTATCAGGTAATAATGAGGGACTTCAACGCAAAAGTAGGAGGGGAGGCAAATTCAAAACACTGCGTGATCTGGTGTGGGGGAGAGAAACGACAAGGGGGAAAGATTAGTAGAAATTGCCCAAAAATTTAATTTATGTACAGCAAACACTTTTTAGAAGAAAAAAAAGTCAAAAGGAAATGGACATGGATATCGCCAGATGGGAAAACTAAAAATGAGACTGACCACCTACTAATAAATGACCTGTCAGTAGTTAAAGATGTAACAACACTGTCAAAACTTGGCTTCTCATCAGACTACCGCATATCACTCTGTAAATGGAGCATCCCGCGGAGAGTCCAGTATAAAAATCACAGGAAAGGTAAAGGGAGAGGAAGGCGGATTATCGGCGGATTATCCCAGTCAGAAAGAAAGAAGATGCACGCCAGGAACTAAAATCAGTGCTACAGAGAATGAAAGTCGAGGGAAATTTATACGACAGTATGGTCCAAGCTTTATAAAACACGGTTGGACAGTTTGGAGTGACGAGGGCTAAAGAGAATTAAAAATATGATTAGGAAAAAATTCAAGATATTTTGGAAGAAAGTTGGTCCACTAAAAAAGTTAGGCTCGAACTCGGTGGCAGGAGAGACGTTATGCTGAAGCTAAAAGATCAGACAGGAAAAGTGACTCAAAATCAAGAAGAAATTGTGGAGGCAGCAACAAGTTTTTACGAGGACTTTTACCGCGAGCGAAACGAGCTAATAAAAATAGAAAAAAATGGAGGGTGAAAGGAGGAAGGCATCCCGGAAATAATGGAGAGAGAAGTGGAATACGTACTAAATAGACTGAAAAATGACATAGCCCCAGGACCGGATGAAATCACGAACGAAATGCTGAAAAGGTTTGGCGATCAGAGAGTGCCACATCTGGCTAAAATATTTAACAAAATTCTAATTATGAAAATATTATGTCCAAAACAGTGGAACTTGGCCGAAATAACATTATTATACAAAAAAAGAGGGAAGGAACTCATTGAAAATTACAGGCCAATATGTTTAACATCGAACATCTGTAAAGTATTTATGGCAGTCTTAAAAAGACGTATGTATAACCATTCGGATTCAAATCATCAGGGGAATGAACAGGCGGGATTCAGAAAAGGCTTCTCAACTGTATAGAATATGTTCGTTGTGAACCAAATTATTGAAAAAACACATGAACATGACGTGGAAATTGAAATGCTTTGCATCGGCTTTCGTAAGGCATTTGATTCAGTGGATTAATCAGAAGCTAAGGTCTGTAGATTAGTCATGAAAAAAGTGAAATTTGATTACACGGGTCATGTTGCTAGAGGGGGGATGGACAGGTGGGAAAGAAAATTTTGGAATGAATACCCAGAGAAGCAAAAAGAAATATAGGGAGACCTACTACCTGATGGGTTGATGAAATCAGGAAACATGCCGGTGTTGTCTGGGGAAGAAACGCCAGCGAACGGGGCCGCTGGAAACGAGTGGGGGAGGCCTATACCCAACAATGGGCGCATTAAATAAGCAAATCTTTATTTTTAAGTAAACTAATCTTAAGATATATGAACGGGCTGCAAAATAAAAAAATAAAAAATGTTGCCGAGGCGATGCCAGTGTCAGCGTGAGCTCAGGGCTCTCGGTTAAAAAGCGAAGCCCTCCAGCTGATGCTAGTAAAATGACAATTTAGAAGTATTTTCCGTCTGGATTTAAAGTCGCTGATCCTCTTCTCCCTGATCTGCACTCGAATTCAGGGTGTGAAACAGCCCCAAAGAGTTATCGCAGTTTTGGCAACCGTGTCAGCCGTATTTACGATCTTTTTGAAAAACATTTTCTGACAGCCAGAGTGACAGTTCAGATTAATAATAACTTTTTATTCACGTAGACTACACTAATAATTTTGCGGCAAGAAGAGATCGTAAAACTTTTTGGTGGATGGGCTCATAAAGAACGTCAGCGTGATGAGATGGTCCCTTCGTATTTATAATAAATTTCGAAATTTACGTGGATGAAATTGACCGGATGCGTTTCGCTTGTGTATTTTGTAACGGTCCTTAATATGAGACGGTATGCACGAATTTAGAAAATTCGTTTTAATCGTAGCCATATTTTAAGTCTTTGTGGCCTAATATCATTGCCAGTGCGAACTGCCCGTTAATGCAGCCATTATCGATGCTGTGTTCGCGGAAATATGGAACGAGATTTTTGGCAGGTGTGTAAATCAGGTTGGAAAATAACGTTTCGTGTATTCCCGCTGTACTTATTTAAATGAGAAGTATAAATTGTACAAATTAACCGTTGACCGATTTACTCTTCGGACCTATTCAAATACTCGTAGATACACGCTTAAGAAGAAATAAGAACTGGTCTTTTTTTTATTGTTAACTGTAAACTGTAGATATGTTTAAATTGCAACAGTTCGAGGAGCGCACGTTGAAAAAAAAGAGCATCTTACTCGCTGGTGCGAGATGCCGACGTGAGTCATTAACAAATGAATGAAAAATCTATTGCAAGTGAATGTTTAAGTATACATGTCATAATATTTATAAATGAAGCTGCACGAATGAATTGAGAAAAATTATCTTGTGTGCTTGGACTGAGTTTCTGGTAGAAACATCCAGTAGCGTAATTGTTAGGTTTTTCTTGAGGGGGAGGGGGTAGCAAAATTTTCCGCACGTTTTATTTCAGAAATGGGAATGTAGAATCGTTCGAAATTTTTTTTGAGTAAACTCTGTTGGCCTACGCAAATATAAAACCTGATCAAGGTGTGAGTCATTCCATTCCAAATGTCTGAACTGTACTGAACTAAACTGTTAGTTTTGAGATTTTCTAATAGTTCAAGAGATTCGGCAAAATAATGGGATTAAAATTCGTCCCCCCCCCCAAAAAAAAAAAAAAGAACTAACAAAAAACAACAGTATATGATCAAAATATTCTGGAGATTCCGCAAAAATTCGAAAGTTTGACAAAAATTCAAGAAATTTGACAAAACATTTAGAAATTTTGGATAGTTTAAGAAATTCCAGTTGTTGAAAGTGGAAAATTCGTAGAAAATCAGCAGAATGATCAAAATTCAGTAGTTCAAGATACTTTCAGGAAACATCTGAAATTTTCTGTAGGTCTTCTGAAATGTCAGGAGAGTTGACTGCACTAACCCCTGCTTGGTAGTGTCAAAAAAGTACGATAGTATCGATACTCGACTGGGCTCGATACTTATCGATACTTCCACTGGATTATCGATACTATAATAATTTTTTTAATGCTATGACAATTTTTGTAAATTTAGGTTGAATGTGATATTTTCTTCATTGGTTTTTCTAAGTGTTTCATTATTCTAGTTTTGTGTATTTTCTGTTTTACTTGGTGATTTTAATCCAAAAATTTAAATTTTCATATTTTTAAAAAATAATTTTTTGCAAGGGCGCAGCCAGAACTTTTTTTGGTGGGGGCTACAATTTAGAAAAATCGTCTCCCTCTTTAAATTTTGATGCTCTTGCTTTGTAAGTTTGTTGAATATTCTTTACTGCGTATTAACTAAATATTATTGGATGGTTGGGGGGAAGGGAGAAAAAACAAAAAACTAACAAAAAATGTTACTTTAATGTTCTTAGTTTCTGGAGAATGACCCATAGTTCCAAGTAAATCGAGAGTTGTTCCCGAACTAAAAGACCAAGGAGAATCCCTTTCCCCCACCCTGCAAGAAATAGGTCTGAACCGATTCATACCATTAACCACAAACGATAGCATAAAAACAATAGAAGACCGAGGATGGAGGAAGGGAGAATTACGAAAAATTAATCTACTGCTTTTCAAAATGTGGAAGGAAAATTATTTGTAGGCCCTGTTATATTAGGAAAAATTACGACACTTGGCTGAGAAAGTCATAAAAATTTCCCTAAGTTTTCATTTTGGATATGTAAATTATTTTGGAAAACAGTGTCCGTGAGTCGAATATTTAGAACTTTGTTATCCTCTTAAAGGAACAGGATTCTGCGCACACGTTATAAAACATGAAAATCTGAAATTTCAAATTAAAAAAAACTTACAGTAGAGTTCTTTATGAGGAGAAGGAAAACGGAAGGAAACTACTCCCATCTATTCTGAAAATTTTCGTTCATCCCTGATAAAATAGTTGAAATAATTTTGAAATAGTTCGAAATCGAATCCGTAAACAGAGACCAGATCAAAATGAGAGCGACAACCACCCGTAACCATATAATTTGGCGGGGGGGGGGGAACTCAAATAATACGAATAAAAATTGGAAGGAAGTTGACTAAAAATAATGAAAAACAACTAGAAACTTAAGTATAGAAAAACTGTCTATACTATCTGTTCAAAATTGACCAAAACGACCGAAAACCAATAAGTCCAATCAAAAGTAATCAAAATCACTAGCACCTTGAAAACATGTCGCAGATGGATCTGCAACCACGAGAGAGCATTTTCACGTCTCGATTTTAATATCGACGCGACTACAGTCTGCAGCCGTGTTGTTGCTGCGCGGCTGTAGTCCACAGCCATGTTGTTAACAGAAATTTCCATGGAAATGTCAACCACTGAACTGAATTGAGCCTTAATTTCAATTCTCGCCTCAGAAGTAACGCTCAAAAAGAAACACCTTTTTTCGTTTATGTGCCAAAGCTCTCGATTAGCTGTTTTTTTCGTGATGCTCCAAAGTAACGCTCAAGAAGTAACGTTTTTCTAGTTTATGCGCCAAAGCAAAATTTCGTTTACCTGCCAAAGCAAAGATATGAACACGTCTAAAAGAAAAAACTTGAACAGGGATGAAAGCTCGATTTGGTACCTACCCAGGGGCGAAACTATAGGGGGGGGAGATTGACCCCCCCCCAATAATTTGGCAATCGGCAATTTTAATACCGTTCATTTACCCCCCGCCCCCCCTCCCCCCACCACTACGAATAATTTGACAATCGACAAATTTTGAAATCGTTCATTTAAATTTTCACTTTTTATGCATGTTTGTTTTTTATTTATTTTCTTCTTCAATTAAAAAATATTTCGATTAAAAAATTGGCAAATTTTTAGTTTTCAAAAAATATTTGTCGGCAAATTTTTCTTCTCCACCTTTTCAAACTGAAAGTCAAATTTCGTTTCTGAAAATGGAGTACCCTGGACCCCTGTTAGAGACTGATCAGTCAAAAGCAGAAGGTTTCAAGCTGAGTAAAAGGTTGAAACAAAGCTGAAATGTGGAAGACATTTCGAAAATCTGAAAGTCGGTAGCAAACGTTGAATTTCAAATTTCAATGAATATCTGGACTGCCAGCACTCTTGGGCACGTGAAAAAAAGGAACAATTGAAACCCTAGCAATTTTAGAAAAATTCATCAAATTGAAATGAAAAGGGTCTCAATGGACGAAAAATTTTATGTGCTATAAATTTTGTCCTAATCACTTCTTCGATAAACGCTTCCGTTTTCATAATATTTTGAGATTTCTTTGTATGCCTGTTAATGAAATATTCCCCTCGATCAGGGTTACAACGTCAGTGATTCACTCATTCTTAATCATATCATCATCTCACTCTATTCACTCACTCACTCAGTCATTCGCTTACTTATTTAGTGATTCACTCAGTCACTCGCTTACTTATTCAGTTATTCACTCAGTTAGTCCGTCACTCACTCAATGAGTCAGTGATTCACTTACTCAGTAACTCAGTGATTCACTCAGTTACTTGCTCAGGTTTGCCGCTTGTTCCTCTTTCCTGTTCTGTTTGTTTTGATATTTTGTTCATTCTTGGTCATTTTTGGTAATTTGCTTTTGACCAATTATGGTCAAACTTGATCGGATGTGATCTTACTCGGTCATTTTGATCACTTTTGGCTTTGGTTATTTGTTGTCACATGTGGTTGGTTGTCTTTGATAACGGTTGATTTAAGATTGGTTTTGATTATTTGGTGAACGGGGGCATTTTTATTGGACTTTGAAAAACCCTGAAAGAATTGAGTGAACATTAGATTAGGGTCCAATATGCAACATACAACTCCTGTATTATGAATTCGATTCTGCTGAAATTTCCTTTGTAAACTGTATAACTGTACTCTGCCGTTGAAGGTCAACATAACGTTATTTTGTTTATCATGTGTTTATTTGTAGGTATAATACAGACGGCTGAACGTTATTCGTAGTACAGTGCAAGTCTGATGAATCATGAAATATATACTCATGATGTAGGCTTGATGAATCATGAAATGCATGATAGTGGAGTGAGTATACGTATATATGTGTACGTTACACTTCAGTTCTTAACTGGAGTTGTTTCGTGTTCTTTGACTTTATGGCGGAGAAAAGTATGGAAAATAGTTTCTGTGTAGCAGGGAAGGAATTCGCGAGTTATGTATGAAGAGTTCGCCAAAGATTTTCATGATTTCTGTCGGACTTCTTACCTACCCTTGATCGTTGTTTCGAACAGTCAGTGGCAAGTGACTCTACATACTACCTCCGTCTTATTCCATTTGTTCCAGACAATTTTCAAGGCACAAAGCATTATCGTCATTTTCTGGGGTCAATTTCCTAATCAAATTTCGTACCTTTTTAGGTGACAGATTCTTGTCAAATTTCGCCTGCAGGACCCGAAAAACCTGGCCAACTTTGCAATTTGCCTCGTGCAAACCAGCAAAATTTCTTCTTCTTATTTCTCAGTGCGTTGTACTGTAAACGATTCAAAAGTAGCTTTTTTGAAGTTTAACGTACACATATACTTAGAAACGAAATCTGACTTTCAGTTTCAAATATTGTTTTTAAACTAAAAATTCGCCAACAATTTTTTTAAACATTGAAAATTTACCAATTTTTCTATCGAAATATTTTTAATTGAAAAAAATAATAATAATAAATAAACAACCAAACAAACGGTCTTAAGAAATAAATAGTTCAAATGAACGATTTCGAAATTTGTCGTCTTCCAAATTATGGGAGGGGGTGTTTCAACCCCTCACACTCCCTATAGTTTCGTCTTTAGTCCCTGCATAATATATGATTCATCAAACTTGCATAACGTGGCAGTGTACCTACAAATAACGTCAGCCTTTGTTTATTCTTGCTTATGAGAGCAAAAAATACGAGAGATGTTTAAAAAGTAAGGTAACAAGGGCTAAATTATGAAATATCTATAAATCGTAAACATTTTATTTTACAAAATTTGGAAAGATACAGCCTTAAACTACTTCTCAACATAGTTACCTTCCTGATTGAGGCATTTACCCCATCACTTTACTAATTTATAGATGCCTTCTCTGTAGAATTTGACTTCCAACGAATCGAACCGGGCGTTCAATAAGTAAGGTAACAAATTTTCTTGTGTTAAGTTATCCCTTTTCCTATCACCCGTCTCAATTTTGACGGCAATTAAGTTTTTTCAGAAGAAAACAAGCTATTAGTTTCTCCGATTTGAGGGAAAATTGGCGCCCAGCCTACTGACACTGTCATAATACCGCACCGTATAAGCGAGGTCTCATGCTTACAATTTCTTTGCTTCATCAGTGGTGGAAGGCAAGAGCCACCCCTACCCCGATACCACTGAAATAAATTCGTATAGCTGGCAACTTCAAGTAGCTATTGGTTCACGCAGTAATGAGGCATCCGTATCTAAGACAACATATATGGAAGCAAAATTAATCTAAAAAAAGAATTCGTCGACGTTACCCCATCGAATTATTTGAAATTTCGTTCGCAGCTGCGTAGGTATTTTCGTACTTTCGCCGACGAGTCATAATCATCGAGCAGCGTTCATTTTACCACGCACGATTCATACTTCACACTGCATTCCATACCTCGTGTGATTCTTTTTTGTCCCCGAGCTGCGTAGAAATTAGCCTGCTCATTTTAGGCGCTTGTGGGACACTTAGGCACGCTGGATGGCACGATGACAGCATGTGGCCATGTGTGATTTCCATTTGCTGACAGTTGGCTATTTGGCTGTCATCAAGTCACGAATCGCATCAGACATTTTTGCGCAAGAAGTTACCGAGTTCTGAATTTTTAATTCAGCGATGGTCAAAATGTGGTCAAGACATCGGGGATAGGCGCGCAAGTAAAATGTACTCAGACCATTTCATGTCAAATCACCCTCTTTTTAACCCTTAGTTTTCAGAATTCTTTTCAGATGTTGGTCAATTATATTTGCACGAATCCAACAACTGGAAAACCCTTTCACATTCTTCCGGGGCTCTGGCGAAAAACACATTCTTAGGAGTAAACACGAAAAATCCGAGCTAAGATTCAATTGACCAGCAAAACAAAGCACCTGATATTCTTGATTTTCCGAGCTTTTAGCAAATACCGACTGAAACGCCACAATGTTCTTACGAAAAGCAAAATAAAAGTCACCGTCTGAATATTTTTTTTTTTGACAGATATTGGAATTTCCCGGGTTTTTATTAATGGATTTATATACAGGTAGCTGTGTGGCTAAGTGATAAGCTAGTAATATTCGAATACCACCCTCCCCCCCCCAACATCCTAGCTAACACAGTGATTATAACATCAATCAATGTGGAAACATAGCGCGCCCTGTAACCCCCGCTAGTTCACATAAACAAGGCATTACAATCGCAGGATGTGTTACCACCAGATCAGAAAAGATTGTTACTGTGCGTGTACACGTCATGGACAACTTACTCAACGCCACGAAACACACGGATAGTAAGCGAACTGCGGTTGCACACTCTTCGGTACAGAGAAGGAAAACTTTAACGCAACAAAACCGTAGGGAAGGCAACGGGAAACAACCCCGCTAGCTTGCCCTGGAGAGTCGTGCATCAGAAACAGCGACCGCCAACATCCGGCATCGGATAGAGTACCTGAAGAAGATTTGTTTACACCATCTACACCCACTTCCTCGAACCAGCTCTGATTTTTTCACTCCTAAATGTAGGGCGGAAATAAACCCATTGAATTTTCACATTTTTAGAAAGTTGTCAGCTTTGAAACCATTTGCGTCATTCAGTGTTATCACGTTTACTTTTATTTTCGTACATTATGAGTCCCTTCGTGGCAACTTCACCTAATCAATGCCTGAATTATCCAAATTAAGGAAAGTGCCACGGATCCATTTTGAAAAATCTGAGCGAATTACTCAAGACAGTTCAAAGCATATGTACAGAAAAAAAAAAGGACAAAAGTTTTCTTTCAAAAAACTGGACATGAAGGTGGTCATTTTGCTAAGAATTTGTTCTAATAAGCGCTCTCACCAAAAAGGTTGTGGCACATGATGCAAATAAAGTCTAAAAAGAGCTCCAGCTCTACTGGATAAATCTGTACCTCAAAGAGGTCAAAAGTGAACAATTTTAGTCCAAATACACCCTGAAAAAAATTGAAAAGTACATAGATTTCTTTGAAACTTAAGTAAGTTCTTGTCTATAGCACATACGTCGTGTCTACAAAAATTTCACCAGTTCACGTTATCACCAGTATTGCCTTCCTATTAATTCAAATATGATTTTTTCACTATAGAGGATTTTGGAAGTCAATGTGCCTCGGCTTTAGCCAAATATCATCAACAACGACGAAAAACAATTAAATCTGACCAAAATATACCAAAAAGACCAGGAAAACCACTCCAAACAAATTTAAGAACAAACACAACCAGGGTGTCCACTGGAATGCAGTATTGGAATTCCGGGACTTTGTAAAACACTTCCGGGGAAAATTTGTGTGTAAAAAATACCATATCAATGTTCAAGGTTCGTAAAAAATTCGTTCGCATTGTCAGAAGTTTGCAAAATATCCATTCGAGTTCATTAAAGTCAACTTTTGAAAAATTATTGTTTCAAATTCTCAAAAATTCACATTGGCTGGCGACATCTCCTGTCGTTATCGATCTGAACTATGCATAAAATAGCCTCCATGTATCGGGGAAAGAGTTCAAGCTTTGGGGAAAAAATTACGTTCAACATTTGTAAAAAAAAACCGGGACCTTTCCAAGGTTCCAAGACCTACTTTTAGCCTCCGGAACTTTGCCGGGTTTTCCGGAACTTCCGAGATCGATAGACATCTTCACAACAATTAAATTTGACAAAATTATTAAAAATCAAAATTAGCAATAAAAACGGGAATAAAACAATACCAAACACACTAAACTATGGCCAAATTCCACAATAAACGACTAGGTTCACACGAAGGGGAGGACAACTGGGATAGTTGGCCTAAAACCGTGCGAAATTAGGGGCCCAAAATACCATTTTTCAAAAAGTTTATAAGTATTAAAATCAAAACGTTTTCGCTCTTCACACTTAAGAGTGCCCTTGTTCCCTTATGTGATGATTTTCCTATAAATCTTGTGTAAAAGCTATGAGTGAGTGTTCTTCAAGATGATTTAATCTGAGCACTGATCGAAACTAGCAAAAAGATTTCACGGCGGTTTAAAAACAACTAGAACCAAACAATATCAAAAATGAAAAATGACTACAACCGACCAAGAATAACCAAAATTAATCACAACCGAACTAAATATGAGGGTCGTTCAAAAAGTAAGGTAACAAGGCCAATTAAAAAATCATAACGAATTAGAAAGATTTGTTTTAATATAGTAGGTTTAGATGTATCCATGTACTACTTCTCGACATAATTTCTCAGTCAATTTAAGCATTTGTCTGACCGGTGAATCAGTTTGTCTATACCACTGGCATACCTACCACTTCGCCGCCATTGAATTGAACCAACTTGACACATCCTCGATCAGCTCATCGTCATTGTCGATAAAGATGAAGATCACTGGGTGTTGAATCGGGGGAGTGGGGCGGGTATTCCGAAACTTTCTATCAGAATTCCTGCAGCAAACTTTTCGTTACATTCGCAGCGTGATGGGTCGCATAATCTTAAAGGAAACTCACTCCCCGCGTCAACAAACCGCGACATTCATTTTGTGTGGCTCGTTTCCACTATTTCAAACTACGACAGCACCGTTCCGCATTCACCGTTTCTATGAAGTAAATATTTAATAAGCAGAACACCTGCGAAGGTAACGAGAAGTTTGCTGCAGGAATTCGGATGGGAAGTTTCGGAACACCCGCCCCACTCCCCCGATTCAACACCCAGCGATATTCATATTTTTTTGCATCTGAAACATTATTTGTCCAGAAGAAGATTCAACAACGACGATGAGTTGATCGAGGATGTGTCAAATTGGTTCAATTCAATGGCGGCGAAGTGGTATGCCAGTGGTATAGACAAACTAATTAACCGGTCGAATAAATGCTTAAATCGACTGAAAAATTATGTCGAGAAGTAGTACATGGATATATCCATAGATGGGCGTTGTTCACTATTTAATGAACTTGCTCTTGTTCTTGTTCTTTTCCATTTTTAGTGAACTAGTTCTTGCTCTTGTTCACGTGGTCTTCCAGCTGATCTAGTTCATCGTTTGTTCATTAGAAAGAAACTTTGCTCTTGGTCTCGCTCATTTAAAAATAGGGTTTTTGTACGAACAAATTGCGCGCAAACATTTTTTGGGGGTAATAGCCTACTACTGAAAACAAGGCAGTTGCCCAAACAATTTTTTTAATCCCCATTGAAATCCTATGAGATTGTTGATAAAATTTAAACATCAAATAAAAATTCAGTAATGTTATAATTTGTAATTGTAACTCTGAAACAATTATGAAAGTTGAAACTAAAGTCTGGAATGTGGAAATATACAAGAAGAAGCAAAAAAAAAAAAAAAAAATTACGAAAAAATATATGAACAAAGAATGAACAAAACACTTTTGGTTTTGTCTCGTTTCGAAGAACAAAAACGTAGGAAATTTTTAAAAAAAAGTGATACATGCGAAGTAGACCCTCTAAATGTGCCAACAATATCACCAAAAATGAAATTTCAAAAAATCTGCCCTGCAAGGAAATGACAAACTAAAGTACAGAATATAAAAATATGAAAATATATTTTCATCTTTTTATATTCTGTACTTTACCATTTCCTTGGAATTCAGATTTTTCGAAATTTCATTTTCAGCAATATTAGCACGTTTAGAGCGTCTACTTCGCATGCATCACATTTTTTTCAGAATTTTCTTCTCATTTTCGTTCTTTGAAACGAGACAAAAGTAAAAGTGTTTTTACACGTGTTCTTATGGAGATTTTTGTAGTGATCATAATATTTTGACCACAATCAGTATACGTGGGCGCCACTGAAATACCTTTTTCAGCTTCTTAAATTTGAAATGTCAAAAAATATGGGAAATATTATACGACACGACAGGAAAAAAGGGTTACACGACAGGATTTTCGCATGCTAAATAATGATGTATGACTACAACATTAACAACAATTATTTCATTAGTCAGAACGTTAAAAAAATTTTCGAACGACAATTTATTGCATTTCTCGCCAATCATATTTTTTCTTGACTGCATCGACGACCAGTATAATATAGTGTCGCGACGGTTCATAGTCCAGTAAAATTAGCACAAAAATGAGCTCAATTCAATAAAAAATAGTAAAGAAATTATATTTGACAGAAATGTTCGAGACACCATTTCGATGAGGATACAAAAAGTCCCCGCCCCTCCGACCCGGACTTCTGGTGCCATAAGGGGCAGAAGGTCAATTTGGTATTTGACTTATAACTCGCTTTGTATAAAATTTATTGAAAAAATACTTCAGTATAAAATTAAAGTAAATGAAATTTCCTATAATTTACATTCTTATATATTTTCTGTATCATCAACGGCTGACCAGTTATAAAGCGCTGAAAATGTTTTTCATTATGTGGCAGTTTCTATAAAAGGGGGTAACTTTGTCGATTGATCTAAGTCTCAGAAAACGCGAAAAAAGAAAGACAAAATTTTTTAGCCAAAAAATCAATTTTGAGATTCTGGTTGATTTCTACTGAAAAAGCATCGCAATAACTATGAGACAAAATTTACGCGCATGAGAGAGAAGAGGGAGAAAGAGAATTATGAAAGAATGAAAAAAGAATGTGAATGTTTGCGTTCGCTTCTTCGCGATTTTTCGGAGCTCACGAATAAATCCGATGTTCTGAATTGTTACCACAAAGGAAGAGCGAAAAATTACCTTTCCAACAAGCCCTCGTCGAGGCTGGTAACGTGATTCCGCGGCAAGTTACGGCCGCTTGAAAGAGTGGGAGAAAAAGGTGTGTCTGACTTGAGACGCGTTTTCCTCGAAAACGTACGTGTTTTCGCGCATTTTTGTTACACTCATCTTTGACCCCTATCCCCTATCACCGTAACAAAAAACGCTACAGATCTCGCCGATAGCTCGTTGGAACGGGCGTTCATTCCTCTATTACCTACCTTAACTTAAGATTCGTCGGATCGACAAAGTTACCCCTTTTTATAGAAACTGCCAAAATTCATAGTTTTCACTTAAATTGAGGTCCACACAAAAATTCGCTTATAACATTTAATTTGTCGCCGCTGAGGTTACTGTGGTAATTAATTTTCAGCAGTGCATTGTATATTATTGTCGTGCATCATATTTCGTGTAGTTTAATTCATTTTTTTTACGTCTCCCCACTTATTTTTTTGTCAGGCATTCATTGTTTTATTGTTTACTGCAGAAATTGTCGTTGGATCCATTAAATTGTCGTATTTGCATTTGTTCATGTCGACATGTATTTCTTTGTTTTGTCGGGCCATTAAATCAGACCCAAAAAGTATCCAGGAAATTATTCGTTGGGAGACCGTGCAATTCGAAAGCCGGAAGTTCCAAGTTGAAGATCGAACGTTTTCTGAATAATTGGCACTAAAGCTGAAATCCAAAAGACATATCGAAAATCTGGAGAGTGAAAGGTAAAGTCGAAAAAACTTAATTGACTTTTTGTGAATTTTTTAGTTTTTCCCAGTTCTTTTGCTCTTGTATCTGGCCAGTGAACAATATTTCGAAAAATAATATAATTTTGCCATTTGAAAGGCAAAACTCAAAAGTTTCAACCTAAAAATCGAATATTTTCTGGAAAGTTGAAGTTGCTGACAGGAAAACAGTTCGGATATCCGGAAGTCAAAAGCTAATTTTTCAATGGATTGCCGGGAAGTTGAATCGCCAGTTTTGACTATGAATTTTGAGATAAAATTCAATGTTTTTATTATAACACTGCAAATTTGATATTCCCCCCCCCCCAGAATATTTGGTTTACATCAGTGGCGTAGCCAGGATTTTTTCAGGGGGGGGGGGGGGGTAAAGTAAGATTTTCAATGGGGAAAAAGTAGAAAATTGAGGTATTTTTTGAAAATCGCCAATATTAGAGGACCATTTTATGAAAATGAAGGTAAAATTACTGCTCGAGCGAAAAATTTTCGAAAAAACGTGTTTTAAAGGCGATAAATTGCTCATGTTTGCATATTTTACATTCAATTTCAGGTGTCTTGGGGGCATTCGCCCCCTCCCCTCCTTGGTTACACCACTGCCTCATAGAAATCTTCACATTATATATCATGTGTATCCTTAAGCCCCCCTGGTAAACAGTCAGCACCCCCTACTGCAGATGGTTGGCTGCAGGCCCGCTAAAATGGAATCGCCTCCTTAAAAAAAAAAAAACAACTATTTTATGCTCATACGAGAAGGCTTCTCCTGCGACTGAACTCAAATTCCAAAGATTTTTTTAAATAACTGGAACCGATCTAGGGGCCCATTAAGAAATCAAAAGTGGGAAATAAGGGCCAAGATTCTTGGCCTTTCGAAGGAAAGGTCTCATTTGATTTTTTTTTCTTATGATTTTTGGAATAGAGGAAAACTACAATTCTCATGGTTAACATGTTTTTTTTTTCATACATTACTATGCGTAGTGTGTATATGAGTTTGGGGTTACGGAGCACTTTTAATAAGCGACACTACATTTTCAACATTTTCCCCTGTTCATTCATGACCATAGGCAATGTTACCCCATCGCGGTATTATTTAGCACACTTATTTCATAACTCTGTGTAAAAATTTGTAGGGTGGGGTGTCACAATCTTTTGAGTAATATATTTTTACAATGTCCCTTCAAAATTACAGAAAATATTCTGATTCTCCAACCCAGTTGTTACAGTCTGTAGAGCGCGTCAAACTTGAACGTACAGAAAAAAGTGAGCGAAGTCACCCCGTGTCACGGTACTTCAGTTTTCCTAGTCTTATTTTCTAATGTTTCCATTTCGAACGAGTTTTTAACAAGGCGAAAGTTCTGTTTCTTACAGCTTACTGTAACTCTTGTTTCACCTTATTTTACTAGGAGCCCCCATCCAGTGTTGAACGTTCGGTGACCATAGCCGCTTTCATTCCAATTGTAAATCCGACTCAGTTGAAAACTGAGATTTACTTATGCAAATTTTACACGCTGTTTCTGCCTGTTTCATAATTGGCATAAATTCAGATACTTTGTTGTAAGAGAGGTTTGGAATCGACAATTACTAGTTCGCCTGCTTACCAATGCGAAGTGTCATAAATTATTGATTATAAAATGCGCAAGGTTTGAAGTTCGCTAGAGAAACGTCTCCAAGCCTGCAATTGGTTTAAGAAATTGAAAACTGTACGATAGAATGTTCTAAGTTTTTCATTGCTGTATCACGATGAAGACATTCGAGTCGAGAACGGTCATCGTGTGTCTCATGATGTCACGACGAGTGCTTCACAAAATGTCGGCAAGCACTTGGAGACGGTGCGAATAACCGATCGTTATTCGATTTGTCTAACCGGTTATTACTGTTTGTCATTCTCTCGGGGGTCACTTACATGAGGTGGGCTTTTCGGCGATGGATTTTATCGAGCTTAGATTTATATTTACGGCGCAGAACCGAGAAAACACGCACACAGTCACATGCAGCACTGACCGAAAAGATTTGAAAGAATGTCTACAGGTGGAAAACGTATGTAAGTATTCGAATCGCGTCGTCAAATTGGAACTGACAGAACGTACCTAACACTCGTTGAATAATTATCGCCCCAAAATATTATACGTTTCGGTACCTATGTGGAAAAATGTAATCGCAGCTGCCTAATGTATTCAGCCTTGTCGTACAAACCATCACTATCATATACGCAGAGCAGTCGTTGAACCCGGCGTGAATTTTATGACCTGTGGCAAGTCGATGTGCAGTAATTCTCAAATTATATTCAAGTTTTTGGGACGCTGTTATGAGAGAAGTGTCCAAGCGCCAAGATGTAATGGCAGATCATGTTATACAACATCCGGTTCTCGTGCTGTAACATACTTTGCCACTAGATTTCCGTGACGTTTCGATATTTTTCTCATAATACTGCCCTAGTAACCCCTAACAAAACAAGACGGGTGGTCTAACCCCGATCTCTCAGATTCAAAAGTTTAGCACTTGCGTTGGAGGGGTTTCAAAATTGAATATGCCAATACATGCAGTACATGAAAATATGAATATCGCTTCATAGGTTTACGTGAGCATTGAACTCATCTTTGACAACAATTTTTCCATAATTAGTGACCATTGTCATGTAAGATCCAATTTAGAGTACGTTTCATTCGAAACTTTGGCTTCTCATAATGGTGAAGCATATGGCGGTGCACGCTCGCCGAACTGGCCCCGGGACACTGCACCCCCTGACCTAGAAACCGCGATTAGGCCTGCGTCATGATAGGGGGAAACGCTTCGAGGCAAGCAAACCCTTCTACCCCATATCTCACCTCTCGCAGCAGCGAATCTACGGCGTCTTATTCTACTTCACTGTCGAGTTGCGCCGGATCTTCTTTTTCTTCTGTAGTTGGCAGCAGCGACATCGTCGTCGTCGTCTGTGTGTGGGATGGCGAGTGCCGGCATTGCTGTCTTTGCCACTCTATGTCCATCTTGCGGTTCAATGTCTTCGTGACAAAGGCAGCTACCTGATCTCATACCGCTTTACTCTTCATCATTATCGGGACCAGCCTCTCGGGGGTGAACGGCTTAACGCCCGCATTTCGAAAGGCGACTGCCTCTTCTTCCCTCTCGGTCGCCACAGTGTGTACCTGGCATCATCATCTCGCCCTCCTCCAGCACAGCAGAAGCACCGCGAGCTCTCGGCTATACCCATCCGGTGCAGGTACTTGTTGAAGACACCCGCTCTTTCCACATGTGGAGCGTGTATTGCCTAATATCCCGCTTAGCCCGCAGCGCCACTCTGCTCTTTCGTAGCATCTTCCGCGTCGCGCCGTATACCCTCTTCCGCTCATCGGCGGCTAACTCCACCGGTAGTATACCTACTAGTACGGAAATTGCCTCTGTGGAGACAGTGCGATAGGCGCTGATACACCTTAGCGCCGTCTTCCGTTGGACCCTTACCAGATCGGCTCTTCAGTACTCTTTGGCTCCGATGGCGTCGACCAGATTGGAGCTCCATGTAGGAGGAGCGACATGGTAACGTTTGCCAGCAGTTTACGTTTCTTCTCTTTCGCCCCCCCCCTAGGTTTGACGTGAGTTGGCTTAATCCGGCCACGACTCTCTCCGCTTTCTGCACTGTCTTCTTAGCGTGTTCTCGGGAGGACAGCTTTCCGTCGAACCACAGCCCGAGGTACTTCAGGGCTGTACAGGGCGCAATCCCCGCTCCCTTTAGGCGAAAGGAATCGACGGCGTACCTTTTTCAAAATTGCCAAAAACGTGAAAAAAATCGAGTTGGGTGTTGAAATCGATGTAATTTTTCTCGTACTTGATTTTTGAGTCTTTTTTGTTTTCGACCCCCCCCCCCTCGGCAGTGGTACCTTTTTTAAATTGTCAAAAATTTAAAAAAAATTTGATATTGAAATACAGTTGTATTATATTTTTCACCTTTTTTTCCTCTTACAAAAAAAAACAAACAATTTTTTGGGAAGTTTTAAAAACATCGCTTAAAAAAAATAACATACTTAATGAAACAATTTTTTAAATTTTTTAAATTTATTTTAGAAGTTTTAGAAAACTATGTTTTTCTATTCATTCGTCTTCGCTGTCTTCTTCATCTTCGGTTTCTTCATCCTCGGTTTCTTCATCTTCGCTGTCTTTTTTGTTATTTTTCTCACCTTTCTTCATTGCGACCACTTCTTCCGGCAATTGAGTTGTTTTTTTTCTGTGACCGGTTCCATCATGCTTCTGATGAATGGATCAGAGAACACGAGGAATCGGTTAGCAATATCGCGAATGGTGTCAATTCTTTTCGATTTGCGAGAAAATCGATCACGGAAAATTTTAAAAAACTTATGGCTTCTTTCTTGTGATTCTTCGCCGAGTAAGTCTAAAAAAATCAAACAATTATTAAGTGGAGTATAAAGTGTTTTGCAGTGTTTGTCGACACGGAGATACCTTCTTCAGCAGCACATTTTAATATTTCTTCTTCTAATTCAGCAACCGAATTTCCGATTTTTCCTTTTAATTTTTCAAAAATGAAAAGATGATTCAAACTTAGAAAATTGATTATAAAAAATCTAATACCACTCGCTTTACAGCCGAAAACCTAAATGTACCAAAAAATGAAACTTGACTACAAAAATGACCTAGATTTCAACACTCTACTCGATTTCTTTACAACTTTTGAAATTTTCAAAAAGGTACCACCTCCCGTGGGGGGGGGGGTTAAAATCAAAAAAGGACTCGAAAATCAAGTTCTACACGAAAAATGACATTGATTTTAACACCCAACTCGATTTTTTTCACATTTTTGACAATTTTGGTAAAAATACCAATCCCCCCAAGGGGCCAAAAACAAAAAAGGACTGAAAAATCGAGTTCTGCGTGGTAAATTACTCAGGTATAGACACTTTCAATAGTCCGTACAGTAAAATTTTTCAATACTTTTAGAATAATTAAAATAAGCCGGGTTTTTTCTTATCTACATAGCATTTTCATGGCTTCAATGCCGCATAAGTATGAGATCCCGGCAGTATCCGGTAAAAAAATTATCACAGTCCCTTTCTACATACTTCAGTACACATTTTCTCGTATTCGTCGTTTGCGGCGTGTAAATAGCACCGCTTCCGTCCTCTGGGCTGCTAGGCATAACCCCAACGATTCGGCGAAACTTTATGAAAGGGTCGGTATCTCTGCCCCGACCTCCATGTAGGCTTTTATTTGCTTTTGGCACTGTCCAATCCAGTAACCTGGGCCGAGGCTCGGACATGATTCGGTCGTGTGGTACCTCTATCAATTCGTATTTCAAAATTGCCAAATTTATCTCCTTAGCGCGGTGTGAAGTGATCTGAACTGATTTTGAGATGTTCAGATCGGGTCAGGGTAATACCGACTAAAATGTATCTGCCCTAGATGTTGTGCTCCAATTTTCTTCTCCTTTTATTCCACAACCAAGGGCATCGTCACTCAAGTTTGAATAGTCGGTACCAGTGCAGATCACCTTAATTCCTGCAACTCGCGTGCAAGGCAAAAATTTTCGGTTCCTTTCGGCCCATCTATAGCAAACTGGTGACTGGTATGGGAGACGCAGAATGGTACACTGGGTCCGACTTAGTTCTTCTTCGGATTTCATAAAATTAATGGAATTGGTCGCGTGTAAGAAAATCAATTATCCACGCGTTAATGACTAAGAAAAAGAGTAAAAACCTCGCGATGATAGAAAATCTGTACATATGTAGCATTTCGCCAGCAGTAGCACCAATTCTGTCAACAACCCGTTAATATCACACGTCTGTCACTTTGTGTCCGTGTTCCATACTTACAGAATCTATCGCACACTTGTACATCGATAGATCGGCACCTGCGCCTCTCTACCTGCCGCCGATACTATTCGTGAACAACACATTCGAACAATCAAAATTATGAAAAAGTTTCCTAAATGCGTTTTAATTCGCCAGCGGTTAACCCGGTTAAAAATATAATTGAGTTGGAAGTCGGAATGGACCAACAACAAGCATTCTCCACATCATTCTTGTTCATATGTTCTGCTGCAACTGACATTCATACGAATCAACATCAACCAGCAGCCATTCATTCATCAACAAACCGTACGTTAATTTTATCTTTTATGAACAGCCTCCAATGTTACGCGTAAAGATTCCTCGGAATTTCAAACCCTGACCATCATAACCCTGAACTCGCATGTTATTTTCACAATATATACATACCGCGCTTACCAAGGTTAGTCATACCTCATTTGTACATGAACAATAAATTGCCTAGAGTATGCCCTGAAAGGGCAAATGTTTTTCAAAGTTGTTATACCCAATTTTACTGTCATAACCGTACGGCATGTTTTGATTAAAATAGAGTTGGTAGAAGCAGCAGCAAACCCGTGTACTCCTCCCTCACCCTAACATCCTTCCCTACCTCTTTGCCTAAACCTTGCAGCTGATTCATAACAAAAACCATAACATTTTTCTAACCAATGAGATTTCACTTCTCCTCCATCGTCATAAGAACAAAATTCCACTTCTTTGTTGTAGAACGAAACTCAACCAATGTTGTCCTTTGCAAAAACATAAATTATGAGTAAGAATTTGGACAAACTAGAACAAAACATACGAGAAGGTAAAATGTAATCCCGAACCAACTTAGCACCTGCTAAAATTTCAAATTTCGTACATGAAACACAATGCGTACTTAAAATTTTAAATATTCCGGTCGCATCAGTCAATCCCGAGTTCATAGGACAGCATCCAAAAATTACTAGTGGAACTGAAGGCGTAATTATTCATTCTGTAAGGTGGTAAGGTTGTTGGTTGGAGAACGTCTCCCTCCATCCCCGCTAGTCCTCTTCCCAAAGTTTATTGTGGTATGGTACACCGAATCGGATGCTTTATTAAAGTCTATAAATAGAAGCCAAACTTCTATATTTTGAATTCTCTAGATTTTTCTATTATTTAGTTGAGGAATTGAATGTGGTCTGTTGTCATATAATTTTTCCTTAACCCCCTTGTTTTATCGGTTGTTGCCAGTCCAAAATATTGTAAGTACAGGTTTTCGACATTTTCATGAACAGCTTTTCCAAGTTTGATGATAGACTTATCGGTCTGTACTTGCTGACGTCCACTCGGTCGCCTTCTTTGATTGAACCATGCAAATTCGTTCAAAAATCATCCAGGTAATTACCACGTTCGATCCAGAAAACATTACAATTAGAATAACGAAAACATTAAAACCTGAATTTTTTTTATGGCTGCGTACAGTATGGTAACTAATCAATGAAAACATCAAATTCACAAGGTATAATTAGATTCTATCAACGGCCGCTAGAGGACGCAATCTACCGAAAAATCAGCCACGCACACTCTTACGACTTCTCACTCTTACGGTCCTTTCCCCTATATTTCTTTAAAATTCGAAGTTTTGTCCTCACGCACTCCGCCGCATACTAGGTCGAAAGGCGACTTCAGGTGAGCTAAATTGCGTTACTTTTGTAAAAATTTCGATGATCTCATGAACACTTTTCCTAACTAAATTTTTGAGTATGTAGATCTGTAGCTGAAGGTGTAAGCTATTCGATGGTGTAGAGAAAACAGCTGATAACTTATTATTTGGACCGCTAGCGAGCGCTTTCCGATTGAGCCAATTGATAAGTTCTAATTTGATGAAATTTTCAAAACGCCCTTTTGAAAATTTTCATTTTAGCGTTTTATATGCTTTTACTACTGGGTATACTTGGGCGAAAGCCGTAACGAAAAATCGCAACGCTCCTCCCGACACACTCCTCCGACACGAATTCAGTTGGTTGATATTTCCATGGATGGACATTTATTTTAGCATTTTATATGCTTTTACTACTGAGTATACTTAAGCGAAAACCGTAATGCCCCCCCCCCCATAACGCTCCGTCGTCAAGAATTCAGTGGTTAAGATTTCCGTGGAAATTTATTAGCATTTTATATGCTTTTATGAGTCTTCTAAGCTTCATCAAGGCCTTTCAAGACTTGATATAGATCAATAGTTTCAAACATTTTTGATATACATATATGTCTATTGGCTGGCCACCAACACCAATTCCAACCGACACGGAACTTGATTCCAGTTCAGTTCAGTTTTGCATATCGTGTGAAGCCAATCAGTATGATTTAGCTCTTCATGGTCATAATTCAGTTCAGTGGTTCACATTTCCATGGAAATTATTTTCCTTCTAACCATGTGCTCATTGATACTTATCTTTGCTTCGCGGCCGCAGTCTGCAGCCAATTAATTTGCAATGTTTAAAGGTTTGACATCTAACAGCCGTGGATATACTCAGTGTTGGAAGAATGCAAAAATCATCGTTCCCATTCTTGTTTGTTCTCTAACTGCATGGTTCTCATTTATATTCTTTGTTCTCCTTACCTTAAAATTACCAACGCCGTTCTCGTTTCCGTTTCCAATCCCGTTCTTGTTCCCACCTTTGTCCTATTCCTGTTCCCGTTTCCCGTTTTTGTTCTTAATCCCATCATGCCCTCATTCTCATTCTCGTTCTGAAAACAAGAACATGCCGTTTTTCTTTTTATTCTCGTTTGTTCTTTCTACATCCGAGTACGGCAGGTTGATCTTTTCATTGAAAAAATCTATAGTTGATCGTTTTAGGCTTTCAGAATTTTACTTTCGTGCCGGCTCCAAAGGTGCTGGAAGAATGCAAATTCATCTTGTTCCCATTCTCGTCCGTTCTTCTCTAACTGCATGGTGTTCGTTCATGCTCCTTGTTCTCCTTACTCTATAATTACCAACATTCCCGTTCTCGTCGTTGTTCTCAACCTGTTCCTGTTCCCGTTTCCCGTTCTCAATCCCATCATGTTCTCATTCTGAGAACAAGAACCGAGAACATGCGACTGCAGTCTGCAGCAGTGTTGTTAATAGAAATTTCCGTTAGGGATACACTCCTGTTACAATGAAGTCATACTACTGAGTATAATTGAGCAAAAACCGTGTTTATACCAAACGTTTGAGTTTCACCATTTCCTAGCATTTTGTCGTGATTGTGAATGCCTTATCAATCATGAAACTGGACACTTCTAAATAGTAAGACGAGAATGGTTCAGAAATCGAAAGGACATTTGACTGAATGCGTAGAACATGTTCAGTAACTTATAGAACATATCCATGTACCAATGTATCTGAATGCAGTGTAGATACTCGTCGTCAGTTTACTGATGATTTGATTGTATCTTGGCAATGGAGGGTCATTTATATATGCTTTTTGGGCCTCATAATATAATTCCCAGTAAGCTGGCGTATTATTTTTCTTTGATTTTTGGCATTAGATGAAATGATAAGTTTAAGCCACAAAACCTAGCTTGTGATTGACTTACGGGCTGAAAGCCAATCGCCTGGCAGGCTTTTGGCGTAATAAATAACGACCAAAATTGTGATTTGGACTTTGTGGCTTTAGCTTAACTACCCTAGCGGTAACTGGTAACGCCTTCAACACGTTGAATATGCAACAGAAAACGCAGTGTGATACTTTTTCTTCGTGTCTCATCACTAGCAATATGTGCTGGACAAGTCCCATGTCTGTCTTCATATCTTATCAGTAGTATGTATGTATATTCGGTGTGTCCTAATCTCAAGTTAATTTTACATTTATCTTCATGTCTTTTTGTCTTATTAGCAGCAGTAGGGAAGGAAAAGCAATATTTATATCGGGTTCGTTTCAAATCTCATGTCTATCTTATATCTGTCTCTGTTCAGCCATGTCTTATCAGCGATAGATAGACAAGTCTCATGTCTGTTTTTATGTTTCTTTTAATGATGAAGGAGAAAGTAGCTGATCTGCCTTGCAATTCATTGGATTTTTTCTTCATGTCCCATGAACAATGTATATGTACCAGTCTCATATCTGTCTTTACGTCTTATCAGTAGAGAAGGAGAATTTCAGTCTGTTTTTATATTTTATCTATAGGAAGGAGAAGGTAGCTACTACATGTTGACTGAGCCTGAGCACGCTTGAAGTCTCATTCTGTCTTATAGGGTATTCAGTAACAAAGACTGAAACAATGTAATAGCTTTATCATCTAAGATTAGGACTCCAAATTTTTTACTCGTTCGATATAATTATTCACCATCGTGATGCACTTAAGCTACCTTTTTACCACTGCTCAAAGCATTTCATTCTGACTTCATATGGTTTCAGACTCTTTGAAGCTCTACTAACCTGCGCGACTACAGTCTGCAGCCGTGTTGTTAGCCTAATAGAAATTGCTATGGACATTTTTAGGGTCGGCTACTAGTAGCCGAGTCTATTACAATCACTATTTTTTTCTGTTCCAGTATGATCTTTGATCTCAGTCACAGTTCAGTTCAGTAGATCAGGAGAGTGGACCCTCTACCAGCAGCTAGCTGCTTGTTTTTATTAGAGTACGAAAGCATATATGTACTACGTGTCTCCTACGTATTTTGTTTCCATAATAGTATCTACTTCCCTTCTTATCTCAGCAATGCCTAAAATTCTTAATATTGACTTGAAAAATGTATTAGTTAGCACAGGTATTCATGAGACCATCGATGTGGTTTTTATGATTTGATCGAGCTCCGGGCTGGGGCCAAATCTGAGAATCTTTTGTCCCGACCGGATCAGATCAAGCTTCATCTGCATTTCACGCCGAACTTTCCCCCAAAGTCATTAAAGAACGGCCCGGTCAACTGGCACAAAATTGATGCAATAGGGATCACTTTTTCGGAATAGACCCGAGAGTGAAAGCTGTAACATGTACTGTACATATTCTTCGGTGTGTAAAAAAATATTTGCACGCTAGTCGCTAACAAAAAGGTAATTAGTCTTTCATGCTCCGAAATAAATATTATTTGAAAACTAATTTACATCCGTGTCCTAATATGGCACTGACTCACGTTCGAGTGGACAACAGAGAACACGGATCGGTCGGTGTAATGAGGTAAAAGTTAAAACTTCAAAAGTTGAACCCATACGAATGTAAAGGCACGGGCAACAAAACGAACTTCCAAAACAAGGCTTTGCTGGTAATCGATTAGGATCCCAGACGTTGTGAAGCGAGAATAAATCATCATTTTTTTCCCTGCAATTTACAGTTCAAGTAATTTGATTTAGGTCAGTTATAACACACGAGAGCGAGAAAAAGCGAAGAAATAAAAGGTAAATTCTATATATCTCGATCGTTTTAGAATATGTGGAACGGTCGGTCGGGTCGATGAGACAGACGTACGGTCATTTGCGATCTCTTCGTGCCACTGAACCACACTGCACCGTACCCACCTGTTGCATTAAATTTACCGCTTCGGAATTCGCGACGGTTTTACTTTTCTCGCGAATCTAATGTGTGCTTCCTATTCCCACAGTCCACAGAGATACTCTGTATGAGGCAGGAGGTGCTGTTTGTATAGTCGGCTTCCGGATGGTATAAGTCAAATAGGGCAATTGGTGCGACGTTCTGACGAAGAACTGTACTCACAGCATCAGTGAGCAGTACCGAATTAGTCGCGAGTTGCTGAAAATGGAATTTCTTCATTTTATTTTACTAATGGAACGAAATAAATCAGAGGCGCTGGGGAGAAATCACGGGGCAGGGCACGGACGGCAAAGTAAACGTCGCAATGTCGCGAATGTGACATGGGGCACCTATCTTGATTTCACTGTCAGTGCTCCCTTCCCATCGCCCCTAAAAAAAGACGTTTTAGAAATTTTATTTCTATGTATAGATGACCGGTGGACATACAAAACTACATTTCGGTATCTTTCATATACAGAAAAGGAAAAATAGTAAGACGACGAACTAGATGGAAAGACGATATCAACCTATTTTTAGCGAACAAAAATTTTCAAAGGATAGCCAGGAACAGATGCGAATGGGAACGGCTATAGGAGACCTCTGCTCTCTGTGGGCTGAGGATTAGAAATTAGATTAAAATATAAATTAGAGTAAGCAAAAATAATGTACCTAATCCCCCTCAAAGGTATTTAGATTTAGATTACACTCCCCGTTCAAAAATCATTTTCTTTTGGTCATTTCACTTCACTAATTCCTCTTATATGTAGTTTACCATGAATATTTTATGAACTTAATGTTTCAAAATAACCTTTCATTATCTTCAGAATAAGTATCAAAAGTACAGTGTCAAAAATAAGAAATTTGGAAAATACTTGTATTTTAAAAATTGTAACTGTCAATATGTCAAAACTTGACATTTATAGTTCGGTTGTTAATTATTCTGACTTTGAGTTTGAGCGACAGAGTTATAGAAAGAAAGAAACGAGTCGTTAATTAATTGAATTCAGTCTGAGGATAGAGCGAATGTAGCAATGCAATGCTTATTTCGCCAAATCCAGGATTCAATGACCAACTTTTAATTGATGTTATCACACAGTTCGACATGAGTGTGAAGTACCGCTTTATTATTGAGCCTCAGAGCACATAGCGAATTGCGTAATAGTATATTTCAAGTCAAGGAGCGAAAATGAGGTTTATCACGACAAGTTCAGTATGTTGCGAGACGAGCCGAAGGCGAGTTGAGTAAATTGAACGAGTCGTGATAAACCTCATTGGCTCCTTGCCTTGGAAGATATTTTGTTCTACAAATGCACCAAAATTCGAAAATGCGTTTCCGCTGCCACGGAGGTATCCACAAACTAATAATTGAACAGAAGACGAACGAAAATAGTACGCGTTTGTTGCGAACGTTTCGAATCGGTTCCTTCCAAATGCACAGAAAAAATTTTCTTTTCACTCCTAGTACAGATAAAAACGCGTTATCAGTGCTGATCGCTACAATAACGAGAAATGTCTCTTTTGCTACGGAAAACTGTTACGCGAAAACGTTTTTGCGTAACAGTTTTCCATAGCAAAAGAGACATTTATTGTTATTGTAGCAATTTTGTTCTACACATGCATCAAAAACGCGTTTTTGCGTAACAGTTTTCCATAGTGTAAGAGACATTTATCGTTATTATAGCAATCAGCACTAATAACGCGTTTTTATCTGTATTAGGAGTGAAAAGAAAATTGTTTCTGTATACTTGGAAGGAAACGATTCGAAACGTTCGCAACTAATGCGTACTATTTTTGTTCATCTTCTGTTCAATTATTAGTTTGTGGATACCTCCGTGGCAGCGGAAACGCATTTTCGAATTTCAATGCATTTGTAGAACAAAATATCTTCCAAGGCAAGGAGCGAATGGGGTTTATCACAACTCGTTCAATTTGCTCAACTCGCCTTCAGCTTGTCTGGCAACATATTGAACTTGTCGTGATAAACCTCATTTTCGCTCCTTGACTTGAAATATACTATTTCAGTCGCCTCAATGCTGAGAAACATCTTTTGCAGACACCCGTGGAAGCTGGAATAGTCATGCTAATTTTGCACAAAAGAACCAATTGCGGTACAATGTCGTATATGTACTTATTCTGATCTTCTTTCTTAAACTTGATAATTTTGTGGAGAGAAGATGGTCTCAATCCAGTTTTGGATTTGAAGGTGTCTAAAAAATATCTTGATGCAACACTAATCGATCTCTATCAAAATCATTTTTGTAATACTGGATGATAGTGTTGATGGACTCAGGACAGTCTGGTTTTCTGGTACAGAAATTTTAAATTTCTAATAGTATTTCAAGTTTGTGTGTATTGAAACGCTCATGAAGTTGGCTGCAAACTAGGTCGAGGACTTCATTGAATGTTTTTTCGAAATTTTTGATCGCAGATTCGCAGTAAATTTAGTTGGACTACTTCCTGCATCATATCTTTTGGGCATTTTTCTTCTTCTTGGTTCAACGGGTTCATTCAAGTTCAATGTTTTTGATTCTTACGCTATCTCTTTCCATATATTGCTGACGCCATCAACTCAATAAGAGCACAGAATACATGACAATAGCGCACTCTGTGCGGCTATGTCGGGAACCTCACACTACGCCCAACTTAACCCACCTGTAACCTATGATCGATACATAACAACATAACCGTTGAGAATGGTTGACATTGTACAGTTTTCTGTAATGTAAACTGTATAAATTTGAAGAAAAAATCAAGATTATTTTTTCAAACAATACTTTTTTTTACGATGCTTCTTTTATGTGAAAATATTTTGTTAGAAATTCAAAGTTTTATTCCAGTCAATTTTTTTTTTATCAGTAATCATTATATATATTTTTTTAAATTTTTCCATTCGTGTACGTATGGCAGTATAATATGGCGAAATTTTTCCAGAATATTACCAAAATTTCTAGAGTCTTGCCGCCGCCATACAGGCAATAGGGAAGTTGCCGCCACTAAGTATCACTGTTAACAACAGATATAAGCAAATATGTGAAAGAATTAAGGACTTATCTTTATATTATGCGAAGCAAAAAAAAAAAGTGATATGAAAAGTGAATAGGGGGATAAGTTTATAAAAACAGCAATGCGATAACCAAATTGAAAGTTTATTCAAATAATAAAGTATTTATACCATTCAAGAATTAGAATTTTATGCAATGAAATAATGAAGACAATAGAAAGTGCTTTCTTACTTACCATTATTAACGCTGTATACCAAATTATTTTTCACCTAATACGACTTTTATTTCAATGAAGGCAAGGTGAGACAAAGCATCTATAAAATTCTGCGCTGAATATTGAAGATAAACATGAAAATGGACTGATCAGTGATCACCTACAAGCAGTTTACGTGATTTTCATATGCGTTTTTCACCACTTTCCGGCAGAGATGGAAAGCCATATGATAAAACTTTTGCTCACGGCTTTAGCTTCTGACCTTGAAAAATAAAACTTTTGCTTTTCAAATTTTTTCATATTTAGCTTTCCCTTTTGGCTTTGGTTTTCAACGCAAAAATCATAAGCTTTCAGCTTTCCGCTTTTGACTTTCGGCTTTTCCTTAAATTTTGAATATTGTGTACAACATTATATTTTTTAGAAATGGCTTTTCACAACACTGCTTAACAGTGAACACTCTTGAACAGCACTGACCATTGAGATAATGAAAATAAAAATAAAAATTTGAAATTATAATTTATAAATAATAGATAAATACTGGAAAAGCTGTAAAAAATAAAACTTTTGCTTTTGCTTTCAATTATTTGTGCATTCTAGCTTTTGCTTTCAGCTTTTGCTTTTTAGGTAAAAAACTCTTCGCTTTTGGCTTTCCGCTTTCATTTTTTAGCTTGCTTTCCATCTCTGCTTTCCGGATCAAATCGGCTATTTTCAGTGTTACCACTAAAAAGGCCGTAAAAAGTTCTATCAGAATCTATTAAAAAGTGAAAATCGCAAAAATATGACTTTCCACCTTTATGAAAATGACGATTCGTGTATCATAGATGATTTTACAACGAATACCATGTTTCTCAAATTTTCTTGTCATGATCCTCTGTAGTACTGGCGCCTTAACCTTGTTTTCATTTTTCTTGGGGGGGGGGGGCAAGTGCAGGTTTTGGTTTTAACCTCTTCAATTGTGGTGATGGAGACACATCTCCAGGGAAGAATACGGACGTAATTTCCATTTGCTTTCGTCAGGCTTTATCCAATCAGAGTTTTTCTTCTCCTATGTACCTTTAGTTCTTCTTGAAACCCACTCATCACTACACGCAGCATCGCTAGAGGGAGATTTTCTTATGAAAGACGCCTTTCATTTGTTGGCCCCGGGCACATTTCACTTCAATCCGGTACTGATCTTATTGATCATGTAACTTTCATCAACCACTGAATTCATTCAATAAAACGCTCTGAGCTGTTGAGTGCCATTAAGTTATTATTGAATGTTATTCTCTCGCTGTTACGCGTTATGCATATAACGACTCTCTCCTTCTCTGTTTCTAGTTTTCATTAATTTCGCATAAATCCATAAACACCGGTCGTAAGTATGTAACCATAAAATGCGTACAAAGTGCGTGCGATCCACTTGATAAATTTCATTTCCTACAAATTGTACTTAACTATTGTCCTCGTAATGTATTGTTTCGCCTATTTCGTGCATCGTAATTACACGAAGCGAGTGTCGAATTTTAATAATCTTTTATTCATAATGCGAAAAGTGCGTAGGACTGCAGCAATCTTGATTCCGACCCATGTTCCCTCTTAGCGGAAAGCTACCGGCTGAATTAATTGTTCTACTTTTAATTTTTACAATTAACAAGCCGAGAAAGAAAAAAACGTTCATTTAAAATCGATTAATTTCTCATTTGCATATTACGGTCCAGCCGACTCGGCTCGTTTGCTCTTAGACACACATGGAATACTGCCTCGTACCGACTCGCTAATGTTCTTTTCCCTCTCGATGGTTTCAGGTGTTCCAGCGATGGTGCTGTTCAGAGGGCAGAGCAGATCTTCGAATGTGGACGTCAAATCGGACCTCCGGCACGAACGAGAAGATCCGGCGACCCCGAGACTGTTGCGAATATCGCCGCTCAGACACAGTTACCGAATTCCAGCCAGCAGAAGTTTGGACACATCGCTATGCGTCGACGATAGCGATGCTGATTCGATCATATCTGCGCCAGCTCACGACGACACGCTGTCATCACCTACTGCCGCCGGCATTGGGAGAAGAGGTACATAAATTTAGCCCATAAAGCATAAACGAATCAACACCTAAGTACTTTTATACGTACCTTTCTATATGCATCGACATTATTAGTTCATGTTCTGTTTGAATCTCCGAATAGACTGAGGCGTGAAATTTGCCGGGTCAATTTTATACGTGAGATCTCCGAATACGGCAGTACGAGACTAAGGTTATTCTGCCGATTATAGAAAAAAGTTACAATCGTACACGAAAATCGAGGGCGAAGATGTCCCAATTCTCACTCTTTATAGTTCGCCAACTTTTCGTTTCGCGCAATCGCACATTAACATCTCGCCGTAATAACGCGGAATTAGCCGAATGGTTCTTATTTTCAGGTTTAAAATGCTGAAAAATGGCGAGTATATCGAGAGAAAAGTGGCTTGAACAGATAAGGCACTTTAAGTGCTATGAACGGTGGTGAGGATACTTTGCTGCCTCGTGCGACAATAGTTTTTCCTATCCCTTTCTCTTTTTCACTAGCTATTCATTTATCCCTCTCAATATCTACGTTAGAACATTCTGGCTTCGGATGAGTATGGGAACACAAAATGCAGTGGTGCAGTCAATATTTTAACCAATTTTTAGAACTGTCCGAAAAAAAAAAAAAAAAGTGTAAAGACGTATCAGTGATATAAGATATGATATTGTAACGGAATTCGCACCAAAAACGCATGAAATGTGGAATAACAACATTTATTCCACCCAAATACACCGACACACTAAGCACAGTAGTAAAATCGCTTTGAAAACGCACAATTATCGCATTCACAAACTACAAAGGTACGGCGACGGCCAGTGGCTTTATATACCCTGGCGTTATCGGCGAAACTCCTTATCGCTCTCGTTATCGATCTTCTGTTCTGTTGCTCGCCACTTGTCGATCGTTCTTCCCTTATCTCGAATGTTCGGGAGCGTTCGCCACAATATTGTGCGGGGAGCCGGGGGTACTGAAGTTTTTCGTCAGCCAGAATAAACACATGAGATTATTCTTTCAGACTTACTTAATTCTCGTTTTCGACCGAACCATTTAGGTTAGATCTGACTGAGATGCTTTGAAACACTTCAAGAATCGGTTCGGATTCGTGAAAACTCTTGTGGACTTGAGACTCTTCAAGGCCCATCCAGACATGTTCTCGACCCTTCTAGACTATTTAGGATGGTTGGAACCGGGGGTCTGGTTGGCCGAGTGGATAGCGCGCTGGTCTCACAATTCGGAGGTCCTGGGTTCGAGTCCACGTAGCAACTCGCTACATTTCGACCTGGGCCGGTTTTTCGGCAAGCAGCGAAGAGGGCTGAGACAGCCCTAACAGTCTCCGCGACGTCTCTGAGGTAATGCTCGAAAGGGCGGGTTCCAGGACTCGGGTTGAGAGTAAAATTAGAAAAAGAGGATAATTAGAACGGATATGTTCAAGATCATATTTATATAATGCTTTTCCCTCCCGGACTTTATTCAGAATAAATCCTTAGCATTCTTCCAGCCTCGTTAAAGACTCTTCAAGATTTCTTCGAGATTCTTCCGGACTTGTTTAAAACTATTCCCGGGCTGATTTAGACTCGTCAAAACACTTCGAGAGTGCATTCATATTCGCTAAGATTCTTCTAAAACTGTTTTGGTCCTGTTCAAGCATGTTTTAAACTTTATATTTACATATCTTTCAAGACTCATCCATCCAGATGAGACGTGTCCTAGACTTGGCTAGATTACTTCGGATACATCGAGGCTGTTTCAGACTTGTGTAGAACACTTCAAGATTTCTTCGAGATTCTTTCGGTCTTGTTTAAGACTATTCCAGGCCTGATTGAGAATTGGCGAAACACCTCGAAAGTGCCTTCAAATTCGCTAAGACACTTCTACGACTGTTTTTTACCTGTTTGAGCCTGTTTTAAACTTTCTATTAGAAATTCTGTCAAGATCCATCTAGATAAGACGTGTTCCACACTTAGCTAGATTACTTGGGATACATCGAGGCTGTTTCAGACTCGTGTAAAACACTTCAAGATTCGAGATTCTTTCAGTCTCGTTTAAGACAATTCCAGTCCTGATTGAAATTTCTCGAAGAACTTCAAGGGTTCGTTCAGATTGCTAAGAGTCTTCTAAGCCTGTTCTGAATTTTCTATTTAAAATTCTTTCAAGACCCATCCAGACGAGACGAATTCCAGACTTGGCTTCTTAGATTATTTGAGATACAGGGGTGTCTACCGGTTCCGGAGTTTCGGAAAACCCGGGAAAGTCACGTATTTCTCTTGACTATTGTCCAAGGTCCTGGGATTTTTTTTTACAGATGTTGGACACAATCCCCCCCTCCCCCAACGCATGTACTGTTTCCCCGATACATGGAGACTGCTTTGTGCATAGCCCAGATCGATAACTATCACCCTTCAAATACCCGCACACACTATACAATAATTACAGGTAAAATATTGAGCAAAGCATAGTATTTTTTTGCACCCAAAATTTTTCCCCGGAAGTGTCTTAAAAAGTCTCGGAAAGTCCCGGAATTCCAAAACTGAATTCTGGTAGACACCCTGGGATACAGCGAGGCTGTTTTAGACTTGTGTAAAAAACTTCAAGATTTCAGTCTAGGCCTGATTGAGAATCGTCGAATCGAAACACCTCGAACCTGCATTGAAATTCGCTAAGACACTTCTATGACTGTTCTTGACTTGTTTGAGCCTGTTTTAAAACTTTCTATTTAAAATTCTTTCAAGACCCCTCCAGACGAGACGTGTTCCAGACTTGGCTACTTAGATTATTTGGAATACATCGAAGTGGTTTCAGACCTGCGTAAAAAACTTCACGATTTCTTCGATATTGTTTCGATTTTAAAACTGTTCCAGGCATGATTGAGACTTATCGAAACACTTCAAGAATTCATTCAGATTCGCTAAGACTGTTTTAGACCTGTTTAAGCCTCGTTTAAACTTATTTAAGACTCTTTAAGACCCATCTAGTCATGTTCCAGACTTTGCTAGACTATTTAGGATACATCAGGGATATTTCAGACTTGTTTAAGACGTTTTAAGATTTCTTGGAGATACTTCTGATATCGTTTAAGATTATTCCAAGCCAGATAGAGACTCTTCGAAAAACTTCCAAAGTCCATTCAGATTTTCTAAAACTGTTTTAGATCTGTTTAAGCTTCTTTGAAACTTATTCAGAACTCTTCAAGACTCATCCAGAGGTTTTCTGGATTATGCTAGATTGTTTAGGATACGAGTAGGTATATCAGGGCAGTTTCGGACTTGTCTAAGACACTTCAGAATTTCTTCGAGATTCTTTTAGCCTTGCTTAAGACTATTCCAGGCATGATTAAGACTCGTTCAAAAAACTTCAGGAGTCCATTCAGATTCGCTGAGATTTTTCTAAGACTATTTCAGACCTGTTTGAGCTGGTTTTAATCTTATTTAAGACTCTTCAAGACACATCCGGGGGCCTTTCAGACTTTTCCAGACTATTTAGAATACATCAGGGCTATTTCAGACTTGTTTAAGACGCTTTAAGATTTCTTGGAGATTCTTCTCGTATTGTTTAAGACTATTCCAAGCCGGATAGAGACTCTTCGAAACACTTCCAGAGTCCATTCAGATTTTTTAAAACTGTTTCAGACCTGTTTAAGCTTCTTTTAATCTTATGTTAAGACTCTTCAAGACACATCCAGAGGCCTTTCAAACTTTTCCAGACTATTTAGAATACATTAGGGCTATTTCAGACTTGTTGCAGATTTCTTGAAGATACTTCCGGTATTGTTTAAAACAATTCCAAGCCGAACAGAGACTCTTCGAAACACTTCAGGAGTCTATTCAGATTCGCCAAGACTCTTCTAAAACTGTTTCAGTCATATTTAAGATTTTGGAAGACCCATCCAGACAGGTTCCAGACTCTTCCAGACTATTTAAGATACTTCAACGCTCTTTTAGCTTCAAGATTATTTTTTATGTTCCGAACTCGTTATGATTCTTCAAGGCTTGATTTGGGATTATAGAATTCTTCAAGACTTGTTCATGACTTGTCAGTTCCTTTGAGACTCTTCCGAACTCATTTAAAACTATTCCAGGCTTAATTAAAACTCATCGAGACTTATTTAAGATTCTTTCAGACTTATCCATGCACGTTCTACACTTTTCCAGATTGCTTAAAACACTTCAAGACTTTTTCAGACTTGTTTAGCTTAACTTACGTTTAAATCTTTTTTCGACTGCTAAAACTATTTCAGGCTTTATTCATACTTTTTGACGCATCTAACACTCATACAGACTCTTCGTGACTTTTTTAAAACTTGCGGTGATTCTTTTAAGATATTTTTAGACCTGGTATTGTAAGCCTCTTCTAGATATATCTAAAAAGTCCGAAAATCTCTTCAGTGAATATTTATAGAAGTCCGGTCGAATTTTAAAGTAGCCTTGAACAGTGGCGGATCTATGGAGGATGTTTTGGGGGTTCGGACACCCCTTCGGGCCGAAGAAGAAAAAAACCGCTTGAGTTTTGAGTTTTTCTCCTGTTTTTGAGTATCGCAGCACTACAGTCTTCAGTGTTCATTTTGAAACGATTTAATCACATTATGAAACTTGTCTTCAGAAACTATTTAAAATAACATCCATCTCGGTTTTTTAGGGGACAGAGGTGGAAAAAGTTTTATTTTCAAAACACCTCTGTGGGAAATTTTTAGATCCGCCACTGGCCTTGGAGTGCTTTGACGAGTTTTCAGTTTGTTTAGAACAGTCTGGCAAATCTTTAAGGATACTTGATTCAAGTGTTGAGTTTCTTGAATCCATCACTTTTTGGAATTGAATGTCTGTTCGAAAAAAATAGCAAATTTCAGTCTTTGGAAATCGAATACTATATTAAAAAACTTGGTGATATTTGACTCTCCATCGCCTTCGACAGTACACCAAAGGGTCGGATGTAAAAATTATTTCCTGAATTGAATTCAGCGACCATGAAAACCTACTAATAAAATAATATTATCTTAAAAAATAACATATTTGACTCCACCGCCCCGTTTAGTAGCATTCTAGGGCATTGAATGTAAAAACTACCCCCAGAATTGAATTCAGCGACCTCAAAAACATGTAACTCGACCTTTATCTAAAATTTTAACTTTTTCTGATTTCTCTCCTGTATTTTACTGACATTCCCTCAAGATAATTTCCCATTTTCTAGGTAATCAGACTACCTATTTTACATTTTATCAGTATTAAATGAAGATTCGAAATTTATTAGAATGAATTTCTAACACTATTAGGGCCTGAGAAAAAAGAGGTAGTTAAAAACATCAAAACTCTGTGTATTTTTCCATAAGAAGAGGAGGGGGCTTGAGACACGTGTTCCTCGTATTCGATCGACTTAGGATCTTACAGGAAATTTTTTACCTCATTGAACCCAATTTAGGGGCATCCCATATGAATTCCGATAACACCGTGCAACGAAATATTTAGACATGGCTACTTATGGTCTATTCTTGTCTTTTACATTATAATTAATGTTAAATGGACCATCTATCGACTGATACTTCGTTGTCAAGCAAGATAATAGACAGATTTGAATTTGGTCACGCAATGGTAGTATGTGTTTTGTCAGGCAGACAGCTAGGACAAAAACAAGATTCTAAGTGGTCTATTGCAGTTTTTTGTTTTTTCTAGACCTAAGCTATCTAAAAATACGAACAAGAACCCATGGACAAACCGAGAAAGAAAACTTGTTGCACAGTGTAATCGAAAATAACAGCCACTCTAGTTTCTAGTATTCGGTACTCGCTGTTGCAAAAGTTGAAGTTCGGTCTTCCTTGGAAAATTGATCATTCGGAAACGGCTTGTAGTCAAAATATTGAAATTTCATAAAGTTATCGAAACTGGTTCAAGTTTATTTCTATTTTTGAAATCTGTCAAAAGAAAAATGTCTATTTGTTGTTCCTAATAAATCATAGATTCTAGTTTTCCTGCAAAGATTAGTTCTACTATTTTCATAACATCACGTTAGCGCTGTCGCGTCCCTGCATTTTACGCCTACAGATGTCAACTTATGCTATCTTATTAACACCTGTTATCATAATTCTGATCGAGAAAAATTATTATCTCCGCCGCTTTCTCCGATGAGTAATGTTTTACAACCTGTAGATTAAAAAAAAAAAAAAAAAAAAAGTTTTAAATTATGCTCCGTAATAATCGAATTTGATAAATAATTTTGAATTATCTTGAAAATTTATTACGTAATCAATCGGTGGCTTCATGGCTTCAAGGATTCCTCCTCAAGAAGTTGGAGAGGGAGGCTAATTTTTAAGTAAGCCGAATTAGCCGAAGCATATTACGCCATACTCAGAAATGAGTTTGGAAAATTTCGGGAAGAGTTGAAATTTGCTGTACAATTATATTTAACAGTATTGAATTTCATGAAATTTTTATCCCCACCAGGTACCATAATTTACAACTTAGAGCGAAGTCAGTATCTAAATTAAGCTATAGAGCCTTGAAACCCTTCGTGTTAGTGAAAAGTTCAAAAACAAACAGAGATTTCAAAGTGTGGTTGCAGGTGGTCCAGTTCCTCTCTGACTTCGGTCAGGTGGACCCGGCTTCACCACACAACTGCCGCATATGTGATTCTGGGACATATACATCGGTATATAACAGTGCATCATTTTGGGAGAGTCCAGAGATTCTGTCGGCAAAGGTATGGCAAGTTCATAGAGCCTCAATCCCTTTCTTATTTTCTCTGAGACGTGATCCTTCCAGGAGAGTTTTTCATCCAGATATACTCCTAAGTACTTCACCTTTCCTGTGAGAGCTAACTGTCTTCATTTGTATTGCACCTTGATCAACTCCTTGCCCTAAGAGTGATCTCAGTTTTGTCCGGGTATATCGATAACCCTTTTATCGTCCTATCTGTTTCCAGGAAAGAAAGAAAAATTGAAGGAGTTGAGAAAATTCAGAGAAAAGTTTAAAGAATGGAAGGAAGAGGGAAATGGGATAAATCTAATTACGTTTAACTGTCAGGGTATTGCTAGCGCAGATAGGCTATTTGAATTCGAAAAGTCATGGGAGGAGAAAGACTTCGACATCGTGGGAATTGCGGTAACTTATTGCTTCGAAAAAGTGGAAATTACTTATTTTATAGTGGGATAACCAAGGGTCACCGTGGCATAGGTTTTTACATTAACAAAAATGGGCTAGGAGAATTATCCAAGTTACAAGCATATCTGATAGGGTAGGGTTTGTAAAGTTAGAACTCGGCAATAAATCCAAAATCCTCGTTGTACAGGTGTATGTTCAATCAATGCAGGCCGAAAAGGAAAAGGTAGATAAATTTTACAACCAACTCTCCCAGACGATTGCTAAGGAAAAAGAATACTACACAGTGGTTTTCGGGGACTTCAATGCCAAACTATAGGGAATCAGGATTTCGAATCTAACTTTAGTTGCTTGGGAAAATTCTACTCAAGCAAGAACACATACTGAAATGGGGAATTTAGTGTCCATTTTGGAGTGTGAGTGAACTTGGTTATATTCCTCTTGTAGGGTGTGCCAATTCACTTTTCCTTCTGCTGTATTCCGGAGCGCTTTCGGCTGTTATGCCATCATCAGTGGAATGATGACATAACAGCCGAAAGCGCTCCGGAATACAGCAGAAGGAAAAGTGAATTGGCACACCCTACAAAAGGAAGAAATGGGGAATATTTGATAAATTTTGCTATGAAAGAGAACTTAAAAGTCATTGAATACTTTTTATGAAAAAAGAAAGAAAGATAAATGGACCTGGCTCTCACCAGACAACTCCACCAAAAATGAAATCGACTACTGCCTTATCAATGGCAATAGGATAGCAAAAGATGTAGCAGTAGTCAAAAATTTGGAATTTTCATTGGACCACAGACTATTAAAAATGGAGTTGTGGATGCCAAAAAGATTTTATACAAAAAACGCAATAGTAAAGAGTAGGTAGCTCAAAAAATAAATGGATCCTGGAGGTCAATTCACTCGAAGTAAAAAGAGAAGTAAATGACAAAATTAAGATATGGTTAAGTCAAGAAAACCACTGTGTGCAAGAGCAATATGACAACCTGATGAGAATACTAAAGGTAGTAGAGGAAAAATATGAAGTTAAAGATGCAAGCAATGTGTTCGAACGCAAACTATCAGTAGAAACTAAGAAAATTTGTGAAAAACGAAATCTTATATCCAAAGCAGTAAGGAAATCGGTGGGGCAAAAGGTTGAATTAGCGGAACTATGGAAATTAGCACGAAAAATGATAAGGAGAGACCTGAGAGAGAAAGAACACCGAATTCTGGCTGAAATATTGGGGGAGTTCAGCTCTATAAAAAGAAAAAAAGAAAAAAAAGAGCTGAATGATTTTAGGGGGCTACTCCAGGCAATTAAAAACCCCGCGGGTAAAGAAATAGTCGACAGAGTAGGCATCACGAAGATAGCATCGGAATATTATGCAAAACTGTACAGCGAGGAGGAGGACGAGAAACTAGCGAACGAGAGTTTAGAAACGAGTATGACACTCGACCCTCTCTGGAGAGCGAAATAAAATACGTTCTGGCTGGCCTGAACAGCGGAAAAGGGCTGTAGGACCATACGGCGTAGAAAACAGATACTTGAAAATGTTCAAAGAAGAGCTAACTACCCCACTAACTAGGTTTTTCAACCTGGTTCTTGTTTCGGAGACGATACCCGAGCAATGGCTATTGGAAATAGTTTTGCTATTCAAAAAAAGGGGATAGAAAGGATCTGGGGAATTACAGACTGATTAGTCTCACCTCAAATGTATCGAAAATTTTTGCAAAAATTCTAAAAAACAGAATGTACAAACAATTGGACAATTGTCAAAGTCAAGAACAGGCTGGATTTCGGAAAGGTAGATCGACGATAGATCAGATTTTTATTATAAATCAAATGATAGAAAAATGTAACGAATTCAACACTCCATTGTACATTTTACTAATTGATTTTCAGAAAGCGTTCGACTCAGTCCACCTCAGTTACCTCTGAAGCGCCCTAAATAATCCAGAAATTCAAGCTAAGTACATATATTAGAATTTTGATGAACCTTTACAAAATTGCGGAAGGAAGGGTAAAAACGGACAGGAGAGGACAAAAACTCAGAATAGCAAGAGGAGTGAAACAAGGCGATCCTCTCTCCCCAAACCGGTTCAACAGCATCTTAGAAAATGTATTTCGGAAATTAGATTGGGAAGAGAGGGGAGTTGAGGTGGAAGGCGTGAAACTAAGCAACCTGTGATTCGCAGACGACGTAGCCCTCATAGTTCGAAGTGCAGAAGAAATTCAGCTAATGGCAGGAGAATTGCGGGATGCGGGAAAAGAGGCAGGTTTGGTCCTAAACACCGAAAAAACGGTGTTGCTGACAAATAGTAAAGTTGGAACAAAAATAAGTTCGAACTGCGAAGTGATAGGAAAAAGTGAAGAAGCAATAATATATCTGGGTCAGGTGATCTCATTTTCGGATGGTTTAGAAAAAGAACTAAAAAGGAGGAAGGCCAAAGCGTGGGGAAGCTACTGGAGCCTAAAGAGCATTTTCAAAGGAAATTTCCCTTAAAAAATGAAAAAGAAAGTATTCGAAAGTAATGTACAGACGGTGCTGACGCACGGAGCACAAACGTGGGCGCCCACGGACCGACAGCTGTTGGGGCTGGCCAGAACGCTGATGTCGATGGAACGCTCAGTGATAGGTGCAAAAAGGAAAGAAAGAAAGAGCAATATAACTGTTAGGAGAAGAACTCAAATAACAGATTGCAGATACAAAATCAAAATATTGAAGTTCGATTACGCCGGTCACGTAGCCAGGAGGGGAAAAGGTAGGTGGAGAAAAAAAGGTTTTGCTTTGGGAACCAAGAGACCAAAAAAGGAGGGTGGGGAGACCAAAAATGAGATGGATGGATGAAATTGTTGAGGTCGGGGGAGCGCTATGGAGGAGGGATGCTAGTAATAGGGAAAGATGGAAACGGCTAGGAGAGGCCTATGTCCAGGGTTGGGCGAACGACGGAAAACAATAGCCAGTGGTGCCTGATGGCGCAGTTGCAGAGGTTGTTATGGTTGTTATGTTTTGTTTACTTGTTTTCTTACGTACAATAAAGACTGATTATTATCATTATCATCATTATTTTTTCGTACACCATTTTCCCACACATCGTAGTCTCCGCTGCGTCAGCTCCACGATGGTCCCTGGAAATTCGCTAGTTACCAGCACAGCCAAATCGTCAGCATAGCCTTGTGCTCATCCAGCAAACTGTCCACCACTAGGCTCCACCGTTCTGTAGGCAGCCCCTGATGATCGTTACATGGATTTGTTCTTTTTGGTAAGTTATCTGAATCTCTCTGCCTTTTAGCATAGATACTATTCAGGTTACTAAGCTTTCCTCTACTACCCTTTCCCTCAGGGCTGTTATTGATTCATGAGAGGTCGCGTCAAATGCTCCCCGTATATCCATGAATGTTGCCGGGGCATAATTTCCACCAGTCATTCCTCTCTCAACTGTCGTAACAAGCGAATGCAGTGATGACTCTACTGACTTGCCTACCTTTCAAGGTACCTTTCTTCGATACCTGTCTGCCAGCCTGAGAGTCGATCTCTCTTTAGGAGGAAAATTATATTTTTACTCTGGGAACGGGTCACGTTAACGAAAGCGAATTTTCTTAAGGGGGGGGGGCTTTATTTTGCCAAATGAATATGCAAATTTTGTGTTCCTGAGAATCCGATTATGTTAACTAACGAACATTTTTATACTTCTATACTGATTTAGCCAGTGTCCATTCGATTTTGTCTACTGAGAGTCGATGTCGCTAAATTTTCCAACTCTAGAAGACGTTTGGAGGAGCCCCCTTCCTGTGGGTATGTCTCTGCTTTGGAAAATTACTGCAACCTGTTTGAAAAATTGAGAAAGTGAACGCTTTTGTTTTCCATATGCCCTAAAATGATCAAGATTTTCCCAGTGCTGACCCTTGAACGATATAAAGAATAAAGTGAGCTATCGCTGCCGCACACAACTCGTACTGTACTGACTAATGTGTTGATGTAGCTGCTACATTTTCTGATTATCAGCCGAAGCGAATCTTAGTTATAAGGTCTTGGAGTAAGGTACAGCTAGAGAAGAGCTGCTGCAGCTGCACTGCGGACCCACCGGCAGGGCTCACCCATCGTCACCACCTGCCTACGTCGACACACGGACCAAGACGAGGAGGTGAGGGGTGAGTGAAGAGAGGCAGCGCGTCCGGCCGTGGGGGACCTAAAATTTCCAGGCGAGCGCTCTGGGAATGCGGACCTCGGTCAGTAGGGAACCCCATGGTGACCCTGGTAGGACGCGCGCACCGTTCCGGCGCGTAGAAATGGGGGCCCGGGCCCGGCCCCAAAGCGTCTCTCCGGTCACTGACGCGATACTCGAAAGGGTAGTTCCTGTGACCGGGGGTGCGGTGTCATAGGGGCCACTTTGGCATGCGTGCATCGCCATACGTCCCACCACACCAAGGTACAGGATAAGAGGGCTTTCCTGTCCAAAAAGTCCATTTTAGCCCCTTTAATAATAGATTGTTAACGTATTCTTATAATTTTCTGGAGACTAAGTTAACACCCCAGTCCGGAAATAATCAACACACCATTATCGTTTGCTCGTTCATGCTCTGGCGCTCTGATAACACGCTAAGGACTCTTTTTTTTCTTCAACTGTCGAATGTAGTAACCCACCCTTATTTAATTCGAAAGGAAAGAAAAAACCAGGTAAACGAATGATTGCGCAGTGAACTGTTCTCACACCCTCGTTAGTGAATAATTGAGCTTGTCGAGAATCCGAAAATGATATGAATACTGGATTGTGCAATGATGCGACCTGACTGTCACCGTGGACTATAAATTACGAGCATCCACTTCCGCTATTAAAGTTTATCTTTCTTTAGGATTTGAATGCGGTTGTCGAAACGTTGACACCCTCGAATGCACTCGAATGCAGTTTATCCCTTTTCGTGTAATGATCCGGCTAAAAAAATCTACTGCAGTTACCTAACACGGCTTGGAGCTGGTACAAGTTATGTAATTTACGAATGGGGGAAGCGTCGTGAAAGTTGTTCTGTGCAGTAGGGTGTTTAAAACAGAGACGAAAATTACTCGCATAATGTAAACGTGTCCATTATTTTTTAACTCCCTTTATTTCAACAAAGTGAGACTAGGTTACGTTGAGCGAATAGGGTCGATGCGAAGAACATGTTGTTCTTGGAATCGAGGGGGTGGGGTGTTAACCCGAAAAATTCCGACTGAAACCTTACGAATTCCAAACTGGCAAGCAAAAAGAAACGCAAAGCTCATTTTATTCATTTTTCCGACTAGGTTCTAGGTGAAACGACTGAACTGTTAAAACGTTTCAACCCCCAAATAAAGTAACTACTTAATTTTTTGACAGAAAGTCGCATTTTCCCAGTGGGGGAGGTTATTACTCCCTCGTCCCTTTGGGCCGCCCTACATAGTGAATAGGGAATGCTATAGTTTGCCTCGACACCATAAATAAGCGTTCCAACAAGAATCATGTAACTTCTGTTAAGACTATAACTCCGACTTGAGATACTTCTGAAAAACTTTGTCAAGGCGCTCAGTTAAAAAGATACTTTAGAACCCTTTATCATATCTGTAGATAAGTTTCTGAATTTCATTTCTCCATGGTGAGTGTGAAAGGAAGGGGAAAGGTTAAATGTTGTGCCCTCTATTCAAAAATCTCGTTTCATCTGTAATTTTCTTTCTATTTAGTCTTCAGTCGCTTTGGCTTCGTTTTCTCAGAAACGCTTTTTGAGCAGGGTGGCTTAAGCTGTCTGAAGACCATTTTAAGACTTATGAACATTCATCGAGGCTCGTTGAAGTATCTCCCGGATCAGTGTGAAGCTTTAAATCGCTTTCAGCTTCGTAGAGCTTTAAGATTCGCTGAGACTCTTCAAGCTTCATTCTTAAAACTCTTCTAGAATTACGGAAGACTGGATTTGTTTAACACTCGTTAAGACTTTTCAAAATTTCTATAAGGTTCGTTGAGTCCAAAATACTATTCCGGACCTGTGTGGGGCTCCTCAGACCCTTCTAGACATTATTTAGAATATTCTGTTTTTGGGGAAACGTGCCTTCTGTCATCATCTCAAGGAACCCTTATTAACTTGCTGAATAGCTTTTAAAATTTTGTGTGCCTCAAATAATACTTTCTACCCCCTTTCTATATTGTTTGAGGATGACAACTTATACTCTACATTTCGATCAAAATTTATAGGAGAGTGGATACAATGTAGCTTTGTATAAATTGATCCTCGTCCCGACGACACTGATTCGAAATTTCTTGAGATCGGACAAACTTACTTAAGACACTTCTTTGAAACATCTTAAAGATAGTCTCAGACTCTTCAAGACGTGTTTAATATTTCTTAATTCTCCACCAGATGTTTTCGAGACGCAATTAACCTCTATGTCCTCTCTGAAATTACTAGAAATTACGTCATATCAAGAGAAATAGGAATTTCTCCTATCACGAAATAAAAACTAATTAAAATTTTATCTGACTAAATAAGGACGTGAAACTTAATGAATGTTTGGCTAAGAGGTGGACTACTCCTTATATTAATCTCCGCGTGATTTGACACTCAGGTGCTTTTTAATTAATATTTCGTGCTGAAATGACGAACTCGAGGTGCAAATTTTGTTTTATTTCTTATTAATCAAAAATGATTACAAATCCATCAGACCGGAAAGAGACGTAATACTTCGTCATTAAAAAAAAAGCCATAATATGTACTGATCTGAATGTGATCGAGTTCAGCGTTGATTTTATTTAAATTTTTTTCTAATGACATCTCCAAAGATGTATGAAAAAGGAGTTGTTATTGGAAGCAAATTTATGTCCGATCGCATCGAAATTGATTCATGTTCTAGCTTACATTGTGAGCACACTTTTTTTTATTTTAAATTTTTGATGAAAAAAATTAAATAAATAACTGTTATACCCTGTCGTCATTTTCGGATCAAAAAAATGAATCAAAAATCAGCTGTACGTCAAATCATCTGGAGAGTAATATGAGAAATGGTACAGTTTATGCATGTAATCCGGCCCTGCCTTGGATTGATTTGTAATTAATTTTTGGTAACGGACAAATTAAGTGAAAACGGAATTTCTATCGACACTAAACAAAAATCAATTAAAAATCACATAATTCGTTACTACAAAACTAAACGAGAAAGGTAAAGAGAGCTATTAGGTATTTGGACAGGCAAAACGTCAAATTCTTTTGAAATGTTGAAAAATGTGTTTGATCGATTCTGTTAATTATTTCTTCAGTAGTTGACACAACTATCCTCCGTCATTTTCGGAATAACCGATTAACTTTTCTATCTATCTTTAGTCTGGAAGAAACAAACTTTATTTGAAGTTGAGGAATACTTTTTATCAAGTATGTCCGTCGTTTCAATTAGTAGGACAGCCAATACATCATACACGCGCTTATGATAAGTTGCCCTGCCTACAGTTGCAGGGGATTGCCGTCAATTTGTATAAAGCCTGTATGTAATGTTATTAAGTTACTAAGTACTGCTACGTGATCCCAGAAACCATTTCAACACGTATTCGCTGGGTAAAATCACCATCATTTCGACGTTGATTATTTAAGCCTTTTTTCGACGCCAAATCTACGTCGATTCGATGTGTTGAGACACCGTGAACTTGAAACATAGCTCATTGACAGTCAGATTCACGTCGAAACGAACATGCTTTGATGATGATCGAGGCGTAGATTTGACACAAAAAATTACTATCAAATCGGCGTTAATTTTAAGGCGAAAATAGCCGTCAAATCAACTTCGTTTTAACCCGGAGCGGAGTAGGAGAGCTTGTGGGGACACGAGTCCTTGGAGTCAGCATTCTTCGGTAAATCCTACCGTTTAGTCTGCAATTTGAAACATGAGTTGGCAGAAAACGAGCCTTTTTTTGTTTTTTCCATGGAAAAAGAAAACTCAGCCTTTCAACGACAGTCAACCAGTCAGTAAAACGTAAAAAACGTTGAGTTTATTTTTTGTTTTTGTTTTGCTCATATTTATAAAGAAGATTTTTACACACAATCAGAATTTTCGGCCTATTTCCACCTTTCCTCCCATGGCAACAGGGCTCACTTTGCCCCTGAGTTTTAACGTCAAATCGAATTCGTTTTAATGCCAGTTTCAACACCATTTCTATAGTGATGAAATTTGTCATTCATTCGATGTCTATGAAAAGAACCCACTGCGTGCTCCTATTTTGGGTTTTCTCCCTTAGGAAATAGACTGAGGGCTCTTGCCAAGTCAAACCCAGAATATACCATAATATCGTGTGAGATTGCTTAGTGTTCCTACAAACTGCGAACTCAATAATCTTACCTATGTACCTTGTGTACATGTTCATCTGTTACCATATCAAATGAACGTCTAATCGAATCGACATCGACTTTGTATCGAAGAAAGGAATCACAAATTACACAGATTATATTCAACGTCCATCTGTATGTGAAACGACGCTGAATTTACTTGTAAAAACGACTTCAGTTCTACTCTACCTTATCAACATTGATCGTGTTGAAGGGAAGAATCATAGATTTTGCTGATTACATTTGTTGTCTATCTCTAAGTAGAAATAACGACGTCAAATTTATTAGTAAAAATGACGGAGAGTTTACCACACCACATCAATGTCAAATTGGTGTCAAAAGAAAGAACCACAAAATATGCTAACTACATTTGACATCAGACAGTGTGCGAATACATACAGCTTTGATACAACTTGTAAAAATAACCTTAATATGTCATACCAAATCAATATGTTGATTTGGTAGCAATATGAAGAATTTACACTGATTACATTCGATGTCGATTATATATAAAAGTCAAGTCAGTTTGAGCAGTAAAAATGACTTCGATACTAATAAAAAGCAATGTCAAATTTACTAGTAAAAATGACGTTGAATTTAATAGTAGAAAATGGTGTCAAATTCACTAATTATACAAATGACGTCGAATTTACTAATATTTGAGGAGTATCTGTCAAAAGAACCCCTGACGAATAGGAATCCTATTTGTCAGGGGCCCTTTTGACAGATAACTCCTCATTTGTAAAAACAACATTGAATTTATTAGTGAAAACAACGTTGAATTTACTTCTAGTAAAAATGACATCATACTTGTAAATTTGACGTCGTGTTGTTACTAGTTGAAACTATTTTGTTTCTACATACAGACTGATGTCGCATGTAATTAATATAATTTGTAATTCTTCCTTTCGAGTTCCAACACCAAATTAACGTAAATTTGGTATAGTAAACTTGAAGTAGTTTTGAATAGTATATTTGACATTTTCTTTAGTAAATTCGACATCATTTTTACTAGTAAATCCGACGTTGTTCTTACTAATAAATTTTACATTGTTTTTACAAGTTGAATCAACGTCACTTTTACATACAGGTCAACACTGAAAGTATATCAGTGTACTTCCACAATCAGTTTGATATGATAACATGAGCGTTGTTTTTACTAGTACATTCAACGTTGTTCTTCCCGATGCGCAAAATTCTGCAAGTTACTTGGGTAACTAAAGGAGAGCCAAGGGTAATTGACGGGTTTCTAGGTAAGCTGAGGGTAACTGAGGGTCAGTGGCGTAGCGTCGGGGGGGGGGGCACATGCCCCTACAATGATTTTCGAAATGTACTATAGTGTACCAGACTCGTAAGGTAATTCTTGAAACAAGAACAAACCATTCGGCAAAGTACTTCCTCTATCCTTGTATATGTTATAGTACATGATGTAAATTTGATAATGACGTTAATGGCTGGGAAATAACGTTAACTATGAAAACCAACGGGCATGCACGTTAAAGACCGGGAAATATCGTGAACATCCATTTTGTCTACAATTTGCTTGGGAAGTATTGTAAATTTCAGATAATATTAGAATTGGACCGGGTTTTCTCAATATTTCCCAATACATCTTGGGAAATCTTGGCATTTTGGGCCATCTTGATATGAGTAGTCCGGCTAAACAGCTAAAATAGTTTATTTTAAAACTCTTCAGTTTTGTCGTCATACTGGGAACGGGGGTAACTCTGAGAATGTGTACCCGATGCGCAAAATTACACCAGTTACCGGGATAACTAATCGGGAACAAGGGTAATACTAGGGTAACAAATCGGTAACTTTTCCGCGAGTAACTGGGTAACTAGAGAGAAACTGATTGCGCATCGGGTACCAGGAAGCCTGCATGTGGTCCAAAGGCGAGATTTCTTTATTTGGCTTGAATAGGTCAACAATAACCAAACTCGTTCAAAGTCGACCAAATTCAACCAAACTTGATGAAACAGATAATCTATAATATGAAATATGCAGGGGTGGAGTGTGCCCCCCCCCCACACACATGAATCTTCGAAATCGACATTTTTCGGAAAATTTAGTCATTTAGTTGACATTTTGGAACATTTTAGACAGTTTAATACAATAATGCGCACGTCATTTCCCGAACTGTACTGGGCAAGGTCGATCAGCTCGGGAAGTTATGATAATTTGAACGTGTACCAACATGGCCCAAGTAGCTATGTAAATTACGTCATATCCCGGTCATTCACACCACGGCCCAATGACGCTGGGATACAGCGTACTTGCCTGGGAATTCACGTTCGATCCCGAATTTACATCATGTACCGTAACATATACGTATATATTATTATGCTTATATACTTAGTTAATATTGGACCCCCTCCTTGCGAGAAAGCTAAGTTTTCTGTATTAGATTGCCCCCCCCCCCCCCAATAGGAGAACCAAGGGTAACTGATGGGTTTCTGGGTAATCTGAGGGTAACCGATGGTTGCAAATGGGTAACTTTTCCCGGGTAACTAGAGGGTAACTGATTGCGCATCGGGTTGTTAGTAAATTTGATGTTAGTTTTACAATTTAATTGAATCGATGTACAGACTAACCGCAAATGTAATTCTTGTAATTTGTCTTCCTTTCAAAACCAAATTTTAGCATAAATCTAGTAGGAATGATAAACTTGATACCTATCATTTTTACAAATAAATTTGACTTATTCATTAGTAAATTCAAGATTGTTCTTATAAATAAAGTTGACATCATTTTTACTAATAAATTTAACATTGTTTTTACAAGCGAATCGCTTACAGATCAACGTTGTAAGTATAACCAGTGTACTAGTACATTTGATGTCATTTTTACCCGTATAAATTTGACATTGTTCTTACTGCGACGATATTTTTTTCCTATAGTTGAATCAATATTGTTTCTACATACAGATAACTGATGTCAAATGTAATTAGTGTAATTTGTAATTCTTCTTTCCAACGCCTAATTGACGTGAATTTGGTATGGTAAACTAGGCGTCGTTTTTATTAGTATGAATTTGACATTATTTTTACTAGTAAACTTTTGCTCGTAAAAACATCAAGAATTTATTACAAATTATTCTAATTTCATTCAATGTCAGTCTGAATGTAAGAACAATATTGATTTAACTACCTAAAGAACGTAAAATTCACTAGCTAGAACGACATTGAATTTACTAGTAAAAATGACGCTCACGTTACATTACCCAATTGAGGAATTGTAGAAATACACTGATTATTTTCAACGTTGATCTGTATGTAAACGTGGCGTTGATTCAGTTTGTAAAAACGACATTATTGAAAATTACATGAAATTTATCACCTGGTAAGAACAGTGTCAAATTTATTAGTAAAAATAGAGTCAATCTTACTATACCAAATCAATGTCAGTTTGGAGTTCAAGGGAAGAATCGTTAATTACACTGATTATATTGAGGCTAATCTGTCTGTCCCGATACGCAATCAATTACCCTCTAGTTACCCAAGTTACCCGTGGAAAAGTTACTCATTTGTTACCCTCGAATTACCCTCAAATCACCCTTGTTCCCCTTTAGTTCCCCTGTAGTTACCCGCGGCGGAAAAGTTACCCATTTGTTACCCTCGGTTACCCTCAGATTACCCTTGTTCCCCTGTAGTTACCCGGGTAACTTGTGGGATTTTGCGCATCAGGGTAAAAATGACGTCGCTTCAACTAAGTAGTAAAAAGGAAGTTGATTTACTATTAATGCTAGACATTGACAAAGAATTGAATATTACATGTATAAAAATTGATAGAGTGTCAATTTACCAACGTCAAATCGACCTCAGTTATCTATTATGTGTCTATGATTTCGTGGTACATAATGTTGTTAGGTTATAACTACCTATGTACTTACTGCTGTAAAATTTTCATCATACCTTTTTGCGAGCCATGCTACAAATCTTAGGTTTCCGTCGTCAGCTACATTGGTTATTGTATCTGTTGGCAGTCAGTTTGTGAAGTTGTACCTCAAAATCAGCTAAGAGGGAAACGCTTCAAATTTATTTTGCCTATTGTGTATCCGTTTACATCTTTTTTATTCCAAAACTGGTCACTTTTTTGTGTGGGTCTTGTGAATTTGATTGTTCTAGCGTCGCACCTTGACGAGCTGATATACAAGTTGCATAACGTGCGGTCTACGGCGAAGACTCAGCTCGGTAGAACCTCACAAAATAAGCTATACTCGTAGTACCTAACTGCTGTTTCCTGTCGCCGAGGGTATTGGTTGTTAGTCGCTTGTGCCGGGTCTTGTTCTATTATGTTCGCGCGTTATCTACCTGTGCTGTGTGTTCCGTCTTCGGTGCTCGCTGAATGGCGCTCTTCATCGCCGGTGGTGTTCCCGCTCGGCGCTCCAAGTGTTTGAGGTGTTAGTCATCATCGTGTTCGCTCGTTTCGCGGTACACGCGTACGTTGCTCACGCCTTTTACGATACTAGGATTTGATTTTGCGAACTCGTTCAACGTGTTTTTGGCTCGTCGTTTACGTCGGTTACATTTATTTACATTTGTACCGATTCACCTACATTTCATTTACATTTTTGTACCAATTCACCTACATTTCATTTACACTTTTTTGCCTATCGTGTGATGCTTTTCATTCGTCGTTTATTCGTTTTGCCGATTGTCGATCGAATCGATTTGTGACATGTTATCTACTTTCTGTACTGTGATTGAGAATCGTATCCTGTTCGTTGATCTGGTCCAGCTGAACTGAGAGGATGTTTTGCGATATATGTGACATAGGTAAGAATATTTGATCTATCTAGTACTTTATTTGTCGGGTTTAGCACTCAGAAAGGTTGTGTTGCGAAGCATGTGGCTGTATAGAGGTCTTGTTGTGCTTATTGTTTGAATGTATCACAATTACGCATGGTTACAGACTGGGGCACTTCTAGAGAGAGGAGCAAATGAGGTATTTCCGCCCTAGATTTTCAAAAATTGCATTACTGTATTTAAGAAAGCATGTTTTTCACCTATAACAATGTTTGTCCCCTGGAATCGTTTTGCTCTTGGAACAATTTTAGCCGCCCCCATGGGTACGAATCTGTAGATTCAACTTCCACTGACTAAAATTTGGCACTCTCCTTTCGCAGGTGAGATTTCGTGTTTCAAGTCTAGACGGATATTCTACGTAGCTGCTATTGAGCAAGTTCAGTGGTAGATTCATATTATAGAAATAGTCGGAAACCCCTTATTTTTTCAAAATTTCGAATTTTGAGTTATGTTGGATTCCACGGTGCAGGTAGAATCTAGAATATTTGATCCCTGCCGGATCGTCCCACAATACGTGGGTGGCATCTCGAACAACCCGTCTTTCCTAAAAATATATTGGATTCTGGATGTTTTTGATTTGGATTCGCAATACTGATCAGTGGTCCCAAGGGAGGTGGTTTCACAAAGGGTGAATGCCCCGTTTTCAACTCATATCGTGGATTTAAATACGTAACTGAAAATATTCGATACCTAACTATCCACTGGCTTATTGAGATAACTTTCAGTTTTATTGGGGGTGAAGAATTTTCATTCTGTTAAAATTGTCCAAAACCCAAGTGTTTTTCCACAAGGGAGGCGATGCGTCTACTGTTGTTATTATCTGATCAAACTCAAGAGTTATACAGAATGTCATCTTTCCATCGAATGGAATAAGCATCCAAACAAGCTGAGGGGGTCAGCCCTTCTATCTAGTTCTTTAAAAAAAATTGCACTAAAAAGTCTAATAGCCAGTCGGCCTACTTGGGAAACTGAGTACTTTTTTCTTTAAAATTTCAACAGACATTTTGTTTTTATTGAAGTCGGCATTTGCCAACTCCTCCTCCCCCTCGCAAAAAAAATTTGCCAGTTATAGCCCTATCAGTGTGAGCTAGGAAGGTGGCTCAAACAAACAAAAACGTTTTCGGGAAAACGCTTTTAAAATGTGTACTTTAATAAGTGGAATGTCGAGAACGCTCACTGGGTGGAAATCACTGTACATTTGCTTATGGAAGGGTAATGAAAAAAATTTTAACGTATATAAACCTTGGACGTTTACCCCAAATTGAAGTAAACTTCAATCTCAACCAGTCCTATTCTTATGATTTTTTGTATAAATGCCTATCAATTAATGAATTATTTGGAAAATAATTTTCTGTTTGAAACCGTGTAAATGTCACTGATAACAAATAGCCGGCTATACAGTGAAGTGACCCCGCATTCTCGACGTTGCCTAATGGTGGAGTTGTAAGGGTCGAACTCTTTCAGTTTTGAACTTCATAAATTGTACACATATTACTAGCTTGAAGTTTTGTATGAACTTTCCTCATTTGTCTTTTCTTTCCCTGTTGTTTGCGCGAAGGATTTTGTTCTTTTGCTCCCCACCCCCTCCACCAATAATGGAATTATCGCTTCCCCACTGCCAAAAATCTACCTCGGAAAATGTGATTCAGTATGTGTAAAAATTAAATAGTTTGTACTCCCATCCCCCGAAATATTGTTTGAGAAGTTGGCGTTTGGCACATTCCAGCTGCCCAACCTAATCGTGAAGGTAAGAACTTTGATTTCTTAAGATTCCAACATTTTTTTATTTCTTCATCTGTCCCCTCCCTCTTTTCTGCCAACAAAAAATTTGCCAGTTGTGGCTCGCCGGTATGTGCCAAAAAGGTAGCTCTTGCATACATTTTCAGAAATTTTTTTTTTGAATTCTATATTTTAGTCAGTGGCGAATGCAGAAAGCGGTAGTTCAGTTGGAACTTTCTTTTTGAGTATTTTTATATTATATTTTTTTTTACTTGTACGAAGGATTTGTTTTCAATCCCCCTCCATGCTGAAGACTGAACTCCTAGCTCTGCTACTGCCAGGAGGCGATCTTAAGAGATGTGATTCAGGATACGTGAAAATTAGATAATTTGTATTCCTCCTCGCCCTTCTCCTTCGCGAGTATTTGGATCGTTTTTATGACCTCAAAGTGGCATAGTAGTAGATAAGTGACAAATACTTGACATTTTGAACGATTTGTGTTGCTGAATATTTTCTTATTGATCTTGAAAATTAATGTATCTTTCGATGTGTGCTGTCTATCAGATTTTTCCAACTCGGTGGATTCTCAACTGGACGACAATTTTTGAGGACTTTCAAACCTTTTCATGATAAATATCATTAAGCTGTTTCTCTTAGGGTGGAGAGGGCAAGTCTTCTAAACTTTTAGGACGAGTTAAAACTCATTTTAGACGCACGTAGACTTGGAGATACAACGGTTTGTCAAACTTAAATATACAATGGCACTTTAAATCTCTTCCCTACCGGTTTAAGACTCTAAACTATTTGAGACACGTATAAGGTTCCAAGACACCTTGAAACTATCCAAGAGACTGTTTAATTCTTATTTAAGACTGTCGGAAACCCTCTTAAACTTGCATACAATTATGAGGCGTTTGTTTTTATGACTCACTGACTGTTCAAGACTAATTCTAGGAGTCCGGTTGGCCGAGTGGATAACGCGGCGCTGGTCTCGGAATCCGGAGATCCCGGGTTCGAGCCCACGTAGCAACTTGCCAGATTTCGACCTATGCCGGTTTTTCGGCCAGAAGGGAAGAGATTCCAGGGCGCAGGTTGAGAGCAAATTAAAAAAGAAGCTGTGTTCAATTTAGAGATTTTATGGCTCTTTGAGACTTTCTTAGACCTCTTCGAGATCTGAGACTCAATCAAAACTTCTAAAATCTCCCCTATACTTATTTAGAATTCTTTAAGATTTGCTTAAAATTCTTGGACTTTTCCAAACTTGTTCAGGACATGTAAAGATTGTTCATGACTCGTTTAAGATTCTTAATGTCTCCTCCAGACTTGCTGAAGACTACAACGCCTCTTCAAACCCAGCTGTCCCAAGTTGATTCGACTCTTCAAACCTTTTTAGGGCTTCTTAAAACGCTTATAGACTTTTCAAAGCTAGTTCATGTTTCTGACTTGTTTAATCGATACTTTCAAGAATCCTCTACGTTTCTTGCTTTGCTAAGATTCTTCGAGACGTTGCAAGCCTTCTGCAAGCTTGTTTAAGGTTCTTGTTTAATTTCCATGCCGTAATTATGGTTTTTCAAGAATTTCGAATCTTGAGTTGAATTTCAACTTGTTCAGAATTGGGTGCGAATTTGGAAAAGGTTTTGGGGGCTTACCTTGCCCTCCTATTGCCCCCTAGAAAATTTCATTTTCTTTTCCTCCATCATTCACTGTGGTTGGACAAGATAGCATGTGCATTTGCTTATTTCCAAATTTTATGATGAGTTGTCGGAATTCTGAGGCTTAAGCCTTCAGTAAATGTTATTCTATTTCCGCTTCTGCGAAGAACGTATCATGCCTAAAATCACGCACAGCCTGGCTGGGAGTGCGGAAATGCAAATCCATCCCGGGCTTTCCGACCTATTGTGGCCTCGGCGGCTATTTTTGTCACAATCTAAATCTCTGAAAAAATGTTTAAATTCTTCGACCGGACCTCTTACGTTTTACAGCCAAAGAATTAAATCGCCAGGCCTAAGATTTCCAGTCAATTGCTCATGAAAAGCCTCACTGATTAGCAACGCATTCAAGCTTCTATCAAAATCTTTTGTTTTTTGCGAACTGTTGAATGTAAGTAACAGTAGGCGAAGCGTAATCAAATTTTACTTTCGAGTTTTTTTAAAATGCCGCATTATCTAACAGTAAAGGAAATCATGACTTCCTCCCCGTCACCTATCAGAACTACGATTGTACGATATAAGCTTTAGAATCCAGCTATTTTTAGTATCATCAAGGAATAATTTATGAGTATTTGTACATGTAGGTCTCAGTAAGGGTCTCCGTTCCATTATGTTTAGACACACTACCTTTTTGTAACATTTTCCTTTTACTTAACCTAAAAGCCTTTTAAGGTCATCCATTTAACCGCGTTTTGGCCAGTCCGGCGCCGGTAACCTTTAAATGTAGGTAGCTAATTACGACTTATCTATTCTTGCTTTGGTTAATTACGTTTGAAGATGCTCCACATTGGGCCGTTATTACTATGTGTATATTTTTATTAAGTCTTAATTTTATAAACGAAGATCAGTTGAAAGACGACCGATACATTTTAAGTGCTCTTACGATTCCCACGACCTTGTCGGCGATTTTAATTATTGATAGCAGAAGAGAAAGTGGACACACGTTATATTTCAGCTTTGTGCTAAAACTTACCAAACCAGAAAAACGATACGGTGCTTAGAATCTGCATTATTCGTCTTCGATTTTATTAATATCGCTAATTTGAAAGTTGATGCCTACGGGTTCAGATACTCGTAGTTTCGTGTGAAGGGAAAGACCTTTGTCAGGTAATTGGACTTTACAGTGAATGAAAAAGTCGTTGTTTTGTTTTCTTAAACTTGAAAAGGGCTGATAATTTTCTTTCCATTCCTTACGGCGAAATTGTACAGCATGAGTGTATAAGTACCTAACCTGAAGTGGAGGCGCGTAGGGGGTTGACAAGTGGCATTTTTTAGTTTGTTGGGAAGGCTTTTGGAGGTGTGGGAGACTAAGCCCCAAGCCCTCCCCTCTGTTTGCGTCTATGTTGTATAGAAATCGAAATGGTAGAAATGACTTCAGTTTTGGAGGTATGGTGTAGCAGTTGTTATTTAAGTTTCATTTGAAATAAACGAAGCGCCACGAGACCTTAGACACCCTGGGATCTTACTTGAAGGTGGAAAAGATCCGGGTTTAGGATTTAGGGGGGGGGGCGGGCTCTGGGACCACGAATTGTTGGAGACCCCAATTCTCTTAAATTCTAAATCAAAAAGCAAGAGAAAAAATAAAAAAATACCGATCGTCAAAAGCTTGCACAACCTGTTAGATGCGCTATACGTCATGTTGACGATTTTTTAATGTAGGGGACTATACTGGTAGGGCTTCGAATGTTTTATTTTGAAAAATTATGCATGTAAAATTTCTTTAAAAACACCGATGTCTAGGTCTTGTCTTAGAAGTTAAATATTTGGGAAGATTTAGATATCTGCTATTCCAGATTTTTCCAGGTTTGGTTAAATATCTTCATGACTGCTTTACGCATCAGGGTGTCTACTAGTGCTGAAAAATCCTTCAAGTCCTGAATTTTGAAAATAGGTCCTAAAAGTCCTGAAAAGTGCTGAAATTTTAAAAAAATTACAGAGTCCTTCATTTTTGTTAGTAGGTACAAGGTACATATTTTGAAAACCACACCACCTCAAAAATAAACGTTCGTTTTAAAATATTAGAATTTTTAATAATGATAATCCAACACAATGAGTGGGAATATTTATTATTCACAAGGAAGGGGGAATTGGGAAGTAAAAATGAGGGAGAGTAAAGGGGATAAAACAATTGGAAACGAACAAAAAGATTTGCATACTCGAGGAAATGATGGAAAATATGCCGGCTACAATCCTGCAAAGGGTCCTGAAAAAGTACTTCATTCTTACTTTCCAATCTCTGTAGACATCCTGCGCATGATCGTTTTTATACGTTTTTACATGAAATTTGAAAGTGCGTCATCTTAGGAACACATTGATTACGCTTTTGACTTTTCTTCACAATTTTAATTAGTGGGGGAAGAGTTTGGGAGCGAATGAAATGAAACTTTGGGAGTATGTAATAGACAGTCCCGGAAGTAGTCTCAGAAATAACGTATCTTGGACAATTAATCTCATTAGAAAAAAGAACCGAAAAAGAAATAGACCGCAGAATTACTCTGGCTTGGAAAAAATTTTGGTCACTAAAACACACATATTCAAAGGTAATTTCAAAAATATTCTAAAAGGCGAATTCTTTAACATGTGTGTTGCACCAGTTCTCACACACGGCTCCCCCATCTGGTCTCCTACTGCCATGCATACAAAAAAATTGAAACAACCCAAAACTCAATGATGCGCTCCATTCTAGGTATAAAAATAAAGGGCAAAATAAATTTGAAAGTAACCCGGAAAAAAGTTCCACTGTAAAAAATTGTGTACAACTATTGCGAAACCTAAAATGAGGATGGGTGGGATACGTTGCGAGATTACCTCAAGATAGATTGTTTTGCTAAGCCACCTTCTGGTTCCTAAGTCATAAAACAAGAAGCAGAGGAAAACAATAATTAGATAGTGGGACGAGATTGATGGTTATATCAAAAATAAAATTTTTCACCGGATTGGTCAGGATCAAAAGGAATGGAGAAGGTGAGGAGTATCTTTGCCCTCCATGGCCCGGGGGTATATTCGGAACGAGGGCGAATCATGTGGGAGACACACTTTCCGGTTCTGTACTGTACCTATAATCAATGAAGGTTTATTATAATAGACAGTCCAAAGAACCGTCCATCAAATTTTGATACAGTTTTGTCCCATATATTTGGAGAAATCGGCATTAAAAAATTAGGAATAGGTTTGCGTCATCTTAGGAACACTTGTCTTAGGGTGGCATGTTTGACTTTTATTCGCAGTTTTAATTAGTGGGGGAAGAGTTTGGGAGCGAATGTCACGAAACTTGGGAATAAGCAGTAGACTGTCCCAAGAACGTTCCATCAAATTTTGATGCATATTCGTCCCATACATTTGGAAACATCGGCATTAAATGAAAGTGTGCTATCTTAGGAACCTTGTCTTAGGGTGGCGTATTTGACTTTTCTTTGCAATTTTAACTAGTGAGGGAAGAGTTTGGCAGCGAATGACACCAAACTTGGGAACAATCAGTAGAACAGTCCCGAGAACCTTCTATCAAATGTGGCAGTTTCTATAAAAAGGGGTAACTTTGTTGATCGATCGAAGTCTCAGAAAACGCGAAAAAAGAAAAACAAAATCTTTTGATCGAAAAAATCAGTTTTGAGATTTCTATAGAAAAAACATCGCTAACTCGCAATAACAAAAAGACAAAATTTAAGCGCACGAGAGAGAAGAGGGAGAGAGACAAAGAGAATTATGAAAGAGAATAAGAAAAGAGTGCGAATGTTTGTGTTCGCTTCTTTGTGGTTTTTCGGAGCTCACGAATAAATCCGATGTTCTGAATTGTTACCACGCAGAAGAGCGAAAAATTACCTTTCCAACAAGCCCTTGTTGAGGCTGGTAACGTGATTTCACGGTGAGTTATGGCCGCTTGACTGAGTGGGGGGAAAATGTGTGTCTAACTTCAAACGTGTTTTTCCCAAAAACGTGTTTTCGCGCGTTCTTGTTACACTTATCTTTGACCGCTTGTATCTCCGGAACAAAAAACGCTACAAATCTCGCCGGTAGCTCATTGGAATGGGCATTGATTCCTCTATTACGTACTGTCCGTAACTCAAAATTCATCGGATCAACAAAGTTACCCCTTTTTATAGAAACTGCCACAAATTTTGATTAATTTTGGTCTCATACAATTTGGAGAAATCGGTATTTAAAAAAAAAGTGCGCCGTCTTAGGACAACCTCCTCAATTTCTATTTCTTTTATTTTTCGTAAATGACAAAACAGTGGAAGTTGTTGTCCTCGAATTAAGGATTTCTTTTCGTCATTATCTCTTACTTCCCTGCTTGCGATTTTTAGAAGCTGCGGCTTTCTACGACGATTTAAAAATAAAAACGCTCACTACTGGTGGCTATTCACTTTATGTACGGTACAGCAAGCACCAAGGACTGAAATAATGTAACGATGTTATGTTTTAGAGATGGAGATCTGTTAGTCGAAGAAACTCGCCCACCTAATCGCTTTGTAAAGCAATTTCGCCCTTTTCAAGCACTGCGACGTGGTTATCGCATAAATGTATCTGTACTAACTGGGAAGTGCATTTTACTGCGTTACGAAGGTTCTCCAAGTCTTTTCCCGTACATGAAAAGGTACCTACTCAGTGTATAAATGTAAACAAGTGCCTTTAACCACCGGTCGAATGCATTTTTGCAATCGATTACACCCGACCGAATCAATTAGCGATGAAGATTCAACCATTGCAATCGAACAGAGATGCAATAAAATAGACATCACCGGCGAATTTTTCGCCTCTGTGCTGGTGCAATAGTGCTGCATGTTAGTACACCTCGTACCTGACTTGTACGATGCCGGTAAATGCTAATAACCCGATGCAGTCGATACCGAATAAGGAATATTTTACATCTTAATGAAACCAAACCATAAACACGTACGTATCATGGCGTGTAATTTGCTCGCTAATTAATTAGGTAAAAATTTTATCAACTGAAACTCGCTGTAGTCGCGGTGTATGTACGCTCTACCGTCTATACCCATGCACATGCAAGCTGATGGAAACTACCAGCATTTTATTGATGATCGTAAAATAGCAGAGATGAAAGGAGCGAGTGGTTCCATCAGCCGCGAGTTTGAGGCGTTTGGCTTGGTCTTTCTATCGAAGGAGCAGGACTCCACGAAGGGAACAAGAATCAGCGAGTTGTTTGGCGGCGGTCAGCAGGTGTTTTCAAATACCATGGAGTCTGGCCGTGCTGGCACAGTCACTCAGCAATGTCACTGGTACGTCTACTTGTACATTTGCTGTCGACTCGTGTTTTTATTTGTACCGTATGTGTACGAAGTCATCGATGTTTCGAAAGCACCATGTCAAACATCGGCCTTGTTGAGGTGGTGCATCTGAAGATGAATGCAGATGGTTCTAGTCTTTCCGCATTTTTCCCTACCCGGTGCCCTTTCATCTGATGGTGTACTCGAGTCAACGTTTGACACATCCGCTCCGGCCGAACCCACGCCACGGTGAGATTTGTGAAATATACGAGATATACAATACCCGAGTAAAATACATTCCATTATCGACTGACAGACAGTCGGGTCGAGCCGAGACGAGACATAGTCGCTTTTGAAACGTCCTAGTCGTTTTGTTTCCACGGAATTCACGCAACAGGTTGTATACAGGTATCTGGTATGTATGGGGATGACTGGCTGTAGATTAGACCTGCAGGCATATTGCATACGTGCTGTACAATTAGTCCTATCACTTCGATACAAACGAAACAATTGAAGAGATTTCCGTCTCGCTTCATTGAGATGATTCTTAAACGTCTAGAAGTTCTTTATTGTAACCGAAGTCATGTGAAAGATTTCAGCGAATATATATGGGCAGGGACGCTGGGAAGAGTTTTTTTCTGGAGGGGCAAAAATTGTTAAGTTCCCAACTGACTCAAGTCAAAATTCCCAAGTATCAAAATTTGTTTGTATTAGTAAAATAAAATAAAAACACTTTTGACTTGATGGATTTTCCCAAAATTAATCTAATTGACACAAGTCTTAAGTATCAAAATTTGTTTGTATTTGCAAAAAAAAAAAGAACACATTTTGACTTGTTGGATTTTCTCAGCTTTTGATCCATCTACTAAAATTTTTCAACTCCGGCGGAGGCTTTGCCCCCCTTATTTTCGTCCCTGTATATGGGGTGTGTAGAGCTCGACTAACAAGATTTTGGTAGGCGATGGGCAACGGCAGTGGATCAATTATTCGTAAAGGGCAAGATTTAAGTTTTTTTTTGGAAGGGGGCAGTGGCGTAGCTAAGGGGGCCTGGCCTCCATTTGCCACTTTGTTGAATAGTGGTTTTTCTAATTCTGGTTCTCCAAACACCCCCTTCTCCTTTGGTCAAGACCAGAATTCCTTTGAATAGTAGGCTGGCTATGCTATTTTTTGGGGGGGGGGGTAGAAGGGGATATAGTTTTCTTTTAGCATTTTATAATATGCTTTTACTACTGGGTATACTTGAGCAAAACCGTAACGAAAACCGTAACGCTCCTCCAACACGAATTCAGTGGTTCACTTTTCTATGGAAATTTATTTTAGCATTTTATATGCTTTTACTACTGGGTATACTTGAGCGAAAACCGTAAAGCTCCCCCGACACGAATTCAGTGGTTGACATTTACAATCTGCAGCTGTGTTGTTAATAGAAATTTCCATGCCCCCGACTCGAAGCCAGTCCATATGATTTTAGCTCTTCATGGTGACAATTCAGTTCAGTGGTTGACATTTCCAAGGAAATTTATTCTTCTTCCAGCCACGTTAATCTTTATCTTTGCTGCGCCCTGCGCAACTGCAGTGTGCAGCCGTGTTGTTATAGTATATTACACACCAAGAGTCAAAAGTGAGTGTTTACATGGCGAGGAAAAGTTTGCGAACGAGCGTAGCGAGTGAGCAATTCCCGAGTCATGTAACACTTTTGGCTCTTGTTGTGGAACATATTTTTTCTACCTATTTGATCAAAAGCGGCAATTTTTTTCGCTGACATGGTCTGTATTTTATTTATTGTTTTAATCTATTTATTTATTTAAATTATAGACAGGTGATTTTTGTGTGCGTAATTAATTCAAAAATTTAATTTGCTCAGTTCAAAGTACAGTATTACAGTCTTGTCTTCAGTTTGTTCACGTGCACAAACAGCATACACAGGTAGTGGCCAGCAAAAACGTAACGACGGTTAACAATGGACGGTGACAGCTATACTACGTTGTGAATATTTAAATGTGTTCTTAAGTCGCTATTTTGTAATTTGCTCTATGGCCGAGTGGTTAGAGTCGATCGCTTTTTTAAAACAAACAAAAACAAACTTTTTTTTAAACCCATAACAAACTTTTTTTTTTGGTTTAAAACATTGACAATGTCTGTTCGAAATAAGAGTGTTTAAAACACGTTTTAAATATGGTTAATACGTGTTTAAAACAGAAAAAGGAAAACTAACTAGAAATTGGCAGTGTAGTAAACACAGTGTCAACCATTTGATCAGTTTTTGCTTCATAAATCAAGCTTGCAAGAAAATGGCGGTGCATTATACTCGTGAGAAAAGTCATGGTATTTTACGTGTTATGACTTTAGCAGTGGCGTGCATTCCAGGCAAGCAAGGTAAGCGCCGCTTACCTTGAAGATTTCCGAGAAAATAAGTTTTCATGTACAATATCAACTTCAACTTTTAACAAATAAAAGATAATGAAACATTGGGCAAAACAGACTATATTGACGCTTATAATGCTTACGCTTAAGTATACGAGTGTGTGTAATAAATTCACGGGAGATATGTGAGGAGACAGTTGAAAACTGTTCGGCATTTGGTAATCGTCTCCTACATGTATATTCGTATAGGCCAGGGAGGTGTGCGTCGGGTCTAACGCTTCCTTTCCATACTACCCATGACATTGCACGACTTATGCTCCGCCCCGTGTTAATTATCAACACAAAAACACACTACCATGTTCAACGCGACAAAACCTGTGCGTTTGGTTGCGTTCTGGAAGAAGCCAAACGTCGAAAGCTGGAAAATATTTTGGTGAAAAGCAAGAGCCAAAAGTTTTCTATGATAAAATTGAAAGTTAAGTCAAAAGTGAAGGTTTATCTTACTGCTTTCCACCATTGTTCACAACACTTCTTCTCATTTTTATTAAAAAAATTTTATTTATTGTTTTGTCTTCCATTTTTGCTAAAATAAAGATGAAAAATGCGAAAGGAAATGATTGCTTAAAACGTTTAAAACAAGAAATAATTGAGAGAGAAAAAAAACAACGTTTTGAACACTTTTGTTTTAAACATTGCAACCCTGTGCCATTTACTCATTGATCTTGATCTTTGCTGCGCTCTGCGCTACTAGTCTGCAGCCGTGTTGTTGCTGCGCGACTGCAGTCTGTACTATTAGGATACGAAAGCATATAAAATGTTACACACGTATTTTTCCACCTTGGCGGCGGTCTACCTCTTCTTCTTCTTCTCCACTCTCTTGGCGGCCATTCTTCGGCTACCTTCCCCCATTTGTCTCCTCCCCCTCAACGTGTGTCCCACGAAGCTTAACTTAGCTTTTTTGATCCTTCAACCTATATCTTGTGACTCTGTTCTATTTTTAATCTCTCTTAGCTATATTTTATCTTTTATTCTTGTCTTTATGATGCTGCATGGCATCCCGAAATAGGTTATCCTCAAACTATCGCTCTGTGACTTGTCAGGAACCAAGTCTGAGCTCTGCAGGTGAGCGTATCACATACTGATCTAAAATTTTCAATTTTGCCCTCATTAGTATAATATTCCTCTCAGCACCTCACTGTGTGCTCAGAAGTTTTCCAAGCTTTCATTGTTCTTGCCTTCAACTCCAGTTTCCTCCTTTCCTCATTTGATCAAGATAAATATACTCTTTCACAATTTCAATTTTCTCTCCCATATCGAAAATCTTTCCGCATGTATCCCTTTGATATGTTAATGTAAAAACATACAGTTCGTCCTCTCCCTTGGAAAAATCCTGGCTATGCCACTGGTCAAGTCTTCATTCAGAAAACTGAAATGAGATTCAACATCAGCAACGCAGAGCAGCTGATACAGTCCGTTGGTAACAATATCTCACACTATCAACACTATTAACGCTAGTGACGCTAGGCAATCGCTGCACTCACTCTCATTCCTTGTGATCATGAGATCATGACGCGGTGCACTTATTCCCTTTTTAGGGTCGGCTACTAGTAGCCGACCCTATTGCCATCACTTTTTTTTCTCCTTCTTCTCTAGTCGTTGCGGACTCCGCAAGAGGACGCAAGGCACCTTAGTATTAGTGTTTATTTGCCTACTAGTAGCCGATCATTCGATGTTTTTCGGGTCGGCTAGGAGGCGTCAGCATTACCTAGTGTTTATGTTTAGTGTTCTGTTTGATTAACACGTAGAACACATTAAAACGGAAAATGAATTCTGAACGCATTAAACGGAATAATATGGAAAAGAAATTCTTGTTATCTTTGTGGGGTTTGGAATAAGCGGTGTGTTCTGTCGTTCTGCATTGATCGGGTATTTTTTGTGAAAGTTTTTATTAGGGTCGGTATTTTATCTGATGATCAATTGCTCTTTAGAATGAAACCTTCGACCAGATAGTCGAAGTGCGAATGTTGCGGAGCCTGCAGCTTCGCAGTCTGAAGCCTTTTGAACCTACCATATGCTGTTGGTGTGTGTGTAGTGTTATCCCAATTACCTTTCCTCTATCAGCTCTTATATCCCGGAACAAAAGACCTTAAACATGACTACCAATAGGTCTTTTTCCTGATATCTTTTCTAAGGACCGCTAATAAGAGATAGGCTAGTCTCTAATTTCTCAGTCGAGAGCCGACCCTTTTCCAGCAGCTAGCTGCTTGTTGTGTAAGGCGTGATTTTCAAAGTCGTTTTTCTCCGCAAAAACTTCGTTTCCAGAGCGCGTTGTTGGCGCTGTAGGTTAGTCTGTTTCAGCACTATCTCGTTGTGGTCGTAACTCAAAACCGCCCAAAAGTTGACTTATCCCCTTTTCGCAAAAGCATAACTGCATCATCATCAATTGAATTATAATCAGTTCTACTGGTAGAATAATTTTTACTCGTTTTTTTACCCGCCTGAAGATAGCAGCTTTTCTATTTAAAAGTACACATGATCATTCATTTTCACCCGCCCAGGTGATTTTGCGGCGCACTCTAGTGCAAGTTTAAACCCCAACTGCAATCAAGTGACTGAGTATGCTAAGCAACGCAATACTTAGCATAATCCAAAATCCACCACTGCTATTTTGTTTACTTTGTCACTTTTTAATAACTGTCATTCAGCTAACAAATTGCAAACCTATGAACTGACCAGTAACCTAGATGCAAAGCCCCCCGATGAGCCTTAAGAAGTCTTGGCAGAGAGTTTCACAATGTTTTGAGGAATGTGTAGATAACACGAGATATAGAACAAACGTTCACATATACCTTCACATCAAAGATTGAATCAACTCGCACTCAAACTTGTTCGTTCGACATTCGTTTTGCTTGATTCTTAATAGTAATGGACTAATGGATGTACTTTAGACGTACAGTTACATTCATTTTAGTTTCAGCTTTGGAGTAGGTTTTTGTGAGCCATCAGTGGGTGTTTGGTTGACCGGTCAAGTAAGTTTTCACTAAAAATACAGCGGCAGTGCTCGGATCGCCTTGATCAGTGAACTGCGATTGCTGGTTCGCGCCAAAATATCCGAATGCTGGAAGAATAAATGGGACCGGTTTGCGGCGTGTTAAGGAATGCCTGTATGTTTGTGTGTGTCTGTGTTCAAGTTATAAATGCGTACTGGTATTTGGATACATGCGATGCTGTTGAACCGATGTGATGGAAATGTGTCTCCGTGTATTATGATAACGATTAATCAACGTTCGATTTCCTTCCATACCTGTATTCGAATAAACTCGATCATTTTATTGGGTAATTGATGACTTCTGGTGTATGGTTAGTGGTTACCTGCTCTGCACGCAACTGGCTCGAGTCTCGGCTCTCGGGGAGCAAGTATAAATGCGTGGCGGCACTGGGGAGAGCCAGAATTTTCCTCTGTCTTCGGGAAGCTGATGCATGAAAGTCTTCATGTTAGAAATCTAATCTCTTAATATCGGAAGATGGGAGTGCCACCGGGCTGGGGAATCGGGCTGCTTAAAGTAGCGTGGCGTCACGTCGCGTCGCGTTTCTGTAATTTATACGTGATTTCAGGAAGCCATTCGTAACGTGTAATTTAATTTCGTTTTTACGAATTGTTAAATAATAGCTAGACTGATAATGTTTGGGTTGGCTTGAGAGTCGCACGTCTAGTCCGCGGATGATATTCGGGGCCAATCGAGGAAACCACTCGAGGCGAATTTCACGCTTACGTAAAATGCGCCGAGTTATCGAATGGGAGTGTCCCCTATCCGGCTGGCCCAAAATTTTCGCGATAAATTTCGGTTATCACTCGGCGACTTTACATAATTTCGTGTACACGTTAGATTGGTAGATATTTGCAGCGCGCCGACTTGAAAGAAAGAAGAGGAATTTCTAATGCAAATGTCGAAAAAAATAGTCGCGGTTGGAGCGTGATGGGTGGTTCGTGACTGGTGAATCCTTCGTAATCGTCGCCGATCTGTGTGTCGTGTGCGTGAAGAAATTAATGTCATCGCAGCCAGGTGCAGTGCACGATTTGAGATTCATGAAGTCAGTGCCGGATAGTGCCGAGGCCTGAGGTGAAAAAAAACCCTTTCCACTCTCGATTTTCTTGAAAAAAAACCCTCTTACTCTGTATTAGGAATTGAGTTACTACCTTCCTGTAAAAAAACTGATGTCTTAAAAAGGAATACCCCGTATATCGATAATCAAAATCATCAATTTATCTGTAATTGCAGTAATCAAGAAATGTATTGATGATCGTAATGATTTATATTAACAGTCTAAATAGTTATTACACTGGCAATTGAACCAATGAATGAGCAAAATAATTAATAATCGATAGGGTAGCGCAGGACCTGGCCGAATGGGCTCTGTTGAAGGAGTCCTACGCCCAGAATTGGACTAAACATTAATGTTAATGTGCTGATAATAATAATAAAAATTAATAATCGATAATAAAAATAATCAATAATTAAAATTACTGATTATCAAAGTATCAAATCAAAACAGCCTTTATTCGGGTTCATAATACACACATAGCATACTCTCACTGGCTCTCCTGATGATTGTTTACTTCTGATGGTTATTTTTGTCGGTATTCATGATGATACAATTCTAGGGATGGACGATGACAGTGGTCTCCCTTTGCCTTCTGTCATGATTTTCTGTCAAGGTTTGCTCCCTTATCCGAAATTGTCCCCTCCATTGTTCCCCCCTCTTACGTAACCCAGCTAGTCGGACGCGGAGGAAGTCGACAGCTTCAGCGCTTCCCACAGCGGTCATTGTGGGGGGGGGGGCAGCGCCTACTTTCTAAGACGGCTAGATGTTACTGCCCAGTTAGGTGGCTGGATTTTTTAATTTTGAATTTTGGTTGGTTGTTAGGCCAAAAATGTGGATTCCATATTTGTACTGATCCTGGATCTGCCAAGAGGGTGTACGTCTTTCCGCCCAGGGCCCCCATCACTACCCCACAGAGGCACCAAAAGGCGCCAGCGCCAGAAAGAGCCGATCGCTGGGCTATGACCACTTACTCTCACACCTTCAGGCGCCATATCCTATCAGGTGACTTCTTAGGTAGGGTTAGTCGGAGTAGCTTACCCTAGCTTTCCCCACTGTTTTTTGCGTTAGAGTTCTTCCTTCTCAATGTTAAACAGTGTGTCGATGCGGCTCGCTTACTAGCCGCGTGTTGGTAACGACCAACTCACCGGCCAATTCCCCTTGTAAGAACCTAAGGGAAACTATCCTGTGCGCTAGGACCCGCAGAATCTAAGAAGCAAGTCGGAGAAAGAAGATCAGTAGCGTATCTAGGATGAAATCATAGGGAGGGTTTAACTTTTGATTTTGAGGGTATTCCTTTAAAAAAAAAAAAAAAAAGTTAACTGAGCATATTATTGATATTTTTTAGAACTTTTTTGGCCATGGGGGGTTGAACCCAGACCCCCCCCCCCTAAATACGCCACTGAAGAAGATACACACAATCTCTTGTAACAAAAGACACGCGACTACAACGACGACGACGAGGGTTATTTACCCTCTCACATCATGAATAGATAACGTATTCATAACTTCTGTAGCATCTCCTGGGAATGAAACGTCCTGATCTGTAGCCCTGACATAAGGAGACAGCATGAGACTTGCCTCTGCCAAGCTTTCATGAAGGGGCTCGAACATAGGAGTTTTCGACTAAAAATATTGAAATTAAGACTTATTTAACAGTCAGTTTTGTCTGTGACGTTGGGTAAAGGAATTTTTTTGTCAGACGAGCATTTCATTTTTTTTTTTTGTTTTGTTTTGTTACGTTATGAGTCTTGTCATGTTCGGAGCTGTATCATTTTGTTTTTTCATGGTTTTATTTCGTCGAGACGAAATTATCCTGTCATTTTGTCTTCCTTTCCGTCATGTTGCTTAGCGTAGTCTATTTGAGTGATTATCAGTTTAGGGACGGGAAGTATCGGATATTTTCATTATTGATAATTATCGATATTTCCAAACTTCTTATGGATATCAATTATTATAACGCCTACAGCAGTGCGCAACCTATCCTTTTTCGTTTTTCTCATCATTCTTACTCTGTTTCTTTGATTGACAACCACTGAATGGATATTCCACATGATGCGAAAGCTGATAGGAGACGTAAGCTACATATTTAAAGAGCCATTTTGATTGACAGCGAGCAACAGCACTAGCTATCGAAAGTATCAATACTCAATCCTTTGATATCGATACTTTTCAATATTCACCACGCTTATATTGATATTTACCGATATTCTTGATATTCTCATCCCTACATCAATATTATATCATTTAGCATAGTCCATTATGTGACAGCTAATGAAATGTCGTAATTTGATTTTTTTTGTCGTTTGATTTTGTCACTGGATTCATTTTTTCGTTACATTATTAACGAAACAGTCCTGATAAAAAACGGTTTAAGGTTTTGTTTTAGACAAAATTGATATGGATATGTCTGTCTAGTGGCTCGGCACAGGAGAGAGAAACTCCACAGAAACCAGTCTGAGAAAAATTGTTACTATCGTGATGTAGTTGCGTATTCTTCTTTATGTGGTCATTCGTCCCATCGCGTTTCGACAGGTCGACACGGAGAATGCCGAGCGAAGCCGAGAATAGAGGACCAGAGAAGGCATTGGAATGTCGATATGTGCGGCAAAGCGGTAGTAATGTCAAATATCAAAAAAATTGCTTATCAATAACTATCGATAAATCGACACGTCTTATTGATAATATCGATAATTTCAACTTTTTTTTGTTGGGGGTGGTGGGGGGGGGGTTATTTAACATATGAAATTTGAAATTTCCTCGCGTGTATCCCAAATTTGACTCCAAGTTGATAAAAATTTTAGGTTTAAATCAATAAAGTTGATGTGAATAATTAAATATCAGTAAAGTAGGTAACACTCAACTGTAAGTAGAATCCGAAAAGAGAAAATATGAAAAAATATGCAGAATTGTAAAATTTGGAATTCCGGATTGACATCTTGGAGGAATGTGATGTTAATAACAGATAACGTTTTGCGAAGACAGGATCAAAAGAAAATTATAACGCGCTTATCATTTATTCAATAAAAAAAATCTATGATTATCGATAACAGGGATCCTTATCAATAATCGCTAACTTTTTTCCTTATCGATAATTTAACATCAGTACAAAGCGGTCGGCTAGCCTAAAGAGACGACATATCCATCAATCCATGTAACATTGTCCTTCCACACAGCGGTCGGACTCTTTTCTCGTTTTTGAAAATTCAACTATATTTTCGTCATCTTGTCGTTTTGTTATATCATAACAACACTATTTCTTGTATACGAAAATCTAATACGAAGCGCGAACTCGAGACTATTTATTACATAATAATTTATACGTATATTCCACTTTAGTTGAGGGAGTGGGGGTCAACAGAGGCTTTTGTTTCGGGCATGGATTTTTCCTCTATGACCTTGACGACCGATAGACTGGCAGTCAACATGATACGCAAGTTGAGCTGAGCTAGAAATGGACTCTAGAGAACCGAGTTTTGGCGTGGTGGTTGAACCGCGAAGTTACCACAGGGCGAATCCCTTTACTCTCATGAAATTGGGGAAAAGTGCTAATCTTCTCTTTCATTTCAAAGAATCTGGCTACATCAGTGTAACGAAACTCTGATATACCCGCTATTCTTACCGTTTCTGGTCATCTTTTGGATGATTCGGCTCAACTGAAATCTCTTCCCCCGTGGACGACCCTCATATGAACTTGGTTACCTTGAAGAACTTCTCAAGTCTTCATATGCTGCATTGGAAGAACTTTTACATTTCTAATGATGTTTGTACATTTACGCCTCTATCCGCTGTCGTCTTTCTGTGAACGTGAAATTTATACGCGGACGAGTTTGAGAAACGTTTATAGACTATCGAATTATTAGAAGATGTGGTTCGATCATACGTCGTAAAAGAAAATTCCTGAAATTGATACTCGTACTGCGGAAGAGACTCTGTGACAGTGATAGGTTTCATTGTCCGCGAGTCAGCCTGTCGAATCGGAACTGGAACTTCAAACCGGACACATTAACTTGGCATTTACACACATCTTGTTATGACCGCGAGATTCTCTACGTTGATTACAACTCATTTCAAACCGAACTGTTATTTTACGAAATATGCGAAAATGTTGACTAGTCGTGGTTCCAGTTTGATCGAGCCAGTCTGTCGGGAAGATAAAACTCAGAAACATTTTCGGTCTATGATAGAATTACTTTAGGATACTTGATGAGTCATTCCGTATCAGGTCAACCGGTCGTAGCCTTTGAGCTCTACGATTTTGACCAAAATGGAGAAGAAACACAGGCGCCGACTTATGGAAAATATTGGGGGGAGGGGCAAAATCAAAGTTATCACGGTTCTTAGGAGCGGTCAAAAATCCCTCTCTTTGAAAATTCGAATGGTCGTCTTCCATCTATTTTGGTGCCAAAATTATTTCCTTCTCCTTATTACTTTTTCTTTTTTGTTTTAAAAACTGATGGTAAAATTTGTTGTACTTTTTCCATTTGTGAGTTTAAACTATTGGGGGGGGGGCATCGCCCCTCTAATGTTTCTGTTTCTTCCAATCACTGTTTCATTGAATTGATTGCAGGGTGCATTCGCGTTGTTCATAGAAATTTACATGGAAATTTGTAGTAAAAAAATATAATAACTATATTATGTATTTAGGGTTTTTTTTTCTTTTTTTCTTTCTTTCTTTTTTAATTAGGGTCGGATTAGATCAGTAATTTTTATTAATTTTCATATAGAACGTGGAAGTATTGATTGTTCAAGACTGTCAAGAGTCAAGATGCTTGTGTTTTTTCCCCATTATTTCTAGTCGAGAGTCAAGAGTGTGCTTTCTGGCCGACCTTCCTCGAGTAATGAGGTCATTCGTTTCTTTTCATTTTACTTATTTTACAGAACTAGCTCTGTTCTACGTATGAAATCGGTCTAAAAAGTAATGAGAATGGTCCCGTAACTCGGCCACACTTCACGTTTGTTCATCCTCAACAGTCTGGCGGCGACGCACATTCCTCCTCTGCTAACTGTGCAAGTTTAAACCAGTTAGCGCGAAATGTCGAATGAAGTTATGCGATCAAATTTTGCGTCAGACGTGACGAAAACGTCCTGAACATTTATAAAAAAATTGAACCAGGCATATGGAGGCAATTGAACCGCGTAGTTTAGAAACAACGTTAAGTCCCAAAATGTCGAAAATCGGTTTTTTACAAAAAAATATTCCTTAACCCTAGACGTATGGTGAGAAAATGAGAAGTTTCTCTGATGAATAAAGAACGTGGCAGCTCTGAGAATGTAATGCAGAAATCACGTAACTCCTGGACTTACGTTGTATAAGCTGGAAAAACTGGGCAGTTGTAATTTTATGTTTTTTACAGGGACGAAAATAAGGGAGGCACGAGGCTGTCCTCGTGCCTCACACCGGAGTTGGGAAATTTTAATAGATGGATCGAAAGTTTGGAAAATCCAATAAATAAAAGGTTTTTTTTTTTTTTTACTAAGCCAATACAAAAAGCGTTTAATACTTGGGAATTTAGAGTTGAGTCAGTTGGGACTTTACCAATTTCTGCCCCTCTCCCCTCCGAAATACTCATTGGTACGTCCCTGCAAGTAGAGAGGTTTTTTTATTGTTAAAGAAAAGAAAAAAACATTTTTACCTCAATTATGCAAAAATACGCAAAATAAAATGGGGCTCAAAATGTAGGGATTTTTCTGAAACGTAAACATATTTTTGGGAGTAGAGATGACCTAAAAAAGTATGCATTTGTATATTTATGAGACAAGCTGGTTCCGCAAATTGAATTGGATCCAAATATTTCACGTTTGCAATTTTGAGTTTCATTCCGCTCCTTTTTGAACGAGTTGGAATAAATTTATTATAATTTAATGAAATCATTAGCAATTAGTTCCTTTTTAAGGCTTCTTAGAGCCTGAATTTTGAGTTATTAGAAATAAGATACGTATTTACGCGAGATATCAACAAATTGACGCAAGTCTAAGCGATAAACAATATTAGTTTAGTAGGTATTAGCTACGGTGAGAATCAATCGTGTAGTGCAGAAACCACGTAAGTCCAGCACATTGAAACTCCGCCCACAACGATAGAGATTGCGTGAATGTGCGGAAATGTGTGTGACAATGTCTTACTCATTACTAATGCGTCGAGTGCCATGCAATTTTTTCCGCAGAGACCACGTTAGAAGGCTGTAAACTGTTTTATTTTGTTCCTGAAAAGTTTAGTTTTTTGGATTTTCATGGTTTCTGAAATTACACGATTCAATTCCCTATCAAAGCAGAACGTTTTTGTTGGCATCGGACTTTTTCAGAGGGTTGTGAAACGGTCGAAATGAGCCTCGCTCTTGATGACTTCCTCAGTGAAAACCAATGAAATTGTGAACGAAGTGAGAGACCTAATGAAGTCTGATCGACGTCTAACTGTTCGAATGACAACTGAGCAATTTAATTTGAACCATTAAGCTGTTCACAATATTTCAACTGAAGAATTGGGGATGTGCAATATTGGTTCCAAAACTTCTGACAAATGAATAGGACAACCCAGTGAATGTGGGCTTGAATTTTTTTGGAACGGATTAGAAGATGAAAATTTTTTCAGTCGCGTCCGACTTGCGTCCGTGTGACTTTTCTCTTTTCCCAAAATTGAAATTTATTCTGAAAGGTCGGCATTTTCGAAATTTGGAGAACATTCAAAGTGCCATAACCGAGCAGCTGAAGAACAGTTCACACCAAGACTTCCAGAACTGCACTGTTTTATATATATATATTTTTTTTAAGAGTGAGAGGAGCGTCTCAGCGAGTGCATAGCTGCACGACTGGCTTCCTTTGAAGGGGGTCCGTGAATTTTAATTAAAAATTTTGCAGCTTCTTATTACTTTTTAGACAGTTCTCGTGCATAGGGCTACAAATGTGAACCGTAATACTTATTTTTCATAATGTAGCCTATAACAAGCTACAGCACGTTCACGTACACCCATACACAGTCCATTTTCGTTCGACTGACCCAATTGAAAATTAGTACCGTACGCTTGCCGGACGGTATGACGTCGAACTCGAGCCATTTCTATACAGTGGGTATAAATATGCAAGCTGGAAGTTGTTCTCCGGTTTCGGTTTCGCGAAAGCACCAAACGATGATCGGTGTTTAATATGGTTCATGCAAGGTCATACCTGGATACCTAGGAGCGGTTCTTTTATATTAGGTATGTAAGAAAAGAAAAAAAAAAGAAGAAAAAAGAGCAACTGTGTGTAATTATTCTTTCAGTTGCTCCGTGTATAGTGTGAAACGAGTCGTAAAATTAGCACCTCGAACGTCCTGAACGAAGCGCAAATGCGCCACGACGATTCGATTACAATTCGTAAATTCGTGTACGTGAAGAAGAATTTGTACTAATAAATTTACATTCAACGTCCGGGCGGTGGTGAACGGATTAGCGGGGGTTCTAATAACCCGGTCATTATTTTCTTCCGCCCGTTGAATCTTTTATATTCGAACAGGTAAGCGTGGAAGAGTGGAACTCATGAAGACGAATGACGATCGTTATTTAAGGGTGCGAGATCGAATATATATGTACTTACACTCCTTCGTAGATTAACCCTCTAACTAAAAATATTGTTTTACCCGGTAAAACCGTTCATCGGTATGTTAACAATTGTTCGTGGGTATCGAATTTCGGTTTTTTCCTCTTCACGCGCTAGCAAATTAACAAAATTATCGAGAATTTCATGTTCGAGTTGTACAGGGAACGCATTACAGATTCGGTGAAACGTCAGTCAAAATTATACTCGGTTGGAGGAACCGAGAACCTCAGCGGGTATTCTACCGGCGGAATTCGTTCCTCGCCCTTCCTCCAGTATCCACTGGAATGATAACCAAAAGGAAGATCATAAATAACAGGAGTAAAAATTTTGTCTTGCCGTAATAAAAGCCCGCTTTTCAAAAGTCTTTTTTTTTTTTTTTTCTTTTGACACGGATGTGTCTAATGCTGTGTCACGCAAAAGCGAAAAATTCTGCAGAAAACGTTCCGCAGAAAAACGTTACCATCGTGATGTAGTTGCGTATTCCTCTTTACACGATCATTTGTTTGATTGTGTTTCGACCAGTTGACACGGAGAGTGCCGAGCGTTGCAGAGAATGGACGACTAGAGAAGGCGCTGGAATGTCCGAGTAGCCACTTGGTCATTTTTTCAATCTTAGATCAATTTTGGTCATTATTTTTCCTTGTTGAAATTATGGCCATTAAGTCATCTTTTTAATCTTCCTCCTCCAAAACATTAAAATATTATTGTGGCTAAATTTATGATATTTTGTCATTTCATTGTATTGTCTTCCAGCAAAAAGCCGCGATGAGGTGTGTCAGTGCGTACCGCACAGTTTCTTTGGATACAGTAGGCATGTTAGCGCATATACCGCCGATTGAACTCAAGGTCGGTGAACTAGCGGTGGTATACAGTGCGAAGAAGAAAGCAAAGACAAAATGAGAGGCACTTTGGGTCAAGCGAGTCATCCAGCAGGACACGCTTTGGAAGTGGAAGAGGACGTACTCGCCCATTCGACCAAGGGCGAGCAGACCCAAGCGCTTATACGCGACCTTGACAGATGGGTAGGAAGATCACACGGAAACCTCAACTTCCACCTTACCCAAGTATTGAGCGGCCACGGGTACTTCGGCACGTACCTTCATTGGATGTTGATAACACCAAGCTCCATGTGCGCGCACTGCAATTGAGGGGCGGAGGATACACCTTGGCACACCCTGTTTGAGTGTGAGGCCTGGGAGCAGAAGAGGCGTAGGACGCCCACAACAGGAATCAATCCCAGCGGCAACAATGGAGAAGAAGAAGAAGATGACAACGGCAGCGTGATCAGCCGTCTCGCGCCGGACAGCCTGGGTCCGGAGATGATGAAGAATGGAAGCAGTTGGAACCGGGTGTTGGCCTTTGTCTCGGCCATCATGAAGAAGAAGATGCAGACGGAGTGGTCCAGACAGAGGGCCGGCGATTCATCAAGCTCGGCCCACATCATCAAACAGGAGGAGTACTCCGTACCATCCTAAAAGAGCTGCTGCAGCTGTGTTGCGGACCCACCCGTAGGACTCACCTATCGTCACCACCTGCCTGCGTCGACACGCGGACTAAGACAAGGAGGTGAGGGGTGAGTGAAGAGAGGCAGCGCGTCTGGCCATGGCTCTAGGAGTGCAGACCTTGGTCAGTAGGGAACCCCACGATGGCCCTGGTAGGACGCACGCACCATTGCAGGAAGGAGAAATGGTGGCTCGGGCCGGCCTTAAAGCGTCCCTCTCGTCACTGATGCGATACTCGAAAGGGTAGTTTCCAGGGCCGAGGTTGCGATGTCATAGGGATCACTTTGGCATGCGTGCATCGCCATATACAGTGAATGTATTACAGATTCGGTGAAACGTCAGTCAAAATTATACTTGGTTGGAGGAACCGATGGGAGCCGCGAATGGGTAGAAGTAGAAACTCGGCGAGTATTCTACCGGCGGAATTCGTTCCTCGCCCTTCCTCCAGTATCCACTGGAATGCTAACCAAAAGGAAGATCATAAATAACAGGAGTAAAAATAAAAAAATAAAAAATTTTGTCTTGACGTGATACAGGCCCGCTTTTCAAAAGTCTTTGCGATTTTTTTTTTTTGATATGGATGTGTTTAACGACTTGTCACGCGAAATGGAAAAGTTCTGCAGAAAATGTTCCGCAGAAAAACGTTACCTAGCGTATTCCTCTAGTCACGAGCATTCGTTCAATTGTGTTTCGACCAGCTGACACGGAAAGTGCCGAGCAACGCCGAAAATGGACCACTAGGGAAGGCACTGGAATGTCAGGGTAGCCACTTGGTCATTTTTTGAATCTTAAATAAGTTTTGGTCACTATTTTTCTTGTTGAAAATATGGTCATTAAGTCATCTTTTTCATCTTCCTCTTCCAATACATCAAAATAATATAGTGGCTAAATTTATGATATTTTGTCATATTGTCTGGCGAGCGTTTCATCTTTTTCTGTTATGTCATGAGTTTTGTCATCTTCAGAGTTTTGTCATTTTGTTTTTTCATGGTTCTGTTATGACTTGACAAAATTATTTTGTCATTGTCTTCCTTTCTGTCATGTCGCTTAGCATAGTCTACTGTCAATGGCAGATCGCTTATCGTAATCTGTAATCAATTAATCGTTGACGAAATGTCGTAACATATTTTTTTTGTCATTGGATTCATTTTTTTTCCTGTTTTGTTATGTCATTGACAAAATGGTCTCGCCAAAAGCCGATTTAAAGTTTTCAGCATTAAGTACATTGGAATAACATTTGATTCATAAAATAAACTTTCAAATGTCTATAAATTTTCAAATTAAAGCATGAAAAAGTTTCTTTTTTAAACTACATGATCAGAAAGGCAATGTTCACGTTGGTGTTTTGCGGACGGAAAGAAGCGCTTATCATTCATGCATCGAGTGCTGGCAAAACCTGCGTGTAAAGTAAACGTGCCTTAATGTAAAAAGATGCTTCACGTTTTTACATGGAAGCACATAGAGGCACAAATCGCTGGCCAGTAATTCTGTATCGGAGGATAGCTCTAACCACTCGGCCACGTAGGGAATTGCCAAATAGTGACTTAGGAACGCATTTAAATATTCACAACGTAGTACAACCGTTACTGTTCGTTGTTATTTATTGTCGCTTAACTATCCTTACGTTTGCCTCGTGAATTAATCGACAAAAAACATTGCTATTTCTAATCATTAAGTTTAAAAAATATCTTACAAAACAAGAGCCGAGCCAAAAGTGAGTTTATATGACTCGGAAATTGCTCACTTGCTACGCTTGTTCGCAAACTTTCCCTCGCCATGTAAACACTCACTTTTGACTCGTGGTGTGTAATATACTATACTTTATAAAATAGTGTATTACCCTACAAGAGTCAAAAGTGAGTTTTTACATGCGAGGGAAAGTTAGCGAACAAGCGTAGCGAGTGAGCAATTCCCGAGTCATGTAAACTCACTTTTGGCTCTTGTTTTGTACGATATTCTTTACAATACGTGATCAGAAAGGAAAAACATTAACAACTTTGTCTTGTCAAAAAAGCAACGATGAAAAATTCAGCATAATATGCATTTCCCCAACTGAAAGGAAACCTACAGTTTGGACATCAAATAAGATCAAAAAGCAACAATTGCAATGATAACGTCGTAATAATAACATCCTCGGCATTAGTCGGCCATTCTCGGCATCTGTCAGGATTCTTGGTGTCGTTTCATTGTGTCATTTGGTAAACGTGCCTGCATGAAAAAATGTGACTCATGTTCTTACATTGAGGCACGTTTACTTTACATTGAGGTTATGCTTGTACAGAGACGAAACTTAACTTTCAGTTGTGGGAGGAGGGGGGGGGGAAGGAAAATTTACCGACAAATATTTTTTGAAAGACAAAATTGGTTAAAAAGTTGAAAATTAGTCGATTTTTTAATTAAAAAAATAGGAAACAAACAAACGTTCTTAGAAAATGAAAAATTCAGATGAACAGTTTCCAAACTGGCTGACTGCCAAATTATTGACGGGGGGTGGTCAACCCCCACACCCCCTATAGTTTCGCCCTTGTGCTTATACTGATTCGTCAATGAAAAATGCTACTTTCCTCTTGCAAAATACTAAAGTAAACATCGTCTTTCTGATCATGCATTGTAAAAAATGTTATTTTAAAAAAATAGATTTTGTCAGTGAATTTTGGGTTTACAACCGTGATTTTTTTGATCTCATTGATTTTATCTGTGAAAAAGGAATATGAATTCCCCCCCCCCAAATAGATAGCGCTAGTTACCGCTGAGATCTGGCGGTGGTCGATAATCGATACCCTTACCCTTATTGTAAGTTTTGCATTTTCATTGTCCTATTCGATGCCACTATTTTGTGAGTAAGAATTCAGTGATAAAATTATCAAGAAAAATTTATTCTTTCCTCAGGTGTAGAGCTTTGTAGTTACTTCAGTTTTGAGAGTATGCCATATTAAATGAATGTGAAGTGTTTGTTCTCAGCGAATTCTGTTTACATCCTGCTAGTCTGTTCACCAAAACCGGGGTATCCTGTATAATCGAGCCCGGTAAATTGGAAGATATTTCCATAAGTCCAAATAATGTTCTTCAGTCTATACCTATACGCAATATATTCATTCCAAGTTCGAGGTCCGCAGTCCGCAGCTAGAGCTGGCAGCTGATTCTATCTTCTTTCATCGAATTCTTCGCATTCTTCGTCAGATTTACATTTTTGATTTGTGATTCCGGTTTGTTAAATATGAAAAATTATTCGAAAGGACGCGATGGCTGCGCTTGTCGATGGTTATACCACTATTTCGTATGCGTATTCTCGCGTCTGAAGAATATAGACCTACTTCCGAAATAATTTTCGGTTCTGTCTGAGGTAAACCTCTCTTGCACCGAACTCCAGTGTCGGTGTTACTTGCAGACCTAACTACAAGTATACGTAATAATGTATTCAATTACATCGGCATCGCAATAGGTACCTAATACTTTTTCCACGTAACGCACCCGCGTTGTCAAATCGGCTTTTAATGAAGAATTTCTTTGTCTGGAACTCGGAGGTACATAACGAGGTTGTCTCATTTTCAAAAGGATATCGAGTCGGTTAATCACACGCCATTACTTCGAGTTGATTTATCTGTACAGCGTGACGTATTAATAAAATAAAAAATTTACCTGTGCCTCGCTTGCATCTCCATCGGCAAGGTTCACGGCGGTTTTCGTCACCTATCAACGAGCTGCCAGGTACATGGTGACATCCAGAAACGCATTTTTTGTTCTTTTTAATTGGTTAAAATTATGCGGTCGTTCCTACACGTTACATGACAGCCGAGGGTCGGGATGTCGAGAAGTCGAGAATAATGTCTGAATGGGCCACAAAATGTATGAAAGTCGTCGATGACCATATTACAACGAATGAGACGTGTGCGAGATAAATGTGAAGTTAGTTTCATATCCTCGGATATCGAATTTGAGTCACATTTTTTCAGTCGGAATGATATGCTTTTTTTGATGATTAATTCGCCAGAGCTGAATATGTATTTATGCCTTGCCTGCACAGGGTATTCCAGCTTAGTACGCCGAACTGGTAGAAAGTGATAGTACTCGGCGATAATAACGAATATTGTGTATAATTATGGCTTATACTCAAAAATGAAGGGTTGTTAGTCTGAGGGTTCCAAAATGGCGAATTCTCATTGTGAGTCTGATTACTTATGTTAATTTAGAATTTTTTCAAGTACAGTACAACCTGGATTATCCGGCCCTCAGTTATCTGGAACTCTCAATCAACCGGCCTCAAAAATTTTCCCTCGATTAACCGGCCTCATTATCCGTCGTTCCCTCAACTATCCGGCAGTAACGTTTTTTATTTACTGTATTAGGTATCGGTGATTATCGACGTTCAGTGTACATATCAAAAAAATGCATAGATGTGTCGGGAAATTTTCGTTTTATGATTAAGACACAGTTTGTATCTTCTGTGGAAGAATTTTTACGATCTAAAGGTTTGTCGAGAAAAGCTCTTCTGATTATGGATAATGGTCGCTCTTATCCCACTCCCAAATATGTAAACTATGGCGATAGAAAAAGAATGTATATGCCTCCAAATGTGACTTTCACTGGCCAGTCAATGGATCAGCGAGTCATAAACTTCACCAACAAAAAGTCCCGCACAAAACTTTTAACAGGAGTTCTATCAGAAGACGATTCGGAATTGATTCAAAAATTAAGAAGTGTAGACATCTTAGATATTGTAAATTGAATATCTGCAGCATGGGACGTAGAGTTCAGACAATGGTGGTGATCCAGGGCGGTTGGAAGGACAGCTACCTTCCCAAAATTTTGAAGTTTTATTTTCTTGCGTGTATGATGCTTTCAAGGTGTTACATGTGCAAATTCGTAACAGATATTGTCTTGCTTTCATGACCTGCGAGCGTACGGAAAAATTTGTTATTCCCCTCCCGCTCTACAAAAATGGCAATTGCCTCCGTCGAGCTCAGAATTGTGTTTCGATAACTAAAGCTGGAACTGCTGTATTAGGAGTTGGAGCTGTTTTCTCTGAGCGTCGATTACCTGTACGCCATCTGTCAGAGTGTCCTTCCCTCCGGTAAAATAGTCGCTTACGGACCGCAATTTGATAATGACGATATTCGATTTACATTAGTTTAATAATAAATAACTTCTGTAACTTGGTCGTTAATCTATACTCCGTATTCATCATGGAGACAAAATTATGTCTTATTTGTAGTTACTCTGTTGCCCTGGAACGTTTCCATCGATAACGACCGCGTGGCTCACCTTTTAATTAATCACTATCAATTAGGGAGGGTACTGAAACAGAGCTACTAAATGAAGCTTCGAGCAATAGGTATTCTATGCAACATATTTTTCACGTGGAAGTGTTAGCTCAGTAGCATTTTAACAGATGGGATTCTTATTTCGTGTATAAACGAGAAATACCAATGTTAGCCCGCACCGTTTGTTGGGGAATGAAATTTATTACTTCTTTACTTTCTACAATCTTCCCTGGTCTGCCAACACATGCTGTCAGAAACACGCCTCGGCTGCTGAGATCTTCATGCCTGAAAAATTCCTGTAATGTATACGTTGATCGGGGTGAAATGAGACATATGGTCTACAGTACCGTATCTACCCGCCGAATACTCTACGATATGATCATAATTAGGGCAGTACTATCTTCGTTCGGAAAAGTAGCCATTCTTATCAGGCATTTTCTCTCCTGTCTTTATTCCTATTTGAATTGCCCGTTTCAGACGTTCGGAACATGTACCTATTTCATTTCCAGCCGAACACCTGTACCTACCATTTGTAATTCGAATATCCGATCGTCTGGAATGTCAACAAATCTAGTTCACATTTCCACAACCATGCTTTCTGTAGCGTGAGAATAAATTAATCTAGCTTTCGCTTTCCAGATAAATATGAAAGGCCGTATGCAAATATTATATAAATTATATTACTTTCGTTCTGATAACAAAAATTTGCGAGCCTCGGTCTGCATTGTTTCGAATGTATTTGTTTCTCAAGTCCAGCGAAACCCGCGGTTCTCCGATGACCAGTTGTTAACAGAAGTTCCTGCAGTATATAATCTGCTCATATTTATGTGTATAGGAAACTATGCGAGAATATGAACCAATTTAAGTCCGTATTCTTGTAAAACAAGTAAAATGGGTGGCTGCGGGGTGGGGGTAATTAGACCTACGGTACGACGATAGAGAATAGACGAAGCGGCAGGTACAAAGCTGATTACGACGAGGAAGTCGAATAACCGAGAGGGAATAATGACCGCGTACGACCGTGCATTTTGTACGTGCACGTAAATACGTTGGTTATTTAACATGTACGTGTTTCTTCTAATTGTTGGTACATTTAAAATGGCCGGGAATTAGAGAGCAGGCTGTAATAGCCCAAAATACCAAATCATAATAGAAAACGCTGTGAGGCGAATCGTTCGTGAGTTCTGGAGGCGAACGAAGGAATGCCGAACAGGGTCACTCATAGTCCAGTCGAATTAGGGTTGAACTCGGACACAGATGGTAAATAAAATCTTTTCTGTTTGTTTCTCAGCATGTACTATTGAATAATAGAAAAAATCACTTGTCCGACACTTGCGTATCCTCCAATTATGGTGTGAAACCTCCCACCCCAAAAAATCAGAAAAAATCAGTTGTTCTTCACGGTGGTGTTTTTTTTTTGACATGGGTTTAATGACTTGCTACGCAAAAGAAAAAAAATCTGCAGAAAACGTTCCGCAGAAAAGCGTTACCATCGTGATGTAGTTGCGTATCTCTCTTCACGCGGTCCTTCGTTTCATCAAGTTTCAACCAGCCTACAGGAAGAATGCCGATCGACGTCGAGAATAGATGACTAGAGAAAGCATTGGACTCTGGGCATGCGCGTCAACGCAGACGCCTGGACACTCCATGTGACAGTGTCCTTCCGTCCAGCACAACCCCTTGTGGATCACTTAGCACAAGTCAGAGGGGTGGGGACTTTTAGTATGGTTATGTGTGTTACCTAAAGAACATCTCTACTAAAAAGTAGCTTGTTAGGAATTAGTTCCACCCAAAAAATCTATAATGCCTGTACTATAACAATTGTTAAAGAAATAACAACGAACATAATACCTATATACTCTAAAGAGAGTAAAGAGATACTAAGCATTACCTAGTGACGATTTGGAGAGAATCTGTTCACGTACCGTCCACTTCATGCTTAAAAATACAATTTTAGTGAATTTCACTACGAGTGGCATTTACATAACAAAACATGTGTGGCATTGCAGGGTTAATGAATATAACACCTTCTTTTAAATGATCTGATTAGCCCCATCTACAAATTCGACTTACGTTTTCTCGATGTGCATAACATGTCAAAATTTCAGCTTTCTGACTTGATCACAACTCTCGCTATTGTTCAGCATAGGTCTCAGTGATCAAACAAAAAAGAAGAATAATATGAATAAAATCCACGATTGTTATAACTATGCTTTCGTTTGCTTATAAACTTTGCCACCATGTATGTAGTCTTCTCTCTTATCACTGTAATGAAAAAGATTGATCCATTGATCGAACGTCAATTTCAGGGACAGCTTGTCTGGTATTGGCGCATGCAGTCAATTAGTATGCGGCCTTCTAATCATCTATACTGGACAATGACCGCGATCTGGGCATATGGTGGTACTAATACATCATTTGATCAATTTACTAGGGTCGTAAAAGTTATACAAGTAAATAAAAAGCATTATAAATGAGCGGGAGGCAAAATCGTGTGATAATAGACTTACAGTTTTCTTTCAGAATGGCTTTTCCCCCGAATTATATGGATTATATATTTTCAATACCACTGTGATGCGATTCGTCTGTAGCGCAGAAGGGGTTAAACCCAACCCATCCCTTTTCAAGAAATCTTATTTGAAATTGTGTTACACCTTTTCTAAATCAACGCCTTGTATTTGTCCCCCCTCCTACCCTGGAATGCAACAGTGACACGATTCGCTCATGCTGCCAAAAGGCTAGGCCAAGGCAGACCCTCTAATGAAACCCTAATTGAAATTGCATTTCCTTTCTCACAAGTCGATAGGTTCATCATTTCAATACAACTGTGACGCAGTTCGCTCGCGCTGCCAAAGGGGCTGGGCCAAGACGGACCCTCTATAATGAAATCCTAATTAAAGTTGCTTTTCCTCTCTCATAAATCGACGCGTTGATCATTTCAATACGACTGTGATACAATTCGCTCATGCTGTCAAAAGGGTAGTATTTTCCCTCTCATAAATTGATGCGTTGATCATTTCAATACGACTGTGATACAATTCGCTCATGTTGTCAAAAGGGTAGTATTTCCCCTTTCATAAATTGATGCGTTCATCTTTTCAGTACAACTGTGACGCAATTCGCTCTCGCTGCCAAAGGGGGTAGGCCAACAGGGTGTCTACAGGCAAGTAAAACAACCAAAAGCAAGTAAATAGCAAGTATTTTCTTGAGACGGCATCCGAGCATGTAAATAGCATCCTATTGCAGAAGGAGCAACCAAAAAACGGGAAAAACGAAGGAAAAACTTCGGTACTGCATAATAATTGATAAAATCTATCAATAAACACTAAACAGCCAAGAATCTGGGTAAATTAACTTGACAGAGGCGCGTTACGAACAAAGTGTGTAGAAAGAGACGAAAATCGCTGCGCGCCGAGTTTGCGGGTGTGTGCGGTAATTTGGTCGCCTAACTTGTCTTCCGTTATGAATTGGTTCCAAAAAACCCAATATAAAGACGAACGAAGTGACGTATGAACTTATACATGTTATCTGTTTTCGGTTTTGAGTTCGACTCTTAGAGAAAGTTACTGTCATACCTAAGTTGTTTAAGTATAAGCATTATCTCATATTATATAATGATTTTGCTGATTGATGAGGCCATGTTATGTATTCTATTATTGAAATGTAGTCCTGAGCGAAACTGGAAAAATTACACCGTACATATCTGGGAAACAACAAACTAGGGTTTTTTTTTTTCTTCTTTTTTTTTTCTTGTCAAATGGGGAAAATGGCAAGTCCATGGCTAGTAAATGGCATCCTTTTTCATTTCATTCTTCTAGTAGACACCCTGGCCAAGACAGACCCTGTAATGAAATCCTAATTAAAGTTGTTGCATTTCTTTTCTCATAAATGGACGTGTTCATAATTTCAATGCAACCGTGATACAATTTGCTCATGCTGTCAAAAGGGTATTTCCCCTCTCATAAGTCGGCGCGTTCATCTTTTCAGTACAACTGTGACGCAATTCGCTCTCGCTGCCAAAGGGGCTGGGCCAAGATAGACCCTGTAATGAAATCCTAATTGAAATAGCATTTTCTCTCTCATAAATGGACGCGTTCATCATTTCAATACGACCGTGATACAATTCGCTCATGCTGTCAAAAGAGTATTTCCCCTCTCATAAGTCGACGCGTTCATCATTTTGATATAACTGTGACGCAGTTCGCTCGCGCTGCTAAAGGGGCTGGACCAAGATGAACCCTCTAATGAAATCCTAATTAATGCAGCATTTTCTCTCTCATAAATCGACGCGTTCATCATTTCAATACGACTGTGATACAATTCGCTCATGCTGTCAAAGGGGTATTTCCCCTCTCATAAATCGACGCAATCATCATTTCAATACGACCGTGATACAATTCGCTCATGCTGTCAAAAGAGTATTTCTCCTCTCATAAGTCGACGCGTTCATCATTTTGATATAACTGTGACGCAGTTGCTCGCGCTGCTAAAGGGGCTGGACCAAGATGGACCCTCTGATGAAATCCTAATTAAAGTAGCATTTTCTCTTTCATAAATCGACGCGTTCATCATTTCAATATGACCGTGATACAATTCGCTCATGCTGTCAAAAGGGTATTTTCTCTCTCATAAGTCGGCGCGTTCATCTATTCAGTACAATTGTGACGCAATTCGCTCTCGCTGCCAAAGGGGCTAGGCCAAGATGGACCCTATAATGAAATCCTAATTGAAGTAGCATTTTCTCTCTCATAAATCAACGCATTGATCATTTCAATAGGACTGTGATACAATTCGCTCATGTTGTCAAAAGGGTAGTATTTCCCCTTTCATAAATTGATGCGTTCATCATTTCAATACGACTGTGATACAATTCGCTCATGTTGTCAAAAGGGTAGTATTTCCCCTTTCATAAATTGATGCGTTCATCTTTTCAGTACAACTGTGACGCAATTCGCTCTCGCTGCCAAAGGGGGTAGGCCAAGACGGACCCTGTAGTGGTTTCCTAATTGAAGTAGCATTTCCTCTCTCATGAATCAACGCGTTGATCATTTCAATACGACTGTGATACAATTCGCTCATCCGTGATACAATTCGCTCATGCTGTCAAAAGGGTATTTTCCCCTCTCATAAGTCGCGGCGTTCATCTTTTCAGTACAACTGTGACGCGATTTGCTCGCGCTGCTGAATGGGGCTGGGCCCAGACAAACTCTCTGATGAAACCCTAATTAAAATTAGATTCCCCCTCTCATAAGTCGACGCGTTTATCATTTCAGTACGACTGTGATGCGATTCGCTCATCGCTGATTCTACCAAAGGGATTGAGTCAAAACGGGTGCTAGAGCCCCCGGTTTACTAATTAATAATAAAACGTAGCCCTATAAAACGCGCGCCGTCTGTTCTGTTGTTCGTATTCGCGACCATGACGTGTGCAGCGGTCCTTGATAATGGCGAATGAGTCATGGTCAGGAATGATGCGCGGAAAATAAAATCATCCACTTGTACCTACAGCTATATCAGTTGTATACCTGTCGCTTACAGCCGAAATTACGCGGCGGTATCGATTTGAAATCTCTGCTTACCTGTTCGCCTCTACTATGGTATGCCACTGTGCCCACATATATGCCGGGCATGTGCGGTAATAGGACCAGTGGACCACAATTTGTTCAATTTTTTTGAATATATGCCCAGATTTTGCGTAGATGAAGGGCTTTACAGTTCGGCGTGAAGATATAACAGATAATGTTAATTGAAACACAAAGAACGGGTGTGCAGAGTGTAGTAACGAAGGACGTGTTGAATTGAAGAAATTTTCTGAAACGGACGCAGATGTGTCGGCATTGCCCGGCGCGTCCATTTGAGAAAACAATAAGCGAAATCATATTCCTATTGGTAGTTATAGGTAGTGTATAGCTAACAAAGACAGGAAACACGCCGATTTTTCAACGGCGAACAATAGGTTATTATACTGACACGACACACCGTATACGAGTGTAATATCCGCTTACTTTACACTTAAATTTTACTATGTGTATACAGCCGTGGCTGGAGCTTCGGTCCGGATTTGAGCCTGTTTTGGGATTGGGCGTCAGGCTGCACGGTGCAGGCGGCGGCAATTCTCGGTCGTATTTTTTCCTGTTTCCGAGTGGATTTCTTATGTCGAAACGCTAATTTTCATATTCGTTGACATAATGGAATAATGAAGCGTGCTGAAGGAGGTGGATTGTACTCGAGTGTAGTCGGGTGAGGTATACAGAGACCGCGGTGCGATGAATCTTTGATATGTACATAATATATGTAATATGCGAGGTAGGTATGAAGACGAAGTAGACGAGTTGAGGAAGTGACGAGGTGGTGTTAAACGGTGTTCCGAGGTGGCAGAGCCGAGTAGAAGAAGCCATTAACCTAAATTTTTAAAAGCGGTTGCTGGGTATACTCACCCCGGCGGTCGCCACATCATCGCATATATTGCAACCTATGATCGCGAGCAGACAAATAGCAGTTGCCGACAACTCGAATTGGACGGTTTGATTGTTTCAGTAGTACGATGAAAAGGTACACTGAGAAAAAATTGTAATAAAATTACTAAAAATCTAACAAGTCTGAAATGTTTAATAATTTATGCCCTTTTTAATGACAAGTTTTAGTCATTTGTACCGGGCTGTATTAATAATTACTGTAATTCTGTTGAAACATTAAACTGTAATAGATACGTCTATTGAAACACTGAAACTCTGATCACAAATGCCGCTTTTGGCACCCTTATAAGGGAAACATGGAATTTGGAAATCATGTGATTTAAAATGAAATTCGAAGGCTAGAATGCTGTAATTTAGTAAAATTTAGAGAATATAGGGTAGTGCAGGTTTTTGCGGATGGTATACTAGGACTTTTAAGAAAACCAAAAGAGTAAAACTGAAACATGTTTCCATGGATAATAGTAAATAAAGGGAATAAATTTTAAGTTTGAAATCATCTTCGTTTTCTGCTACAAGGTTTTGGGCCGTGGACGTTCCGCCTCGGACTAGAGCCTAAAACTATCGCCCCACCGTTTCATTGATCAATCTCTGCCTCTCCTCCAGGATTGTGCCTGTACAGTGAAATCTCTTTTTTTCTACATTTACTGTAGAAAAAATGTAGAATATGTAAAATATGTAGAAAATTAGTAAACATGCGGAATTTTTGAGTTTTGCGAGAGAAGTGTTTAGTTTGGATAGGAGCAACGCAAACAATTACGCTTATTACAGTTAGGGTTATCTTTCTCCGAGTTTGATGCTCTTGAAGATTTATGAATTTTAGAGCTTGTTGAAAATTTCCTGGCTTCTAGTTGGCTTGGCTACCACTATCTGTAGCTGGTCCTCTAGAGTCCTCATTGCCTAGAGAGATAATCGAAACCTATTTCTTGTAAGGATTAAATGATCACTGTGATAACGACGAAATAAAGTGAGCGAAACTTTCATAGAATATTGACATCTTCGCTCTAAAATGTAAGCTATGAAAATATATGTAGCATGCAGAGAATTAAGTCCCACTTCGTCTATACGAAGTTATGAGTTTCGGCATATACTTGATAAAATTCCTGACAAAATGAGACCTTGCTGTGCTTTGTAGCTTCAAAATTCACTGAGATATGGCTGTTCAAAGTTAAGATCTCAAAAAACCTGATTTTGAGGAAAATGACCTTTACAAAAAGGTTCAGAAAAATGAAAAATTACAATTCAAAGTGGCCTATCTCTTAGACAAATTAAGCTAGAAAGCTCCGAGAGGTCTCATTTTATCAGAAATTTGATAAGAGATTTTGTCGACCACGTGGGACTTTTTTAGAAAAACTGAATTGAGTGGGGGCAAAAAGAGAGGAAATGGGTTCACGTTTCGTTCGTCTGTGATGGATAAACGAAGGCAGACAGAGAAAACGGATTACGCCATTTGAAAGAGGAGGGTTTATTCTTCCGAAATCGTCGCGAATCCCGATTTTGACAGTTTTGACCTTAAAAATGCCAAGTGTGCACTGGCACAGGAATGTTTTTCTGTCTCTCTACTGTCGATGAGCCAACGTCCAGCCGTCGCAATGGTTTTCTGACTGCTGAACACAGTTTATTTTATTTTTTTTCATTTCCCAAAATTCCGTTTTTGCTATTTTACTGAAAGTTCTTCAAGATTCAATGATTGATTCATGTTGCTCCATATCCATAGCCTCCATGTAATGTTCAAAACATTTGACGGGAGGGGTGCAGTTTTTGATGAACTCTTATTCACTGGCTTGCCGTCTCTCTGACTCACTGATACGATGCTCGAAAGGGTAGTTTCCGGGTCCGGGAGTTTGGTGTCTCAGGGACCACTTTGGCATGCGTGCATCGCCATACGTCCCACCACACCATTATTCACTGGCTTGTTCTCACTGAATAAGTAAAAAATAAACTATCTGATTCATTCGCTTATGAACTTATCTCCTGAACTTCTTATTCTACTGGGTGATTCATTTATTCTTCAAATACTCTCGAAGTTTCTAATTTTTTTTAGCTGATTCATTCGCTCTTGATTCACTCTTGTTTTTCGCAATTTGTTTCAATTAGCCCCGGTGTGAAACCAAGGACTCACGATTTAAATCAGTGTGATCTGATCTGCCCACAACCCTTGCAACTGAAGGGAAGTCATTTGGGGAGGACAGGATCTAGGAATTTTCCTAGGAGGATGTTTTAAGCCCTAATCAGTTTTTTGTATTTTCGTTTTACTTTCATTTTATTTTCGGTAGTCGTCATCTCACAGTTGATTCTCAATACATTTTAAGTCCACACAGGACTACAGCACTGCAGGTGTACACGTTCACTGCTTTCGCAATGTTTTCTTCGGCCCGAAGGCGGGTGTCCGACCCCTCCCCCTCCCCCTATAGATCCGCCACTAGGGGAGGGAAGTAGGAGAATATGAGACTCACTGTACTCGATGAATGGTACGAGTTACTGGGCTACCTATCAACGTTGAAATAAATAATTGTTGAACGTGAGTAGAAATACCTCCAGGATGATGTTCCCCTCCCGCCTTTAATGGCTGTTCATCTTTGCTGGAAACATTTTCTACATGCCAGATAAATTTTTAAGTAAAGTCAACACTTCTTCACTTATTTTGGTCGACATGAATGTTTATTGAAAACATACTCTCAAACACGTCTACTATGTTACTATTTATGTTTTAGTTCTTGTTTTATGTAGGGAATTAATAATAAGAAAAAAAACTACGTTATTCTTACCTTGATGCGAACTTGAAATTGCATGTAGTAAAACTTAGAATTCTCCCACTGGGTCCTTTATAATATGCTTTACATGGGGAATGACGCCAATTTCGGATATCCCCATAACTTAGCCAGCTTTGAAAAAGAGCTAGTTCTTCACGGGAGGGTAAGCTCTTTTACGATCTCAAGTTAGTAAGGTAGTTGATGAACGACATGAACAACGAATATTGGTCACATTTTATTTCAAGACGTCATTATAACTCTGAGATTCTTTGTCAATAAAAATAGTAAGCTTTACAAATTTATTGCATTTTGAAAATTTAAGATTCTGACGTCACCGGCGTCGCTAAACGAATGGGAAAAGTTCCACATCGACAAACTTTTGTCTTTCTCTCGTTCGATTGTCACTGTTCGGGATTCTCATTGCCCAATAAATTTGATCCGCTGACATGCTGATCTCAAAATTGCTTTCGTAATGGAAAATGTTGACGGTAGAGTTTCAAATGTCCTTACCCGATGATGTTGAAAAATCGCAAACTGAGATAGAATGACTCACATTTCAAACTCGAAAGGAATTCTCTAGTCCCTAGAACTGATTTCAGGAATCAAATTCGAGAGTTCTTGAGCAAAAAATGTTATTTTGAAAAAAATGGGCTGAAAGTATGAACCTCATGAGTCTTTGAGGACCGCAATTAATAACGAATTTTTTGTATCTGAAGTAGGGTATCCCTTATTTTACAAGTTTTCGCCTGTCAATTAGGTGCACACTGAAATTTATTCTAATGGACCCAGAAACTCGCTATAAAAAATTTGAGCTCAATCTGAGGTCATTAACCCGTGCCGCTTTGACCTTGAAGTTATGTGTAATACTGAGATTTTACAAAAAATTACGAATATCTCGGAACATATCAACTTCAGGACCAAGATGTATATACCATAAAATCTTTCTTGTTAAATTTCCTATAAAAAAGATTCCATACCACTTTTCTCTAGAACGCATACTTACCGAGATAATCGCAAAAATGTGTGAAAGTTTCGAGGAATTTGGCTTTATTTTTTTCTTTCATAACCGATCTTTATTAACTAAATCGCAGTTATCTAAAATGATATTCACTTTAGGACCGAAATGCAAATAACATGAAATGTTCCCAGATTCTGTAAAAAAGACTCCATAGAACTTTTCCTCAATAATAGTAGATTACTGTGCAGAGACGGAAAGTAAGAGATTAATGATGAGTGCGAGAATTGGCGGAACGAGCGCAGCGAGTGGAGCTTACGCGTGAGGCATGAGTCGCTTACCTACCAACTCTGTACAGTGTACAGTACGCTATTTTATTGAATACAGATCCGGTAATCTCGAACTACAACTGACTTTCCCCCTTTACCAGCTCACTTACAACTCTAGAGTGGTAATGTTGTTATCGCTAGCCAATCACAGCGTCTTTACAGCGCTGCGTCAATGTTCACGAGAACGAGGCGTTAAAATGTCATTTACCTTCGTGAAAACAGTCCTATTATATCGCACTTACCGGACCTGTATACAATAAAATAACAAAAGCCACGTTCATTGAAACCTTCATACATTTTTGTGATTATCTTGGTGAATATGTGTTCTAGAGAAAAGTTGTATGGAATCTTATGAAGAGAAAATTTAACAAAGAACACTTAATGTTATAGGCATTTTGGTCCTGAAGGGTTTTTGCGAAATCTCAGTATTACACATAACTTCAAGGTCAAAGCGGCACGGGTTAATGACCTCAGATTGGTGTCCATTTCGGAATGTGAGTGAACTAGGTAATATTACATTTGTAGGGTGTGCCAATTCACTTTTTCTTCCAGTTAGGGTACTCCACTGATGATGGCATAACAGCCAAAAGCGCTCTGGACTACAGAAGAAGAAAACATGAATTGCCACACCCTACAAATGGAATAGAACCTCAGATTGAGCTCAAATTTTTTATGGCGAGTTTCTAGGTCCATTGAAACAAATTTCACTACGCACTTAATCGATTGACGAAAACTTGTAAAATAAGGGACACCCTAATCTGGAGTAAATAAAACTGTTGGATGGACAAATGTCGGCAGTGTTTTGGATTTCTTTGATAGCAAAAGGGTATGTTTGAGAAAATTTTATTTTCGTTTTCTGTTTTCCAATTTCCTGGAGAAAGTTAGATACGACGAGTACGCAAACCGAGAGGACCTATTTACTTTTATTTTTTAATTCCATCGTCAAAGTGTACTCGTTATGTTCGAGGTTGAAATTTCACATTCGGTTCGCAAGACACCCTCTGTTCGCAGGTGTTCGTAGGTTATAGAACCTAACCCTTTTTTGTGTGTTGACCCCTTTAAAATTCGAGAAGAATATGCATACTTCATATGCGGACAAGCGGGTACCGGAATAAGAACACGGTCGGACATTCATTCGAGAACAATCAAGTGCGGTGCAGGAATCTTATAAAGTGTGTCGTTTATTTGATAATAGGTTCGGCGTGAAAAAGAACCATTACTAATGGTCATATAATGAAGCACGTAATACATGTCAAAGGGTTTTCGTAAAAATTAAAAAAAGAACTTTCGCTGTTTTGTCAATGAAATGAAATGCGTGGCTAATCTGATCTCGTGTAACTTATTCCGTGGCAGCTTAATCGCTGTAAATACGATATAATAATAAATTCATTATTGCTCAATTTTCTCGAAAAGTTTTACAATTGATTTAATGATTTTTCTTGCGATAGAAGCGGAGTAGCCGAGCTAACATTGCTGAGATTGACTACATTAGGCGTTTTAAATCGAAGGTTCTTTAGCAACACTATGACCGAAAATTTGATGTATGTATACTTACTGTCCGAAATTGTGCACAAGCATGAAAATACAGATTTCCTCAAGTTATAAATTTCTATTTATGAGCAAGTTCAACCTCACCTCCCTCCTCTTATGGAAAATGTTGGATTATAGCGTTGTGAAAAGAAAATGAAGGCCATGGAGGCTTGAGGAACAGACAGAATGATAACGAGACGGGATTGAAATAGCCCGGTAGCCGTAGAATACAAGCGAGAAAAAGACGAACCACGTTATTTATTAAATACATACAAGATGTAGAGAGCTGAAAATATTTGGAGTCTCGGCTTTTTCCCTGTATGCCACGGCACGCTTCAGTTGTCTATAGGAGGCGCGCTCGAGCCATGACAAGAAAAGATATTCGGCCAGAAAGGCCAGTGAACATACTGAAAAATAGGAAAAAGATTAAGTCACAGAAATCTTAGTTTTCGCAGTCCGGGATCTTGGCTCCGGCCTGCTGCTTGCGTACCTATTTGGCTAGCCGATCAGCAGGATAGCCAATTGACTGGTTCCTAAGTTGTCTCTCAATCTTACTGTCTCTGACTGATGCTCGTAAATGCTCCGGCATTTACTGATAAGCAAATGTCCAAGAATTTCAAATAATTTCGAATCACCCGTACATCCTCGATCATACCTAATCTCGATTCGTTTTTCTGCTTTTCAGACTTGAGCGTGTGGAACAAGAGTCTGTCTCAAAGATGGCGCCGCATACGCCGCAGATGCTCGTCGTTCACCACCCACAGCTCGACGAACACGGAGTCGCCGGACACTCGTCTGCAGAAACAGTATCTGCTGGAGACCAGCGGCTCGTCCATCGACTCGCCTAAGGTGGTGTGCAATGCAGACGCTAATTTCCCAGCCAATGAAGGCTTCGACGAAGGCAGCCATCCATCCGCGAAAGACGAGAACGAGGTGGACGAACTCAACTCGCCCGGCTTGCCCGACGTGTCCCACATGCTGCGCTCCAAGTTCAGCAAATTACAAAACGGCTTCCGCAAACGAAGGGCGCTGTCGGTGCACGAATCGATCTCCCGAGACAGAAATCACCAGGCGACATTCTACGTACCGACGCCGACCCGGCCGGCCGACGAGACGGACTCGGCGATCGCCCGAGACCTGGAGCCGGCGTCGTTACCAGCGGCGGCCGCGCTCAGCCGGTTGTCGTGTTCGCGTCTTAACTATCGCAAATCGCCCAGCGAGTGCTCTTCAGGCCGCGGCACCATCACGCCGACCGAGGAGTTCGACAACGATAGCTCTGGCAGCAACCAGTCCGGCAAGTCCGGTAATCGATTGCGGAAGTACTCGTGCGAGGAGCCGAAGAATGAGAAGAACAACGCGTACTGGGACCAGGGCTACCACAGCATCGAGTACAGTCCGGATGACCTGTCATACCGGTATCGCATGGCCGGCCGATGTAGCAGCGCGCAGAGCCGGCAACCGAGTATGGACGACCCGAGTAATTTAAGTCTGTTTAAGAACCAGTGTAGTCTGCCATCTTCCAACGGCGCTGTTCGAGCGCACGCCAGTTCTAAATATGAGAACGGGTCCCCTTGCGCCGCGATCAGAACATCGTTGCCAACCAGTCCGCGCTACCTGAGTTCCTGCCATGCGTACAGTCCTAATCGCGAAAACTATCGATCCGCCGACCACGGTGGCTTCAGTCAGCGATACCAAAGCCAGAGGGCGTCCGTCAACTACGACTACAAATCAAGCGCCTGTCCGTCGACATTCGAGCGCCTTCCGACCGCGAAGCCGCATCCCGAGTGCCGCCAGACGATGGCTCGCACCCTGGCCAATCCGGCGACCAAGCATAGTTACTCGGCCGCGAGCGCAGGTGACGCGCTCTTTGTCGACGACTCAAAGACGTGCGCGTCCGTGTCGCAATACGCGACCACAACCAGACTGAACAGCAGCGATCCGGGAATGCAGAATCGCCGCAGACCCATTGTGGTGAACGACGACGAAGACGAGTTCGACGTGACGCTGTCCGTGTTGGCGAACGAGCCGAAGACGCGGTCGTGCCGCCGCTGGTCGCAAGCGGATACGCTGGCCATCGACTCGAGCAGCGTTGGCAAGTCGTACTCGCCGCAGAGCAGCGACGGCGGCAGCGGCGGTTTCCGTATCGGCGAACGAGTCAACACCAATGGGTACACCGGGTGCCAGTTGCCGTACGCGGCTCTGCAGTCGATAGAGCCGATGTCGATGCCGTACAACCCGGCGCCGTCGGTTGTGCTGCCGCCGCAGCCTGACCGCGGCGGCGGCCGAGCGGCATCCAATTTGCGCAGACGGTCGGCACGCAGCGTGTCGCCCGAGTCGAGGAAACGGGAGACCGAAGCCAGGGACAAGCGTCAGCAGATCGCTCATAATCTACAGAGGTACGTGGACCAGCGACGTCGCGCATTTGGCGGCTGCAAAAGCCAGGCGGACCTGACCAGCTCGTCGGAAAACGATTTCTGGAGGAAAGAAGACGCGAACGAAAGGGTGAGTGTTTCTTTATTTTTAATGAGGGATGGTGCTAGAAGAAGGTTATCTGTTAGACTGAAAATCCGACCTCTCCACGGGGACCAAAGTGACTTGTTGCGTGTAGAGCTGTGACTGTAAAAAATGAAACTAGTACCTACACTCTACACTGCATGCAGATAGATCGGTACGTGGATATGTCCTATGGCTACCGAACACTATCCACGCCCTGAGTTGACGTTCATCAGTTGAGCGTACCATAAGACATTACTTACTCTCGACAGGGGCAAGGAATAAGTAATTACAATCTGCATTCTGCAACGAACGAAATCGCGCTCCCAACTGAGGAAGGAGGAACGATAGCGAATATTACGGTGTACGTAGCGAAAGTGGATGATGTAACAGTTGCCGTGATGACGTCATCATAGTGACCTAAGAGTTGTCGGTCAAAACGTGACGCACGCATAGATTTTGGTTAACCACCAGCCAATATGCATACCCATGTTAAAAGTACATGTATATTCAGAAATAGACAAGGAACAGAAAGGTACTCACTGTTCAAGCTGACTTGTGAAGATTCGGGGAGGGGGAGGGCCCCGCAGTTCTCCTGGTCCCTTTTTTGACGTATATTTGTTTGTGCCACTTTCCTGGTTGGAAATCTAAGCTGGAAACTAAGATTCAGGATCCACAGACCAAGTTGCCCCTGATTCCTCTCTTCTAGCAAATGAAAGTCATTTACGCGAAGTTCTTATGTTTACTTATCTGATGAATCAGGCCGTTTACCCGATCTCCTATCCCTTTCCCCTTCCATATCACACTTAAGTTAATTTTAGGCTGTGTGTCAGTGTCTGGTTGTTTGACAATTTTGGACCGTGTATCAATTTTAAACTGTCTGCATTTGTCACTTCTAAACTGTTCATCAATTTTGGGTCGATCATAGGTTTTGCGCTGCTTGCCAGACTTCAGCGCGTGTTCAGATTTTTGACAGGTAGTAAATTTTGGGCTGTTTGTTTTGTGTTTTTAGTTCTGTATCAATTTAAGGCGGTTTGTCATTGCAGAGAGTTGGCTAGTTTTGGGCTATTTGTTTTGGTTAATTTTAGGTTGTTTTCAATTTCCAGCAGTTTCTCAGTTCTGGGTTGTTCATTCGTAATTTCTGTCTATCTGTTACTTTTGGGCTGTTTGCCTGTATGAGCTCTATGTCTGGTTAAGAGTTTATGATTTGGCCTGCTTGTCAGATTTTGGTGGTTTCGTCAGTTTTAGGCTAATAATTTTGAATTTTGAGTTTTTTTATCAGTATGTGACTGTATTTCAGTTTTAAGTCCTTTGTCAGATTTTCGCTATTAGTGAATTTTGGGTAGTTCGTTAGTGTTGGATGATTTGTCAATTTCAGGTTATTTGCAGTTTTTGACCGCTTATTAGATTTTGGTTGTTCATCCAGTTTTGGTTCAAGTTTTTATTATCAAGAGATTAGTCCACTTCGATGGGAGCAAAACTAATACAAGGCTTATGAAAAAATTTATTTTCTGTCTATCATTTCTCATAATTGGTGTCTTTAACATATTTTCCCATCATTTTTATGGGATACAACATTCAATGTACTAATGTTGAAATGGTTGCGAGACGTCGAAAGTGAACCCACCTCTTGGTACAACCTATGTACTTGGGTCTTAGTAGTTTATAATTTTGCTGCATGTCTGTTTTGGGAGGTTTTGTGTTTAGAGCTGTCAATTTTTGACTGTCAGTTTTGGGCTGTTCGTGTGCGTCGGACTCTGTTCAATGTTCCGCCGCAAAGTGAAGTCTAGAGCCACGATCGAGACTTCAAGAGCCATTACCTCTGTACTAGAATGTTAACGAAGTTTTTCAAGTCTCGATAAAGTTTAAATGTGTCTTAACAGAATACGAATGATTCTTATCAGCGTACTCTTAATGAAGTTCAAATGGGCAGGATCAGTTTCAGCACTGTTTGAATAAGGCTTAAATGAGGATAATGAGACTTAGTGAGCCTTAAGGGTAGCAGAATGAGTCTTAGGTGAGTTTAGAAAAGTTGTAAAATAATTTTATTGAGTTTGAAAAGAATATGATTAGTCTCAATGAGTCCTAAGTAAGTATGTTTTCTTCTTCTTGTGCCGAACTCAATTCTGAGCGTGAGCGATTTACAGCTATGGTAATTAGGGTGGATTGTCGTACATAGGCTTAAAGAAAATTTTGAATTTTTGAGTGCGACCGAGTTAGAAAGTTGCCTTTGATGAGAAAAAATGTGTTTTAAAATTTCTTTTAAAACTTGTACATTTTAAAGTCATGTACTGTAGGACTAAAAATTGAATGTTACTCAGCGCCTTGAGAATTTAGGTTATGCAAAATTTTTACATAACCTTTTTAGTAGTACTCCTCGCGAGCTTTAAATTAGTTTATATACAGATTTTGCTTATCTGTGAAATTGAAGGCGCTAAAGCACTTACAATACGTTGTTGCTTTATAGTGCCTTCAGTATGTCAGATTAGCAAAATTCACATATAACCTTAGAAGTAGTAACAATTAAGATTTGCAAAATAAGTCCTGTACAAATTCGCCTATCTTTAATATTGAAAGCGCTATAAAGTGACCAAGTTTGTAAGTGCTTTAGCGCTTTCAACTTCACATATAGGTAAAATTTGAATATGACCTTTTTTGTTACTCTTGATTAGTAGAACTGAAAAGGTTATGTGCAAATTTGGTCCATTTTGCATATTGAAGGTCGTAATAACGATTTTTTGTATTAAATCAGTGAAAAAATTAAACAGGTTTTATTTTAAATTTAAATTAAAAAAAAAAAAAAAAGGACAAAAACTTAAGAAAACATTACATTTTTCTTCGCCACAAACTGTTCCTGATGCTTTACTGACCAATCGAATCTGCCTTTCCATTGATTGGATATGGGGTCGGAGAGGAAACGGAGAGAACACACAGAAAAGTTGGACGTATCCCCGAAGCAAAAATACTTGAATTCTTTTTTTTTTTTGGTCTTTGAATTGATGCAAAAAGCAAAAATACTGCGTGGTATAGTTTGTTGTACAGTTGAGTTTGTCAATTACGGCGCCAAACGTAATTTTTTGAAGGTCTAGCATACATCCTATGAAATTCTTTATCTTTTGTAAGGAAGCGAGAGGTAACGATAAGACACATTATAACTCCACCGAAGGAAGCGAGGGAATATTATATACGAATTTTTTGCATGGCCTGTGTGCGAGAGACAGATGTTTCTCAAACATTTTCCCCGACATTGGGTCTAATTTTGTTCCATTTAGTCCAAAAATGAATGTCTATCAACATTTTATTGTAAGAATAATGTTAACCCATACTGCTTTTCTTTCAAAGTTTTGATTTTTATTCTGTGGTCTACCGCCTTCGATATGCCACATGGACCGAATTTGCACATGATCTTTCTAATAGTATTCATCGCAAATTTAAATTAGTTCATATACAAATTTTGCCATCTGTGAAATTGAAGGCGCTATAAAGCAACAACGTATTGTAAGTGCTCTAGCGCCTTCAATATTGCAGATACGCAAAATTTGCACGTAACTCATTTTGTAGATCTCAATCATTAAAGTAAATTTTGCCTATTTGCCATACTGAAGGCACTATAAAGCCACAAATTATTGTGAGTGCTTTAGCGCCTTCAGTTTCACAGATAGGCAAAATTTGTACATGAAATAATTTGAAGTTCGCGATAAATACTAATAAAAAGGTTATGTAAGTATTTTGCATATCTTGCATTTTTAAGGCGCTGAGTAACATTAAATTTTCAGCCCCATAGTAGATAACTTCAAGGACGTATCCCTTAGGAAAAATTTACAAATTAGAAAAAAAAACAATTAAAAACTTTTTTTTTAACTAAAGGCAATTTTTTACCTAGGTCGCGTTAGAAATTTCAAAAAAAAATTTGACGATCCACCCTAATTGTAATTCGATTTAATAATCATCTGTTTCTTTTTCTTGCTCTGTCTATGAGTTCTCAGAGTCTCCATTGAGTATGAAACTTTGAAAGAGTTTTGAGGAAAACGTATTGAGTTTGAAAAGGGACTGATGAAACTCAACGGTGTCGTAAAGCAATATAAATGTGTCTTAACGAGTCTTAACGCAGTCTTAGTGAGTCTGGGGCGTCTAATATAGCCTAAATCATCTTATAAATTTAACAGATCCTGAGTGAGCTTCAAGAGAGTCTGATGAATCCTTTCCTAACCTAAGGGCAGCCGAATGAGTTTAAAGAGTCGGAAGGAAGCCGCCAAAAATAATTTGAACGTCCTAAGAGAGTTAAAATGAAACTTAACGAGTCACAAAACTATTTGGAAAGGTCTTAGCGAAGTTTTAGAGTCATTATACGTTCTTAATGAGTCCTATTATAGTCTAAATAATTAATTTGAAAATAACCTACTGTGAAGGTGAATTCGGATAAAATGCTAACGGAGGCCGAATACATTTTGGAAGCTGAGAGAAATTTGGCCTAGTAGAGTAGGTATGAATGAGGTTCAAGAGTTCAAATGAGTTCTAACAAAGTATGGAGAAGTTATGAAATAATTTGAATGAATTCGTTTTACATATTTAACTTTTAGCTGACCCTCTTCGTGGCTCATCTAAACTGTAGGCTAAAGTGAGTTAGATGGAGGAACACTGGTATCTAGTTCTATAACGCTGTACTTACATGTAAGTTATCTCTAATCAGATGAATTATTTGGTGCTCAGTTATCCTCACGTTTGGTTTCCAGACTTGAAGTGTATTATTTTCGCATGTATCCCTTTATTGTAACCGCTGGTATGAATACCTACTCAATGTCGTGCAGATACATGTTTCTTTAGAATAGGTAGGTAAACTTGTGCCCCAAATCGGAAGTTTGATTAGTAATAATGCGCGTACTCGTGACAATGAATGATATTTTAACTGAGTTATTTCATATTTTTATATTTTGATGCCTGAAACATATAATAGAGTTTTACATACAGACAATAACAACCGGTTTCTGTTCCGTGTGTAGACGGATGGGTAGCGTTACAGCACCTGGTTGCTAAATCAAAAAATGAGAGTGAATAAAACGCGCGTGTACTGATAGGTCGATAATAAAAACAGAACTGCATGAGTGCTAAGCATAAACTGCAACTGAACTAATGTCCTGCCTGGCCAATCGAGGGAAAAGAAAGGAGTGAGTCATAAAAGAAAGAAGAAGAGGAAGAAGAAAGAAAGGATCACATACAGAAAGTACAAGTGTGCAGGAGACAAAAGCTATTTGGGAAGCGTTCGCATCGTGCTACACAGAAAGTTGCCAGACAGGACGATTTATAAAAAAATATACGTTAGAGAGGAGAGGGTCGCTGCATGACTATGACACCTGGTTGGGTTGTGATTTCGCTGTAGTTAGTTGCTCTGCCAGGTTTTGAAATTCGTCTGATCATGCAAAATAATTCAATATCTGTATGTATGCTGGTAGCCAGTGGTGTAGCCGTGGAGGGGGTCGAGGGGATCTTTACCCCCTTATCCCTTTGGAACTATGTCAAGTAGGGTTTTTTCTAATTTTAGCACCCTTTCTAACACTCCCTCTTTCTTTGGTCAAAACCAGACCCCCTTTTCGAACATCAGGTTGGGCCACTGCTGAAAGCCCATTTTCTTCACCGAAAAGTAACTTGACCGGATGCCCCCAAACCCGAATTAGTTTGCCCCAGACTTTTCTCACATTGCTCACGATTTCAACCTCTCAGACCACTCTGTGGTGCATTGTTCGCTGATTAAACTTGCTCTATCGGCCCTCCCAAGTCGAGGCAATGAATTTATTAATCAAGGAGCATGACCGTGCTATCGCACCCCCTGGGCTTCATTATTGAGTTTTGAAAATACACATACTCGTACTTTTAGAGCATCGATGTGGATTCGAAATATTGAAAATCGAACTTGACGAACGGAGTAGTAGCTCGCCTTGTTATGAGCGCCTGCAGTTTGTTGATTATTTGAGAAAACATTTGACTTGATATGGTGGAAATGAAGAGGCAGAGAAAATGTGTTCGAGTTCGATCCGGTATTGGAAGATTGGAATTGCGAACGCGTGCTGGAAATGTTGAATGTTTGCTTGGTTACGGTTTGTTCCGGTGGTTAGGTATGAATAGGTGTATGTGAAATTAATTCAAAACACCTGCGGGTTGTAACGAAATAATTTATCGCGTGGAATAGTTGAGACATGGCGCACTGCAGTCCTGGAAACCCGCTTTTGTTGTACTTGAAAGTAACTAACTCTTAAGTTAATTTTAAAAACTTGATTTCGGATGTACATATTTTCATATTCGAGATAGTAAAACATTTCACAAGTATCCACAAACTGGAATAACTTTTTTTGGTGGAAAATTACTGCAGCGCATTCATTGTGTTATTGTGCGCTAATTAAGGAGACTATATCCTCAGGAAGGTTCTTTGAAAATATACCCATTAGCCGACGTACGAGTACAGCGTTAATATTACTTTCATCCGCGAGAACCATTCCACGTAGGTATTGAGCTAAAGTCGGTAATTTGCGGCATTGCTAATTAGTTACACTCCCATGTTGTGAGGCTGCTATATGAAGAAAATAGTTCCCAGGTGGGAAAACCCCGAAAGATTCTAAAGGGTTGATTCGATTGTTGGACTTTTCCGAACTCCGCTCTCACGTAAGATTAGTAAATAAAATTTAAACGCTAATTGTGAAAACAATCGTAGTTAGTTTTGATTTTTTAACTTAAATTACAGATTGAGCTACATCCACTGGTTTCATTGATGAACTGCCTGCTTGTTTTCATTCTCAGATGATGACTTGATGAAATGAGCTGCGATGTTTATGCGTAATGGCTGTGGATATAGCTCAGTCTGTTATTTAAGTCAGAAAATCGAAAGTGACTGTGTTTGTTTTCACAATTCGACACCTTAGAGCAAAATAGTGCTATCTACATTTTTGGGGGAAATGAATTATTGGTATCATTGGAAAAGGGAATTTTACGCTCTATCATATGCACCACTGCATGTTGATGCTGGCAAAACATCCACTTTACGTAAGCATCACGTCCAGATTTTGTAACACAGGAGTGATAATAGGCTATTGAAAATTTCTTCTCCCAATTCTGCCAATTTCAATAAAATATAGATAACACTATTTTGCTCTAAGGTGTCGAATTAGGGTTTCAATAATTACAAGTAGTAGGATTAAACGTGTGGCATTTGTTCCCATATTGTGATGCCTACTCCTCGTTTCAATTCGCTGACCAGCCAGAGACACGCAGTGTGAAGATTCGCCTATGTTTCTGGCTTGGCTATAAGCGCACCTGTTCGTATATCCCTAGCAAGGATTCGCTGGGACTTACTATAAGCGAGAGCGAGGGGTGAGGTAGGTACCACAAGTTCTGACTCTGAATATATTTCTCAATCAAACAAACGGTCTAACGTAACCTTATGTATTTACTCGCAACTATAACCTGCGGTATTGTAACATAGCGTGATATTCACAACTGTGTTTGACATTATCTGTGACTTTGGGAGAGAAGTCACACTAGTATGTGGTGACCATAATGTGGCAGTCTCTGTTAAAAAGGGGTAACTTTGTCGATTGATTGAAGACTCAGAAAACGCGAAAAAAGAAAAACAAAATTTTTTGGTAGAGAAAATCAGTTTTGAGACTTCGGTTGATTTTCATAGAAAAAGCATCGCAATAAAGATGAGACAAAATTTACGCGCGGAGTGGGGAAGAGGGAGAGAGAAAGAGAATTATGAAAGAGAATGAGAAAAGAATGCAAATGTCCTGCGTTCGCTTCTTCGCGATTCTTCGGAGCTCACGAATAAATCCGATGTTCTGAATTGTTACCACGTAGAAGAACGAACAATTACCTTTCCAACAATCCCTCGTCGAGGCTGGTAACGTGATTCCGCGGCAAGTTACGGCCGCTTGAAGGAGTGGGAGAAAAAGGTGTGTCTAACTTAAGACGAGTTTTTCTCAAAAACGTGTTTTCGTGCATTCTCGTTACACTCATCTTTGACCCCTTGGATCTCCGCAATAAAAAACGCTACAGATCTCGCCGATAGCTTGTTGGTATGGGCTTTCATTCCTCTATTACCTACTGTCTTCAACTCAAAATTCGTCGGATCGACAAAGTTACCCCTTTTTATAGAAACTGCCACATATCTTGAAATTACACAGTACTTGAAAAGGCACACTGGTAACTATTTTCAGTGCACAGCCCCTCTGAGAAAGTGTTACATAATCTCCAGAAAACAAACAACAAAAAACGAAAAATAAACAAACTAGATTTTGTTACTTGAAGATCGCGGCGTCTTCCCACATTGATCTGATCATCAGTTCGAAAAAAATATGCTTTGGTCCTTTCATCGCACAACCTTCATATTCTCGGGTGAAGAGCCTGAACTTGTGAGTTCTGTGAGCTTTTTGAGACAAAATAACTAAATGGTAGAATGTTTTACGTAAAGGGGACTGGCTTCAATGTTATTAAGGTATTAGTTACTACATTTGTGATATCACTTCTCAAAAACGTTCCACAAGGAGCTACAATTTAAAATATTGAACGTTGAATGCGGGGGCTCAGTCTGTCGGGCCTTCTGGTTTACGGCTGAAATTAACCCAAAAATGAATTTAACGTTTCCAGGAACCCCATCTTTGATACCATTAATACCCCACTTATAATACAACTTTCAATATTGCATGTTGTAGCTTCCCTGTGGAGCCTTCTGGTTTGGAATTGCATCTGTAATGATCTTGGAAATATGAACTCAAATTCAATAATCGATATTTCGGGAGAGCTAATAATGTTAATTTTTATGTGTTGACTCTTTGTAGATTCCTTGAAGGTGGGAATACTTCTGTTAAGAAAGAAAGAAAAAAAAAAAAGTTTAGAAAATCCGAAAATTATTGAAATGGTATCACGTGACATTAATTTTATTAACATTGAGTGAAGGGCATAACTTCACCACTCTCGCAGCCTTATTTTGGATCTCCGGGGTACCTTGTATGTGATCAGTGCTGCCAATTAAGCCTGTTGAAAAATTCTATGATTCTTTGTAAAAAAATCTTGAGACAAAAATGTTCGCCTTTCCTATGTTGCCCAACAATAAAATGTTTACTGACTCATCACATTCCTTGTTTTACCCCCTCCACCCACAGTGCTTCAGTTCTGTCGACATTCCTAAAAATTTTCCTTCTTCTTTTCACTTTCGTTCTTGAATACTGCGGAGAAGAGAGAAGAGAATTTCATTACCTACACCCCTTTCTTAGAACATTTTGATGCCACTAAGGGCCCTTTTCTTGTGATAGGCCGCAGATGTATTTTTACATTTTTACTGCTGTGTAAAATCTGAGTGCTTGTTATTCCCATAAGGCGATAAATTTTCCATTTACAAATTTTGGAAGTGAAAAATTTGAAGAAGCAATGTATATTCACTCAGTTTTATGTAAATTCTTAAAAACTCTTGAGATTTTCTTGAAAATCGTAAAATTTTGTCTCAAGATCTTGAGATCGCGGGAAAAATTTTGAAATCTTGAGATCTCAAGATTTATTTTGAAGTTGGGAGTAGTGCCGGTGATCGACTGACTTTTTTTTTTATCCAGATAAAATAAAAGAATGCGAGTGAGAGAAAGCGAGAAAGAGAAAAGAGAAATTGAGCTGTTACGGATGCGAATAGACTGAGGGAGTAGGTATATAACAATAGTGGTTGTTAAAAAATCCAGTTTGGAAGGAATCCGGGGTTGCCAAGTCAAGTCGAACAGAATGCAGTGGCGATGTGTCGATTTTTCCAAAATACGTGAATGTACATAATATGATACAGATATATACGAAAAATTCCGAAATCTTATTTTCTCGACTCATCCCATTACACTACACAATAATTTGAGATTTTGTAAAAACAATGAAATGAGAACATAATATTATGATTCTGTAAGTATTTTCAACGAGGAATTTAATGCCGATATTAATTTTTGGATTATAGTTAATTTTTTTCTTACCTCCTATCTTCAATGCGAATTTTAGTATTATCAAAATGGTACCACTGATCAAACAATTGTGCGCGTTCATTATTGTTATCAGTAGAGCACGGATTTCGTGGCATTTGTCAGATTACTTGCATGAGGGCGGAAGGATTTGGAGTGAAAGGTAAGCACGTTTAAGGATATGGGGAGGCTAGGGAAAAATAATTTTTTTGCCAAAAATGCCAAAAACCGGTATAAATACCAGAAACGGATAAAATGCCGAATAATGCCAAATACGACCAATATCAACAAAGAAATCCTTATATGCATAAAAGAACGAAAAAAAAATGACACATTTCTCACGATGAGTACGAAAATTTCGAGATACCTATAACGTGCAACATAGTAACATACTTCGGATACATTGTAACATGACTCGGGAGGCAGGCATATGCAAGAATGTTGATAAATAATAGAGATTGATAAAGAAAAACGATTTAAGAATTAGTGTTCCTTCAACTGCGAACGGTATCAATTGTCAAATATTTTTCAAGGGCATATGACTTTAATCGTTGGTCCAAATAAATAAATTAAAAAAAAAAATTATCTATTGCTCAAATACACAATTTTCCACTTTTACTCAAGATTTTTGTGATTTTTTTTTCGTGCCAAATAATGCCAATTTTTGAATTTTAATAGCCAAAACTCAGCTTTAAAAATGCCAAGAAATCCGTGCTCTAGTTATCAGTATCAGTGTAGCTACTCGTGGACGACAAAAAGGAATGAAAACTTAAAATGTAGCGATAAAATTTTAATTTTGAATATGGAAAACGAGAGTTTCTCGAGAAAAATGGTGAACGCCATCGTATTCTGCATTCAAAATATAGCTAAAATCATATAATCATCCCATTGTTTTTTATGCCGTTGTGTAGTGTTATACAGCTCTCACGCATTGGAAAAAGAAATTGAAATTTCTAGTTAAATTGACCCTTTACCGCGCACTCGGCCCTGAAAACCACCTTTTGAGGTATCGTGTCAGAGGCTGAGATGTCTAGTGTGAAATTTTCGTGTGCATTTCTCACTAATGATTGGATCGGCGTAAACCGAAAGACGATCTTCAAGTGGCAAGATTCAGTCTTTTCCGCCTACCTTATGTTATTATTGTAAGGGTGGTTGCAAACAATTTTGGACGTTGCCAAAATAAGGACGCCTCATAGTAACTATGTGGTGTCATTTTTTCAAGAAACTTAGTTTTTGATAAAACAACGATTAATCGATTTATGGTACTTCGCGTCGCATTGGAGGGAGATGCAAGCTCCCGACAGGTGAGAACTTTTTGCCGTTCATTCAAAAGCGCATTCTTAATAATAATTTTAAAAAATCGACTGGAGCATTTTGAAGAAGGTAGCTTCTATTTTTCATTTCGGTTCAGTGTAATCCACTCGAACTATTTCCAGCGATAGAACTCGAAACAGTGTAACGCTCAGAACCATCACACATGCTCGTTTCCTACTTATTACTTAAGATCATTCTTACAAAGGGTGATTAGACGAATGTGAGAAAATCTAGTATCGAGGTTACGCATGTAAAATGAAAACAAGTAGAACGGCATCGTAACCGTATTAGAAAGGGAGAAAAGTGTTGTTCTCTTGTTCAGTTCCACCCTCCGATTTGGATAAGTACGGACAACCGATATAATAATAATTATTAGTATTTCCTATACTTTCCTTACGTAATACTAAGTATAAGTATATAGGCACCTGGTTGCACGTAAATCAGTTCAATGATTACGAAATAGGTGAGTGTTCTAGTTAGGGGGACATGACAGCATTCATCGGGAAGACTTATTCGTTTGTACAAACGAGAAATATTCGTGAAAGAAAATTTAAAAAAAAAGTGGATATTGGCGCACTTGTCTCATTTTTTCTCCAAGACATTATCTGATCGCTTGTATCGTTATGCAATATTTTCTAGATTTGAAAAAGTACATAAGTAATAGCTACACAGAAGGGTGCGATTGATTCCGCAATAATGCCAAGTCCCATAAAGCACACGGGGAAGGAGAGGCGAATGTTTTACTTTCAATTTTGCGAGTTTGAGGCCGGAAATGGGTATAACGACTGTAGTGATGAAGGAATTTCTTCTTGGGGAGGAAGCAAGAACTTAGAAATACGAAATCAATTTTCTCAAAATTCCAATTCTGAAGTTTTTGAATTTTTCAATTGAGGGGGTCATATTTTAAAGGTTATATACATACACTAAGAAGTACTTTACTCTGGTCACCGACATGAAACTTGAAAGAGTAGATTCGGGGCCAGGGGTGTGGTGCCTGGGAGCCACTTTCGCATGCGTGAATCGCCATACGCTTCACCAAATACATATTAAACATACAGAAAAAAACAACTTTTGACTAGGTTTTTACCTAAAATTGATTCTATGTAGGATGAAAGCAGGGCCGGGTTGAGCAATTTTTACTGGGGAGATGGAGATTATAAAAATGCCGAATTGCCAAATAGAAATTTTAGTCACATTTTTCTGACTTTATGAACCGTCGAAGCAAAAGAAATAAAGCTTTCGACTTTTTGGATATTTCCACCTTCATAACTGAAAATTACTAACTGAGCTGCCAACTAAGCCGTGAAAGCAAAAAAAAAATCTTTCCACTTGTCGAATTTTCCCAACTTTTTCATTCGGTATTTAAAAAAATTGTGAAATCGGTGCGTGAAAGAAATATCAGTTTTTAAAATGTTGCCGAATCAAGCAAAATTTTGCCAAAATTGCCGAATGAAAAATGACTGGGGGAATGTGACATCCCCAACCCCTCCCCTCGCACCGGCCCTGGAAAAGAAGTAGGTTTTTAGGGATCTTGAAGGGAAAAATTTTGTAAGTTAGCGCACAACTTTTGTCATTTGTACGGGGAAATGCATGTAAAATGCATAATTTTATCTAGCATATTAATTCATATCGTAAAAAAGGGTTACTTACAATGTTTTTAGTTCAAATTTTTCATACATCAATAACAGAAGTATGTCACACGAGTAAGGGGGATAAGGGAGTACTTCACCCACCTATTGGTTTTCCAAAACCCTGTATTTACAAAAATACCTATAAAAAATTATTAATCTTAATGTAGATCTTGGTTAAATAAACGAAAACTTTTAGAATTCTTGAAAAATTTAGAAGAAAAAAATGCGTTTTAAAGCTGCCAAATGAAAAGGTTTGAATCCCCCTTTTCTGTACCTAAGGCCCCCGCTTGTACATAGATAAAATTAATGTGAATAATCCTAATCTGAAAAAAAAAAAAAATTAAAAGTTGTTAGTAATTTGGGACAAAATTTCGAAGTTACTGACTGATTTTTTACGAACTCAAACTGGAATTATGGAACAACTTAAAATGAAACACCTTTTTCTTGTTTCTTCCTTCACCAATCACAATTTAGGAAAGAAAACGAAAGCATTTACAAAAAAATTCTGTTCCTGCTAATCAGAGTTAAGGGAAATTCAAACTGGAGACCATGTTGCAGTGTTGTATTTATTAATAGTCGGGAATTTCGGAAGTGCCAACTTACTTTTCAGAAAATGAAATTTCTTTTTAATTTGCTAGAAAATTAGAAGACTTTAGAAATTCAGGGGAAAATTTTAGGAAGCATTTCAAAAATATGGGAGAAACAGGTTTAAAAAAAAAAGTTAAAAGTTCTGAAGACATTCAGGAGGTTATTCAGAATTTCAGGGCCGTCCCGCAAGACTGCCAAATTGTTCTCACCATGGAGTCAGCTCTTACAAATTGCGAATAGGTATTTCAAATATATCTACAGTTAAGGATCTGAGCTCCAAAACGCGCTTAGTGTAAAAAATTGAAGATCGAGTTTTTAGCGCAGTCTGGTAGAGGAAGTCAAAAGGCACCTTTCAGAGTTGGTTTCATGATTTTATCACGACTTAGAGCCAGCTAAACCTTTCTTTCGTTCTTTTTTACAATACTTACTTGTTTTTTCAAATTTTATGAATATAAGACTCTTACGACTGTAAGTCATACTTCCTTTTTCCTATTCGGGGGTTAGAAGGATGTCTGAAGGGAGGGGGTGGGGGCATTGTTTACGTCTGCCTTGTTCACCGAAATGGTCGTCTCTCAGCGTCATCTTCCGATTTTCGACAGTTTCTAGATCAAGATGTACGAACTTTGACCTTTCACAAGTATGACATGGTCTGCCAAAAGGCCAAAACGAGTCAAGTCCACGACTTCCCCCACTTTGCACTCGCGTATCTTGAAGACTGTTCGCACGCCAAACTTCATACTTGGGTTGTATCAGCATTGACCCCTCCTCTTCTCATCCATGCAATTCAATCAGTGTTACCACTTATCGTTCGCGAGTCAGAATGTTTTTTTCGATTTCCCAACATTTCGTTTTTAAGCGCGTTTTGGAAGTCAAATCCTCCATTGGATTTCTTGCATCAAAGATTTGATGTTTGAGGTAGTTTTAGTCCTCCCCCACCCCCTTCCATGTTGGTTCACAAATGGCTAAAGCATGAAGTATTTTTACTTTTACAAGTAATGCAGCTTGAAACAGAAATTTGTAAATTTAAATATCCCATGCTCCAACTTCCTGCGGGTCCGTGTGGTAGGTCCGAAAGAACCGCAAAAATAATAACCCACAATAACGCAGACAATAAACTCCACACACCTTGACCTAACTCACGAACATACGTCTAAATTTACACAGCATGAATAATAAATAAATGGCCATGATGTATCTGAAGGTCCATGCGGTGAATGAGAGGCCTCCACTTCGAACACCTTTCCAGCTTGAAAAATAAAAAAACATAGGAAATGTCCTGGTTCGAATATGCTCCCACCTCCCCCAAATTTCATAGAGCCTGTCAAAACTCGTAAAGCAACGCCCCCCTCTAAATTTGGCGCCGTAAAAAGGTAAAATAAAATAACATGACAAAAGAGCAAGGGAGTACAGATCAAACGGAACTAAATAAGAAAAAAATCATCTGGTAGCTGACTCGTGGTGCTGTTAGAGATGCGGAGTCTGCGACTCCATCAACTGCGGGGCTGGTCCGTGGTCATATCGGGCATGCTAGGTTCATTGTTGACTGTGGGCTACCCAGTCTCGAGAACGGGTCCACTAGGTGCAGGCTGGGGGCTTGGCATGGTGCGGCGGCCACTCTGGTGGCACCCCAGCTACCACTCTTATAGCGACTCCACGTGTTTCAGCACATCGAAAAATCAAACGACGCCTCTCCGAAATTTTTCTCAGCCTCACGGTTACTTTCCGCCCATGATTAACGGTGACGTTTTGGCCGCGATCTTAATTCACCGACACCATGTCCAGCAAGGATGAACATCCCCACTCCAATTTGACCTCAGAACGTCCAAGCGACCGGACCGAACCCGATCAGCAATTGAATCACAAGTATCGATGATTGAAACCAGTTATTCAATCAATCGCCAACCGATTCAGCCCGTCCCCCTCGGCCGGTGCCCGCTACCCTCTCCCACGCTACACATGGTTAAGAAAACCGGCAGTAAGTTGGGTTCCCAGGGACGTACAAAGGAGGGTGCGAAGACCAGCGTCTAAATGGATTGACGAGCTCATTAGAGCACTGGGCCCAAATTGGTCCAGCGTGACATATAGGATAGGACGCTGACGCTGAAAAAGGGGTTTCGGGTGGGTGGTATAGTCGGCGACTTGCCTCATCGGCAAGTTGCCATAATGGCCCAATCTCTTGTGTTTTTCTGAAATGTAAATCGTCATCTACGACTATACAGTGTTGTAGTAAATGAATTTTACAAAATTGCCGAGTGAAACTGCAAATTTATGAACTCCGTGCCTTTTCGAATTTATTGAGAGGGAGTGAGCCGCTCTCGTGTTCTCCCTATAGCCTTGATCAGTAGTGGATGGTCTCGAACAAAACCTTTTATCCTCCCGGGTGGAGGGGGTTGAAGGTTGAAATTATCAAACCTCACCGGTCACCCCGTTTCCGGCGAAAAGTAGAGTCTGTGATTCGGAATTCTTCACTCTGTTCGGTCTGGGCTCATCCTCAGGGCCGTGCAGAGAAAATCTGGGCCCGGGGGGGGGGAGTAGGTAGGAGCAAAAAAAAGGAAACAATGTTTTTAGGGCCCTTTTTGTAAAAGCAGATTTTTTTTAGCACTGGCGAGCCCTTAATGGGCCCTAAAAAAACTCGGGCCCAGGGGAAGCTCCTCTTTCCCCTACCCATTGCACAGGCCTGCTCATCCTACAAAATATGTATCTAAATTATTTGAAAAAGATTTGACAATTCTGATTGTCGGGTTGTGTGTAGTGGAGCCGCGTACAGAATCTAAAATATTGTATTTCGATAATCAAATACGCGTACACAGGTTGGCCCGTCGGTTAGACACGTTTTTTTAACCCTTTCAAATTCGAGAGACCACCCATTCTACGCCTCTGGAACTCGACAAACAAGTGCACTCTACGTGATCAGCAACCTTTTATCAGTTTTCAGTGTTTTTTCTTTCTTTCGAATTCCGCTCTTCAACCATTGTATGTATTATTCTTTGAAAGCGGAAATTAAACAACAAAAAAAAAAAAAAAAAAAAAAAGGAGAGAGACTGAGAGGGAGAAACGAAAACGAACGTACAAGTTGAGAGTACGAGTACGACCTGGGAGCTGTACGAGAGTATATCCTGAGTATAAAATCTGACAGGAAGTAGTCGGGCATGCCTCTATCCGGTGCTTCGTATTCCCTTCGCATTAACATTTAAGACTAATATAAAAATACGTGTAGCGTAACCAAACGCACCCAATGTAATTATTCTAACAATTTTGCTGTTTTCTTCCCTTTTTATCTTCTTTTGTTGCTTCTTTTTTTGAATCCGCCGGACAAAGTACAACCAGTTTAGACGTTAATTCGAATCGTTTGTACGCTTAATCGGCATCCATTGCATCGATTACTCCAGGCCTGTTGTAGCTAAATTTGTAAGACAGACAACCAAAAACCAGCTACTCCAGCCATCTCGCAACAAAAATACCCAAGTGCACTCATCGCATTCCGACCCCCCCCCCTCTTGGCGAGGGGCTATGGCCCCACCCCGGCGGCCAGTCCGGAACTTTCTCCCGTGGCTCCGTGTATTGGACTATTTACGTAGAAATAAAATTTATCATGTCACCTCCTCTCCTGCCTTACATACCTTCGAGTAGGTGTAGCGCGTGGCAGGGAAGGGGAGCTCACATTTTTCTAAAACTATACCTAATGCATGCAAAATATACTTATATACAGTGATATAAAATTTACAATCTTAGGAGCTAGATTACTGCTATTTTGTCTGTCTGTCAGTCAGTTAATATCAAGTCGGCTTCAGATCGTCTTTTGTCTCCTTTGATTTCACGACACTTCCCTATCGGCTTCCGTCTTCCTTCCTCGCCCGCCACTTCGGCAACACACCCAAGACGGGAAGGTCACTCCAAGTAGAGGGGACAGCCTCCATGGTTAGACAGTTACCACAAGTCTTCAGCCTCAAGTTCATTGTCACTTCCACAAAGTGGGTCGAGCAGGTGAGTCAGGTATCGGGTTCCAGGGTCCCCTACCAGTGACGCTCCTCGGGACGGGATGGGACGCTTACAGGTGGCGAGGTACCACTGGGCTTCTCCTTTCTCCCTCAACCTTTCTCACCCGCTACTGTCATTGTCTCTTCCGCTGGTATTACAGCTTCGGTGGAGTGCCGCTTATTGATGTTCGTTGACGTTGGGCCCGCCGTTTTCCAGGCTCTTCATCAGTCTGTGGCCGCCCTCTTCCGGCTCTTCGACTGGCGGCTACGGATCCTCCCTGATTCTCGCCTGTCAGCATTGGTGTGCCGCCGACAGGGGCCCCGGGTACGGGCCCACCCTGACTTCCGGTGCTGGAGCCTGCAACGACATCTGGACAGCGGGTTCGGGTCCACCCTGATTCCCGCTGTCCGTTGGTTGGTGCTGGTGGTGACGACGTGGTAGTAGTTGCCGCTGGGAACAACGGGTTCTCCGCTTCCCAGAGTCGACACACAGTCTTCGCCGCGAATTCGGCCCACACTTTCCATTTCTCCGGTGAAGCCACTAGTGGTGGAATGGGTGCATGTGGACCGGTCAGCGCGCACTCCGTTAGAACGTGTTCCGCAGACTGCGAAAATGCGCCTTCATACTCGCACTGTGGAATGTACCCATCGCACTTGGGTCTAGTTGGTTAGACACGTACGTAGTGAGCATCTAACTCCTAATTCAGACTAAGCAGAGAAAGCTGGAATTAGGATTCAAATTTTTGTGTACTGGAGATGGAAATATTTGTTTTAGGAAGAATGGAAAAAGTGCTCGCATCCTAATTTAGTCAGCATGCGACCTTGACCCATCAGAGCTCGCACCATATTCTCCGGGCGAAGTGTACGAGGGTAGATGAACATGAATATTATTTACAGATGTGACCATCAGGGTGTCTACCGGTCCCGGAAGTCCCGGAAAACCCGAAAAAGTCCCGAAGGCTCAAAGTAGGTCCTGGGACCCTGGAAAAGTCCTGGAATTCACTTGACTATTGCCCAAGGCCCCGGATTTTTTTTATTACAAATGGACAGAATTTTCACCCCAAAGCTTGGACTGTTTCCCTGATATATGGAGACTGCTTTGTCGGGGGGAGCGGGGCTTTTTTCTTTTCTTTCCTTGGTCAGATGAGGAAATAAGAAGTGTCTGTAATACACTTTTATCATTCATAACACAGAAAGTATAAATACGTAATGACCGTTTTTACGAAGCATATATGAAATGTTTCTTTCCAAAAATTATCTTCATTTTTGACTTTTTTGAGGTGAGCACTGATTCTCACATAGGATATTGACTCGCCCCGAGTGGTAACACTGGCTGCACAAAACTACTAATGTTTGTGCTGTAATCAGTGGCGTAGCCAAGGAGGGCGAAGGGGGCGAATGCCACCACCCCCCAGGTACCTAAAATTGAATGTAAAATATGCAAAAATAAGCAATTTTTCGCCTTTAAAACACTTTTTTTTTAAATTTTTGCTCGAGCAGTAATTTTACTTTCCTTTTTCAGAAAATAGTCCCCTAATATCGGCGATTTTTAAAGAATATCTCAATTTTCGATTTTTTCTTCCTTGAAAATTTCACTTCGCCCCCCTCCCTCTTTGTGAAAATCTTGGCTACTTCACTGGCTGTAATGTTGCGGTTGACAACTTTGTGGTGAAAATGTTCTTCTCCAAAAGGTTTTAACTCCATTGATTAGATTAAACGAAGCAATGGATTTTTCAGACAGAATTTTCTTATACAATGTTCACTTTCCTCAGTTTGGGTAGAATAAATGAACTTTTACTATGAGATTGCTCACATTGCCTGTCTTTATCTTCAGACCTGTCAATCCGAAAATTTTTCTGAGGTGGACCTCATTTCACACGTGTTCGAAAGAAGCACTATACCAACTGTCGCAAGTTTTTTATGTTTTCCCGCAAAACAGTTTTTTTTTTTTTTTTTTTAGATAACATCTTTTGGAAAGAAACGTTTCATAAATATGTATAATATCATTTCTTATCTTGCTCATTTCAGCAAACTTTTCAGTTATTTCTTCGTGTGACACACTCTCCAAAGTATCACTTTCTGAAGCTAGGATCATCACGGCTGATGTCCAGTCATCTATCATGCTGTTTCTAATTTAATTTTTGACTTCAGTCTCCATTATTTCTGGCAAGGGTTGAGAGCCCAAAGTTGATTCTTCAGAAGCATATACACATACGTTTTCGTCATCTTTTGTCTTAGATGAAGTTGAGGGTTGAGGTTCCTCTATGTCAGACTGACTACACTGACTTTGACCCAATTCATAAATTGTAGAATGGGTGGTTGCTTCGCTGGCAGTTGATGATGTATCGCATTCTTTCGGTGACCTGACATAATTTTATACAGAAATTCAAGGGTCTAATAAATTCAAAAACAGTGACGTAACTCTGATGTAGTCATAATGAATGTACAATTTAATACTTACTTTTTCCTTTCATCTATTGTAAATTTCCATTCACTGCTACCACCCTCACATAATCGTTTCTTTTCTATATTTGATTCCCTCTTCAAATTTTCGGACGTGCTTCCATTTGAATTAGATATTCATTCCAATTGTCACTTCTGATGTTTTGATTGCAAAGAAATTCTTACAACGAAATTTAAATGAAACATTTATCGTCATTTTAAAACTAATTATATTAAATTTTCCGTAATCTCGTTAAAATAAACGAATCAAAAGTGTGATCAAAATTTTAAATGATAAGAAATAGAAAAACTCCAACTTTGATGTTTCAGTTTCGGTGGTCAATAATCTTTTCTTTTTCTTTGCTGATTCATGCACTGAAGTACAATAAATAGCATATGTAGTGCATGAAGGGGTTAATTCCTCACTTAACGTCATTTATGTAATATAATTGAATAGCATGTTGTGTCAAGCAGAGAAAAAATTTACTGCTATTTCAAATTAGGGGAGTTAACCAACGGAGTTTGAAAGGGTTCATGACACTCCTGGCTCTGTGCATAGTCAGATCGATAACACTAGAGGTTTCGCCAACCAACGTGAATTTCTAAGAATTTGAAACAATAATTTTTTTCAAGTTAACTTTAGCGAACTCGAATGGATTTTTTGCAAACTTCTGACAATGCGAACTAATTTTTTACGAACTTTGAACATTGAACAATGCAAACAAATTTTGTGCAAACGTGCTCATCTCTGATAACGACAGTGTGTATCCTTCCGTGAGTGAGAGTAAGGTGACACTGTAGTTGAACTTTTGATAATGAACTGATCGATCAATCAATTGGCGACTGAGAAAATACGAGTGGTGTTCAATAAAGACTCGACGATCTTTATTAAAATATTATTTATAAAAACTTATAGATCCTGTTCGGTTTTCCGTTCATACTCTTCTCCGAGTTGAATACACGTGGCCCACCTTTCCTGTCACTTCTGCAACACGTACTAGAACTCCCCCCCCCTCGACATCCTCTTGAAAATCGCCCCTAAGACTCTTAAGGCCTGATTCTGTGACTCGAATCGACGTCCTTTCAGGTCCTTTTTTGCGGTGAGGTAGAAGTCACGCGTGGCCAGGTGCGGCGAGTAGGGGGTTGGGAGATCACCTGTATGTTCTAGTGAAGTTAAAGTTCTTTACTAAATTATTGCATTAAATTATTGAAACTCAAAGTGCATGCGTGTATTTGAAGGGTGATGAGACTATACAGTAGAAGAATACAGGTAACACTGTTTTGTGTATTGAGCAAAATATGGTATTTTTTGCACCCAAATTTTCCCGGAAGTGTCTTACAAAGTCCCGGAATTCCAAAACTGAATTCTGGTAGACACCCTGGACCGAGAATATGAGGAGCTGCGGCTACAAAGGGAGTGGCGTTCTTATAGCTGCGAAAAGAAACATTCTCTTGGTATTGCTTTCTACAGGTGTAGAAGATTGCATAAACTTTAAATCTCTTTTCATAAAACTGTATTTTCCAAACTATCGCTCTCTTTTGGTCAGCACTGTCTATCGAGGGAGGGGTGAAAGCTGATGGTGGTTAGCGCCTGAGCTGTTGGCTCAGCAATGTCTCGTCTAGGTTCCGCTTCTTTGATCTGTTCTTCCCCTTAACTGTTCCCGTGCAATTTACGTCTTTTCTGGGTGGGGTGGAGTGGCGGTAAAATATTGTCCAAAATAAAAAAATAAAAAAATAGAATTTACCAAACATTTCGTAAGCCAGTCGAAGACTATTGCTGGCACTGGCTGAACTACCGTACACCAGCGGATTGGGGTCCAGAATTCCGGAATGTTTGTTGGGATTAAATGAATATAGGATCACCATGAGAATTTGGGGGTTTAAATTCAAGATCTTGAAGTACAAAGATCAAGTATTTTGAAAATGAAAAAGAACGTGAAAAGAATATTCGAAGAATAGTCATATTAAATACCGAAGTAGATGCCTGTGTACATTTGAATAGTTCACGATTGATTACTGTCTTTTAAAAATTTTATTTTCGTTTAACGAGACACTTATTGCCTAGTGGCTATGTTCCCGACAGTCTTTTCAATTTGCTTACAGCCTTTAACTTTACAAACCAGAAAATAAACAATGTCAACATATTTTCCGAAATTTCAATTCTTGATGCCTGGTACAAATTGCTTATAGAAATCGCGAATTTCTGATATAAAAATAATGGATCAAGAAAACGACTAATTATTTTTTACGAATCAGGAATCAAGTACTCTTATTTAAAAATTTTATCGGAAACGAGAAGTTTTGAATGAAAATGTTCGAAATAATCAGAAAACGCAGGTGACAAGAATTTTTTTCAGAACACACCCCCGGCATTCGACGTCCATTTGTACATGAAAATAACGTTGAATATACAAAATGATATCGATTTTACCACACCAAATCGATTTGGCGCGTCGAAGGGAAGAATCACTAATTACACCGATTAAATTCGACGTCCATTTGTACGTACAAAAGACTTCGAATTTACTTGGAGACACGACATTGACTTTTGAAATTTGCCACACCAAATCGACGTCGATTTGGTGTGGAAAAGAAGGGTCATAAATTACACTACATTCGACGCCGATCTGTGGGTAAAAATGACGTCTATTTATTTGTGAATTCTACATCGAAGAAAAATCAAACTTTCTCGAAAATCGACAGACTGTCAAGCTACCCGTGTCAAATCGACGTCGATTTTACACTTCGAAGTAGAATCGATGTTGATTTTATGTCGAAATGGTTTTATGAGGAAACGCGAAAAATTAAAAACGTGGGTCGGACTGTCCCCTTTTCAGGGTAATGCTGGAGAGTTAGATGCTTTTATTTTATTTAATCGGGAGACCTCTCGGAGTAACAATCCCTTTTGTTGAATTTTCTTCCTTTTTCAAGCCATTTCAGAATCTAATTTTCCTATAGTTCTATAGGAAATCAATATGATCACCCTGTTTGTTAACACAAGACTATAAATACGTTTCCAACCCTCCAACGGTCATTGTTTTTCTTTTTACTCGCGTCATCGTCCGGCTGAATGAAAAAGGCGTTAGTCGAGCTCGTTTAATTCACTTCGAACTCACCCGCAAAATGAAAAAAGGAACGAACAGAAGACTATTTCTAATCATAATATTTATCGCAAAAGAGGAAAAAACAGTGGAGCAGAAACCGGCCAACCGATATTTAACAGTTTTAACGTCTTTTGGTCTCGTTCATTAGGTAAGTCCCAGTGCACCGACCCTGCTCAAGTATCTACAGATACGAAATTAACACGCAGAACGACCCTATCTTCCATACTCAGTTCCGACCAGCAGCTTATTATCATTATCGTCGCCGAAGGTATAACATTAAACATACTTGGTAATTCCATCTTGCATCGTTTCACGTCCAATTAATTAATTTTTCCCTTAGCTTGTTCAACTCGTGAAGGACGGAAACGCCTCCGCTTCCTATGCTCTTCCTTCTCAGTCAGAGTCAAGATGCTCAAAGGTAGCTCGCAGATTCTGAAATGCGGCATCGCTAAGCTTACTGCATTTTGGAAAACCACCCCTTAATTATAAAGTTAAAATAATTAATTTCTCTTTTCTCAGTTGATATTTAACACTAAATCAGCATTTTCTGAAAAATTGGCAGTATGAAACATTTGGTTCCCTGTTACAGAACACTTCTAGGGTGACTCAGGGTACATATATAACCCTGCCGTCTCTTCAAACGAGTAAGTAGGCAACTTATCCTAACAATGCGTAGATATGATTGCCTGCTCTTGAATTTGAAGGGGCAAGAATATGGACAGTTGAAGAAATTATGTACAGCATTAAGAGAAAATTTTTTCTCAGCATTGCTAATAGATAAACTGGTATAACTTACTGATAATAATAGCGCTGGATTTATATACGGGGCCAAAAGAGCCATTGCTCTGGGACACCTAGAAAATTAAAGTGAAAATAAGGGGAAAGGAAAAGCGAGAAGAAAGGGAAGAAAGAATGGTGAGAAAAGAGAATAAGGGGGTGCTTCATGAGATTTGTCTAGATGTAGGTATTTGCCCTGAATCCGGCACTGAATAATAGTAGATAGTTACCTCACACTGAAAAGAATACAACAATTAGATCAGCAGGGTGTACAGGAAATTAATTTTGGTTAAACATACCACACAAAAATTTTTAAATTTCTCATTTTTCCATAAAAATTGTTCTTTGGACCCTCCGATTTTCTCATGGTAAATGATTCTATCATGCTCTTCAAAAATACTTCTTAGTCTTGCCCCTGTATATTTCAGTTTTCGAGTTTGAAAACTTTCATAAATCTGGTTTAAATTTCCACTTACTAAATATTTTACTGAAAAACAGTTTTGTTAAATAAACGGAAACCTTTTTTTCATTAGTTTCTTTAGTATTAGCATGAAGTTCTGTTAGAAGTAAATGTAGTGGCCAACAAGCTTTGCACTGGTCTCTTGTGGTCATGGATCTTATAGGGTAAGCGGCCTAGTCATCGTCCCCCGTTTCTATTTCTGAAATTGTGGCCTCCCTATGGAGTCAAAGTTAAAAGAAAAGTGCATATGAGTATCCCATTCCCTTGGTCATCTAGCCGTGGTGTCGATTTTTTCCAAAAATCATTAGTCCCTCCAAGCTGGGCCAAAAACCAAAAAGTGAGCTTTTCCAAAATTTGAAAAAAAGTGTTCCTAATTTCGTCCCCTACTCTTTTTTTGTTGTCAAAGTCGAAGTAAATCATTTTAACAATTCAAAAAATAATCACATAAGTAATATTTTTTTCGATTTAATGCTCGCTGACGGTTTAGACTAGGGTTTCCCAACAAAAAATTTCAAGGACCCCTGAAAAAATCGCTATATTTCAAGGACCCCTTATGTATATAATTCATTTAAATATACTTCAAGTTTGCTAAAACTATCAAATTTCTGATGAAAGAAACATTTTTGGATCAGCTTGCGGACCACCTATTGGGAACCACTGGTTTAGACCATTGTTTTCGTTTTACCATCTGAATATTTATACATAAAACATCAAAATTACCTACTCTGAATAAAAATGTCACTTTCTTGAAAATGATGGAAAAAACTTCTCAGCATTCACAAAAACGAAAATTTTTGATAAACGGCGAAATACGCCAGCACCGGTCTAGGTTTCATACTAGTAGATCGTTTTAGATGATTCTCGATAGTTCTTGGCATTTTTCGCGAGAGTGCGCTAATTACTGGTTGAGAAACGCCGGGGGACGACATTAGGCACGGGGACAAATGTTGGGCCAGGTACCTTACTTTCTTCAAATTGGAATATTAAAACCATGAGAATTCGAATATCATAATTTTCAATGTAAACCATCACATTTATCCAAGTTTTCAAACATGGCATTTTACACATGAAATACAATCATTATTCAGCATTTTGATATAGAACAGGTACAATATGTAAAATATGTAGAGTACATAGAATATATAGAATTAACATTGTTATCATTGTTATCATAATGCATGTACTGATGGGCTGATAATTTTTATCATATTCTACATAAGCATAGATATACTACAAATTTTCATATTTTTTACATAATATATTCTGCACGTATATTCTGCATAGTGGCAGTTTCTATAAAAACGGGTAACTTTGTCAATCCGACGAATTTTGAGTTAAGAGTAGGTAATAGAGGAATAAATGCCCGTTTCAACGAGCTATCGGCGAGATCTGTAGCGTTTTTCTTTGCGGAGATACAAGCGGTCAAAGATGAGTGTAACAAGAACGCGCGAAAACACGTTTTTGAGAAGAACGCGTCTAAAGTTAGACACACCTTTTTCTCCCACTCCGTCAAGCGGCCGTAACTCGCCGCGGAGTCACGTTACCACCCTCGACGAGGGCTTGTTGGAAAGGTAATTTTTCGCTCTTCTATATGGTAACAATTCAGAACATCGGATTTATTTGTGAGCTCCGAAAAATCGCGAAGAAGCGAAGGCAGACATTCGCATTCTTTTCTCATTCTCTTTCATAATTCTCTTTCTCTCTCTCCCTCTTCTCTCCCCTGCGTGTAAATTTTGTCTCATCGTTATTGCGATGCTTTTTTTTTTGTGAAAATCGACCAAAATCTCAAAATTGATTTTTTCGACCAAAAAATTTTGTTTTTCTTTTTTTGCGTTTTCTGAGACCTTGATCGATCGACAAAGTTACCCCTTTTTATAGAAACTTCCACTTTATCTTTATAAAATTATATTTTACATTCCTATTCCTGTCGGAAACTAAACTAGTTAGGGTGAGGTCCGAAGTATTTTTGAAGGGTATATAAAGGACGAAATCATTTACCGCAAGAAAATTACTAAGTTCAGAGCACAATTTTTATGGAAAGTTGGACAAACGTGAATATTTTTGTACCTAGTTTTTAATCAAAATTAATTTTGTGAACACTCTGTTGATCTGATTGTGGTTAATTTTTCTTCAGTGGGTACCATAACTGTCATCTGTTATTACTCAGTAGTTCCACTTGGCTATTTATTAGCAGTGTTGAGAATAAAATTTTCATGAATGCTGTACATAATTTCTTCAAATGTTAGTATCTTTGCCCCTTCCAAATGTAAGACCAGGCAAATACACCTACATGTTGTCAGGATGAGTTGCCCACGCTCCGGAATGAAGAGAGGCCTCAAAGTGTAACACCTTGCATAGATGGCGATACCCGCATGCCGATGTGACCCCTAAGAAACCGCACCTCCGGCTTCGGAAACTACCCTTTCGGGTATCGCATCAGTGGAAACCTGCCTAGGTCAAATTTATGTTGTAGTTGGTTCCCTATTGTAGAATAAGAAGTTGATTTGGACCATTTACTGGGTGAAATAGAAGGTTCTATATGTATATAGGGTGTGCCAATTCAGAATTTCTTCCTTCTGTTGTCCAGAGCGTGTTCTCGGCTGCTATGCCATCTTCAGTGGAGTACCTAGTACCTCTGCACTCCACTGAAGATCGCATAGTAGCCGAAAACACTCTGGACTAGGAAGAAATTGTGAATTGGCACACCCTACATATTGAATTTACCAAGTTCACTCACACTCCAACATAGACACTAAAGAAACAGAGGGTGGTTACATCCACTACGAAAGAAAATTTAGATTATTTTTTTAGGTTTTTGTTTTGAAAATATTAACTAATGAGCGAATACATGTAGGGGAGACCGGAGCTAGTTGTTCACGGGCTAAGTTGTCTCAACCGTTATTACTCCCATCTAATGACGTCAGAGGACACTCCGTAATGTACCAACGCTTTAACCATACCCGATAAACCTCGCGATTATGGAACCGAACTGATTTATTGTGGTTTGATTTTTTGATAACAAAAAATTTAGCAAAAAATCACGTTGTATAACCAAGAAGTTCACTCTCATGAGTGTAATATTTTGTTGTAGAATTTCTTCAGCTATCTTTGGGTGTATTAGAACCAAAAATTACATTTATCCTCCCCCCAAAAATTGTACTATCCAAACCCCCTCAATCCGGGGCAAGTTGTCTCATTACAGAAATTATTAATTAATGCGAATATTGTTACATGTTTTTCGAAAATGGCACGAAAATACGTTCGTAAGACATTTCAGCACATTTTTAGGACGTTTTCACCATAAGACTTACCCCATCATATATGACAACTTACCCGGATATGGGGCAAGTTGTCACAAAAAAAGTAGCCGCGCTTAAAAATGCTTGGGGCCAACCGCATGGAACTTTTTTTATACGCCATTTTATAGCCAAGGGTTGTATCTACAATTTGAGCCTAATTTGAAGTTTTTCCGTCCAATAGTTTCTGCACATTTTTAGCACGTTTTTAGCACAAGACCATTTACCCCATCATGTATGACAACTTACCAGGGTATGGGGCAAGTTGTCACAAAAAAAGTAGCCTTATTTAAAAATGTTTGGGGCAAACCGTATGAAAGATTTTTTTTTATACGCCATGTTGTAGCCAAGGGTTGTAGCTACGATTTGAGCCTAATTTAAAGTTTTTCGGTCCAATAGTTTTTTCAAAATTTTGAAGTTTCTAAAAGTTATGACAACTAACCCTGGTCTCAATGTCATGAAAGAGGATAGTTACTGAACCAACAAAAAAATTATCATTCTTGGGCTCTTAGTTTTGGAAATAATTGCCAGTATAGGTATGTGCGTGTTTGGAGAATCACCCATAATCAGAATCGTATTGTGACTCCAGGAAGATTGCACTAATGGGTGAAAGGGGTGTGAAACAATAGTTAGGGGGAAAGGAAAAATGTTCTCGTGTTCGTCAAATTTAACTTTGAAAGGCCACATTCATGGCATCCGATGTACCCCTAGATGTCAAGAACCCGCGCATACTTACAGTACACGGCGGTGTGTGTCGGTATTCTCGAGCATCTGCTGTTTTCGGTTAGAAATTTTGGAGTGGGTGGCCCGCGAGCTACCACCATTGTCACGTGCGATTGATTCCGAAGCGGGGCGAAGTGGAGGCACTGGAATGAGAGAATTATTCGTTAAATTAAATGGACGCCGCCCGACTCTGTAAACAAATTATCGCGATTGGACTTCGAGATCGTTGGAGTACGATAGACCAATCGTGGTACGTAAATTCGTTTTCATTTCCTCAGGGGCTCAGGGTCGAGTCATCGAGTCTGGAGTGCTAAATCGGGCGACCCGAGAGTAAAAATAGCGAGTCACGATCGACGGGCGAATTTTTTTTTCACCGTATCGATGCCGATGCTGAGAATTAGTAATTCGAAAAATATGCGCGAATTGCCGTTTCCTGCTGCGGTCGTGTGTTATGCGTTCATCGACGAGCGTAATGTTATAGTATTTTCGTTAAAAAAGAAAAACAAAAGAAAAAAACACGTGTCAGTCAAGTTTGAATCATCTGATTAGAGGTATGCATGCGAAAAAATGACCGAGGACTCATCTCATGAGGACAGGAAGCTGAATGGGAAGATCTGCTTGTTACCTTCGCTTTTGAAAAACAGAAAAAACCTGCAAACATACTTCTTTTTTTAAAAGAAACACACCGGCGTGATTACTCACGAAGTAGAAGCAGGGGCAGGGAATAAAATTTTTTGAAATTTCTGGATACAGGATGACGAGAAGAACCCAAAACTGCAATCTGCACAGTCGTTCAGGGTATTTCTACATAGGGGCCAACACGACCAGCTGAAATTCGCCAGTTAAAGCCGATAGTCCAGTAAATGAAGCATCTATATCTTCTCTCTAAAGGTGTGGTACAAAAATCCCCCTTTTTTTTATTGCGAAGTCGGATAGCGGTGAGACGAATAGGGATATTCAAGAGCTGAAGTCTAGTTTCTTTAAGTGTGGAAAAATTTTCTCTCCCACGAAAGGAGGGCTGGAACATTCCACCACCTTTGGAATCTTGGAAACATACTGAACAAAGTACCGAAATAAAAGTTCTTTGGATCGAGATTTTTTATACGGCCTCAATTTGGGCCTACATTTCAGTATTCCTCCTACTGGAGAGCCCAATAAATTGCGTCTTAGTAATTAAGCGAGGTATCGGAATAGAGGTTTCTCGGGTTCTTCCGATTTCGAAAATCGAATCAGGGTTTCGATCCGACCTCGATTTCGGCCAAAGAACCCAAGATTTGATTGCCGAAGAAATTGAAGAAGGTATTGGCGTAGGGATTCTTTAGGTCTCTGATTTCGCAAATTCGATCAGATTTTCTATCTGATTTCGGTTACGGACCCACAATCTATATTTAACGTTGGAATTCATTCAAAGATTCTAGTACCAGTTGGAATAGCAATAATAATTATTGCTGAAGTTATAAAATATACTTGAATATCGATATCTCATCAAGTAATTGTGTATAACATGGATGAGCTCGGAAAATAAAACCTAGAATTCCAATTGAAATTATAGCATAAATTATACCTACTGAGTTTTCTTTGAATTGAGCGGTTCATTTAAAGAACAAGCAGCTTCACTACTCGAAGAGAGTCGGCTGGAAGAGCAAACCCTTCACTCCCATCTCCCATGAGCCTTTACCTCCACTATTCAAAGTCAGTTCAAAGCTTCAAACTGCGAAGCTGCAGACTGCAGCCGCGCAGCAAAAATCAAGATCAATAAGCGACTTTGACTATAGATAGTCAAAGCTTTCTCTAGGAGTGTCTACAAAAAATGACTCTGAACTGTGAATGAAACGGATTCGTGGAGCTAGAAAACGTTTTTCTAATCTTCTGTATTATTTCGTTTAACCAATTCTACCAATTCAGGCGGCATCTTAGGAAATCGTAATTCTTCATCCGCTAAAGACCTTGGACCATTCATGGTCGAAAAGACAAAGGAAGGAGGATTTTATTTCGATTCAGATGAGAAACTTTATTTCGATTCAAATGAAGCTTACAATTGAATGCGTCCATAGAAAAATTGCCCCAGTTCACTTAGGCCCTTTTCCAATAAATGATGTAGTTCGATTCGGCAGGTCAAGAGCACTATAGAACACCTCACATTACAGCGCTATCTAGCGCCAAACGGCCGAAACAAAGGATCAAACATAACTGCTTTGAAAAATAATAGAGTGAGTTCCGTGATATCGGTGATTATAGTTCAGGAGGCTGTTTACGAAGTGTCTAGTGCCATACAGAGGCGAAACTTGACTTACAGTTTGGGGGGTGGAGAAGGAAAATTTGCCGACAAATATTTTGTGAAAACTAAAAATTTGCCGACAAAACATTTTAAAAATTTGAAAATTTGCCGATTTTTCAATCAAAATATTTCTTAATTGAAAAAAAAAAAAATAATAATAATAATAATAATAAAAATAAAATAATAATAATAATAATAATAATAATAATAATAATAATAATAAAACAGAAGCAAAATATGGGCCCGGGGACTAATTTTTGAGAACGTCCTTGTACTCTCAAAAAAAGTCTGCTTTTTTCCTACTCTTTATTTTTCCTCCTTCATTCTTTCTTCTTTTTACCGTATTTTTGAAGCGCCTTTTTTATAGTGAGCCGCTTGAGACATTCTCCTTCCCCGGCCCTTGTGCAAACATACACCATCCGAGTGGTTTCTTGGATTCATTTAATACCATGATAATAATACTCTTTTGACCCATCAAGACCTCCTCCTCTAACTTGTAAAACTTTTAGGACTCTTTCAGACTTCTCTCAGACTTCAAGGATCTTCCGAACTTGTTCGAGACTTTTTCAGACTTCATTAAAACATTATACCTCAGAAAATGAAAAATTCAAATGAACAGTTTCAAAATTTGCCTACTGTCAAATTATTGGTTTTTTCTCACAACCTCCCCCCCCCCCTATAGTTTCGTTCTTGCAAATGCAGATTGGAAAATTATCCCCCAAGCACTCACAGTTGCGCACATGAGCATATCCTAGTCTGGGAGGGTAAGCTGGAAGGATATCAGGAATACTTGAAAGGAACACACAACTTCCTTTACATATTAAGGTGGTTGTTATTAACTCTCGCTGATCTTTTTCTTTTCTGAATTTCCTCTGATTCGTCTCCTAAATTGGTTCCAATGAAATCAATTAAAAAAAACCTACAAAGTTTCAGACTATATAGGGGAATCCGTGCCCCAAGCTCTCTTTCGTTCTTATGGGAAAACCACATGGAGTTTTGACTTTTGTTCCAGACTAAATTTCCCTCCTATATTCACCAGGACCAGAGCACGTAAATTAAATAATAGAACATTTGCTATCGGATTCAGCTTGTGGCATTGGAAAATAAGTCTTTTGCTTTCAACTTTTAGACAACCCTGTAGCCATGGGGGAAAGCTGGGGCTGAGCCCCCTCTAAAGGTATATTGAGCCTCCCCTCAGGCAGAGATACCACCATTAAAAAAGTCATCATTACGCCCGGCCCCTAGCCAGAGTGGTGCTAGTGGGGTACTGAGCAGCCCCTAATGCTTGCCCGAGCCTCTCCTGGCAAAATTTCGTGAATAAAAATAACGAATTCCTTCTATTTTTCTCACTAGTTTTGTTCAAAACTTTTCGTTCCACTACACTTTAATGTTTACAAACTTGTCAACACTGATTGTGCTTTGAAAGACAGAAGAATCGTATGTTTGTCGTTCTTTGTATATGACGTGTCACATGAAAAGGGCCCAAGTGTCCATCCAGCAGTTTCAGACGCACAGGCCCTTTTTTTGTGTCACATTACAATATTCACAAACACAGTGGTAGGCTCGGGATCCAGTTTACGTTGAATATCGATGGCTAAATGCCTGAATGGCTGTTTGAGAACTGATAACTTGATAAGTCCACAGAAATAGAGTTTTTTTACTTCGAAAAGTTCGAAAATTTGATCGTTTTAAGTGTTAATTTTTTTTTTCACGCGATCTATTCTATTTTTTTTTAATGGGTTGTCGGTAAGTAGAATCATCAGTTCTGATTATGAATTTTGAGACCAAATTCAATCAGTGGCGTAGCCAGGATTTTCCGGGGGAGGGGGTGGGGCAAAGTAAGATTTTCAAGGGAGACAAAGTCGAAAATTGAAGTATTTTTTTAAAATAGCCGATATTAGAGGACTATTGTATGATGAAGATAGAATTACTATTCGAGCGAAAATTTTTCGAAAAAACGTGTTTTAAAGCGAAAAATTGCTCATTTCTGCATATTCTACATTCTTTTTCAGGTGCCTTGGGGGCATTCGCCCCCCTTTGTCCCCCCTGGCTATACCACTGTCTCGTAGAACTCTTCACATTATATACTATGTGTATCCTCAAGCCCCTCTACCTCCTGGTAAACAGTCACCACCACCTACCGCTGATGGCTGGCTACAGGCCTGCTTTTAGATTTTATTAAAACGTTCAAATTTCTTAAATTTTAGTCTGTAGGTCAAACAGAGAATCTAGTAAGAACAGAATAGTCATTGAAATTCGAAATTCAACGTTTGCTACCGACTTTCAGATTTTCGAAATGTCTGCACATCTCAGCTTATTCGTTTCAACCTTTCAGATAACGTTCGATACTCAGCTTGAAACCTTCGGCTTTTGACTGACTAGTCTCTGACAGGAGTCCTTGGTACTCCATTTTCAGAAACGAAATTTGACTTTCAGTTTGGGGAAGTGAAGAAGAAAAATTTGCCTACAAATATTTTTTGAAAACTATAAATTCGCCGACAAAATCGTTTATAAATCAAAAATTGCCGATTTCTTAATCGAAATATTTTTTAATTGAAAAAAGAATAAATAAATAAAGAAAGAAAGAAAGAAACATTCATAGAAAATGAAAAATTCAAATGAACTGTTTCAAAATTTTCCGACTGCCAAAATATAGTGGGTGTGTTTCAACCCCCCACACCCCTATAGTTTCGCCCCTGGTGCCATAACGTTCATAAAGGGGTGTTTACAAACTATCACTTGTCTAAAGTACCTAATACCTGTTATAGCTCCATGCCACATGACACTTCATAAACAGCCTCCAGGTTTTGTCTTCTTTTCAATGTTATCATTTATTTTCCATTAATAAAGGAACTTTCCAACGGAGTGGGCGAAATCTGGTGACTTTTTTATGAACCACACGTTATCATCAATAATGAAAAATAGCAACAAAGTGAAACAGGATACTTTGTCAATTTTACATTACTATTTCACAGTTTTCCGTCAGAATTTATTACGTTATGATTTTTTTATTCGTAATTAATTAATTATTTATGATGATGCGTACTGTGGACGTAATAAAACGCATTGACTGTCGTGACGAAGCCATAAGAACAGAGGAAGAACTAAAATCCTAATGTACTCTGTGCAAACTAAATGTAACTGATAAATTTGATTCTGCTTCACTGTTGTTGTTATTTGTTTTATCAGAAACAACGATACTAGCGCGCCACCACCTTGGAAAGTTCCTAATATATTGACTTCAGAGCATGTATGTGTATTTATTCTTTTTCAGTGTTCGTTTTCTATTGAAAAAGAAGTAAAAAAAGTAATCCAAGGAAAAAGGGCCTAACTTTCCGTCACACTTCTCAATCCATATATCCGCCTACATTTGACCTCAGCTCTTCATACTTTAGGATTGCATAATGGGACTTCCAACTTCATTATATTTATAATATCAATTATCACCCATATAATCATTATTAGATTACTAGATATAAGCTCAAATGTTCAAACGCTTGTTTCTCAAAACGTCATTTTCGTACTGAGGCCTTTCATCAATGGACGCATTCAATTTGAACAGGCATAGCCGAGACTATCACCAATATTATCAAAACTTGTTAACGGGCATGCTGTTTTGAGAACATCCGAAGTACATTTGTTCTTCGTAACTTCATAACTCAGCATTGACATAGAACCAGGGTGTCTACTGACGTGAAAGGTCATGAAAACGCATGATATTTTAAACAAAACTCGAAAAAGTCGTGATATTTCGTCATGTCATAGTTTACAATATTTCCATCACCAATAAAAAAAATTAGTTGTATTCATTTAATGAGAAAACAATATTGAGTAAATATTTATTATGGAAAGTTAGCGCGCTTTGTATTGATAGGGCGTTAGTATTGAATGCTGGTAGTAGATAAAAATGGCGTTGGTATGTTACAATAGTAATGTATTATTAAAGATGGTGTGTTATGTATTCGTTGTTCAGATAGACCTCCCGTTGAGGCGCGAAGCGCTGAGTTTGCCCCCTTTCCACTTCCTTTTTATATCCCCTTTGATAATCATGGAAAAATGGCATGAAAAGTCTTGATATTTTCTTTCCCAAATCCAGTAGATACCCTCAGAACGATTGAAAAATAATCTGCCACAACTTACTCATACAATTGTACTCGTAGTTCATTTTTTAATTATTCACGCTGACATTTCCTTAGTTCTTTTCGTTTCGCTTGATAAATCTAGAGTCTCTGTTGTAGAAAGTATTTCTCCTCGATGCTTCTTGTAATATATACGCAGTTCTGCTTCTGGCATTTTGACCTACGTTTACAGACTAGCTCTGTGCATAACGTAGTAAGGTTTTATCCTGCATTTCACTAGTTAATTGTTGATTTGCTTCTTGCTTATTTGCGACTAGTTCATATGCTGTTAATTAATTTGCTGTATCGCATATTCCCACAATCGCCATAGAGGAGAATGCTGTTGTTTCATCTTCAGTCGAAGATAGCCACAAAGCTACAGACGTGGACAAAATATTATGATCACTACGAAAATTTCCATAAGAGCACGTGTACACAGGGTCGTATAAAATGCGTTTCTACAACGCGTAAAAATTTTTTCGCGCCCAACAATGGTTACACTGGTTTTGTACATAGTTGAGTCGTCATTTCGAACAACGCTGGCCGTGAGCTGTGAGCGTGCGTGAGCTTGTATCGGCAGTGCAATGTCACGCATGCAGCGGCACGCATTCCATTTCTACAACAATACTTATCAAGGATCGTACGAGAAATACAGATTTTTTGAAAGTGTACAATTAATGTTGTTAACTCGGCTAAAAGGTCTACTTTCATGAAAAAAAAATTTTGAATTTGCTTCATTTTTGATCGTTTTACGGGTAGGATTTTTAAAGCGCTTTTACACGTGCTCTTATGGGAATTTTCGTAGTGATCATAATATTTTGTCCACGTCTGTAAGGCTTCATTGCTCGAAACCTGAAACAGAATACTTACCATCAGGGCCGTACCCAGGATTTAAAGTAAGGGAGGAGTTTTACGATTAAGATAAAAAACTTTCTTGGAGGGGGGCTACAAATACCCCAAATTTATCCAATTGCCCACGTGTAGGGTCCCTTAGGGCGAAACGTGAACAAAAAGTAGTTTTTTGTGATATATTTTGCCTCTAAGGATCGTTTCTGGTTCAAAAATGCATTCTATTGACTCTTCAAACATTTTCCCACATTTCTACCACTTGAGTATAAAAATCAACTCATTACTATAGTACTTATTCATCCATATATTAACCTATTACCCCGCCAAATGGGGTTGATAGTGAATCCACTGGGGCAAAAATGGACGTGTATTTCTTCTGAAACAAAATTTATTAACTCAAACGAAATTAGTTAGTTAGAATACAACAAAAACACATTATATATCATTGGCATAGGGTTGATTTCATTGACTGCTTAAGACATCAGGTTTTGAGAGCACTCAAAAAAAGCTCATTCTTTTTGTCACTCAAAAATGTAAAAACAATAATAGAGAGATAATCATTACATCGTAAGCAATTTACTTTTTATTTTCTGATTATTTCTCACAGTCATAGAAGAAGGATTTCCCTACATATTGTAGTTACAAATTCCTGTTGAAACTCTTTCTAAAGAAAGCTGGACTATGTTCACTTATTACCCCGAGATGTGGGTGGTCACGTTTTACCCCAAGGGACCCTATATGAAGAAAATTTCACCATTTTTTGAAACTCTCATTTTCATACTTTTTACAAAAAATGTGACAGATCTTATTTCCTTTCCTTTTCAGCTTATTGCTTTTCCATCTCGGTATTGGTTGTAGCGAGATTTTTGAAACACCGGGTAGCTTCATTGAGAGAACGGTGGCCTCTGTTTCATTCAATTTCGTCGTTCATTTTTCGACTGTGTCCGAATATGATGTCTACCAAGTTCCCGCTTCTTTTTTTCCATTCTTCCATTCTTAAATATTGAAAAGTGACACGCTAGTTGACTCATTATGCTGTTATAGCGCCATATTGTTGTATAGGTGGCTTCAATCAGTTTGTATCAAAAAATGTGTACGACCGAGAAGTTCATCGCGGACCCCGGGCGATTTCCACATGCGAGAGAACGGTGCTCAGTAATAGCTGATGAATCTATGAGACTCCGGGCACGCACGACGGCACGAATATCGATGAAATCAAAAATTGTATCCCCTATTAACGAGGTTTTAATACGGAGTTTGCGTTTTTTTGCTTTGTTAATTTATAGGTTACTGAAGAAGAAGAGGACTGCGAAGAGGATGAGCCTGAAAACGGTAGTAAATTTTGCACGTTACCACGCGGTGGAAGTAAAAATGCCACTTTCACGATATCGACGGTGAATTTCACGAAAGGCAGCGGACAGAAGGGCCTCGGATTCAGCATCGTCGGAGGTCGCGACTCGCCCAAAGGAATCATGGGTATTTACGTGAAGACCATATTTCCCAACGGACAGGCTGCTGAATCAGGACTGCTTAAAGAAGGTAAGTCGACCAACGTATCGAAACCAGACCCGTAGCATAACCACTTTTCCAAGGAGAAAGGGGATAGCCATTGGGGGGAGGGGGCGAAGCACATCATACAAATATCCTTGAAAAAAAGTTCATAGTATTTGTTAGTTCATAATAATACTTGATAAATACTTGGAAGTTTGAAAGTATTTGGTCACTTGGTGTAGCGTACGGCGATGCACGCATGCCAAAGTGGCTCCCCAGACACCGCACCCCTGGTTTTGGAAACTACTCATTTGAGTATCGCATCAGTGATAAGAGGGACACATTGAGGTTGGCCCGAGCTCCCATTTCGCCTCTCCACTTCGGATTCGCGCTGTCCTCTAACTCAGCCCATTCAAAAGTAAGAGTATGCAAACATATCTACATATATTGTCGGGAAAGGTTGCCTATTTACCAGGTGGAACGGGGGTCAGGGGTTATTGAAAAAGGGCCTATACAGCTTAAACACCTCGCTCGTTGCTCGTTGAAGTGACCAAAAATAGTGTAGGCCCTATAGACATGTTAAAAAACATTTTGAGGTAACAAGCAGAACTTTGTTGGAAAATGTAGTACTAGGTGCCAGTAATAACCTCCTAAAATTCCTCTCCCCCAAATGCTGTGCAAAATTTTCTCTGGCACGTTAAAGCCCCTAATTTCAGTTTTTAGCTTATATCTCAGAAAATTGGAGCTCTAGAGAAAAAAGTTTCGGACAAAAAAGATTCCTTATAAAATTTAACTACAAAACGCATATATCACATATATCACATGTTAGTCTAGGTCTAATCTTTAGCCTACAATCACCATCCAAATTGGGCAAATTATAAAATTTTGAAAAATCGACAAATTATGACGATATCTTGGCAAAGGCGAGTTATAGGAGAAATTGCTTCAAACCAAAAAGAAGCCTCGTAAAGTTTTCCATAGAATGGACTACCTTTAGTCTAGCCTAGGCCTAACAACTCATCGACACCTAACACACAAATGAGGGTTCCTACTCAAACGTCTCCCAGAATACAGTTAATATATGAAAATTTCACGCAGAGATCGTTCTTCACTCAGCACCGAAAAGATCTCGCTTCGTTTTTTGTAACTGACCCCAAAACACCCTAAATCGGGGGTTATAAGTGACCCTTCATTTTTCTATAAATAAATCAGGCCTTATGGCAGGATACAGTCCCTCCAGTCACTGATGCGATACTCGAAAGGGTGGTTTCCGGGATCAGGGGTGTGGTGTCATAGGGGCCACTTTGGCATGCGTGCATCGCCATACGTCCTACCACACCATGGCAGGATACAGTGGCGGTTACAGGGGGATCTGGACCCCCTCCTCCAAAATATCTAATTTTTTCTTCTCACTCCGTCTACCCTAGCCTTGACATGGTGCCCCCCTCCTCCTCCCAGATAAACTTCTTTAAATTTTCCCTGACTTTTCCAGATTTTTTCAGATTTTTCCAGTCCATTTTCCAAATTTTTCATTACAAATAAATTATTGAAAAAATATATTCAATCGAGTCTGACAGAGAAAATTGTGCAATACTTTCACATCATAAAATTTCCTTCAAAATTCTCTGACTTTTTCAATTTTCTTCTAAAATTCCTTGACTTTTTCCTAACTTTTCCAGGTGTGCTCACATTCGTTGACTTTCTCCGGTTTTCCATAAAATGGTCACTCTCCTTGAGATACCACAATTTAAAATTTGCTTTTTTTCTTAATCAAAATTTATTAGAGTCTTTAAAATTTTCATGAGCAAGAAAATGATCGGGGATTCAAGTTCACAGAAATCAGCTGTTACATTAGTTTGCCTTCAAATTAAAAATGTTACGCGCGGGTTAAAAAATTTCATAAAATGCAATATGAATGTCATTTCTTAAATTTGAAGAGTTGGTAACTCATGTTTGGTAATGATTGAACCCAAAATTGCAAACTGTGCTACTTAGAGAGGTGGATTCAAAATGAAGACTGAAAAATAAAATGCATAAATACATGTTAATGCGCATATGAAAAGGGACCAGTTGACCAAATTTTCGATTTTTACTTTTCTGGCTAAATTTATGTAAAAATCCCTTAGAAATCGAATAAAACCAGCCCCAGACCTCTATCTTGAAAATTTAGCGAGATATTGCAGTTTTAAGTGAGGCAAGTCAAAATTTATTATTTCAAAAAAAGTTCAAAAGGAAGTAGCATGTAGCGTGTTCTTATGTAAAATTAATTAATTAATTAATTATTATTATTATTATTATTATTATTATTATTTGTGTGCCCCCCCCCAGGTGCCCAAATATTCCAACAATGGTGCGGGACAGTACAGAATGGAAAAACCTCCTATCTTATAATGTAGGCAATTCGATGAAATTCTTCGAAGATCATCGAACATTTTATGTGAAAATTTTTCATAAAATTCTTCAAAACCATCGAAGTTCTGCCCCCGAATATTTCCTATGAAATTCTTCAAAATTTACCAGAAAATTTTCTCAAAGTAATTAGTTGAGATTCATTGGATAACATTGGTAATTTTTTCTAAAGATTTCCAAAGGGTTCTTCGGAAATTATTGGAATTTTTTCACAAAAATAACGGTAATTACAATGAAAAAAAAACAACAACAAAACAATTCACAATTTAAAACCGGTCCCTTTTTGTATGCGCCCTCACATATATGGGTATCGTTTCCTAGTTTTGAAGGGTCGCCGAGTTAAATTTATCATTTACCTCTGATTTGCAAGTTGTAGCATTCAGGACGGAGGAAGGGGCTTGAAATTTCATATTATACAATCTGCATGTCATTTCGCAGGTGTAAAGGGTCAGTGAACTCATTACAGGAAAGAATGTGCTCTAATTTGCGAAGTTTACGAGTAGAATTCGGGGAGGAGGAAGGGACAGAAAAGTGAAGATGATGGTGCAGTGAAACTCGTTTATAAATTCTGTCACAGATGCACGTATATTGTAACCATGTAACAATGACTGGTGCCAAGGTTTGCAATACCAAACGTCCTACCATAATATTTATATGGTCGATTAACAGGTGATAGATATCAAGTAGATCAGTAGTTATGGGAGGATTCGAGGACCTCAAACCTCTCCCCACTCTGCTCAGAATGCCGGTGAAAATTCGTTAGACTGAGAGAAGTAAGCGCCTGAGTTCGTTTTTGACGGTCCCGGCTGATCGGCAGCCTAAGGCGAGGAGGAAGTTTCTGCGAGAGACAAGAAGGCAAGCATTAGGCCCAGGCTAGACTAAAGGTAGTCCATTCTATGGCAAATTTTACGAGGTATCTTTTTGGTTTGAAACAATGTTTCCTACAGCTCACCGTTTTCAAAATATTCGCCATAATTTGTCAATTTTTCGAAATTTTTTAAGTTTTCCAGTTTTGGACAGTTATTGTCGGCTAAGGATTAGACCTAAGCTAACATGTGATACATGCGTTTTGTAGCAAATTTTATCAGGAATCTTCTTTGACTGAAACTTTTTTCTCTAGGGCTCCAATTTTCTCCGATATAAGCCAAAAACTGAATTGGGGGTTTTTAACGTGCCACAGAAAATTTCGCACTGCATTTGCGGGGAGGGATTTTTAGGAGGTTGTTTCTGGCATCTAGTACTACATTTTCGAACAAAGTCCTGCTTGTTACCTCAACATTTTTTTGCCCGTTTTTTCGTCTGTAGGGCCTAGAAAAGGTCCACCAATCTGTACATCAGCAATGCTGAGACAAAAATTTCTCATTCCAGTACCTTTGCCCCTTCAAATGTACGAGCGGGAAAACATATCTACTTGTCAGAATGAGTTGCCTGCGTACCCGGTTGAAGGGGGATCGTGTGCTCGTGACATCCAGCGTAAACTTTTGCGAGACCATTTTACAAATGCTGCACTTAGTTCGCCTGAAAACGCTTTCTCAATGCGTAATTTTTTCGCCGGTTTCTAATTAATCGCACTCGGGACGGATGCGTGCCTGTACACGTTATTTACGAGGTGGTTCGGAGTGCGAAATACATAGGAGCGAGCACCGATTCTGGAATAGGTCACCATCGAACAATAGGAGAAGCTCGGCGAGTATTCTGATTGCCGCGATGGTAATAGCATTGTGTTGGTAATTTATGTAAACTAACTCGAGAATAAAGGAAGAATATATCTAATGGTAAGGATAGGTGCGTTGAATAGTGTTTATGCTCCGGTCTTCGGTCTCGGTTTAAATTTTAAAATAAGCAACCCGATTATACGTGTACAGTCTACTCTACATGTCATTTTGTATGTAAAAGTCGTATCACGTCGACATCGGAGAATCGAAGTCGTGAGCACTCGACTGTCAACAAGTCGACATTCATCCGCACTCGAACCGAGCCGAGACTCTAGTCTCTTTTTTTTTACCGTTTTTGGTTTCACCTCGTACTCAAGCCTGGGCAGGTGAGGGGAGGGGGCAGCTAACTTATTGCGGCCCGATAATGATAGCGTGACACACCGCTTTGGACCCATTCCAATATAAGCGTTAGTAATTTTACATTTGTAAAGCCGTTCGCGTTCCTCCAGCAACTTCTTAGAACTGAGTTCGTAAAACGCTCTCATAAGTAAGCCTTTAACGTACGGCAATGGCACGTGTTTGTCGTCGATTCCGCTCCCGCAGCAAACCACGGCGGTGAGAACGTCTCGTATAAGGAAACATCTCAATTATTGGAAGGTAGTTCTTAACAGGGTTCTTGTTGATCGAAACGCCCGCCTTACCCACGCCGAAATTCACTTCAGAAGAAAGTAATGGAAAAATTGAATTACTATGCTAGAGAGCTCAGGCTCATTTTCTTTAAATGCTAGCCAATAGCCAAATGAACGTTGTATGTCGTAAAAACGGCGAAAAAGTTGTTGCGGACATCAATGCGCGCGTCATTGACGTTGTTGAAGCTTTTGCGCCTTTCTAAATGAACCAGCCTTCTAAATTAATAAGAATCTTGGGTTTATGACAAATGACAATCAGGGTGACCAACTTGTGCAAATGAAAATAGTCACAATCCACAAACATTTTGCTACGCTACAACATGGTTTAATCACACTTGTGGTTGCGCTGCAAGAATTTTCCATAAATTTACTCGGTCACTCGGCCTTGATTCATCTCTGCTCTTTCCAGAAACCCCTCCACCGTTTTAGGTCCTCACGACTATAGTTGGGTTAAAATACATCGAATATATCAAATTTCCTACTCTTACAGGTTTTCCGTGGATCAATTCTAAATTTCTCATTTTCCCAAGTTGAAAATGAAATTAGAAAATAAACGAAATTTCCTTAAGATAACCGGATTTGTTTCCTCGTAGTCGTCAAAACAGTCACTTTTTGTAGCAGCTATTTTGTTACTATTTATTTCTGAAAATAACACGGAAGTGAATAAAATAACTGTCAGTTGACAACTCGGCTAACCGCTAAACGGACGCGGACGCCTCTTAATAATTTTGCCGGCACGGAGTCCGATGTAGGCAATTTATTGTACACTCGTGTATACAATCGTGCATACATATTACATACATACATGGTGTACAGGAGATCGGATTCGAAAGTGCGAGGAGCAATACATGATTACCAAAAGCTGACCAGCTAACATCTTAGAAGTACTAAGATGTCCCAGCGGGGATTCATTCCCAGGGGGGGGGGTGAAACGTGAAAAACCCTCCCAAAATGCGGATTGTTATTCATGAGCAATATTTCCGTAAATTAAATTTAAGGTTAAATTCCCTTTCCGTACAGAAATGGCCCATCTCTTACGATTCGAAGCTCTGTAAGAGATTGTAATTACTTTTCAAAAATACTTTTTTTTTTTTTTTTTTTTAATTTAGCGAGATCCTTAACGCCTGTAGGCCATGGCCTCGGTACATTTTGAGGTCATATGACAAGATGTATTATATTTTTACAAAAAGATTTGTTACTAAAATTGCAAAGAAAATAATAATTTAAAAAAAAAGAAAACTTGGCTTACATAGAATTTTTTTTTAAATTATTGTAGGAGGAGACCGTTTATTTTAAGATGAGACGTTTAGGTAAAAAACATTTTTATTCTTTTAAAAAGTAAGATTTCTTGTCAAAAAAAGGGTGGGGAATGAATGTTTGCCTAAGGGAAAATATTTCTTGATTAACATAAAAAATAGTTTTTTTTTTCTTTCTTTCTTTTTTCAAAGAATTACTTTTTTGGAAGGAAAAATGTTATGCTGAGGAAAACTGTTTTATAGAAGATAAAATACTTTTCTTTTAAAAAAATGTTTTGATAATTTATTTTAAAAGTAACTTTTAGAAAAAAATAATTTAAAAAAAAAATTATTTTCTTTAAAAAGTCTTTTAAGAGAACAAAATTTCTCATAAAAAATCGTTTTTTATACACAAGTATGTTCTTGAAGAATAATAATCTTTAAAAAAAAAAATGTTTTGACAAAAAATATATTTTTTCAAGTAAGAACATTCACAAAAATTTTTTTTTAAGAGAACAATAAATTTTTAGGAAGAAAAATATTTTTTGAAAAAATCATTTTTTTAGGAAATAAATTTTCCTTCAAAATATTTTAATTTTCAAACAGACTACTTGAAAAATAATAATTTAAGAACATTAAATGGTTCTGAAGAAACTTTTTTCTTTCAATAATAACTTTGGAAAAAAAAATGTTTTTTCACAAAATTTTTAATTAGGTTTTTAAAACGACTTTTGAGAAATTGTTGAAGAATGCTTTCCAGATTATCTCTTTCATAAAAAACGTTTTTACCAGAAAATGTTTATGAAAAAAACTATTTGAAGAAAGAAGTTTGAAAACAGTTTTTTAATACAAATTATACAGAAGTAATATGCAATAAGATATTTTCTTGAAGAAAATGTTCTGATGGAATATTTTCTTTTAAAAAAATACCTCATAATTTATTGTTAAATTTTTTTTTAGTTTATGAAAATAATTAATTTTTTGAAGAAAAATGACTAAAAATATTTTCTCACAGAATAAGAATAAATTAAAAATAATCATTTTTTAATCATTTTTTTGGGAGGAAATCTTTCTTTTAGGGAATAATGTCATTTTCTCTTTAGGAAAACTATATTTTTTGGCTAGGGGATATCTGTGATTTTGAGGGGTGGGGTGCTATCTTAAATCGGAAAAAGTTTTGGTTGGAATCTATCTTGTAGAAGAAAAAAGAAAAGAAAAAAAAAGTTTTTGAAAGATTGCTAACAGAAGACTTATTTCCAAACTTAGCAAGTCCATTCGCTATCCGACGTATGGGTCCAAGGAACTTCTAAATCGACAATCATTTCAAAGTAGCGAAGACAAAGATGGCGGTGGTGTACAAGTGGAAAACGCACCAAACATACAATACGACGAAATAATTTGTAGGGAGAATCCTGGATGATTTCCGAAGAATTTCATCGAAAATCTTCGGGAAAAATCTCCAGTGATTTCCAAAGAATTTCATCAGAAATCCTCAAGAAGATTTCTTTGATTTCCGAATATAATTTCCGAAGAATTTTATCGAAAATATTAAGGAATGATTTCCGATCTTTTTCGAAGAATTTTCTCGGACATCATTGAGGAAATTTTCGATGATTTCAGGAGAATTTTTTTGGAAATCTTCAGAAAAAATTTTCAATGTTTTCCAAAGAATATCTTCAAAAATCTTCAGAAAAACCCCGATGATTTTTAAGAAATTTCATCGGAAATTTTTGGGAAAAGAATTCCGATAATTCCCGAAGAATTGAGACTATTTTCCACTCATGTGATGGAATCAGAGAGATATTTCACGAAGATTTTTGATGAAATTCTTCGGAAATCAGCCCACAATTTCCGAAGAATTTTATCGAAAATAATTTGAGAAAAATCTCCGATAATTTCAAAAAATTGTCATTGGAAATCTTCGAAAATAATCTCCACTAATTTTTCGAGAATTTCATCGGAAATCTTCAGAAAAAATTTCCAACGATTTCCGAAAAATTTTATGAAAAATCTTCGGGGAAAATCTCTTGATTCCATCGCATGAGTGGGAAATAGTCTCAATTCTTCGGGAATTATCGGAATTTCCCCCCAAAAATTTCCGACGAAATTCCTTAAAAATCATCGGAGATTCTTCTCGAAGATTTCCGATAAATTTCTTCGAAGACCATCAAACACTTTTCCTGAAGATTTTCGAAAATACTTTGAAAACCATCAAAGTTTTCCCTCCGAATATATTTCCTATAAAATTCTTCAAAAATTATCAGAAAATTTTCTCGATGAATTTTGATGAAATTTTTTGGAAAACATTGAACATTTTTTCTAAAGATTTCCGATCAGATTCTTCGTTAATTACCGGAATTTTTCCCGAATATTTTCGATGAAATTCCTTAAAAATTATTGGAGATTCTGTTCTCCTGAAATCATCGAAGATTTTTCTCAGTGATGTCCGATGAAATTCTTCGAAAACGATTGGAAATTTTTTCTCAATACTTTCAATAAAATTCCTCAGAAATTATCTTCGGAAATCAGAAGAATCTTCTCGAAGATGAATGATAACTGCACGTGTTTTTCGAAAAGAAGTCTACTCGGGACTAGATGCATTTTTTGCGAGCGAAAGCTTCACTTTTGAAATTGGCACTCCTCTTTATGCACACGATTCGAAGGAAAACTTTTTTCCCGAATCAAACGCTTTCGCCCCTGAGCACAAGCTTCCTCTTTACTTTGTTTATGCATTTTTCCTGCAGCCTGCTCTTCACTTTTGCGAAGTGAAAGCTAAAGCTTCTCTTTATGCATACCTTCAAGGGTCCAGACCATCTATTTTTTATTTAAAGGTGGACTACTTACGAAACGTGAGCTAAACGGATAAAAACAGAAAACAGCTAAGCCTCGCCACACAAGGTTAAAATTTGAATCACGGCAGCTAACGCTGGTGAACTAACAAAATGTAACATAAAGAAAACCAAAAACTGAACGCAGATAATAAAAATTTTTATCTACAAATCGAAGTTTAGGTGAAATTTTGCAAAAGTAATAAGTAATATTTTCTCAGAACTCGCGTATCTATCGTGGAAAATAATTGAAGTACATGCGTTCCTATTTGCAGTTATTTTCAGCTACATACGAGTATAAGGTACTTATACTATCTGTGTACAAAAGGTACTCGACACATTACTCATACAGTCTTCGCTTTTGTTTGTGGCAGGAGATGAGATACTCGCGGTGAACGGGAAAGCTTTGCACGGGCTGAGTCACCAGGAAGCGATCGCCGTGTTCAAGGAAATTAAAACAGGGGCGGTCACGTTGCATATTGGCAGACGGCTGCCAAAGAAACAAAGAACTAGTTGTATCGGTCAACCGTAGCGACTGGCCGTCTTCCCATTCTGCGTGGATAGCCAATTGAGGACTCCTCCTCGATGTTGAATTAAATTAGATCTCGCCGCTGATGAACAACCCGAAAAGGATTCGACCTCTCGGCCCCTGGACGCTTGTGGCGGAGACCGAGAATGTACCTCGCGTTTTTCGAACTCCCGTTTCAACGTTTCCAAAATGCGGACAGTCTGCCCGACTGCTGATCGTGTTCCTGCAACGACGAAATGACGAATAATGATGTTTTATTTTGTATTTCGTGTTAAGCTTTTTGCGTGTGTTTGTGAAATAAACAAAAAACAGTCAGAAATGATGTTTTTGTTGAATTTCGAGTTCATTTTTCTATTTTCGTTGCCATCAGTCGCTAGCCTACCGACTGCCGCTAGCGGAGAAGACAAAAAAGGCCTAATCAGCAAACGTTCTCGAAGACAGATCGTTGTTAAAGTTAAAAGAAAGGTCTCACAGTACTAATAGCTCCATCTCTCTTCACCCCCTCCCACTTATGTAGAAAAAGAAGGAAGAGAAGATTTAGGTAGGCCACTTATAGGCTACGAAAATCGCAAGATGATTCGGGCAAGGCCCTCTGAAACAGCAGAAAAATTTAGACTATCCAAAACATGCGAAATAAATTCATCGCACAGATTCGAAAAATTGAACAACCTTAAAATACGTTCCTCAAAATCACGATAATAAACTGACGAGATAAGGTGAGCAACGAAAAGCTTGAAATCCTGAAGAAACTTGCAACAATATTGACACACACACATACGACGGAAATCTACGATTCCTCGTTTCTAAAATTGCGATAGAAGAGAATGTACCTACACAGTCTCCGATCCAACGTTATTCGGGTTTCTCCAGTTCCCCGCAGAAAATGAGAAATTTCGATGATGTCCATTGGTGCACTAGCTACGGGTCCCAGGCGCTAAGACATCAGAGTTTTCATTTTCGCTTGCACTTTTGCGAATTTAAAAAAAATGTGGTAACGCCTTCAACACGTTGAACATGCAACACCTAAGGTAACAAGTAACATTTTCGAATTTTTCAATTTCCTGGAGCGAACCGACAAAACGCGAAAAACTTTTGATTGTAGAGAGCTACAACGAAACGGTTTGAAATGTTGGAAAGAGGAGACAATTTGAATATGACTGACTCTTCACCCGAAAAGATTTTTTTGCTCCAAAAAAGACATTATTCGCCTTTTACCAGTTCGCCCCAGGAAATTAGCAATCTCGAAAATGCATATTGGTGCGAAATGTATTGCAGCTCCAGCGAGTTTCAGGCGTTTCTACATTTTCAAGAATTCGCTAACATGCCGAGATGCACACGAAAATGTGGTCAAAACTGGTCAAAAAATCACTGTTGCTCAATTTTGACCACGGATTCGAATTCGCCTCGAAAAATTGAGTAATCCGCCCCAGCGCCGAAGCTGAAGCTTTCCAAAAATCTTTTCACCCACAAAAACACATGATGTATAGTATGGAGAAATTTGCAAAATTTTCAAAAATCAAAATTTTTGAATAGAAGACTGTCATTTACTCAATTTTTCTCGCTGGGTTCGAATTCGTTAATTAAATTTGGCGGCGACGCTCCGCTGCCGAGATACACGAAAAAGAAGACTTTTTGCATTGGCGCCTTCGACGCGTTGAATATGCCACACATCGCACACCAATTGACGTTTTCGAAATTTCTATTTTTCTGGGGCGAACCGACAATTTGCGAATAATTTAAGAATGGAGATAGTTAGAGCGGTGCGGTTTGAATATTTGGATAGAGGAGATAATTTCGAATAGAACGTGTTTTTCAGTTTTGCCCTAGGAGCCTCCAATCAAAGGTTTTTCGCCTTTTACCAGTTCGCCCCAGGAAATTAGCAATCTCGAAAATGCATATTGGTGCGAAATGTATTGCAGCTCCAGCGAGTTTCAGGCGTTTCTACATTCTTAAAAAATTCGCTAACATGCCGAGATGCCCACGAAAATGTGGTCAAAACTGGTCAAAAAATCACTGTTGCTCAATTTTGACAACGGATTCGGTTTCGCCTCGAAAAATTGAGTTATCCGCCCCAGCGCCGAAGCTGAAGCTTTCCAAAAATCTTTTCACCCACAAAAACACATGATGTATAGTATGGAGAAATTTGCAAAATTTTTGAATTGAAGACGTTATTTACTCAATTTTCCGCTGGGTTCGAATTCGTTATTCAAATTTGGCGGCGACGCTCCGCTGCCGAGATACACGAAAAAGAAGACATTTTGTATTGGCGCCTTCGATGCGTTGAATATGCCACACATCGCACACCAATTGATGTTTTCGAAATTTCTATTTTTCTGGGGCGAACCGACAATTTGCGAATAATTTAAGAATGGAGATAGTTAGAGCGGTGCGGTTTGAATATTTGGATAGAGGAGATAATTTCGAATAGAACGTGTTTTTCAGTCTTGCCCTAGCAGCCTCCAATCAAAGGTTTTTCGCCTTTTACCAGTTCGCCCCAGGAAATTAGCAATCTGGAAAATGCATATTGGTGCGAATTGTATTGCAGCTCCAGCGAGTTTCAGGCGTTTCTACATTTTTCAAGAATTCGCTAACATGCCGAGATGCACACGAAAATGTGGTCAAAACTGGTCAAAAAATCACTGTTGCTCAATTTTGACCACGGATTCGAATTCGCCTCGAAAAATTGAGTAATCCGCCCCAGCGCCGAAGCTGAAGCTTTCCAAAAATTTTTTCGCCCAAAAAAACACATGATGTATAGTATGGAGAAATTTGCAAAATTTTTGAATTGAAGACCGTTATTTACTCAATTTTTCTCGCTGGGTTCGATTTCGTTTTTCAAATTTGGCGGCGACGCTCCGCTGCCGAGATACACGAAAAAGAAGACTTTTTGCATTGGCGCCTTCGACGCGTTGAATATGCCACACATCGCACACCAATTGACGTTTTCGAAATTTCTATTTTTCTGGGGCGAACCGACAATTTGCGAATAATTTAAGAATGGAGATAGTTAGAGCGGTGCGGTTTGAATATTTGGATAGAGGAGATAATTTCGAATAGAACGTGTTTTTCAGTTTTGCCCTAGGAGCCTCCAATCAAAGGTTTTTCGCCTTTTACCAGTTCGCCCCAGGAAATTAGTAATCTCGAAAATGCATATTGGTGCGAATTGTATTGCAGCTCCAGCGAGTTTCAGGCGTTTCTACAGTTTTCAAGAATTCGCTAACATGCCGAGATGCACACGAAAATGTGGTCAAAACTGGTCAAAAAATCACTGTTGCTCAATTTTGACCACGGATTCGAATTCGCCTCGAAAAATTGAGTAATCCGCCCCAGCGCCGAAGCTGAAGCTTTCCAAAAATTTTTTCGCCCAAAAAAACACATGATGTATAGTATGGAGAAATTTGTAAAATTTTCAAAAATCAAAATTTTTGAATTGAAGACCGTTATTTACTCAATTGTTCACGCTGGGTTCGAATTCGTTATTCAAATTTGGCGGCGACGCTCCGCTGCCGAGATACACGAAAAAGAAGACTTTTTGTATTGGCGCCTTCGACGCGTTGAATATGCCACACATCGCACACCAATTGACGTTTTCGAAATTTCTATTTTTCTGGGGCGAACCGACAATTTGCGAATAATTTAAGAATGGAGATAGTTAGAGCGGTGCGGTTTGAATATTTGGATAGAGGAGATAATTTCGAATAGAACGTGTTTTTCAGTTTTGCCCTAGGAGCCTCCAATCAAAGGTTTTTCGCCTTTTACCAGTTCGCCCCAGGAAATTAGTAATCTCGAAAATGCATATTGGTGCGAATTGTATTGCAGCTCCAGCGAGTTTCAGGCGTTTCTACAGTTTTCAAGAATTCGCTAACATGCCGAGATGCACACGAAAATGTGGTCAAAACTGGTCAAAAAATCACTGTTGCTCAATTTGACACGGATTCGAATTCGCCTCGAAAATTGAGTAATCCGCCCAGCGCCGAAGCTGAAGCTTTCCAAAAATTTTTCGCCCAAAAAAACACATGATGTATATATGGAGAAATTTGAATTTCAAATCAAAATTTTTGAATTGAAGACCGTTATTTACTCAATTTTCCGCTGGTTCGAATTCGTTTTCAAATTTGCGGCGACGCTCCGCTGCCGAGATACACGAAAAAGAAGACTTTTTGATTGGCGCCTTCGACGCGTTGAATATGCCACACATCGCACACCAATTGACGTTTTCGAAATTTCTATTTTTCTGGGGCGAACCGACAATTTGCGAATAATTTAAGAATGGAGATAGTTAGAGCGGTGCGGTTTGAATATTTGGATAGAGGAGATAATTTCGAATAGAACGTGTTTTCAGTTTGCCCTAGAGCCTCCAATCAAAGGTTTTTCGCCTTTTACCAGTTCGCCCCAGGAAATTAGCAATCTGGAAAATGCATATTGGGGCGAATTGTATTGCAGCTCCAGCGAGTTTCAGGCGTTTCTACATTTTTCAAGAATTCGCTAACATGCCGAGATGCACACGAAAATGTGGTCAAAACTGGTCAAAAAATCACTGTTGCTCAATTTTGACCACGGATTCGAATTCGCCTCGAAAAATTGAGTAATCCGCCCCAGCGCCGAAGCTGAAGCTTTCCAAAAATTTTTTCGCCCAAAAAAACACATGATGTATAGTATGGAGAAATTTGTAAAATTTTCAAAAATCAAAATTTTTGAATTGAAGACCGTTATTTACTCAATTTTTCACGCTGGGTTCGAATTCGTTATTCAAATTTGGCGGCGATGCTCCGCTGCCGAGATACACGAAAAAGAAGACTTTTTGTATTGGCGCCTTCGACGCGTTGAATATGCCACACATCGCACACCAATTGACGTTTTCGAAATTTCTATTTTTCTGGGGCGAACCGACAATTTGCGAATAATTTAGGAATGGAGATAGTTAGAGCAGTGCGGTTTGAAATTTTGGATAGAGGAGATAATTTCGAATAGAACGTGTTTTTCAGTTTTGCTCCAGCAGCCTCCAATCAAAGGTTTTTCTCGAAAATGCGGTCCAAATCATGTGAATTTCCGAAGAATGTGGTAAGCCTTCAAGACGGTGAACATGCAACACCTACGGCATCAATTGACATTTTCGAAATCTCTAATTTTCTGGGGCGAACCGCTAACAGGCGTAAAACTTTTGATTGGAGACAGCTACAGCGAAACGGTTTGAAATTTTGGATAGAGGAGACACTTTTAAATAACTCTGTTTTTTCAAAAGAAAAAATTTTACCCCAAGAAAGACAGGATGTATATAATGGAGATATTTTCAAAATTCAAAAGGAACTAGGGTAATCAACATTTAGAACATTATTTGCGCGAAAATAAATTTATTCCCTCTTGATCTACCTCTGACCGCTCTTAAAAAATGAGTTTTTTTCCAGGTGGAAAGACAGTCCTATCTGATATTCTCTCGTTCATCCGAGATTTCAAACCGCGTTGCTCTATCTATCTCTAGTCCAAAATTATTCGCGTATTGCCGGTTCCCTCCCAGAAAAAAAGTAATTTTGAAAACGTCCCTAAATTCCGTAGGTGTTGCATGATCATCGCATCGAAGGCGCTATCACTTTATGTTTTTCATTTTTGCCTACAATCTTGCGAATTTCGGAAAAATGTAGTAACGCCTTCAACACGTCGAATATGCAATATAAAACACAAACCGATTTGTTTTTTCGAAATATCTCATTCTCTGGGGAGAACTGGAAAAACGCGAAAAACTTTTCAATTGTGACAGCTAGAACAAAACGGGTTGAAATTTCGGTGACAGGAGGTCATTGCAGACAAAATGAAGGCAATGGAAAATTTCTGGCGCGAAGCAAAATTTTCTCCTTTTCTGCTCTAGATCTAACGGCTTTTGAAAAAAATGAACAGTTTTTAGGTGAAAAGACAATCTTACTCGAAATTGTTTCCTTTATCGAAAATTTCAAACTGTGTTGCTGTAGCTGTCGTAAGTCCAATGTTAAGAGTCGCATGTATGAAATCAGAAATTTCCAAAATATGTATAATGGTTTCAATACGTTGAATATGCAACACAGGACGCACCAATACATATTTTTAAAATTTCTTGCCTTCTGGGTGAAAGCGGGAAAATGCGAATAACACTGGACTGAGGACAGCTATGGCAAAACGGGTTGAAATTTTGGAGAGAGATCATTTTGGACAAAGGGTTTCATTTTGTCAGCATGAAGGGGCATAAAAAGTTTGAACTAAACATGCTTCCTCCTAATAACTGCTGCTCTTCTAGTAGAAATCCGTCATGATGTTTCGACGAATTTCCAGACTTTGCATTTTCAAATAGGTTGCATATTATCTATACGAAGGGGCGTCAAAATTTTCAGCTCGACATGCTGTCTACTAATATTCGTATCTTCTACTCTCTTAAGAAAAAGCTGGTAATTCACCCTGTACCTCAGGTTTCTTTGGACAATGTACAAACTGAGTAACTATTCCGACCTAAAAGGTAGGGTGACAAAAGTATGCCAATTTTAAAGGCAAATTCTAGAAATATTAGAAACGAACTACTCGAGTAAATTACACAAAATTATATGGCCCATTTTGCACTTGTCTTTATTATAAAGTAAAATCATACAAAGAATAAATACGATAAAAAACATCAAGTTGTACAGACAGCAATAAAATTAGCATTTACTTAATAAGGAAAAATGAATGAAAGAAGAAAAAAAAGCATTAAAATCAGGTAATTGCTTTTAACACGTACTAGACGAATAAATACATACGGAATAATAACGTATATTTGGTAGCGTATAATATATATACTATATAATTTACAAAGAAAAAAGAAAATAATATTAATGTCCCTGGTAATTATAAAATTTGTTCGCGAACAAATTACATAAAACATCTTTAAGGCGTCGTTAAAACTCGAAGCGCTGAACTTTTGTTATTTTCCGACACATGAACAAGCGTCGAATTTTGAAAATGAACAATGTTACATTAATTTACATTAGAGAAAAAAATCACGTTACAGTCGTGTGGTTTACCAATTAAACGCGCATCGTTTTAAGCAACATATACAACTCGAGAGAGCTTGAACGTGTCAAGTTAAATTACTTTGTACAAAAAGGCTAAATTGGAGAGGAAAAAAAGAAGGGAGATTTACCTAGCATGCGAAAAAAAAGCATCGCATAGAATCGAAAAATTGAACAACCTTAAAATACGTTTCTCGAAATCACAATAATTATCTGACGAGATAACGTAGACAAAAAAGCTTCAAATACCGAAGAAACTAACAACAATAATGACACAAACACACACAATGAAAATCTACGATTCCTCATTTCTAAAATTGCGATAGAAGAGATACACACGTGTAACGAAAAATAATAAAAATATACAACTTCGGGTATTTGTAAATAATATATGGTAATAAGAAACGAAATCGTGCGTATAAAACAACGAATAAAAAACGCAATATAAGTACTTCTTCTACAAAAGTTCGTTATTTTAAAAATCGAGCGTTACTCATTTTAACTTTTATAAAAATATAAAACTCCCAAAATGAACACATCGTAATTCTTCATTTGCGGGTTGCGGCGTGTATTTATAAAACTATATTTTGCGTACATATAATAATTACATCGAATTTACATTCTGTGACTCACAGACTCGTCCGTTTCGAATCTTTAATTTGTTCGTCTTTCGGTGACGAAGAAAGAAAAAAAAAAAATTATTTATAAATAAAATATTTATCGAAGAATATTAAATTCTGCCTCTCAGGATAAAGAATACCGTTCTCTGTTAACTTAACCACGTCATAAGATAAAAATCGAAAATCGAACATTACGAAAAAAACAACAAAAAAAAAACAAAAAGGAATAAATAAATAAAAAGTCTAAACTAAAAATATTAACAAAAGCGAATAAAATAAAGAATTATAAGATAATAAGCGTTTCATACATTAAAATATAAAAAAATTGTAAGCAAATTGCACCACCGCGATGTTCTCGTATTCGAAACAAATTTCGAGTTTTCAACGCCGGAATGAACGTGGAACGGAATGTAGGAGCGCTAATGTGCACCTCCTAATAAAAGGCTGAGTGATCCTGGAGGGAAATAACATTGCCGTAAATGGGAAATACGAGTTTAAAAAAAAAAATCAAAACTGACGGGCATGCTTCAAATTTGAACTGCAGGGAGTTACATATTCGAACTTGCGATTAAAAATTTAATATATCAGGTAACAAAATTAATAGAAGTGCGGTGAAGTAAGAAATGACAGCCGTATTTTCAAACAACACTTAATTTTTTAAGTGCCCGTAAACTGAAGAAATCACTTAAACTGGCACTTAATTAAAAAGTGCAATTCAAGTGATTTTTCCATTTAATGGCATTTTAAAATTAGGTGTTCTTTCTCCACGATCACTCAATGAGAGTTCACAAAACATCCGCTAGATGTCGGCCACTTTGATTCCGAGTCCCATTCGATAATCAGATGATTTATTGCGCATGGCTTTCAGATAATCGCCCCCACGCCTCACTGTTTGCGGTCAAAAAAACGTTCTAGAACGTTTCGGTTATCACTCTCATTCGTGGAAGAAAAATCAGGGAAGCCATTTCTTTTTTTAGAACGATTTTCACTGATTTTTCCTGGTTTCCCAGACCCGTTTCCAAAATGTTTTCTGACATTTTTCCAACTAGTATGCACACAACTCTTGAGATCAAATTTACATTCATTCACTCATTCTTTTCAAAAGGTTCCCTGATTTTGATCAACATTATAGCAATTCCCTGACTTCCAGGGTGACTAAACTCCCTGATTTTCCCCAGTTTCCCCAGAAAGAGGCTACCCTGAGAATGCGGCCAATTTCGATGCTGCGAGAACCCCTTTCCGGTTGAGTAGGGTAGAATAGAAATGTAAGTGGTAATAAGTAGAATTCACTGACGCTGTCGCAAAAGATTCGGTGACGGATCCGGGAAGCAGTCTTGAGAGGGGGAGGGTGATTTTGGAAGCCTAAACTTCACGCTGTTTTAGATTAACAAGGTGGCAATTACTAGCCTTCGATTTCGAAAGGAGGCTTCAACTTTTGAACAACTAGTCCCCCCCTCCCCCATATTAGGAAGCACAGGACATTTCAAGAAGAAATAAAAATTCTGGGAGAGTAACAACCTCCTGCCTCTCAAGTACGCTGGTGGATATTATTTCTAGACTTGTTAGGATCTCTTGAGTATGTATCTGGTACTTCGAAAATTGCGGCAATTAGGGTAGGGGGCTGGCCCGTAGCGTGATCACTGTCCCAGTGTTGCCAGCTGGTCGCTAATTTGGTTCAATTTCCTGGTCCTTTTTAAAATATCCGGGTCTCTTCTGGTTCTTTCCGAAATTTAAGCAATAAAAGGCCAGTTTTATTGAAATACCTTTTCTGAATCAAATTTTCAAGTTTGAAATGTTCACCTTTCACAAGAAAAAGGCCCTTACAGGCATCGGGATGTTCTAAGAAAATGGCCCTTAGTTACATCAAACTAAGGGCCTTTTCCTTAAAACATTTCGATGCCACTAAGGTCCTTTTTCTTGTATAACATAACCTGACTGAATTTTTCACACAAAACAGACGAAGGCGCTACTATAAACTTTTGACAAGAGAATAAATTATCTTCCTCATATTGAAGTAGTGTTCCTAAGCTTCTGTGTTGGTAACTTTGACACTCGAAGCTTGAGACTTTCTCAAACGCGTGACGACGTGTGATGATAAATTTAAAATCGGAATCCAGAAGGTGAAGCAAATTCGGAATCGGAATTGGAATGTGAAGATGAACCTGAGCGTACACACATTCATTCACGATCTGATCTCTGTAAGTCCACCAACTCTACTGCTCTGTAGCCTACATGTGATAAAGTTCTTTATCAAGAATTTGTATCGAGATTATTGAACTGTATGCATTAGGAAAGTTTGAAACGAAAATTGGCATCCACGAAAAAGAAGCGCAAAAAAGTAATAAGAACGAAAAAATCTTACCAAGCAAGCTGGGTCAACAAGTTTCCCTGGATTACCAGTTTATTACATACAGTCAATAACATGACAAGAAATGACCGACATTTGTGAGGTTAACCAAAATAACCGAATTATTTCTGTTGGAATCTGGTGATGGCTGCACTGATCGTAGTGAAGCAGCAGAGACAGCCGAACGGACTGATAAAACTCACGTTGTTGTAAATGAAGACCGAAATACTTTAATTCGTTTTGTGTACGGTGTGTTCTTTCTGTAAATAAAGGGTGTTTCGCCCTCTTGGCCTTTTTTTATTATCTCACAATTTCCAAGTGTGTAACTGTAACCGAATTCACTAGGCACGGGAATTTTATGCTTTAGCATATTTTTTTTATAGCAGAGCAGTTGCGGCACATTGAAGACTTCTCGGGGCATCACAGAATTCTGAGTGAAATGACACCTGTTTGTTAGGGCATATTTTGGGGTGAAAAGCATAAAGTCGCATATTTCAGTCTTTTTGGCAGGGGTGATAAGCCGAAGCCGATGAACGGCACAGCAGCAGCAGCAGCCGTCTTTGATCGGCTTTTTAAGCTAGCCGTTAGCAGTGCCGGATTTAGCCTAAATTGCCGCTGTGGGCAGTTGCGCTACGCCGCCTATTTGATTGTGCGTTCAGAGTCCTTTCTCATGACCACCCCCACCCCAACGCCAACCTCTCTTAAAATTGAAAAATACACGTGCTTGGCCGAAGGGGAGAGGGTAGGTAATAAAAGAATGCAATTTTAATTCATTTCATTTTTCTTCCGACTCTTTTCTTGCATTCCCCCTAAATTTGCCGCCCTCAGCCACTCTCAAATTTTTGCCGCCCTGGGCATCTGCCCATTTTGGCCTTATGGTTAATCCAGCACTGGCCGTTAGCCAGCTTTTCCGAAAGCAGTAAGCCAATCAAAAGCCGATAAATATTCGAAGCTGCAGAAGCCAATGGAATTTTTTTTTTTTTGAACTTATGCAGCGAAAGTGCGAAAATTTCAGACAGCAAAAATTATGTAATGTTTCAGAGATGAGATTTCTGTGAATTAGTGTAATTTGTGATACAAAATAGTGACGTTTTTGAACTCTGTGGTTCATTCTACACTGAATTGATATATAACTTGCAAACAAGCCGTTAGCCAATCATGAACGGCTAGTAGCAGCTGATAACATGGAGAAAAGCCATTTGTAAGCTGATTCCCAACAGCTAATGGCTTATAAGCCAATGCGGAAGTTCAAGCCAATCAGTAACGGCTTATCACCCCTGCTTTTTAGAGCATAATTAAGGAATATTTCACGATTTTTCCTTTTCTGAGTTCTGAGAGAATATTTTCGGGTTTCGACCCGTTTTGACCATTTTTCTTCTATAGCTTCAATAACTTAGTCAACAGAAGCGCCCTCTCTCGTTTACAAAATGATAGGGTACTATACTACTATAGTTGCACACAGGTATATCGGACCGCCATTTCGATTCTGTTGTCTGTTTACAGTTTTCAGTGCTGCCACTGAACTCGAATAATTTTTTCCTTTAAATTGAAAATCATATCGTTGTGTAATATTTTGGCATATTCGGCCTTTTTAGAGCATTTTTTGGCATATTTTGAGCGCATATTTGACGAGAGCATACAATTCCTGTCCCTAGAAATAACGGTTAAAAACAATTGGGACTTAAACCTAAGTTTCATGTGTTGGCAGCACTGTCAGTATGTTCATTGTATTCTTATCACTTTGGGGTGAATTTTCGCGAATAGATCACCCCAACCTGATAACAATACACGCAAAACATTTGCCTATGGTAGCGCTACTTAGGTGAGGTTTACACTCCAATTTTGGTAACCAGTCGTACTGTTACCACTTATCACGTTATCAGTACCACTTGAAAGTAAAAGACGCTCTACTTTAGCGCTCCTACTGTCGCTCGGATGCACACCCAAAAAAAAACTGGTTCTTTTTATTTATTCCCGGTCCTAACTCCCTGAAAAATTTGGTACACTTTCGTACTCCCAATCTGGCAATACTGCTGTCCAGCGGGAGTAAAATAGAGCAAGATTTAAGAAAAGGTCTCGGCCTTTCTTTTGCGGAAAGGGCTCGAAAATGGAGACGTCAACATGTCCGACGATGGTCTAATGGACACTTGTGTTAACATTTTGGTCAAAATTGAGTCAAGTATGTAGATCTATAGCTGAAGGTGTAAGCTATTCGATGGTATACACAAAACAGCTGATAATCAGGGATGTACCGATATGGGGGAGGGGGCTCCCCAGTAGGAATAATTTACCATTTCAGTCAGGCGGAGGTAGGAAAATCAACAAGTCTAGGTTTTTTTTGTTTTGCTTTGATACTTGGATACTTGAAAATGTTGAGTTGAGAAGTGGGGAAAATTCGACAAGTCAAAAGATTTTCTTCTGTTTTAATACTTGGATACTTGAACATTTGAGTAGAGAAGTCGGAAAAATCCAACAAGTCAAAAGATTTTTCTTTTTTGCTTTCATATTCGGATACTTCGGAATTTTCAGTTAAGAAGTTGGAAAAATCCGACAAGTCAAAGACTTTTTTGCTCTGATACTTGAATATTTGAAAATTCTGAGTTGAGAAGTCGGGCAAATCCGACAAGTCAAAAGATTTTTTTTTGCATTGATACTTGGATACTTTGAATTTTGAGTTGAAGAAGAAAAATAAAAAAATATTGGTAATAAAAAAACTTCTCCAATTTGAAAAATAGTTCGACTGGTTTGTGTTCACAAGTAAATCAGAAATAAAAAAAAACAGACCTTTACATACTTCTATATGCCTGTAAAATTAGGTCGAAAGAGGGCTCAATAGTGGTTTTTGGGCCTTGTCTGCCCTAATCATCGCATCTAAGTAGTTATAATTAGGTGTCATTCTGACACACATTTTCTTACCTTACGTATTCTATTTTTTTCAGTTAGACATCTGAATAAAAGTTGAGTTGAGAAGATGGGAAAATTCGACAAGTCAAGAGATATTCTTTTTGCTTTCATACTTGGATACTTGGGAATTTTGAGTTGAGAAGTTGGGAAAATCCGAAAAGTCAAAAATTTTTTTTTGTATTTATTTTCGTTCAACAAGACACTTGATACTTGGAAATTTTGAGTAGAGAAATTTTCATTATTCTTGGTAGGATCTAGTACATTTTCTGGTGCGTGTCATTTTTTGGTTCGTTTTGGTGCATTTCAATATATTCAGCGGATTTTGGAGCATTTTAAAGACTTTAACTCAAAAATTTCTTCTACACTTCGGTGAAATTTCGAAGATCACACTTTTTCAAACTCCCATCTGACAACACTGGCGCACAAAATATTCGTTTTTATGCCCAGCCATTAGACATATCCATGTCAAAATGAGCTTTCAATAACCTAAACGTAATACCCAGGTTTATTTCCTTTCATCATTTTTGTTACACCATTTCATGACCACCAGGGCCGTATCCAGGGTTTAAGTAAGGGGGGTGTTTTGCAATTAAGATAAATATTTTTCTTAGTGGGGCAAGAGGGGGGGGGGGTACAAATACTTCAAATCTATCATTTATCCAATTGCCCACATGTGTATATGACGAAAATTTCAACAATTCGTTTTCATACTTTTTACAAAAAATGTGACATATTCACCCTCCTCTTCATCTCAATCCATTGTTTTTTCGTGTTTTTTTTAACCAATGGGGCGGGTTGACCCCCCTCCCCGTCGTCAGTAAGGGCCTGATGACCACAATGCTGAAACGATTACCTATTAGAACACTAGGCTAACGTTGATAAACCAGATAGTTTAAACATAGGCTTCAAAAAGTTACAAGGTGTCTAACAAAATCGAATTTTGAAAATAAATGACCTTTAAATGATTTTCCACTTCCCCAATTTACCATGAACGCCACGAATGCGTTAAAGAGTAAACGCTAAAATATGCAAAAAGTGCTGCTCGTTTGACTCAGAATTCTGTGATTCGTGAAGATCTTTTGGAACTTATGCATTCGCATAAAAATTGCAGCCCTGGTCATTTATAATAGAATTTTCCAATTCTAAATTTTTCGTCCCCTCTCTCAAGGAATAATTTGCTGATTTTTACATTTCTAAATGACTACGATTGAAAATAAATGACTTAAATGACCTACCTCTAAAATAAATTACTTAAATGACTGCTCCTGAATTAAAAAGTGAACATCAGGAGGTAGTTGCTTCACAAACCCCCTAAAAATTAAGATCTTCCAACTTCTGGATCCCTTCTTCACTTTCTGTATTCGTCATAACTGAATTTCCCTTCCCTGCGTTCAAATTTTCGAAGCGGTGTGGAAATAAGAAACTGAACCAGCGTCTATGAAAACCTCAACATTACACTGCTTGACCCTCCCCCATCTTTCTACAGATGTATCCATCTTTAGCAGGGGGACCAAAATGACGGCAACAATGAGTTCAACGTCCATTTAAACCTCAGAACAACCCACGGGTGTGGTACCTGAGGGCTGGGAGGGGGAAAAACGTAACAGGGATCGAAAGTCATGCAGGTAGGGAACTTGCCAATATCCCATTTAGACGTTTTTTCCTTACAAAATCATGAAAATAACTGGTTTTCTCTCCATGAAGCCTTTGTTAAAAAGTGGGACAGGATACGTTGTCACACAAATCTGATCATGTAGGAACAAGCAGACCACTGCAACTAATCCACACGGACATGTGCTTCCATTACACCACTGTCGTGGGACAATAACCATATTTTACAACGTTCGGAGATTATTTTACCCATTTTACAACAATATTCACTTTATGAAGACGAAAACCGGAGCCTTCAAATTTTTTAAGGCGTTTGTAGCCTTGGTCTCGAATCTCTTTGACACAAAAATCCGTCGAATGAGATCAGATAATGGAAAAAGGAATACGTCTCCAGCACCTATTACAGAGATCGAGGGATGGATGTAAGCCGAACATACCAAACCCTAGTCACGAGGACGCGAACATGTCTGATGGCGGTTCAGTAAAAAGGTTTTGGTCAAAAGCAATTATGCGTACTGTCGCGAGGCTTTATAAGGATATCCAGCAAACATCCTATTCAAGGTGTTCCGCAACCAAGTACAACGTACCATATTTACGAAGCATCCGGGGGCGAACAATTTTTGGTTAAGAACATCGTTTCGTACGCATGCCAACAGTTCCCAACATTTTCGAAAACCCAATCTTATTAGGGAGGGGGATGGGATAGAGAATTCGAACATTCTTCAAGAAACTAGCACGAGAGGCGTGGGAGAGATCTCTACAATTTTTTTCCTAAACTCCATTTGCTACCTTGTTTTTCAACTCTTATTTTTCCAACAGAACGCTACGGATTTTCACAAGGATCAGAAACGTAGAATTCGAAGCAGAATGGTAGTTCACTGATTCAAAAGGGCAGCTCTGAAACCCTGGAAAAACGTCGAAACTAACAAACCGCTCGTTGTCATTTTCGTAATCGAGCTTCAAGCTACTCGCATGTCTATACTCACAATTGGCATACCGCCCGGCATTCCAAATCAAAAACACAGAGAAAAAGGGAACGAGAAAACAACATAAAACTAATACTCGGGCGATCACCCTTTCTTCCTGTAGAAAACAAAATTGCGATTTAAAAGTTGAACGTAAAGCAACAAAAAATAAAAGATAGGGAAGAGCACTCTACAGTGAGACATCTAGAATAAAGGTAACGCTGCTAATTTAGCATTTGGAATCAGTTGGCACCTCGGTCCCTCCAGAGACACTGATCACTTTGGACGGGAGATCTCAACTGATTTTGGCACTCCGAACATCAATACGCAGCCAAAGGTTCAATCTCTCCGCCGATTTAAATATCGAAAAATACTGAAAATCTACGGAGAACCGGGCGACGAGCAAATTTCGTCTCACTGTAAGCACCCTTTCCCGCTTCAATAAATGAATGAAACGGTGATGTTCGGTAATGACGATGGTTCTTTTTCAACGTGTGAGCGTTCACGCCGAGATTCCTAAACTCGACGCAAGAAAACGGTACCTTTGGGTAAGCGTTCGCCGTACAGACGACCCGAGAGGCAGGCGTGATCTCAGTAAGCGGACGCTTCTTTATAGTCGGACCCCTCCAGCGTAAAAAAATCTTCCAGCTTCCACTGCAGGGTCTCGAAGGTCGGTCGTTTCATCGGATCCTTGTGCCAGCATTCTAGCATGATCTCGTACAAAGCAGTGGGACAGTTCGGCGGCGCCGGCATCCTGTAACCGTGTTCGACTTGCTGCAGCACCTCGGCGTTCGTCATTCCTGAAAGAATGTTCGCAACGTTACGCAAAATTACGAAATACGAAAAGATTTCCGCGAGAATTTTCATTTTTCCCGCCTCGGGGCATTTTCGAGTAATCGCGGAGTATTCGACATTCCGCTGACACAGTCGTTCACACCGACTCCGATTACAGCCGATACGCGAATACGGTGAACGCGATGTCTTGCGACATACGTACCAGGATACGGAATCCGTCCGTACGTAACTAGCTCCGTAAGTAAAATGCCAAACGACCAAACGTCCGATTTGATCGAGAATTTGCTGAAATTAGCGGCTTCCGGCGCCGTCCATTTGATCGGGAATCGGGCTCCGACCCTCGCCTCGTATTCATCTTCCTGCAAATTCGAACAAAACTTTCTCAATATGCTGCGAAATGTGTACTCGTCACACAGTTGTTGGTTACAAGTTTGAAAAATGAATTTTACATGTAAATAAAACATTATTGGGGGGGGGGGGCATTTCGAAGCCGAGGTAACCATGAAGTACACAACGAAATGCCGTGACGTAAGTACCGATTCAGTAGCGTAGCCTGCCTTGTATTCGAGGGGGTGGGTCTGGTCTTGACCAAAGATGGCGAGGGAGTTAAAGGTGATGCTAAAATTCGGAAAACCATCATCTGACAAAGTTAAAGGAGGTACAGACCCCCTCCCCCTTGGCTATACCACTGTACCGATTCAATTTGGAATTGTATTCCATGGAAATAATTTTAGGGCAATAACGGTCGTAGTCCAGTAAAATTAGGAAAAATAAATGACTGGCGTGGTTTTGAAATTTTTTATGGTTGGCCAGTTGGACATACATATCCGAGTTGTGCTTCTCCTTCCAGGGAGTGAAGTAGTCCACCAAATTCGGAAATTCTCCGGTAAGAAAATGTTCCTCGTGCGATTGGATTTGAGAAAAGTTCTTCAACATGTTTTCCTCACTGCTCTATAAACGCTATTACGACGGGAGGGGGGGGGGGGGAGGAATTGGAAATGACATATTACACTGTCATGCATTAACACACGTCTTATGGGAGAAATCGCTAAATTTTGCATATGCTAGGCGCTCTGTGAAAAGGTTCACCATACGTCGGAAAAGTGAGTTTTGCCCTACAGTATAAAATGTGTTCTCAAGTCGCAAAATCAATTTTTCGGATTTTGACAGAAACTGCTTCTAGACACATCTGGTCACAGTATACAGCAGAAAGTGGTCGTCTAGGACGTGATATTTCAAGTTTACAAACGAATTACGATCTACAGGCTGTCGTTCGAAAAAGGTACCATAAGTCGCGCACCGATCTTGTTTATATTTATGCGCGCGTTATCACTACAGCTGCGCATAATTATAGTCGCGTTACTGATGAGGCCATTGTTTTCAAATGTATGCCCTCGCAGAGCTTCGTTTTCGGACTCACGAGTTTTTCAAAACCAACCCTTCGCTTGTTCTTTATATGGACTGTTATCTTCAAATTTGTGTGAATATTGCATCATGTTTTGGTACATATGTTCGCAGGATATCATAGCAAAATTTGAGACGGATGGGCGCAGTAGACGCCGAGACATCGATTTTTTCGAGTATTTTCTGTATTACAACTTCAAATGAATTTTTCTCAAAATTAAGATTTTACATCCTCAAACTTCAGCTGCTTTTATTCCAGTCTGTATCAAAGCGATAAACTTAGTTTTCTTTTTTTTTTTTGTAAAATGCAGGTACATTTGTACTCCATCAGATTCTACCAAAAAACACAAAAACAAGTTCTTCGACATATGGTACCTTTTCACAGTGCGTCTCATACCTTTTTGCAATACCACCAAGTTTTGTAGGCAGCGAGAATGCAAATTACCCCCGGACCTCTTTCTCTACCACTTCCTCAACCTATCTCGGAAAATTTGTTCGCCCTCTTCTCTCTGTTCTGAGAAACTACACTAAGCTTTGTGTGTTTCCATGTTTTAACAATTTCTACAACGAATTTAATGTAGAACTTTCGAATCTTTCATTAGCTCTTATCACCGAATCAAATTACAATCAGTGGAGGCTTCACAGTCACCAGATTTAATTTGGAGAGAGGGGGTTAAATATTTTCATAAAATACAATATGGATGCCCTTTCATTGGTTGCAAGAATCGTTGAACTCATTTCTAATGACCAGCTAACACTACTTAGCAAATTTTGGGATTTATGGAGGGAGAGGGGGCAGCAAACTGAAGATACCAATAAAAGCAATATGGGTATCATTTCCTACGTTTTGAAGGTCGCTGAACTTATTTTTGACAATACTTCGCCAAACTGTGGCATCTGATGAGGGGAGAAGTGATACTGTAACGGGTAACTAATAGTGGATCCCACGATAATATCGACACGTGTAGGTACTTGCACTGCATAATGATTCATATTTTATCACTGTCTGCCTGTTTCCTCGCGTCTTCAAGCTCTGTGGATCCCACAATTTGCAATTTTGAGTTAAAACATCGCCGAAAATAAAATCAGCGACCTTCAAAACCCACGAAATAGTATCCATGAAACATCTGATTGTAAATATCATCAGCAGTGAATCCCCTCCACGTACCTTCAGGCGTCACAATATGGTCGAAAATGGGTTCAGCGACCTTCAAAATATACGAAATGATATCCATAAACCACCTGGTTGTAAATATAATCAGTAGTGAATCCCTCCCCGCTCCCTCAGATACCGCACTTTGCAACTTAGGCTCAAAATATGATCGAAAAGATGAGTTCAGCGACCTTCAAAATCTCTGATACGATATCCATATTGTGTTTATTGGTATCTTCAGCTTATAGCTCCCTCCCTCAATAGACATCATAGGAGTCAAATCGTCATTAAAAATGAGTTCAACAATCCTTGAACCTATAAAGGGACATCTATATTGTATTTTATGAGAATACTGAATTCTCTTCTCTTTCCAGGAGCTACAATTTTGAACTAACAGCAAAACTAACATGAAAACTGAATTCGGCGACTTTGAAACCCCCACTGACGGTACTTTCATTCGGTGATAGGTGCTAATGAAATTTTCGAAATTCTAGAATTAAGGTCATTGTAAATAATTGTTACAACACAAAAAAATACAAAAGTTCAAAGTGTGTTTTCTTAGGACTGGAGAGAGGAGAAAATTTTCAGGGGTAGGTAGAGAGGGTGGTACATAAATGGGTTCGGGGTAATTTGTACCCTCGCTGCCAACAAAACTCGGTGACAAGGTAAAAATGTCCAAAACTTATCGATTTCTCTCATAGGGTCCGTACAAAGGCATGGCAGTGTAAGGGGTCATTTTCAATCTCCCCCTCTCCATAACGGCGTTAGGAAGAAATATTAAAGAACCTTTTTGAAGAGAAATCGTACGAGGAACATTTTTTGATTCGGACCGATCAGCGCTAGTATCGCTATTAATGATAACGCTGATAATGTGGAAAAGTGAATGTTTTTGGCACCATGTACAAAAAGGTTCACCTTTCTTCAACTTATCACCATGTCCGATTGCAGCGCTCTCTGTAGGATGAACAGCCTGAATAAAACCAATATTATTTACCGATTTACTGAATTTTCAAATTTGGTGGACTCCTTCATCCCCCCCCCCCTGAGTGGAGAGGGACAACTCGAATATTCGGGGAAAATCAGTATACTGTATTATTTAGCATTCCTAACTGACAAATCATAAAAATTTTTGTAACTACGCCGATACTTGCATTTTTGTCAACAGGGTTGGCCAGCCCCCCCCCCAACAAAAAATTCTCCGACTTTTTAAAAATTTTTCAGATATTTCCAGTCAGTTTTCCAACTTTTTCATAACAAACAAATTATTTAAAAAAAAATGTTCAATTGAGGCTGACCGAGAAAATTGTCCAAACTTTCACATCAGAAAATGTTCTTCAAAATTCCCTGATTTTTCCCTGATTTCTCCAGGTGTGCTCATATTCCCTAAATTTTCCCAGTTTTCCAGAAAATGGTCATCCTGGTCAATATTCTGGATAATTCTACAGACTAACATCATTATTTTATTACAAAAGGATTCCTCAATTACTCATTTACTAGCCACTGTCATAACGTTTTCGTCTGCTACTTAATCATCAATGACTCAACTATTAGAGCTTATCAAGACTGAATATCACACATGTACATATAAGGTTCGGGTAGTTCAATTCGGCAAAATTCAATTCTATTAGACTGATAAGGGGTAAGATTTGCTCACTGGACTATACGACTGATGAGACTAATTTACTTCCCCCTCTCTCCCCAGTCTCAGATATGAAGCGGATTCAAAAATGATAAGACAAACTCGCGAATCCTATATAAGTAGTGAGAGGCCAGAGGTAGGGAAGAGGCAAGATTTCGGAAAACATCCCAAAATGAACGGTCAGGGAAGTCAAAAATATTTTCGGAATGTGGCGCTCGGTTTAATGACTATTTATCCGAGGAATCTGGAAGATGACAGTATTTTGGGGGCCATAGTCGCCATATTCGCTAAAATGACCAGAATTTGATGTTCTGGGTGGCGAGGAAGCAAGAGGTGGAGCAGCTGCAAATCACTTTTTAGGGAATTGTTTGGTGTGAATAAAATCGGCTGACAATTCGATTTTATCTTAGCGTTTGAAGTAATTTTCATATTCTTGAAGTTGCAAAAATGCCAACCTAATTCAATAATATAGATCTAGGAAAGCACCCACACAAATTTTTGTAGAAGGAGGGGTTAGTCTTCATGACTTTCATAATTTTTCAGTGTTGCTAAGTGGAACCATTTGACAATAAGACAAAAAAAAAAAGTCATCTTTCCACATGATTTCTTCAAGTACATACAAGATTTTCCCACATGGCATTTTGTCAACTATTTTTCTAAATAATTACTTTAAGCGTTTTTTCTGTTTTATTCACATGATCCCTTTAAATGAGTTTTGTAAATTAATGATTTTCCTGTATCTCACATGATTCCCTTACATTGTTTAAATGTTCTTTTTCATATTTCCCCCATAGAGTTCATTATATGTGACCTGGAATCATGAAATGTGCCTCTTGTGCGAAAACAGGTTTTCAAGATAAACGAGTGTAAAGATGCTGGTAATGGTGCGCACAGATATACAGAGTGTGTACATCTGTGGTGGTGCGTTTACGCGTTGCTAGGACAATTGACAACCACGTTTTGAATTCTTGTCTTCTGTCCTTTCCATAAGCCCGTTTCACACAACGCCGTATAAACGGATGTTTTTAAACTTTGACGTAATTTTTAAATGCAATTTGTGGAAAAACTAATGAAGATAGGAAGCTGCAATTTGTTTCATTTGAAAGAGCGTGATTTTTTCCATAAAAATTGTCGAGAAAGTGAAAAATGATATTTTGACACCAGAGGCACATTCCATGATTCCAGGTCACAATAAGTTTCTAACATATTTCTTTAGATAAGAAAATAAGTTGTTTTTTTTACAATATATGATCAGAAAGACAATGGTTACTTTAGTATTTTACAAGTGGAAAGTAGCACTTTTCATTGACAAATCAGATACAAGCATAACTTCAGTATAAAGTAAACGTGCCCCAGTGTAAAAATGTGAGTCACCTTTTTTTACCGACCGACACGACGGTGCGACATCAAGAATGCCGAGGGATGCCGAGAGTGGCCGAGAATAGCCGACTAACGCTGAGGATGTTATTATTACAACGTTCGGTAAAATGCATATTATGCTGAATTTTTTCAGCGTAGCTTCTTTGACAAGACAAAGTGGTTAATGTTTTCCCTTTCTGATCATATAATGTAAAAAGTATCTTACAAAACAAGAGTCAAAGGTGAGTTTACACGACTTTGCTCACTCGCTACTCATTTTTGACTCTCGGTGTGTAATATACTATGTATTTGGACTGAAACTTGCACTAGAGTGCGCTGCAAAATCACCTGTGCAGGTGAAAATGAATGAGTGATCATGTGTACTTTTAAATAGAAGAACTGCCATGTTCAGAAAGTGAAAAAACGAGTAAAAATTATTCTACCAGTAGAACTGATTATAATTCAATTTTTTTTTTAGAGATAATGCTGTTAAGTTTAGTACAAATTTTCTTTGAAAGTGAATTACTAATCGATTTAATGATACTTGAACTTTGCTACAGGCTTACGGTGAATCATAGATGATCACTCACACATATACAGGGCTGCTAACACTTGAAACTTTAAGTTTAAATCCAAATTTCCTGTAACAATGTTTTCCCTATACGATTCTCCTCCGAAATAATTTTCCTATACAATTTTCTACCAAGTTTTCCCTTCATTTAGAATAATTTGACTGCTATAGTGGGCCAAATTTTAACAGGGTATTTGAATGTCATTGGAGATAATGAACTATGATTTTACATCCACTGTGAAAATGACCTTTCGTAGAAAATATTTCGATTACGGGTCATAATTGCTTCAACACTGTCATTAATGGACATATAAAGGAAACATAATTTTCCATGGTTCCACGGGGAAAATTTACCTTCTAACGGAAATATAGAGATGACGCAAAGAGTAAAACCTCTTTGGGATTTTTATATATTTAGATTCTTGAATTCCGGTAAGACCTTTTCCATGGGCTAATGAACATGAAGGACTGGTACTTCGGGAATATGGGCTTTTTCAAGACCAAATGGGTATCGATCAGGGCTCATTTCTTACACTAGCTTCACACTGGATCGCACGACATGTGTACTTACTTTGATTAATCGAGCTAGACCGAAATCGGCAATTTTGACTATGTTGTTTTCTCCAACGAGCACATTTCTAGCAGCTAAATCCCTATGAATATAGTTTTGAGCCTCCAAATACGCCATGCCTGCTGCTATCTGAGCGGCCATGTCGATCAACTGAGGAAGTTTCATATTACGTCCTTTACCTGGAACACGTAACATTTTTCAGCGCGTTAGATTGATTCGAACTTTCTATATTCGTCGTCGGTAACCTCAGCAGGCGAACGAGGCGAGCGTCGACAAGGTGTCCAGAAGAATTAACGAACGCCAGGCACGCACGCCGGGTACCGAATACAAAATATGCGCAGACAATATCTACCTTGCAAATATTCTAACAGACTTCCATTTTTCATAAGTTCGGTAATTATATAAATCGGCTCCTCCATTGTACAGACGGCGTACAATTGAATCAATTTCGTATGCCTCAATTTTTTCATTATCTGAGCTTCGGCCAAGAAGTCCTTTGGATCCATGGTTCCTGTATGGCAGAACAAGAAAGATCGTATTAATATAACATCGAGACCGCATTTAACACGACCGGTGTTTATCGAATCGTTTACATTGTTCAATATCAAGGACGACGCTCGTAATTACAATTATAGTCATTTTTTAAACCGATCATTCGTATCTAATTATTTTGTCTTACGACTAAATCATACGGGTATGAATGTTTTCTCTCATTGTTTGCAACCCTCAGGTGCTAAACATGTAGTCACCCGAGGGTCAAATGGTCCGGTTTAGAAACGCCGGAAAAAGATAATGAGTGGGGGAGTACAATATTCACAGGGTTGCCACTCAAACTTTTCCTTTAAAAAATTGAAAAACTGATAAAAATTCGCACAAAACTGACGTAAAAATGACAAAATCTCAAGAGTATTAGCCTCTTGTGTACCAGTTTTTGGGAACTCCGTACACTGTCGGAACAAAATGCTAGTTGTTCTTTTCCACGAAGCATGCTCAGCTCAAAATTCAAATATTCGAAGTGGAAAAAAAAAAAATAATAATAATAATAAAAAACTATTATGAACAAATATGAAAAATAATGTATAGATTAGAATAGTTTTTAAATCCTGATACATATTTCAAAAGAACTACTATGGCCCAAGAATTACTTCTTCAAAAATGTTCTCACTTTTTAATAGCGCGCATTCATAGATTGAAATCGTTTCAACATTTTGAGCAAAACTAGGATCACATTTAACGTTTTTTGTTTTTTTCATTACAGCCTTTTTATTTATAAACAAATATGATTTAATTAAGTATTACTAATTGTAAACGGGCGAAAAAGTCCCCCTCCTCCGTTATTCAGGATCCTCTTCGGGCAAAGGCCTTTCCGTACAGAGCCCAAGCATTGCAACTAGCGGCTGCTCTTCGCCATGGAAGGTCTATAAATTTTTCAATTTCGTTCCTCCATCTTATCAACGGCCTTCCCCCCAATCTTTTTGCCTTGTATGGCGTCCAGACTTCTAAATCCACCATCTCCGTTTTTTACCTTATGATTTCAACTTTTTCCCACCTTTTTATGCTCAAAATGTTTTTTTTCTAATTTCAAAGAGCCCAATAATATCCCATTTTATTTTATTTATCTCTTTTTCAAAATCATACTTTCAATCTTCACCCACTAATCGTCTATAGTTGTAAAAGAATAATCACATTTAATGTTTTTAGGTTTTAGGAATCTCAAAAATCTCAGAGCTGAAATTTCTGATTGATTCAAGTATTTTAAAAATAAATATTCTGCCATGGCTCAATAGCTCTCTTGCCAACATCACAAAAGATCCAACTTCTCTCTTTCATTAATAGTAGAAAGTTCAATTTCACTTTTCTAGGTACAACTACTTCTTTAACAAGTAAGAGTTCCACTTTGGATTTGTCAAACTTCACAAAAGAAAGGTCAGATGGTTTCATAACACAATTTTAAGAAATGTCACATATAGAGAACGAGTTTCTGAATGAAAAATATATAAGTAGATTAGTAATTCACTGGAAGATTGAAACCTTTCAGTCACACTGGCGAATAATTGCGAAACTACAAATAGTAATTCCAATTCAGCTTCGTAAGTTTTCTTCTATAAAAAAAAAAAGAATGAGTTTATATGACTCTCTTTTGGTAATGGTGGTGGTGGTGATGATGATGATAAGGTTATCAGTCTTACGACCGATTTGATGCAGCTCTCCATTTCTCCTATCTTGTGCAAGATCTTTCATTTCGTAGTAACACTTACATTTGACATCCTTGATTATCTGTTAAACAGACTGGAATCTTTGCCGACCTACCTAACCTAATTCTTTCCTTCCACTCTTCATTCTAGCAGCAGTGATATTATTCTAGGGTACCTCAAATTATGTCCTATTAGTTTATCTCTCCTTCTCTTCAGCCAATTCCAAATATCCATTTTACCTTCTCCTCAGTTAAGTAATTCCTAATTTTTTACCTATCCGTCCATTTGATGCTAAGTATCCGCCCATAGCACCACATCTTAAAAGCATCAATTTTTCTCTTCTCTGGTTTTCCTATGATCCAAGTTTCACATCCATACAAGGCTACACTCCACACATAAGTTTTCAAGAACAATTTTTTGATTTCCAGATTTATTTTTGATTTGAAAAGATTACTTTTTCAATAAAATGCTAATTTGGCTTGTGCTATTCTACTACTAATACCCCTCTTATTCCTTACATCTTTTGTTATATTACTCCCTAAATAGCAAAATTCGCCTACTTCCTCAGTCTTTTCCTGCCTAGTGGCAGTTTTTATAAAAATGGGCAACTTTGTCAATCCGACGAATTTTGAGTTAAGGATAGTAGGTAATAGAGAAATGAATGCTCGTTCCAACGAGCTATTGGCAAGATCTGTAGCGTTTTTTGTTGGGTAGCATTTCTTGTTGCGGAGATCCAAGGGGTCGAAGATGAGTGCGAGAATGCGCGAAAACACGTTTTCGAGAAAAACGCGTCTAAAGTTAGACACACCTTTATCTCCCACTCCTTCAAGCGGCCGTAACACGCCGCGGAATCACGTTACCAGCCTCAACGAGGGCTTCACAGTATATTGTGAAGGGCTTGTTGGAAAGGTAATTTTTCGCTCTTCTACATGGTAACAATTCAGAACATCGGATTTATTCGTGAGCTCCGAAGAATCGCGAAGAAGCGAACGCAGACATTTGCATTCTCTCTCTCCCTCTTCTCTCCCCTGTGCGTAAATTTTGTCTCATCGTTATTGTGACGCTTTTTTTTTTTTTTTTTTTTTTAATCGACCAAAATCTCAAAATTGATTTTTTCGACCAAAAAATTTTGTTTTTCTTTTTTCGCGTTTTCTGAGACTTCAATCAATCGACAAAGTTATCCCTTTTTATAGAAACGGCCACATATTTAAGCTATCATGTTCACATTGATTACATACCATTACTTTAGTTTTATTTTTATTTATTTTCAGACGATATTCTATATTCAAAATCTCCTCCATTCCGCTTAAAATGTTTTCCAAATCAATACTCCTTTCAGTTAATTAGACAATATCATCTGCAAACCTGAGCATCCTTACTCGCTCTCCATGTATAGTGACACCTGCTTTAAATTTTTCTTCTATCTCTTTTATGGCCTACTCTATGTACAGATTAAATAATACTGAAGATAGGGAGCACATCTGCCTGACACATTTTTCTATATTAGGCTCCCCAAAATAACTTGTTTTTCTTTAAATTTTATTCCTATCTGTTTTTTTAGAATATCAAACATTAGGATGTCAAATGTAAGTGTTATTACGAAATGAAAGAAACTCGCAGATGATAGGGAGAAACGGAGAGCTGCATCAAACCGGTCGTAAGACTAATAATCTATTATCATCATCATCATCATAATCAAACATTTATCCTATTCAACATTGTCAGAAGCTTTTTCAATATCAACGAATGCCGTTCAAGTATCCAGCCCCTTTTTGAGTCTCCTGTCTACGATTAATCTCAAAGCTAACACTGCTTCCCTAGTACCTCTACTTTTTCTAAATCCAAACTGATCATCTCCTAGTTCTGCATTTATTCTATTCTCAATTCTCCTCTAAATTATCCTAGTTAATATTTTTGACGCCTGCGAAAGAAGACTAATTGTTCGATGATTTCCACACCTATCTGTTCCTTTTTTTTTTTCTTTTTCTCTCCGTATAGTAACAATAGCACTCTTATCAAAGTCCTCTGGCATTTCCCCTTTATCATAAATATAACATACTAATTTGTAATTTGTACAATTTATTAAGCACTTCCCTTTCTTTAAATCTCTCAATGCTTTGTCAAATTCACCTCTTAAAATAATTGAGTCTCCCCTTTCATCGTCTTCCACATCTTCCTCTCTCTCCATTCTTATCTCTTCATCTCCATTATTACATAATCCTTCTACATACTCTACCCACATTTTCACGTTTTCTTCAGCTGTGTAAATAGGCTCTTTCTCCTTATTTGTTATATAGGTATGTATTACTTACTTTCTTCCTTCTTTCTCCAAACTCCATTTTTACTTTTCTATAAGCTAAGTCTATTTTTTGTCCTTTATTCATAAACTCTTCTATCTTATCACCTTTTTCTTTCATCCATTCCTTCTTTGCCTTTTTACACTCTCTCTCTTTATTTCATTCCTTAACTTTTGATAAGCTAATCTACCTTTCCTATAGTTTACATCCTTATATTTTTTTCGTTCATCCATCTTTGTGAGGATTTCCTCCTTCGTCCATGATTTCTTTTCTTCTCTCTTAGTCTTATCTATATTTTCTTCAGCTAACTTTGAGATTCCCTTCTTTATTTTACCCCATTCTTCCTCCACAATTGTTAATTTCCTGTGTTTTTTCACCCTCTAATTCTAATACAACATCCTACTGATATTTCTCTCTAATATTAATATTTTCCAACTTTTTCAAATTCCATCTTTTACCCCTTCTTTTCCACCAAGTTTCTTCAATTTAAGCCTACATTTCATTACAAACAAGTTATGATCTCTGGTCAATATCAGCTCCCGGATAAATTTTCAGGCTAATATTTGATTCCTAAAACTTGTATTATGTAATAATATTTACAATCAATTTGATATCTACTTTCGTTAACTGAACTCTTCCATGTATACCTTCTTCTATAATGATTTTTAAATTGAGTTTTTCCTATAACTAAGTTGTACTTCGCACAAAACTGCATCAAACGTTCTCCTCTTTCACATTCCTCATTCCTAATCCAAAATCCCCAACTATATTATTTTCTTTTTCTTCACCAACTCTAGCATAATAATAGGATTCTCTTCGCCTCTAACGTGCTTCACAAGTCCTTCTAATTCTTCATATAACTCCTCCCTCAAGCTCTTTGTCCTTCGCAAGTATTAGTAGGCATATACATTTACTACCGGTTTGGTACTGATTTTTATCAAGATTAACTTTTCACTCTATTGTTCATAACTTTATTACCTATTTGTTCATTCACAACAATTCCGATGACTTCTTGCTCTTTTATTCCCTTTGTGTATTTATTATTATGAAGTCTCCTAACCAAAAATAATTCTCTTTCCAACTTACTTCACCAATTCCAACTATTCCTAGGTCAAGCCTCTTCATTTCTCTTTTAAGATTCTCTAATCTTCCAACTCAATTCAAGCTTACATGCCAAGTTTCTATTTTAATTGCGGCTTTCTTTTTAGAACTTTCCAATGATGATGCTCCCTCAAGTAGCTTCCTCCCGGACATCCGAATGGAGAGCTTTTTACGTCCAGAAAAATTATATACTTGTTAGAACGCCATCATCGGTAATTATAATTTGGAAAAGTTACATTTCCTGAAAAGATATACTGTTGTAGTTTTACATTGCTTTCAACAGGGTTTATCTGTCGGAGTTTGCCTTCTGATGCTTTTGGTCGCGATTTCAACGATAACCTCATAGAGAGTCTTTTTTATTTATTGTTTACGCTTAAGCTTCCTCACCACGGCAAGGTATTACCCAAGAGGAGGCTATTTTGGCAGGAAACCAAAATTCCTTTTCCATTCGTTAAATTATTTGTTATCTTTCCTTTTGCTTCAAAATATCTTTTCACTTTATTTACACCTGATCCACTTTTCCTGTTTTCATTTGCTCCTCAATTTTCCCACAACTGATCAATATATTTTTCTTTTGCCTTCTCACATATTCCCATTGTTTGATTTTTCAAAGCCTTATATTTGTCCTTACTTTTTCTGAGTATCATTTGCTTGTTTATACTTTCGTCCTTCTTTCATTAACTCAAATATTTCACTTTTCATCATGGTTTTCTTCTTTCTACTATTCGAGTACTTCTACTTTCTTCCCCGCTGCCAGATATTTTTTTTAGTGCTATCCACTCCTCTTCAATAATATAATTTTCTTTCTTTGTTTTACGAAGTTCTTTCGTTATTATTTATTTATTTTTTGATATTCTTTTTTTCTTCTTTACTTCTTTCAACAACTTCAAATTACATACTTTCTTCTCATTCATCTTTTTATACATTAATCTACATTTTATTACTATAAGATTGTGCTCACTATCTACATCCGCTCCTGGGTATGTCTTACAATCCAATACTTGCGATTTTTTATGTATTCTTCTAATCATAATATAATCTACATATTCGATATCTTCTTCCATCTCGTGGACTTTTCCAAGTGTATTTTCCAACAGTAATAATAGTAATACATCATGATGACTTCACAAAATCCCACACATTTTCTCGGTTCATGAATGCATACAAATTAAAGCAAGAAGATAGGAACAAGTGTACTACGCAAAAATTACTGCCTACACTCTATTTTTTCAATGTTTTCCGTTTTGCAGAAGAATTTGAAGAGAATTTATGATTTTTTCACGACTTTCATGACTGGTAGACATCCTGACAATGCGCTCTTATTAGTTGTAAGGAAGGGTAATTCAGTGTGTGATAACGCAAGACACTGAACTGCGTCCTTCATTACGACGGCTATCCCTTTCGTTTTCGTACTGATACATTTTTTTTCCTGATTCGAATTAAGTTGCAATTAACGTAATAAGAAAGTATGTTAATGTTCGATGGAATTTTTCTTTCACTCGAATACATAGAGCCGGACTAGACGGCGTGTGATAGAAAGCCACTACGCTGGAAGAAAGCTCTCTCGTCACTCGCTTTTAATAAACAAATCGAGTATATACGTATTGGACGGGCTAATAAAATATCGAACCAATAATATTCCGAATAATGAGTATACTAAATGAACGAGAGACGCCGATCAACGGCATGCCGATGCTAATCAGCGACATACTTATTACTATATGCAAGAAATAATTAGAGCGATCATCTTTCCATGCGTTTTTCTGCAGGTGGAATCAGATCATTTACATAGGCATGTAAAGACAAAAAAAAAACTAGGTGCATACTATGCATACATACTCAGCCGACTGGTTCTCAGGAACAGCGCGAGTTTACGATTCGCGTTTATTCGTTTAGCCGGAAGCCACCTTTGAAGAACGAAAACAAACGATAACCCGATTGTTATTTTCTCAGATACAGCCAGGATCCGGTCCGAAAGGCGAAAAAGAAATTTCCGAATCGGCGAAATTTGTATACGCGATATCAGACGTACGCACGTTCACTCTTATCGCGAATTCAAATTGCCACCATCAAAGCTCGTGGCTTTCGCTTTCGGTTGCACGCATTCGAAGGCATCGGCCCCATAAGCTAGATGGCCAGATGACCTTCGATATTTAACGAATAGTTCGAGAGGATGCCGGCGTATCGTGGAAACGAAACCGAAATTTCATCAGATGAACTACAACGTATAATATGCTCATCGTAGATTTACCAACTCGCGAAGCCGACTCGGGCTAAATATGGTCTTCGTATGAGACGGAGACAAGGCGAAGGAAATGGACAGCCGCACCGGCAACAGAGGAATAAAAGCTGGATACAGATCGGAGTACACTTGAAAATTGGTACGATTGGTTGATGAACACGTCTCGAAAATACCAAGGAATCAGAAAGAAGCTTAGCCTCCGGGGAGAGGGAGGGAGGGGGGTTGAAACACTTCCCAAAAACGTATTTTCGATAACGAGCCCACAAAATGTGACGTGTACAGCCCACCCCACGAGTTTTCGAAATCAAAATTTTCTTTCCACAACTGGAGTTGTGATCTGTGGATGTAAAACCAAGGAGGAGGACCACACACTGCTCGTAACGCTCTCTGCACAAACCCACTCCGTTACCTTGAAACGAGCGCTTATTTCTACTTTTCTTTCACTTCTCCCTTCCTCCCCTCGCCCTAATCTAACGATTCCGATCATTAGAAATTTGGTAATCGATTTTTATCGAAAATCGATCGTATTTATTAATCGATCAATAGGGAGGGGAAATCGATTTTTCGATCAATCGGTCAGTCAATCCTCGATTTTGAAATCACAATTTATTACGTAACTTTTTGGTTGAAACATAAGGTAACAACGAAAATTTATTATAATAATTTTGGCCGCACTCAATGTACGCCTACACCGGATTCCAATTAATATGAACAAGATCTGAGAACAATGAATGATGAATAAAAGTTAGTCTCAGGCAGCTGGCAGTAGAACAGTAGAGAGAGAGACCACATGTACAGAGAGACCTTCATCACACTCACAGTTTGAGTTATCAGCGATCAGTCCAACAAAAATAGTAAAAAGATCGAAAATTGATCATTAAAAAATAAAATGATTGATTTTTAATGAGGAGCGATATTCCAAAACGGCCTCTGTCCATGTTCTTTTTTTAAAAATCGTTTTATAGCGCCATCTGGTGGGGAATGTAGTAATACATATTCTAGCCCGAACAAAATCACGATATCGCGAATCTAACGCATGTAAGAAGCCAAAATAGACTCGCAAGGAGGAGAAAAAAGTTGTTTCAAAACGGCCTCTGTCTACATATTTTCATCACAATAGAGGAGTCGACATTATCTCGATAATTTTATGAATTAGAGTCTACTGAAAGGCACAGTATGTCTAATTTTATGCCAAACAAGAACTAATAATTCAGAAATCTTGTTCCAAAACGGCCTCTATCCAGGAGATCCCCCAGTTCGCGACTGCCATGCGCGTCTCCTGTAAAAGATACATTCAATATTTCAACGAGATATATTCCTGTAAGTGTTCTACTAGGCAACCCGACTATCAACCGTGACATGCAGGTATAATATAGGGATACACCAGGTTTTTCTTCCCCGTGAAAAAAATAAAATAAAACTGGACAGAGGCCGTTTTGGAAAATCGCTCCTCAAATAATCGAAATTTGATGATCGAATACAAAATCGATTTTTAAAGACCGATCAATTGAGAACGATCGATGGTCGATTTGTTATCGGAATCGTTACCCTAATCCCCTCCGCAAGACAATTACAGAGATTATTTGGAGTTCTTTTTTCGGGGGGGGGGGGCAAAAATGTGAAAATCCCAACTGACTCAACTCAAAATTCCCAAGTAAGTACGTATCAACATTTTTTTGTATTGACTAAAAACAAGACCTTTTGACTTCGTCGGATTTTTCTAACTTTTGATCCGTCCACTAAAATTTCCCAACTCCGGTGGAGGCTTCCCTGCCCCCCTTATTTTCGTCCCTGACTGTAATGGTAAATTTTCCAAACATTTTCATAACTGCTGAGTGAAAACTTCCTACAAGCCGTAAGCTGCCCCCTCCCCCTATTGGTACGTCTCTGGAAACAGGCAAATTCGTCGCTTTGTACCCAGTAATCAAATACCGCGCCAGTACTATCTCAACTTAGCAGGCGATCTATTGCTTTGTCATGAAGATCACCATGCAGAAAGGTGAGAGAACCACCAACCTTGGCGGATGACAATTAAGATTGATTTTCATCGAATCGACCCTCATCCTGTAATGACAGGCAGAGAGTTAACTGCAGCGGTAAGATGGGCTAGCCGTATGCCTGGCCTATGTGAGGACAGATGGGACGGGGGCAAACGACTGTTTTTTCAAGAAGCTTGAGGATGGTTCTTTTAGGTAACTGTGTGACAAAGCGCTGCCAAGTGTGAGATCAGAGGTGTGACTGTGATCATCTCTTATTTTTTCTTCCAATTCAGAATTCAGTTAACTATTCTAATAGTTCTACAATCTTACCTCGGGCTAAAAACTGAATGCGTCCATAGAAGAAGGGCATAAGTGAACTTGAGCCTTTTTTAAATAAATGGTGTGGTTCGATTCGGCAGGTCAAGAATACTGTAGAAAACCCCACATTGCAGCGCTATCTAGCGCCAAACGACCGCAACAGGGGATCAAACATAACTGCTCTGATTCTATGACTTCCCTATGAGCTCCGTGATATCGGTGATCACAGTTCGGTGATTCTCTAAGTTAGGCATCGACTTCTTGATCGTGTGTTATCGGTATTTTCTGTTACAGAGTTTATCCCCTTGGAAAAATAATGAAAATTGTAGCAAAAAGAACTGCTTTTCGAATTTCGTGTCACTTTCTCAATCGATTTTTGATAGATTTTCGACGATCTCAAAAGAAAGCCAGGAATCGTTCCTCAGCGGTAACATTTTGGAAGGAAAAGCGGTTCGAGCGAGAAAAAATTCGAAAAGCGGTAGGCAGTATTCTTCGACCCAACTACTCTTTGAAGACATGTTTATTTTTCATAAATAATATTGACTTCAGAGTATCTATGTGTATGTTATTTTTCAGCGTTCGTTTCCTACTGGAAAAAAAGTAGAAAAAGTCATCCAAGAAAAAAAGGCCTAACTTTCGTCACACTTCTCAGTCCATATCTCCGCCTACATTTGACCTCAGCTCTTCATATTTTAGGATTGCATAATGAGACTTCCAACTTCATAACATGATATCAATTATTACCCAAATAATCATTACTAGATCGCTAGTAGTTATAAGCTTTCAAACTTTCAAACGCTTGTTTCTCAAACCGTCATTTTCGTACTTAGGCCCTTTATCAATGGATGCATTCAACTTCGTTTTTATTCTATCTTCATCCATCTCTCTTTTTCTAATTTTTCTCTCAACCCGAGTCCTGGAATCCGCCCTTCCGAGCATTACCTCAGAGATGTCGAGTAGGCTGTTAGGGCTGCCTTGGCCCTCTTCTCTGCTTCCCGAATCTTATTCATTTTATGTATTATGCCGAACATCACAATGCATCATATGCCCCTGAAGGATTCTCACTGCAAGGGAGACCCTCCACAAAATGCGTAGACATGACCAGCATTGCCGTTCCGAAATGAGTGTACATGCGAAGGAAGGTTGTTTATCTTTTCGTTAACGGAAAGGTAGGGCTGGCTAACTTCACGCCGTTTCGGCTGGCATCGGATACGGACTGGCTCGAGTACTGCAGCTTGGACTCCACTGAAATTGAGAACTGCAATCGTCGAGCCGAAAAGCAGAACGTACCGTCCCGGCTTCCGAATAACCAGTTTAGCTGTACAAAATAGTAAAAATTCGAAAAATCCTTACCTGGTTTCAAAGTTTTAATGGCGACTGGCGTGGTGTTGTTCCAAAGACCTTCCCATACTTCGCCGAACTGTCCGTGACCAAGTTTACGAACGAATTTCAACGACGATCTATCGATTTCCCATTGATCTCGAGTGCTGTGCGATAATCCACCAGTCACAGGCTTTTCGATCTGATAAAAACGAATGGAATATTATTCACACATTAATTGCGTAATTGGCAACCACAATAAATTTATCAAGTGGAAGGCGCAGAAAGGCCAAACCATCTTAAATTTACTACATGTAAAATTACATCTCGACCCGCGGATAACAGGTCGAAATAACACTGCGACAGCCCTAATTTTCAATTTTAAGGTTTCATAAAAATATGTAAATCGGAGGCAATTCGAAAAAGCAACTCGGTTCTGCAATGAAGCGATGAAGGTGACAGACAAAAGCCATCAAAATAAACCAGCAGTCAGTTCGACCATTTTGGGATTTAAAAAAAAATCTCGGTGGATATACGTCTTCAATGCGCCCCAGTCAGATCAAGGCACTTTATTCAACTGATAATCTGATAAAATGATTACAAAAATTGACTCAATTTGAGGGAAAATGGTATAGAAATTGTGTACCGCAGTAACGACCAGGATACCCTCCTAATGGACGCAGAAAAAGTTCTCGCCTCTTTGACGCGGACTTTCAGGACCACGGGGAGGGGGCGGGGAAGTCAGAAAGGTCCGAAATTTGTTTTTGGTTCATAACTCGACTTCAACTCGATGCCCAGTTTTCTTCTAAAATGAAATTCCTTGACTTTTCCTTAACTTTCCCAGACACGTTTCAGAGCAGTCCAAAAGGTGGCTAAATGAAGTTACACGGCGTGTAAAAAGATGTGCGCATTATTCAAATTTTTGTAACGTCATTACGAAGAATACAAACATAAAAACAAAACTGAGATGAGATATAAGAATCAAAAAAATTAATTCGCTTCATTTCGGTTACAACCACTTTAAAGGAATGAAAGTACATTTCGGGAAGCTCTCTTACATGCATTATGTTTTTTTCCCCCAGAAATATTTCCCAAAATCTCTGACTTTTCCAGAATTTTAAAATTCCCTGCTTTTTCCAGAGCTAGACACCCTGTTTAACTGATCTTGCTGAAAATGCTGAAACCAAAATGTACATACGACTGGATTCTTTACAGAAACGGTCCTCTACAATCTTGTACTTATCTGCTCAATGAACATTAAAAAGGGGGTTCAAAATAACCCTCTACACTGATGCATATTTTTTTCTTCGTTCTCAGTCCAAGTCACAACATGTTAGGGCGTGATGATCATGTGATTTTCATTTACGCAGCATTCATAGCAGATAAGACGGAATATCGGTTTGGTCCATAATTCATAGTCGGGAAATTTCTGAAGGGGGCAAGGGAGAAAAAGTGCGTGAGTTACAATCTCGATATCGGTTTAAAGGTTTTTGTTAGCCGCTGACCCCCGGTCCGATGTTAACTTATCGGCGATTTCTTAACTGAGGGACCAACGGCCGCAAGAGGGAAGGTCACTGCATTAAATGTGGACTTCAACACGATCGGAAATCGGAAATTAAGGCAGCGCAAAGGTGGAAGGGGTGTAAAGTCACAAGTAGGGAAAGGGCATCAATTCTACAAAATTCAAAATAAATATCGTTGTACAAATGTTGAATGTCATTAAATTCGTTACTGACATCAACTTGACCGCAATTCCTACACAGCAGGGGACTTAAAATTGAAAAATTAAAGATTTCCAGACTGACCTAACATCCGAGCGAACACAGCGACCATAGTATCAATCGATGTGGATACATAACGCGTCCTGTAACCCCCGCCAATGCATACGAACAAGATATTAAAATCGCAGGGCGTGTTACCACCGGATCAGAAAGATCGGTACCGTCCGTGAGCCCGTCGCGGACAGCTTACACAACGCCGTGAAACGTATGGCTAGTAAGAGAACTGCGGCTGCACACTCTTCGGCATAGAGAAGGAAACTCTCACGCAACAAAATCACGGGACAGGAAACGGCAAACTACCCCGACTAACCTGCCCAGGAGAGTCGCGAGTCAGAAATCGCCACCCCTAACATCCGGCATCGGATACGGTGCCTGAAGAAGAAGAAGAAGAAGAAATAGAATGCCATGACATTGGATTAGGATTTTATTTTCAAAGCAGTGAAGGAAGGGGATGAAGAGATCAGGCTTTTAACATACAGCTAGATATATCGACGAAAGTACCAAACTAGGTTTTTTTGGGTCGTCGATTTTGAAAATTTAAACAAATGTTTGATCTCACCTCGGTTTGCGCCTTAAATTTGACTTTTCTTCCCTCTAAGAAAAAAATAACAGGGTGGCTAGTTTAAAAAAAAAAAAGAAGAAATTCCCCGACTTTTCAAGATTTTCTCAGATTTTTCAGTTCCATTTTACAACTTTTTCATAACAAACAAATTATTTAAAAAATTAAAAATTAAAAAAAAAAAGTTCAATTGAGTTTGACAGAGAAAACTGTACAATACTTTCACATCATAAAATTTTCTTCAAAATTCCCCGACTTTTCCAGGTATGCTCACATTCCTTGACTTTTCCCGGTTTCTCAGAAACTGGTCAACCTGAATAAACATACCGAAGAAAAGTAAACGAAGTATCGGAATCAGGTTTTTTGGTTCGTTATCCAGAAAATTCCAAATATTTCCGAATCGAGCCCAATTCGAGCTTCCAAATACAAACTTCACCTCTTTAAACGAGCATAATTAACCCCAATTTAAAAATTGAAAAAAAATATCGGTCTAGGAAGTTCCTGGTTCGCTGAACTCGAATTTTCAATCAGATTTTTGATCCAACCTCAACACGGGCCCTTAAATCCAAATTTCCATCCTTAAAATGGAACATGATTACACGGCTAGAAAAACTTGAATGAACTATCGTAATAAGGGTATTATGCACTGATGGTTTCTAAAATTTCATCAGATTTCTGATCTGACCCAAATTTTGGCAGCAAATTGTCTTCTTTTCAGTGTAAGGACGCAAACTGACTTGGTTGAAAAAACTGAACAAAGAATCGGGTTAGAATTCTTTGGGCCTCGAGGAGAGTGACCGATTCCAAAATCTGATCAGGTTTCTGATCCCCGACTTCAATACAAGCTTCTAAATTCCAAACTTTACTCTCTTAACTAACCAAAATCGACTTGAAAAATCGAACAAAGTATCGGAATAAGGGGTCGTCTGCTGAGCAGAATTTCAACGTTCATACAGAATTTTGATTACACCTCGATTTGGGCCCTAAATTTGACTTTTCTTCCTTCCAGTAAGTTGAATTAACTTTGCTGAAAGAACTGAACAATTTTATCGGGGTAGGGGTTATTTCAACTCTCCACTCGTTCTCAATTCATCCAAACTCGGTTCCGAAATAAGCTGATTCACACACTGTGGACAAGCTTTACCCAGATTTTCATTTTAATTTGAACCATTTTCAAGACCAAAATATAACTTTGTTGCTGCAATACCTGAACACAGGGTTTCCTTAAGTTGACGCATAATCCGTCCGCGTCTTTGCTGTAATGTTCGACTAATTCTTGTAACGTGCGGAATGTGGTTCTTCTGGCGATGAAAAAGCCTCCTTCGTCGAGTTGCCGGATTCGGTAATGCTTCACCGTATCGCCATCTCGCACTGCAGGTAAAAATAGAACTTTAGTACACCGAGAGGCAAGTTTAAAAAAAAAGCGGATCTTGTTTGAGCGGAATCGGAAACCAAATCCATTTATTGAGGATGTCGACTGTCAAGTTGTCGACGCATTTCAAACCAGTGAACTTACCGGAGAGCGAATAGTCGTTGTGCCTGCTTTCGGAATCTCGAATTAGAAATGCTCCGTGGTCGTTCTCCGGTAATAATAATTTCTTTTCCGCTTCGATTCTCTTGATTTTACCGAAGTACCATCTGCGAAAAAACACAACACGTATAGATTAGTCGATTATATCACTGGCACGTTTCAACACAAAACATACATTGTGTACTTCTGTACTTGATTTAAAATACATCAATACAACCTCCATCAGGGAGATTTAGCACACAATTGAGAACTGAGTTGAATGCAAATAATGTACACGATGCAGAAGTGCACGGGGACTGATTATATCACGAGGTCTGTCTCGAAGTGACATCGTTCTCAGTTTACATGAAATTTCACAGCACGCGACATATCAATGTCATACAGCTTGACACCGTGGGAATGAAACTCACACTGCATTTATAGATATCGGCAATTTCCAAAACCCATCTCCTGTCTACCCTGTGGACCATAATTTGCCAATCAGGGCCAAGTCGTCATCAAACACGAATTTAGCAACCCTTCAGCAACCCTTGAAACCCTGTGAAACAACACCCAGCACACCCATAGCCACATGGATTTAATCAAATAATTCTTCAAAAATTCTCGATATACTGAAATCCTCAATAATATCCTCACGTTTTGCAAGGCATTGGGAAAATCCTCAACTATGAGAAGGAATCTTCGATATTGGCAACCCTGGGACAAGTTTCACGCGAGCTGGACGAGTAGGCATGAGGAAATGCTAGAACCGACTGAGCCCAACAACTACTCAACAACAAAACCATCGCTTGTGCGCGCATTCTCTATGAGGAAGATCAATACTATATTGTTTCAAATTTACACCAACAGATGGCAGAACTATTTCTTCAATATTACTAGGTAGTTGCACTACATTGTTTTGTGCGTTGACTCAGGCTTTCAATATGTGAAAAGTGAGCGCCAGGTGAGTTTTGCCTGAATTGTCTGACGGCCATCAAAAGAATGGGTTCTATTTTGAAAATTATCATCCATTATTACAGGGGGGGGGGGGGGTGGAGAATTTTTAGAGCCGCTTAGTGACTGGAGATGAAACCTGAAGTCGATTAGAAATTCAACTTCAAATAGAATTTGTCCTAAATTCGACTGCATCATCACAAAAAAATAAAATTATAATCAAATTCTACTGGCAGAATAATTTTTACTAGGTTGTTTACCCTACTGAAGATAGCAGTGTTGCTATTTGAAAGTACACATGACCGCTCACTCGTTTTCACCCGCTAACACCCGCGCAGATAATTTTGCAGCGCACTCTAGTGCAGGTTTAAATCCTAATGGCGACAGAATACGAAAATTAACTTACAGATACGTGCTTCAAAAAATAAATGACCCCGTAGGGAATAACCTCACGAATAGTTCCGAATATTCTTTCAGTGTTTTCTAAGGAGCGCGATGGTACTGGAAAGGCTCTCGTAGAATATTATTATGTGAGGGGAGGCAGATAACCCCTTCAATTTTAGCCTTTTTTGATTTGAACTGATCGACAAAATTCAAATTTCGAACTTCACACCACTTACACCGGTATATCCACGAGCTTTGAATTTAGCGTTTTCAGTTTACGTGAAATTTTACAGCACGTGACATATTGATGTTATGCACCTTTCTGTTGTGGGAATGAAACTCACACTACAGCTATAGACATCATCAATTTCAAAACTACTCTCTTGTCTACCCTGTAGACCATAATTTGCTAATCAGGGCCAAATCATCATCAAACACGAATTTAGCAACCCTTCAGCGACCCTTGAAACCCTATGAAACAACATCCAGCACATACATCGCCACATTAACCAAATAATTCTTCAAAAATTCTCAAAATACTGAAATCCTCAATTATATCCTCATGTTTTGCAAAGCATTGGGAAAATCCTCAACTTTGAGAAGGAATCTTCGATATCGGCAATCCTAGGACAAGTTTCAAGCGAGCTGGACGAGTACGCATGAGGAAGAGCTAGAACCGACTGAGCCCAACAACCACGCAACAAAACCATCGCTTGCGCGCATTCTGTACGAGGAAGATCAATGTTATACTGTTTCAAATTCACACCACTAGATGGCAGAATCATTTTTTCAATATTACTAGTTGCACTATATTGTTTTGAGCGTTGACTCAGGCTTTGAATATGTGAAAAGTGAGCGCCAGGTGGGTTTTGCATGAATTGTCTGACAGTCATCAAAATAATTGGTTTTATTCTGAAAATTCTCATCCATTACAGCGCGGGGGGGGGGGTGTTAGAGCCGCTTAGTGACTGGAGATGAGACCTGAATAGATGTTTAGGCCTTGAGTTGAAATAGGAAGAAGGCTGATCACAGCGTTCATCACGGGATTCCAAAAATTAGATTAACCGTTCTATGGCGATAGAATACGAAAATTAACTTACAGATACGTACCTCAAAAAAATAAATGACTACGTACAGGGAATAACCTCACAAACAAATCCTAATTTTCTCAAATTGTTCCGAATTTTCTTTTAGTATTTTCTAAGGAGTGTGAAAGTATTGGAACGGTTCTCGTAGAATTTGCCGAGTTGCCAACTTTCAATATTATGTGAGAGGAGGCAGATAACCCCTTCAATTTTAGCCTTTTTTATTTGAACAAATCGACAAAATTCAAATTTCGAACTTAACACACCACTTACACCAGTATATCCACTAGGTTTGAATTTATTATGCCATTTATTACACTTGCATCACATCTTAGTTTTCTTCCTCTTCGCACGTAGCGAAATATCAAGCACAAATACCAAAGCAGATAATGAACGATAAACTTCGAAAACTTTTTGCATACTCGAACTGAACGGATGTAACAAAAGTAGAGACCTTCGAATGACACTGAAAACTAGCATTCTTCTTCTGTCTTCTGACCCGTCCCTCAATAAGTCACTGTGAAGTCTTATTTGTTCTCATATCCATAGGCGGCGAAAATCACAAGGCGAGTTGCCACGAGATCGTGAGCTATCTTGCGATTCTGTATTATATGTGGGTGCAAAGGGGCAGGGAGAATACTGGCACTCAAAAATGTATTAAGTAATTACTGAGTCCCTTTTTTCACGTTCTTGTAGCATGACATCATCAAAACGTTAGAGACTACTCTCTTGCGATCTCCAAGAGATACTGGATTTGAGAGTCGATACCTATTCAAGTGAAGAATCAAGACGAACAAGAATCAGAACATCGACCTGTGGAGAGGAGAGAAATGAAACACAAAGCCAAGTAATTCGTTTGAAGAAAACGACTTTTGTAACTAAAATTGAGGAAGGAAGAAAATATAACTTCTACTGAGAGAATATCGCTTTTTTTGTGTTGAGCTTAAGCGGATTCCCACTACAGTAACTAGGAGACAAAAATAGAAAACCATGGCTGACAATGAATTCGAGGGTAGTGTCCATGTTGGAGAGTGAGTGAACTAGGTAAATTCCATATTTAGGTGATTGGACAGATTACATAACTACAGGCAACCAACAGGAACACACCAAATAGGTTTTACCATACGGTACCACACACCAATATACATACAGGACGACAAAGAGAAAAGTGTTAGGGCACTTCACTGATGATGGCATAGCAGCCGAAAGCGCTTTGGACTACAGAAGGAAGAAATTGTGAATTGGCACACCCTAAATATAGAATTCGAGAGTGATCACCTCGACATGAAGCAGGAGTCACTCTTGCTCAAGAACCCTCTTAAGTTCGTTTAAGGGTAGAAGCGGAATCTAAAAGAAAAGTTAACTTGGCAAGGGCATTCATCAATGGGCTACTGTCAATAGTAGAAAGTAAAAGTAACTTCCAAGTAGTAAACAGATAACAATGTGTAGCGAAATAAGTGAACAATCCCGTCCGTTGTCTTCACAGGTCTTCCTGAATCTACTTTTCCAGGGTATTCGTCTCTATTTCCAGTCTTATTGACTTCATCCAAATCATTTCAAATATTTTCGCGTGTTAGTCTCACCATATTAGTCGTTTCGGGTCTTGCTACTACTATGTATGACCTCACATTAGTGGAGCGTGTGGATCGCTGACTTCGAGTTTTTCCATCTGATCTCTACAGGAGCTGGGAAAAGGGCTGAAGATTGAGGTAGTAAGAATCCCAAATTAAGGTACAACTGCAGCGGTGCTCCCTCTAAAGAAATTTGAACAAACACAAAATCCAAGTTGGCTAGAATATTCCGAGAACTAGAATCTGATAAACGGATTCTCAACCCTGAGACTAACGAACTAACATTAAGTCAAGACTAGGAGTCAAGTCACCTATGACTTCTATCCCGAAGTCGCAGATCTAACTATGGAATATTCATCCAACTGCTCGCTGTAATAAACTCCGGTCATCAAAACTGTCAGTCGAGATTTCGGTTTTTACACGTTATCTCGTCGACGACAGATTGGGATTTCGTCAGATAGGAAAAAGAAAGCGACTTAGGAAGCGTAATAAGGTGACTTGTAACAATTTGCACTCATCAACGCGTGCGATCAGCGCGAAAAATTTCTCTTACTAACTATCGTGTCTCAAAAAACCTACTCGTAAGCTTGTCCAGTGCACAGTTGATTTAAACCGACCTACAGAGCTTAAACATTCTTTGAATATCTTAGGCTGAATTATATAAGAATTGTGGCGAGAATTTTTCTTTAATATGACTCGATATTACTCGGCAATTAATACCGTCAATAAAAAATGAGCATCTGTCATCTGCATAGTTGATTTCAAGAAGGTAAGATTTGAAGGATAATCCCTCTCCTCAATTACCATTTAAAATGGACTTTTTTCATCGATATTCTTCTGAAAACTCGCAATATTTGAACGCTTCACTCACAAATGAGTGTTTTAAATCATTTTTTGGGAACCAACACCACGAAATCCATCCTCATAGATGCCTGGTAATCTGATATCTCTCCAGAATGATCACATCTCCACATCAAGTATATTAATCTCACGAGTATGACCTATCTCAGGAAGTAGATAGTTTCTAATCATGAAAAATACACGAATTAATAAAACGATGGTATGGTAGTAATACAACTCGATCATGATTCAGGGGAGATATGTACATTCCCAACAGTAAGCTCACATTCAGCTCATATAAAACTACATTTCTAGCGAGGGAGGTATCTCCCCATCTACTCGGGGTTAAGAAAAAACACCACAAATCACCGGATGAAACCGTTACTGCAAGATATGAAAACATGTTGTCAACAGTTCAAGCATTAAATTTGTGCAGTAAATGTCAATCCCTCAACTTTTAATATTTGAACGGACTGTCAAATCGGTACAGATTCAAGTAGTGAAATCTGGTTCGAAAGAAAATTAAAGCACTTCACCCCATTAAAAGAAAGGCCTATAGTTTGTCGGTCCACTAACTCTGAAGCTTCGAAAGGCACATCGAACATACAGTCAAAACAAGAATTTTGAACACTGCCCCAGATTTCTAATCCGTTCTCGATTTTAGCTTTCAAGATACGTAGCCTTGCTAAGGGGAAGGGGATTTGAGGGATGATCCTCCTCCCATTGACCGGCAGGATAACTCGAAATTTCAAGGGGGAAAATGGAATGAAAAATGACCAAAAAATGACCAGGATTGGAGACCATTTGCAGTTTTTTCCTTCTGGTGCGTGTCTCTTCACACACTCCATGTTATCATATATTTTCAACCCCCCCCCCCTCATTGACTAGCTAGAGTAGCGTTAAACGTGTCTGCTGCTATCTGCCGGAAAATCGAATTTCAATTTTATTTGAACTGCACAGCGGGAGCACAAAATGAAGGGAAAAATAATTTTCTTCATACTCAGCAGAATTTTCAGAATTTGAAGGAGGAACTTCCTAAAAAATGATCAAACATGACCTTAGATGACTTAAAATGGAAAAAATGAACTACTAGTGGTCGTGACCGTCAAAATTGAAGAATTTTCAGAAAAACGGACGGAATTTTCCTAGTTTTGCTCGTAAATGAGTGTTTTTCATCACTTTTGAGGGCAGCACTATGAAATCCACCACACAGGAGAATTCTGGTACTCGGCTTGCAAGATTATAATTTCTCAACCGAGACGGAGCGACATTGACTTGACTTTGGAAACGAAATACGAGTTGTGTTAATGATTTCCAGCCCCGTAGAGAGGAAAAGAGGGTCTGGGGGAATTTTCGCGGGCCCCACTCTCCTTTCAGTTCAATTTGTTCTTTTGTTAGATGGGAAAAAATTATAAGTTACGGGATAAGAGGTTTCTTTCAGGTCTTTTAAAAATATCGAGTCCCCTTGAGAGTCCGGGCCCGGAGTATTCCCCCCCTCGACGGTATTGGTGATTTCTACTATCTCATAATTTTCTAAGAGTTTATCTCCGACTCCAATCAGAGCGTCAAAATTCAAATTTTACAATGAAAAATAAAAATATTTGCAATAAAATTCGAAGCTGTCTTCACGCATTTTGGATACCTGGAGCCATATAGAACAAATCAACTTTGAGAAACTGAGGCTCCGAATTTTCGAACTTTCACTCGCTAAGGAAGAGTCTGCTAACCCATCCAAAGTATTATGCCCATGCCCCTTCGAGTGACAAAAATGAATAAAATATTGAACAGATAAACGAGCCACCATCTTTTTAATATTGTATTTTCTCCAGGATTCGAGACAGGCAGGCACAAGTAGGGCGGTAATCAGCAGAATGTATGTGTGTGGGGAGCGGTAGTCATTAAAAATGCCGACCAAAAAATCAGAAATTCCATCTAAAACCTAATAAAAAGGCTGCAGTCTACAGCTATGTTGTTAATAGAAATTTCCATGAAAATGTCAATCACTGAACTGAATTGTCATCATGAAAAGCTAAATCATACGGACTGGTTCCGTGTCGGGGAGCCGATTCTCGCCTCAGAAGTAACGTTTAAAATAAAAGAAGAGGCGGCTGCTGATGAAAGTCTGAAGTAGACTATTCTAGCAGTGAACGGGCAGCAAAGATCAAGATCAATAAGCACATGGCTGCAATTACGGTTTTCACTCAATTATACTCATGACTGGAAGAAAAATAAATTTTCACGGAAACATCAACCACTGAATTCGTGTCGGGGGAGCGTCACGATTTTCGCTCAAGTATACTCCCTGAACTGAATTGTGAACTGAACTGGAAATGAGAAGAGAAGAGAAAACAAGTAACAAGGAGGGTCGGCAAAAAAGCACGCATTTTGACTCTCGACAAGAAACAGTCAGTCAGCCAGTCAGTGCATCATCTTGCAGACACGTCTGCAACCACAGGAGAGCAATTTCATGTTTTTCTGCTCCATTGATTCCGCCGATATTGGTCGTTGAGAACATGGCTGGAAAAAAAGCGGCAGTCAGTCCAGTCCAGTCCACTCCACTCCACTCCGTCAATCAGTCAGTCAGTCCAGTCCAGTCCACTCCGTCAATCAGTCAGTCAGTCAGTCAGCCTAGCCAGCAAGGTAGCCAATTATTCATTATTATTTTCGTAACGCTCTTTTTGTCATGCTGTAACGCTTTTCTCCGCTGTATGCCAAAATGAAGACATAAAAATGTTAATAATGAAATAAAGCTCAACCAATGGCTGGAAGAAAAATAAAAATAAATTTCCATGAAAATATCAACCACTGAATTCGTGTCGGGGGAGAATTACGGGGGAAGCGTTACGAGCGCTGAAGTAACGCTTTTAAATAACGTTTTTTGAAATTTTTCTTATGTGCCGAAGCAAAGACATGGAAGTGTCAAAAAAAGAAGAAAAAAAAAAACTTAAAAAAAAACTGTCTCCCTTCAGAAATTATTAAGGGGCTGAAAATCTGAAATTTCTAAAACGAGCTCAAAGTGGCTTATTTACATTTACATCTGATTTAATGCGATCACAGTCTACTGAGATGTTGTTTCGTATTCATTTATGTATCACACGGCCTATTTTCAGCCCCGCATCATCTCTAATTAAAATTTCAGTTTTTGGAAAATATGTTCAGTATTTTTTCTAATTATTCGACTGAATTTTTGAAAACACCAAAATTTTCGCCTGAATAGCATAAACATGGAGCGATAAACTGCAAATGAATCAGGACCCTCTGATTGAATGCTACACGAGTTGAGGCTATTTTCTATCGTAAACTTTCACAGGTTTCAGTAACAGTGAGTATGGGATTTCCTAGCAACTAGACACGCACATACAAAATAAAAACTAGTTGCTATTGTTTGTCTGTACGTAAAACTGTTTCTTGTGTTTCATGTATCAAAATATATGAAAATATGAAATAACCACAGCTAAAAATACCAACCGTTCATTGTCATAAGTACACGCATTATTACTAACAAATTTACCTAGATACCTACCCATTCTAAAGAAACATGTATCGACCCGACATTGACTAGATATCTATACCCGCGGTTACAACAAGAGATACCTACGAAAAATAAAACTTAGCCAGTCTCAAGTCTGGAGATCAAATCTGAGGGAAATTAAGCCTTAAATAAATCTTCTGATTAATAATAAATTATGAGTACTGCGTTACAGAGTTAAGATACCAGTGTTCCTCCAGCTAACTCATTTTAGCCAACTCACTTTAGCCCATCGAAGCGGGTCAGCTAGTAGAGTATAAAATCAAGAGACTGAAACAAGGTGTCTACAGAAATTGAAACGTAAAAGGAAGTACTTTTCAGGACTTTTTGCAGGACTGTAGTCGGCATATTTTCGTCGAGGGTGCAAATCTTTTTTTTCTCCAATTGTTTTATTCCCTGTACCTCACCCCATTTTTGCTCCTCAACCTCCCCTTCCTAGTGAATATAAATCCTGTGCTACACTTTTTAATGACTAATCAGAAGAATCGCAAAAAATTTATTTTTGAGTATTTCTAACGAAAATGAAGGGCTTTTCAATTAAAAAAAAAAATCAGAGCACTCTTCAACACTTTCAGGACTTTTCAGCACTTGTAGACACCCTGTAAAATATAAGTATGCAGGTCATATGATAGAGAGGGAACTGCAAAATATAACTTGGCGTGCACGGTGACCCCTTTGGACAGGAAAAGAAAATCAGGCTGACTAGCAACACGCTGGGTAGATCAGTTGCTGAAAACACGAAGTCCATGCTAAGGAACCACAGCAAGTGAAAGAAAGATGGAAAACTGTGACAGAGGCTTATGCCCTACGGTGAGCAGGTTAGGCAGCGATTTACTAAGTACTTGGTATATACTTACTAAGTATTGTACTTAATAAGTATCCTAACTAAATCTATAAAGTATATGGTAAGTAACCACGATTAATCGGGATGCCTTGTACATTCTAAGAACCGGCAAATCTATGATAATTTTACGACCATTTGTCGGCAGAAGCCCAAAAGCCTTACAACTGCAAGCAGACTACCAATGTGAGAGTATATGAAAACGGCTTTGCTTGCCGTGATTCTACCAACCGAGGGCAATGACACGTTTCTTGTCATGTGCGAATGGGTTAGCGTATCGGTCGATGTGTACGGGTAATGGAGCTCTACACTCGGCTCGGCTCCTTCCTCGGCGGCGATAAATTAATTTTAATTATTATTGGTGCCCGTACAAAAAGTCTGGTTCTGAAATTTAGATGGCACTGTGTGACGGCAATGCCAACGTTCGTTTTATCGAACGTTCTTTTTTAACTATCATTACGATTCACGCCGAGCGGTGTCACGTACTTTTTCCAATGCTTTTTACTACACACCCGCGGATTGAAATGCTCGGCACATAGCTCAGCATCGAGTGTATACGATTGAAACACGCAAGTACGAGTCCTCCATGGTCGCACGAAACCGAAGACACAAGTACCGGGTGTCCAGCGAATTTCCCCCTCTTGAATATCTCTTAATCGGCGAACCAAAGTACCCCTATTCTGACACTTTGTTCGACATGTTTCCATTCAGAATTCAAAAGTTAGGGGCACGCCTAGCCCCCTTCATAGGCGGGAAACTTTCTTTTTTCACAACAAAAGATGTCGGATCACGAAGACTGCGTATTGATCCTACACATTGTTTCGAATATTGAAGCGGGTTTTCGATCCCACCCCGATTTGGACCCGAAATTTGACTTCCTCTTCTTCTAAGGGGAGGGGTTAATTTTGCTGAAAAAATTGAACAACATATCGAAATTGAGGTAATTCGGGTCGCTGATTTCGAATATCGCATTTGGTTTTCGATTTGACCCCGATTTGGGCCCTAAATTTGATTTTTTTCTTCTTCTGAGGGGCTAAGTTAATTTTGCTGATAAAATGGAACAAGATATCCCAATTGAGGTATTTTAGGTCGTTGATTACGATTATTGCAACCGATTTTTGATCTGACCCCGATTTGGGCTCTTTTGACTATTTTTCCTTCTGAGGAGCCAAATCAATCTTGCTGGAGAAATTGAGCAGGTCCTCAAAATAGGAGTATTTCGAGCTGCAGATTTTGAAAATCTGTCAGTCACTTTTCAATTTTTTCCTTTCTTGGAGAAGGAAGGTCCTTGGGAAATATGAAGAAAAGAAGAACATTGTTCCATTCTTCGAGAAAAAAATCCTGTTCATTTCCTTGAAAAAGTAGAAAGAAATTATCTCTTCTCTTTCGTGAATAAGGCAGGGTGTCTAACAAATTTGAAAATTAAAATACTGGACTTTTATTGGACTTTCACTGGACTCTTTTCGGGCTTTGCATATACGCAAAAACTGAGATTGCAAGACACATAGTGATCGAAGTTCAGTTTTCAACAACACTACCAAATTATAATTCCTTATTTTTCAATTTTAATTGAACCATTGAACCTATATTAAAATTATTGAACTTTTATTGGACTTATTGGCCCGGTAGACACTCTGTAAGATCTTCGCTCTTTCTTAAAAGGAAGGAAGTTATTCTCATTCTAGAAGGAGAAGGGATTGCTCTTCTTTCCTGGAAAAAAGGAACCAGTTCCTTATTCTTCAATTTTTTTCTCCTCTCTCGGAGAAGGAAACGAAGGTCTGTTTATCAACTCTGGGCTGAAATTCGGTCAAATTCATCAAGATTCAGTTTTCGCGAAAAATAAAAAAAATCTTTACTTGCTTGAAGACTGTAAGGCTCACCATTCAAAACTGTAAAGACCCGTAAAATTCCATCGGGAATTTCTGAAACATCCATTAGGACTTTGTTTTTGCTAAAAAAATCTTTGAAGATTTGAAGACGGTAAGACTTGTAGCAATTGTTAAGCTTTAGGAAATTTTTCTACTAACTAGGTATCAAAACTCGATAAGACTAGTAGAAATTTTACAAAAATTTCGTTCGACGCTCGTTAAGAGGCCTCAAAAATTTCCTAAAAACCATTCAAGATTGTATAAAGACTTGTAACCATTCTATCCAGGTTCTGTGAAATTTTTCTCCACGCTTTTTTTAAACATAGGAGCACAGGTCTTCTCACTGAGGGAAAGAGAGGGAAAATCTTTCTGTAGCTCAATTATTAAAGAAGGTAGAGAATTTCTTCTTGCTACAGAAGAATGAAAGAAGTTCTTCTCATTCAGGAAAGTGGTGAGATGATTTTTTTCAAGTTGAAAGAGTCTCATCGAGCTCAACAAATTAAAGCAATTAATTTTAATGTCTTACATTTTTCAAATCTTTAATGATTCTTCAGTGACTTTATTAACAACAGAGTCCTAATGAATTTCTTCGAAGTCGCAACGAAATTTGTACAAGTCTTACAGTTTTGAATAGTTTTCAAGAAACTTTTGAGGCCTCTTAACGAGCGTTGAACAAAATTTTTATAGAATTTCTACAAATTTTACTGAGTTTTGATACCGAGTTAGTTGAAAGATTTCCTCAAGCTTAACAAATTGTTACAAGCCATACAGACTTCAAATCTTCAAAGATTTTTTCAGCAAAAACGAGGTCCTAATGAACGTTTTCGAAAGTCATAAAGTCATGACACTTTCTTCTCGTTTCTCGAGAAAAAAATGAGATTCTTCTAGACAAAATTACTCTAATTTCGGAAAGGGAAGGGACTTTCTCTCCTTTCCTTAGGAAAGGAACGAATTTCTCATTTTTCAAGTTTTTCTCCTTGCTCAGGGAAGGAAATGAACGAACCAAGGAAATCAACCAGTTTTCCTCTTTCCTCAAAGAATGGAAACGGTTTCTCATTTATCAAAGCAGATAGTGAAATTATTCTTAATCACAAAAGAGAAGGGATAATTTTCTTTCTCAAGGGAATAGACACCGTTTTTTTCTCTCTCACAGAATGGAACAAAGTTCTTTTCAATAAAATAAAGATTTCTTCACAAATCTCACAGAAAAAAACAAGGTTTTTTTTTCCATTTCATAATTCAATAATATTGATCGGACATATTACAAGGGAGAAATGCCGAATTCAGGCCTGAATCCGGGGTTAGATCAAAGATCAGGTTCAATTTTCGAAATCAGCTAACCAAAATATCCCTGTCCAGCTACGTTGTTCAATTTCGACAAAATCAATAGGGCCCCTCGGATGGGGAGAAAAGGTGAATTCGGTTCCCAATCTGGAATCGGATGAAAAATCTGACTGAATTTTCGAAATCAGCGTTTCAAGGAACCACTATTCCGATACCTTATTCAATTTTTTCAGCAAAATAAACTTGGCCCCTCAGTAAGAGAAAAAGTCAAATTAGGAGCCCAAATTGATTTCGGATCAAAAATCTGACTGAATTATTGAAATCTGCGATCAAAAATAAACATATTTTAATAGCTTGTTTAATTTTATCAGCAAAATTAATTTGGCCCCTCAGAAGGAGAAAAAGTTAAATTTGAGGCCCAATCAGGATCGGCGCAAAAATTGGTTGCAATAATCGTAATCGGCGTCCAAAATCCTATTTTGACATCGTGTTCAATTTTTTCAGCAACATCAACTTGGTCCCTCGGAAGGAAAAAAACTCTAATTTGGAGTCCAAATCGAAGTCAGTTCGTAAATTTGATGCCATATCTGTCATCAGCGATCCAAAATAGCTCTACCCGATACGTTGTTCGACATGTTTCCGTTTCAGACTCCAAAGTTAAGGGCTCGAGCCCCCTTCCCCCCACCTATAAGAGAAAAATTTTTGCACTACAAAAGATATCGAACCTTACAAATGAAGAATCTCTTCGGCGACACGTTTTCCTAAAGAAATTCAAAAGAGGGAAATTCACTGAGCACCCGGTACATGCCACAACCAACGGTTAAATATTTCGCTAGCCGCCCATACGGTTCGCCGTTCCCACGATCGATGTGACGCGACGCGCGTACATCGACGCCTGTCGCGTGCTCGTTTTCCTTTTCTTTGCCTGGAAAGCGAGATGATCAGGAACCACCAAATCACCGCTCATCAGTCCGGAAAACTGAAACCGAATCTGATCGGCGATCGAGAAGCGAAAACCGTAAGTGAAAAAAAGTCACTGATGATCGGTGTTGGTGTTTCCAATGTCACGGTGATTTTCTTCTCTATTTGAGGCCACCGCCCTTTACATCTAAATTAGGTGAAGACCATTTTTTGTAAAAGAATAATAATAAGAATTAAACCTAGTTTAAAATTTTGCGTTTATCTATTAAAAGGGCATTCTCCAGAAACTGAGAATATTTTGTTACCAGCAAATTTTGAACCCTAACTTTTAACTTTTTTATTTCTTTATTTCATCATTATTATTCATTTCTATATTTAATTACATATTATTTTTGGAGGAAGGGGAGGGGGGGTTACTCAATAACATCCGTAACAAACTCTATCCATCCAATTCATCAGACAGGACAATTACCATCTTTTGAATTGGGATATAAATTAGAGTTGCAAATGTTGGCACAATTGCGTCTTATCAGTGGTCTGAATGGGTGATCATGGAGATTTTTCTATTCAAAAGTACACATGATCACCCATTCATTTTCCCCCCGCTAACACCCGCCATCATCGTGACTGTTATCATCTTGTCTCAATACCTGGTTACGACTTTTTTTTTAAATTTTAGTTTTACAGTTGTTTTTCCTCCAATGAAGTGGTATGATTACTCAAAAAGATTGGAAGTATACGCTAAGAAGTTCAATTTGCTTTCACTGACTTTATATTTCCGAAGGGATGGCCAGAAGTTCTATTACCAGAGTTTTTGGTTCACGGTCGCAGTCAATTTTTGATTGAGATAAAAATACTTGTCTTATATAATTTCAGTGCAACAAATTGCAATACTGGTACAGTTTTGATCTCTGAACACGATTCAAGGGCTAGATCGTAGTTATTGGCGCATCTAATAGCACAATTTTCTGAAACTTTCCTGGAAAAGGAAATTCTTGAAGTTGTTTTGCCCGCAGTTGTGGATATCATTGGTTTCACCATGAATAAGGTGTCTACTGTCAAGGACAAAAATTACCCCTCCTCCTCGCTGAAATCTGATGCTCCTGCTACGTAAACTTGTTGAATACTCCTTGCTACATATAAACTGAGTATTACGGTGGGGAATTCCATCTCAATATTCTCAGTTTCTGGAGAATGACCCTAAAACTGCCGGCGGCAACTACATAATAAGTCTCCAAGCTTACTAAGACTAATCCACCCATAAAATTAATAAATTTTGTTAGATTTTGTGATTTCGTATACGGGAGTGTGTAACGCGAGTTGTGTTTCGCATGTCTATAATCAGGACCCGGATTTTTAGGCTCTAAAAACTCAAAAAAAGGCCTTTATTAGAAGTCTCCAACAAAACTGAAATAGTCCATAAAAAGACCCTATAAAAGAGAAATAGTCTCAAAAAAAGTAAGATAGTCCAAGAAAATCGTTATACGACTGTGACTTCACGGGCATCAAACTAGAGGTCTTAAAAAATTGAATCTAATTTTTATATATCTAATCCTCCGAAACTATGTACATGTACAACGTAATAATTTTGAATCAAAATATTCTATTGCAACAAATAATAAGGTTGTTACGATTTTTCGAAGCGAAATGGATTTTAAAAAAATTTTACAACTGAAAACCACAAATTTTTCTTTCCCTAAAAATTGGAAATTGACAAAATAGTTTCGAAAATTGGATTTCTACTCGAAATAGTCCCAAAAAGTCTCTAAAAACATCAATTTTAGGCGAAAATGTCATTTTTTGAGGGAACAATAGTCCAAAAAAAGCCATATTAATGTTAACTCATTGGTTTTAGAATTTCCTGATTTGCCCAGAAAACCTCAGTAGACCGAATAGGCTAGGCTAGAAAAAAAAAGAGTCCCACATTTGAAGTAAATTTTTTTAGAATGTGTCAAAGTAGGACAGGAAACCGAAGACGATTAAATCGTACTTTAATCTAGCGTGTCACTATTACGAAGTAGTAATGGTCTTATATGAAAGAGTAATGCAGTTCCAATAAATGTATGTCATAGACCCGAAATTGAATTTTCCGAATGGAAAGCAGGGTGGCCAGAGTTTCCCCTCAAAAAATTTCCTGACTTTTCCAGATTTTTTTCAGACTTTTTCAGTCCATTTTCCAACATTTTCATAACAAAAAAATATTTAAAAATAATGTTCAATTGAGTCTGACAGAGAAAATTGTACAATACTTTCACATCATAAAATTTTCTTCAAAATTCCCTGACTTACTCGATTTTTTTTGTCTTCAAAATTCCCTAACTTTTCCCTGACTTCCCCAAGCGTGCTCACATTCCCTGCCCATCCTGTAAAGTCGGTTTTCTCATTTCACATCACAATATTGAATTGTCAACAGTTTGACATCTTCATAATCTTTGCGCACCTTGTTCCAGGACAAATGGGGGGGGGGGTATAAATAGAATACATCGAAAACCACTTCCGCTGAAGCTCATTTGCAAGAAAAGTTCAGCCATTGCTTTGCCTACAGCAAAGAAGTATAAGTAACGATAGGAAGAACAGAAACGAGGAAATGGGGAGAAAGACAGAAAAAAAGAAAGAAGACATGTAGACACATCGGCTATCCTTTCAGCTCGGATGCTTCACTCTGTAATACATAATCGAAGAAAACTGGTTACGATTACAGGTCATATATGCAACCATGCAACCGACAACCAATCCAGAACACAAGGAATGTATACGCGCGCCTCGCGACGATTTATGAACTATCGGGCTTGAATACATGTACACAAATATTATTCGCTTCCGTTAATACACGCGCACGCAAACGGGAACAAATAATCAGGTTTGACTCGCAATCTCCGGGTCAGATTGATGTAACGATTTTAAAAGTAGGATCGCATCGTCGTGCAGATTACATTGGCCGTAAATGCGATACATACTGGCGTTTGTCGTATCAATTAATTCTTCTAATTAACCGGCATGAGCGAAATACGAAATTTAGCCACACTGACCACCAATACCACCGCCGGTGCCGTCACCACGCCGTCCAATACACTATATTGCATTGGACTGCACTGCACCATGGGATTCACGTAGCGCCGCACGATGCACACACTTATATTGGCTACAGTCGTTGAACTAGACACGACTTGATTAACAGTCAGCAATAAAACGTGATTTTTATGGATTTTATTACTTCTTACTTTCATTACTCGCTATATCGTATCGTTGAAGACTTTCACCAAGGTACCCAATTTTCAAGGTTCACTAGATTTCCAGATAGTATTAACGTTTTCAAAGTGCACAGAGAAGACACCTAGTGCACAACTTTCCAGGCTTATGATAACCACAGTTTTCATTTTCACCACAGGTGATAAGCTTAGCCATTAGCCTTAGCTCTAAGCTATTAGCCGAGCCGTTTTGGTCAAGATCAGTTAGCTGTTAGCTTAGTGATTCAAGAAGGATGTAAACTTTAGCGAATCCGTTAGTTTTCACTGAATCGCTCATAAAAAGCTAACAGAGTCGAAACTTGACTTTCAGTTTAGGGGGGGGAGGGGGTGAAGAAGGAAAATTTGCCGATAAATTTTCTTTTTATACTAAAAATTCGCCGACAATTTTTTTTAAATTTGCCGATTTTTTAATTAAAATAGTTTTTAATTGAAAAAAAAAAAATAATAAAAATAATAATAATAACAAACAAACAAACAAACGTTCTTAGAAAATGAAAACTTCAAATGAACTAATTCAAAATTTGCCAACAGCCAAATTATTGAAGACAGGAACATACTGATAAGGGGCAGGGGACAACGGGAAAATTTACCATTTCAGTCAGGTGAGTTTAAAAAATATAACAACTTAAAACTTTTTTTTTTCCTGCTTTGATATTTGGGAATTGAGTTGAGAGGTTGGGAAAAACCCAACAAGTCAAAAGGTTTTTCTTCATTTGCATTGATACTTGGGAATTTGGAGTTGAGTCAGTTGGGACTTTCACAATTTTTACCCCCCCCCCCCCTTCCCTAAAGAAAAACTCTTCGGTACGTCCCTGGACTCCAGAACTCAGAATGGAATCCCAACGTGGATAGATTATCGACATTAATTACTGACCTTCAGAGGGTAGTTGAATTCGAACATGCGCTAAATTTTGAATCTGATTCAAACTTAAAAGACCCCATAAATCGAAATGGACAAGCACTAATTAGTTTTTACCAATCGAGTAGACTATTGAAGTGGAGAGTTCTTACGATCTTAAATTCAAATTAACAAACTGTTTTTGAAAATGCTAAAGATCGCTGATTCATTTTCATCATTACAAAAATCCTAATCTCTTGAAAAAGGGTTAAATCGTCAAATGCCAAATTTTCAAAAGCAGCATATATGATTTTATAAAAAATGATTGAACTATCGAAGTGAAAGTTGTTTTATTTCCATTTTCTTGTTTGAGGCGGGGGGAAGGGGGCTGTTACAAATTTAGTAATGACCCTTGAACCTTTGACTGGACTTCATCATTCCTAGGTTGAATGGCAATTTTTGCGGGTAATGTTGGAGAAAAAACTCATTAAAGCTTGCATCTTTACGAGCCAACATTTGAAGTACAAAGATTGACAAAAATTAATTGACGTTGAAAACCCAAGTAATCTATTGAAACAGCGACTATTGTAATTCCTAATTTTGGTTCAATTTCGTAGGTTTTGATTTTTAAAGACTCGAATGCTCCCCTTATAATAACTCATACTTGGATAATTTCGAAATTTTTCCTCCAATTTTAATTTTGGTAATTTGATGGTTATGAACATGTTGAAAGATTAAATAAAGTTCGTTCAATTTCAACTCTCATTTTGGTGTTTGGGGTTTACCCGCGAGTCAATATCGAAAATTTATCGCGTTGATGGAATTTCCAAATTAGGCAACCTCTCCTCTCCCCTTCCCCATTTCGGTATTTGATCCGGTTACCGGGAAGTCAATCTTAATTACTTCTGGAGACCAGTTTTGGCTTTTGAAGCCTAAATCGGGAATCCAAGAAGAATCTAATGAAATTTTCGAATTCAGCAACCCAGAAATTCTAATACTTTATTCGATTTCCTAAAAATCAGTTTTGAATTTTGGGGCCCAAATCGCAGTTTAATAAGAAAGCTCATAGAAGCTTTCGAAATCAGCGATGCGAAAAACTGCTCGTATTTTGATTCGTTACTCAACTTTCCAAGAATAGAGAACTCTGACAGTCAATTCAGGGTTTAAAGAAAAGAGAATCTTCCGGTGAAATTTTCGAAATCAACGACCCAAAAACTCCTATTTTAGTGATCTTTCCATTAAAAAATTTCAAGTTTAGCTCTAGTCTTGCGTAATAGGAGCGATTTTTTTACCGAAAAAGAAACGAGACCTTGCCGTCAGAGATGCCGAATTTAGGGGAAAAAATTTCATTATTTTCCCATTCAGAATGGGATCATCTTCATTTTTTGTGAAAAATAAAAAAAAGAGGAAAATGAGAGTGAATGCATTCCTCAATTCAGCATCTCTACTTGCCTTTTGAAGACCCCAGTTTAAAAACTGAATAAAAACGTGAAAACGATCATCGAATCAAATACAGTAAAATCTGTATAAGCCGCAACTCGCTGGGACTGAAGAAATTTTCCGCTTTAGGCAGAATTCCGCCCACAAGAAAATTTGTGCAAGCCGAAAAGTCCCACCTTAATTTTTTCCCCCTTTATTCTTCCTTTCTTTCTTTCTATGCAAGCTTGATACATACATTACACGAACTAGGCAAGCACACATACATATACTAGTATTTTGAAGTTATTCTCGGAAAAAATCTCCCAATCTTTGACTGATATATTTAACGAAATTCTAAATACCGGAAACATTCCTAAACAATGGCTGATAGCTTAGGAATCAGTACATGTATTTTCCGGCTTAGCCATGTTCAAAATGGTAATTTTTATCATTCACTTTTTCCGTTTCCGCGTAAGACGAATTCCGACTTATACAAAAAAATTTACACATAAACTCCATAAGAACTGCCGGGACTTTTTCTTTTTTCCGTCATGGACGGATTTCCGCCTAATACAGATTCCGGCTCCCGCAGATTTTACTGTACTTGTAAAATTTTCGATTTGGCTCCATTCGGTGTTCGTAACATGAATTTACCACTGAAACTTCAACTTTTAATTTCTATGATTACCAAAATCCAAATCGGTCGAGAGAAAATCAGAAGTTGTTGAAAGACGAATAGCTCAGGGAGACTGTGGAGACTGAGGCAATATTTTTATTTTATTTATTTTTTAAATCGAATACGCTATCATCAGTGGCGTAAATAGGGGGGGGGGTGTTGAGGACACCCCAATCCTTTAAAAGTAAAATTTTTTATAAGTTTGTTTCTTTTTTTGTTAATTTAATGAAAATTGAAAATTGAACATGGTGAAAATATACCTACTTTTTATTCTATGATTTCAACCCCCCCCCCCCCCCCAGAAGGCATAAGTAGTTACGCTACTGGCTATCATATCTTTGGTAGCTTATTCAATCTTCGAAGTGAAATTAATTTTGCGAATTTCAAGACTGAATTTTGGATCCAAACCGGAATTAATTTACTTCTAATCGCATATATCGGGCGTCCCATTTGAAATTTCAGCAATATTTAGATCGGACATGGAGTTCCACAGACTCAACTTCCTACCTACAATTTTTAAAATATGTCTACAGCCATTCGAGTCATCCACAATCAATTCCCAATCTCAAACTCGAGGGAAGAAGGTCAACGTTTTTTTTTTTTTTTTTTTCTGGGATTTACAGAACTAATCAATCGCATCAACCTGTATTTTCTAAAAGAAAAACTAAAAGGAAGAAAAAAAAATTATTCGTTACGAAAAGTGACAAAAGTGACTCAATAGCGATTTTTTCTCCAAAAACGTTTCAAGGAGTGATAAAAGTCATAAGCTCTTCACCCTCCAGTCTCTAGGGTTCAAAATTGTTTACTGTTTGGATCTCAAGCTTCCACCGTTTTTGGGGTTTAAAATTACCACACTATCCAAATATCATAATTTTTGTAGTTCATCAATGATGTAGCAAAGGCGCTGAAAAGGAGGGGGTTTGTGAGTCGCAAAAAATAAAATAAGACTGAACCTAGTCTTAAGAAATCTTACCCAGGGTAGCTATTTTTCAAGAATGATTTTCCCTGACTTTTCCCGGGTTTCCAGACCGATTTCCCAAATTTTCCCGGACATTTTTTTCAGATAGTATTGTACACAGTTTTGAGAATACTCAATATTTGACTTCTTCAAATTTGATATTCACTGACATTCTATTCTTTCTCATTAGTCTCAAAACGTTCCTCGATTTTGATCAACATTATAGCAATGTCCTAACTTTTTCCTGATTTTTTCAGGTTTTTCAGAAAGTGGCCACCCTGTTATCGAGTCCGGACACAATCTCACAAAACTTCTTCATAGATAATAAAGAACATTAAATACAGTCTTGGGGGCGTTAATAAGTCTTCACATAGTCTCAAGAAGTCTTTTACAGTTCTTCACCAAATTTAAGTAGTTTCAACAGTCTGAAGACAGTCCTAAGGAGTGTTCGCACAACTGGATTCTATCGTAGTCTCAGTGAGTCGTAACACGGTCATAATGAGTCTCCACGAGTATTAATACAGATTTGTGAAGTCTTAGTACATCTCAACTTAGTGCGAACGAGTCGTAATTCTTAACACGTCTTACAGAGTTATAACAAGTTTTGTAGCGTCTTAAACAGTCGTAATAAGTCTTGACTCAATTCAACAGAATCATAACACAGCCATAAGGAATCTTACGTGGTCCCGACCTCTTGACACAGTTTTGACAAGCCTGAACATAAACTTAACATAACCTTGAAGAGTCTTTTGAAATCTTATTACAGTTTGAAAGCATTTAAGCACCATTTTAAATGAGTCTTAATGCATTCGTCAAGAGTTAACGTATTCATACGGCGTTCTGACAAATCCTGATAACACGAATTTCCACTTTTTCATTTTCTTCCCTTGTTTTGTGGTTGAATTATGTTCACTGAGAGATGGAGAGGGAAGGGTCTGAGGTGTTCCATGCAGTAGATGGATAAATAGGACTATTCGTATTCATTTTGGGTGAAGTCGGTACGACGAAGATTTTAAGCCGAAACCTGGATTTCTGTATTTGCGGACTGATCCAATTTTCGTTCATTTTCCAGGGTCAATAAAGTCAATTTTTCAAAGAGTTTCTGGAAGCAGGCGATGCCATTGTATTGCGGACTGAAAATTCCTTGGACGGCAGGGAGGCAGGGACCGCGTGGCTCGTATGGATGGATGACTTTAAAATATATTTTCAGTTTCGATGAAGAAATTTCTTACTCAAATCCCATGTTACGAGGTACACCACCTGGCGGAAACCCAACGACCAAATAATGTACTCATGGTTTCAAAAATCTCGTGTTATGGAATTGTTCATTTGTTCGAGCCGTTGCTATTCTCATTCTTTCTTCTTTTTTGAGGTAAAAAACAAGTTATATATTATGCATACCATCCATTTAGTCTGAATTTTCGCGCAGCATAGTTTCGGTGCGATCAACTTACTGCACCTACGCGATATCGTTTAGTATCGTTACATTATTACGTGATCAAATCAAGGTTGATGTGTCGAACGAACGTGGGATATTTCGTATTACTAATGAAAAAGTGGCGTAATTTCAAGAGTGCGATGCATTCGGGATTGTCTGTCTGACCTCTGAATAGTATACGCGCGATGCACATTCAGCGAGTTTACAATAATTGCGTTTCGAGCACATGCTTTTATCGTACAAACGTTTACGCTTTTCATGCATAAAATAATGCCCAGGAATGCAGCTTGCCGAGTTGAGCAGGCCTGAGGTCAAGTAACACCGGCGATTAGAATCCCACAGCTGGTGAACGAAGTTTCAAATCTTAATACCCGGTAAACTTTTGCACCCCCCTCCCCCCAATGAGAAAATTTTACGCCACAGTGGTTATGTGATTTTTTTCAAATTCAAAAATGAATTCAGTGACTCTTAAAAGACTCTAAAGACCTCAGAAACGACATGCATATTACAATTTATGAATATTTAATTTTGGAGCCCCCCCTTCAGTAAGTGTTCCCATTTAAAAGTTGGGGCCAAACTAACATCTACAGCGATTTTAGAGACCTCGAAAACCGTAAATTGCATATTTCCATTTCAAATTTTCAATTAATGAAAGCGGTGAAAGTGGCCTTAAAAAAATCATTCAATGACTTAAACTGAACAATCATAATTGTAAATGAGTGGTTCTGGAGAGAAGGGGGCAAGTGGATGACGAAAGATTCTCAGAGATGGGTAGACACGAAAGTAGAGGAGCCGTTCCAGGGGTAAGTGGCCCTTTCTTCTGATCATGGAAGGACGTTTCTTCTCATTCACGGGTGTATATTTTTTGAATAAAATTAAAAAGAAAGAATCTTTTGAACAATGATGTCCAAATTTAAACCTAATCTGAATGGGCTATATACGTCATAGGCCTGAAACGTCATAAGTCTTCGTTAAGAGAGACAAGAGCTAAAGCAATGATAGGGTGTCTAGGGTGTTTATTAGAATTGATAAGTAAAAAGAAAAAAAATAACTTTAGATGATTATTATTAAATTTTTTAGCTCGGTCCAATCGCATACCTACGTTTCTGTTATTCTCTACTTTATGTTGCATTTAAAACATCACTCCTATTCTTTCAATCTATTTCATTCATACTCGCTGACTATTTACTCATTAGCTGACATCTGTACAATAAACTTATGTCATTTTGGCAGTTTTTTCTCAACGATTTAATAGAATAAAATTTTTTTGTATGGCGAAAAAGATGACTTCAGATGACTTAGATGACCGGTAGATACCCTGATATGATTTCTCTGTCAAAGACTAACAAAAATTATTTAGAATTCAAACAAACTTAGAAGTCAAAATCTCAACGGCAAAAAACGGCATTGAGTCCAACGATATGAAAGGATCATAAGAGTGCGCACCAATCAGAAAATATGTTATTGCTCAGTCAATTGCACATGAAAATTTTCTGAAATTTTAGTATACCTAGTGTAGAAAAAACAGTCGGGTTTTACTTTTTTTTCCTTCCTCAAAATTTTATACCATTAAATTAAAAATATATAACGGTTTCCCTCAAAAATCAAATGCGCATTCTTGGGAATACGGGTTCTTAAAATTGCGCAACATGCATCTTTTAAAAGTGCCCATCAAGTTATCTTAGAAAAAAATCATCAAAGAAGTAAGTTACAGTCATTGTTGGAATTATTTTTATTCTCGCTACCTGATTGTTATTGTTTTTCGGTATCTGAAAGCAATCTATTTTTTTTTGTAAAACACGTTGCGCACTCTTAGGGTCCATTATAGTCCATTAAAAAAAAATCATGAAAGTTTCCAAGCAGTATTTGGGGAAAGTCTGTTTCACGTAAGGAAGAAGTCTTACTTTTGTCTTTTGTCTGACACCTAAAGTATGCAAATTCGTTCAAAAATCATCCAGACAATTACTACACTCAACCTCGAAAATATTACAATTAGTACGACGAGAACATTGAAACTTGAATATTTTTTAATGGCTTTGTACAATAGTTTGGTAACTAATGAATGTAAACACAAATTCACAAGGTATAGATACTTAAGATTCCATCAACAGCCGAAAGAAGGCGTGATTTACCAAAAAATCAGCCATGGGCACTCTCAGGAGCTGCGCACTCTTACGGTCCTTTCCCTACTTGATAAATATTCACTCACAATCAGCCATGCGCACTCTTAGGAGCTGCGCACTATTACGGTCTTTTTCCCTATCAACACCGACTTGATAAATATTGACAGAATCTTAACGGATTTCAATCTCTTAGTGAGTTGCAACGAATCTTGATGACGTTTAATAGAATTTGGGCAAGCCTCCATTACTCTTCGTGGAGTCTCGATGAGTCATAAAAGCGTCTTAACAAGTTTTACAGGACCTCAACGGGCTCTAATGAGTATCAACGAGTTTTATTGAGGCTTGCACGAGCTTCATTTATCATTGCGGAGTCTTAACAATATTTAAATAGAATGCAAACTATTTTCAATAAGCCTTCACAAGGTCTTAACGAGTCCACGTGAATCTGAATAGCATTCTGACACTCTTGAACATAGTTTTTGATGAGTCTTGATGCAGGATGGTGTTTGAGTCTCAGAAGGTTGTATCGAGTCTCCATGCTTATTGGGTTTCAACGGATGTCCGGATACGTCTTAATAAGATCTTGATTAATGTTCATAAGTTCTGACAAGATTATAAATAATATTGAATAGTCTTTGAAGAGTCTACACGAGAGCGACCGCAGTACCAATCGAGCTGGATAGACAACGGCGTCAACAGTTCTCCACCAGATCTCAGGAAAAGGCATTCTACTCTCAAAACACGTTACCGCCAGTATCTGAAGGATGGTTCGCTCACTCAACCATGCGAGAACGTGGCTAATAATGATACATATAGGAAATGTCTTTAGCACAAGGAAGGAAATAGCCCATCAATGAAATACTCAAACGCAAGATACGGCGAGGAAAGCAATGGCAAACTACTCTGGCTATCTTGGAAGCCACGAGACTGAAAATCCCTGACACCGAGTTAAAAGGACCGAGGATGAAGGGCTGAACTGTCTTGCGGTTCAAAAATTCCCCAGAAATCTTAAAATAGTACAAAATGAAATCCAAGTAACTAACTGCAGTCTGTCTCCAACTCTTCATTTCCATATATACTTCATCATCTCTCTTTTTAGTTATTCTTGGTTACATTTGTAGTTACAAAATAGGATGGGGTGGTCTGAGTTTGGAAGTTACCAGTTCAACATAAACTATCTTTCTAATTAGAAGCGAGCCAGTGTTTACAGCTGCTTTCGTCTTCATTTTACCGACTTTTCGGAGAAAAGGGAGGTATTTTTACTGTTATCGAATTTTCTTACACATTTACAAAAATGTTTAGGTACCTAATTAGTCTGGCAGTTCCTATAGAGTATAATTTAGCAGTGGCTTCGGAGACAGAAAATTCACCATTATGTAGATTGAGCACATAATTTTAAAAAATACCGATACCTTCTGAGTTTGGAAGTTACCAGTCCAATATAAAGTATCTTTCTAATTAGAAGCGAGCGAGTTTTACAGCTGCTTTCGTCTTCATTTTTTTACTGTTATCGAATTTTCCTACACATTTACAAAAATGTTTAGGTACCTAATCAGTCTGGCAGTTCCTATAGAGTATAATCTAGCAGTGGCTTCCAGACAATTCACCATTATGTAGATTGAGCACATAATTTAAAAAAATACCGATACCTCATGGAAGTTATTTGAAACATTCAAGGAATGCGTTGTTTCTACTTCATCAAAAATCCTAAATGAAGCATTGGTTTTCTTGAATGATATTTCTATCATCGGACACAGCACAGATCGTACAACGTGTTCGCAGACATGACACGTTAAGTCAACTGATATGTTTTCAGTGTATATTGAAGGGACTGTTGCGCCACAATGATACCCGCCAAAAATACTAACCCATGCTACCAAATTTTCACCTTGTTCAAATTTGCGTCAAAGGGAGGGGAAAGCGGTTGCACATCAGTTTTTTATACTCAATAAATTAGTTCCAAGTAACTTACACTTACACACCTATGAGTCCCACAATATTTGCAACCAAGACCTACTATTCATAAATCTGTCCTTTGACTTGTTTAACACCAAGTCTGTCTTCCACATATAATTGGCTCTCAGGCCGTTAGAGAGCACATTAATATTTTTCAAATAAATAAATAAATAAACTTTTAGATGAGGATAAAATGGGTATCAAAAACGAATTCAGCGGTTTTCGTAACCAAAATAATAATATCCATGCAATTTTGCTGGCTGTAATTTTATTTTATTTTATTACTATCGAGCCACGGAGCTACACTCTTGGGCTATGGGTTAATCTTGTCATCTAAGGAATAATTTGCAAAACTGACTAGGAACTCTCTCATCTCCTCCTCCAGTAAGCCCTGGCAAATGCCTTGATTCGGACTCGGGGGTAAATCTGATGACCAAAATGAATGTAGTGATTTTCGAAATCTAGAAAATGGGGTCCGTATTCTTCATATTTTTAACCCTCAACTCCCTTCCCTAATTTTCAAGAAGGGGTTAAAAGGCAAAGGAAAACTAATTCAATGGCGTTGACAATTTGACATTCGATACCCCAACTTTTTTGTGCGTAAACAAATTCGAAAATTCGGGTAGTCTTCACAGAAGCGATTCCACATAGAAAACACAATTCCGTAATTGTAGTTTTCAATGTGAGCGAGAGGGGAGAAGTCAATTGAAGGGAAGATTTTACAAAGATGAGAAAGTATTGAGCCAACACTCGGTGAATCTCGAAAATTCTTCAAGCTTTTACATTTCATTCCGTGAGGCCTGTGTCGCTGTCTAGCGGTGCGAAAGTGGTTTTGACCCCCTCCCCCCACTGAAGGCCACTTACAGAGTAGTTATAAAAAAACTGCAGGATATAACAATTTTTTTCAAACACGATTTTCCATGACTCTTCCAGGTCAATTTTTCCATGATTTTTTCTTCTGAATTGGGAATGAGTTATTTTGGCAAGACTTTTTTTTCCATGATCCTAATGACAATGCCAGCAAGAAAGAAGTACACGACTGATATCTTCTAAAGAGGGAAACTTTTTTCTTTTTAAGCGTGATTATTTACTGACAATAATTTCTATAGAATATAAGTCAGAAACTTAGTTTGTTCTTCCGAGAATCAACATTCCATGATTCGGATGAAAATTTCGTAATGACTTTTCCAGGTTTGTCAGGAAGTGGCAACCCTGTACGAGACCACGTTCACAATGAATTCTAAGCTGAATATATTAGTTCGGAAAAAAAGTTTTAGTTCATGATTCAAAACCGAAATGTGCTTCGCGCTGACCCCCAGAAGGAACAGCTATACCAGATTTAAGAGTCAAGGAAGGTCGATTAGGAGCACAATGTTCTCGAATACCACCAGAAATACATTTGCCATCTTATAGTTCCGTCTAACCTATTCGATTAGCATATGGTCTACAGGTTTGAAAATATAACAAAATCAGCATTGAGAAACTCGGATTCTAGCGGTTCAAATTAGGACAAAACAAAATAATGGTATAATCAAGATAAGTGAATAAAATCACCTAATTCTGATAGATTTTTTGATCTCCGGTCACTGACGCGAAGCTCGAAAGGGTAGTTCCTGTGGCCGGGGGTGCGGTGTCATAGGGGCCACTTTGGCATGCGTGCATCGCCATACGTCCCACCACAATAATACACTTAAAGTGATTTTGCCCAATTCAAGTCGTTTTTCGACCCACAGAGCGGCGGAAGAATGGGAAGTCTCTAAACCACGAATTCGCAGATTTTACAAGCCTTCAAACTACACACTCAAACGAGTAATTTCAAAGTTGGCAGAACTCTCCGAAATAACGTCTGAGACAGCGGGGGAGGGGAGAGAAAGTTCTGACTCTCGGAAGCTGAACCCTATGACCTGAACAGTCTGTATTGTTCCTTACCAACCGGACAAATCACTCAGAAACTAAACAAAGCAATATACCTACTTAGAGAACTAGACCTTACCCTAGGATGAAACTACTTGACCCATGTCAACCCAATTCGTTCAAAACTGAAACAGGGGAGGAGATACTTCGCGAACCCCTTCGCACAGAATACACAGTACGTATGCCCCCTATCCGTAGGTATAGTAGAACGTGTAAAACATACCGGCTAAGACCAGACATACACTTAGGAACGGACTCTCTTCTCAAGTGCCTCTTGTTGCGCGCCCACGCCTCCCTTTGTCGTTGGATCTGCTTCTCCAGCCGCTTCGAATCGTGATACCTCTGCAGCAACTTCAACCAGTTGGGCGTCTCCTGCGGCACGTAACTCTTCTTTCGGTTCCCGAACTCGCACTTCCGTCCACGATCGGCTACCTGGTTGTCGCCGCCGTCATCATCTTCCTCGAGCTGCTGCTGCTGTGGTTGCACTCTCTCGAACTTGAATTCCTCCCGCTCGCCGGTCGCGTCTTCTTCGCGACTCCGGACCGCCGCTGACATCGACACACGGCGCTGACCAACGACTTCATTGGCGCACTCCAACTCGGCGACGCTGTCCCGGCCGCTTAGTCGGTGATCGGAGACGTTCACCAAGCCGGCGGCCGCCAGATCGAAGGTGATCGCTTTCAGACTCTGGGCGACCACGGCCGCCTGATTCGTTTCTTCGCACGCGAACTTCGCCAACAGCCGACGGTGGGGGTCATCAACACCGCCGGTTACGACTTGGGTCGCCTCGTAACTCAGCATGTTCTCGCCGCCATCTCCGCTGCGACGACGACCCCGGTACTCGAAGTGGGTTCGCAACGACGTGTCAAGCAGGTGACACGAAACCGTTCGGCAGCAGTCGACCGAAGTTCCGCTGGCATCGCATTCGCCGCCGGCCACCAACTGGATACGGTCGGCGGTCGAGTTCGACCGGCGAGCGCAACCAGCATCTAGGGCAGGGGTGGCGGCCAACGCCGGCGAATCGTCGTCTTCGCGAACAGTAACGACACCAGCGCAAGTAGGAACAGAGGACGAGAAAGTCGAAGACGAAGATACGCTGCCGACGGAGGAGACCGAAGAAGATCCAGAGCCGTCGATGGATGCGGACGAAGACGATGAGGACGCGGACGTGCCACAGGAGGCGGATGCCGCCGCGCCAGAGGATCCCGTGTGCAGCACCAGCTGATTGCTGGCCAGCAGTCGCACCAGCTCGGCTACCGACTCCCAGTGCGCTTTCGTTATCGTGCCGGACAGTTTGACCGCGTCCAGCCGGAACGGTATCCACGTATCGTTGGTGACGCACCACACTAACGCGCCGGATACACCCATCATGAGGGGCAGAAGCGAATCGCGGTCGAGTTCTTCAACACATCAAAGACACACACACACGCGCACGAAACGAGTCACCAGTCAGTTGACTGGAGGTGAAGTGACACGATTCAAGTTCGACGAATTTGCACGCGCGAATGCCGGCGGGGGAGACGGGCGAGTTAAAGCAAAATACGGTTCGGCGAACGCGTACAAGTAAACGGATGGCGAAAAGTGCGTGATACAATTCGAGGTCGACGAAAACACTCGGGCCACCTTATCAGTAGGGCGTGCAGCTGTTAGCCTGGCACGGGGGTACGCGAGTACAAGACGGCGGATTAGTAGCGGCTTCTCAGCATGTCAGCTGACCGTGCACTGGCGCTAGAATGGATCAAGCCTCAACGGCAAGAGGGTAGTGATAGAGGTCCTGGTGGTGAAGTGAGAGAAACCCCGAGAAACAAACGCGGTCCGGTTATCGGATCACAACAGTCGGAGAACACGTCCACTCGACTCGATCACTGCGGTCAAGCATGGAAGACCGCGTACTTAGCTAATTACCAGCAGACCTGCTACTTCGGAGGTCATGCACACGAGGTGGTCTAAAGAGTCTCCACCAGCGGCAGCCGTGTCATTTTACCACCCGGAGGATTGCGCCGCCTGAAGAACGGCCGGTCGCCCATATTACACTGGAGTGCACACTCCCGAAATTTTCGCAGTATTTTCAGTTCGCGACCGCGGCGGCAAAATTCGATTTCGCTCAATCGTTTTGAATTCTGAAACGCGTTTCAGAAACGAGACCCGGAGAGGCTGGGATCTTCGGAGGTTGACAGCGCGAACTCACGAATTCGAGTCGAGATGGCGGCTGGCTCGAACGCGGTCGAAGCCAGAAGTTGGTGATCGCGAGACGGAGCAAATGAACGACGAAGATGTGAACGAGCAACGTGTCCGGTTCGACTGCGACGATGCGTGCCTCACCGACGACTAATATACACCACCTTTTGTAAACTCGTATTATAATATTTTATAATACACCGGGTACCTACATCGATACGTCGACTCGGTCGACTAGCGGCGTACTGGCGGCGGCGTACGGTGCGGCACGGCGCTGCGGCGTGTTCTGTATCGAGTTAACGACCAAGAAGACCAACACGAAGAAGGCTGCTCAGAGCTCATCGGGTAGAACTGTGCGCGTCTGGTAACTCCAGTTACAAGATTTACTTCGTACACGACACGCCAGCGCCGCAGATTCCTTTTCGCCGTACATACCGTTCCTCACCGCGGCGGCGGAGAAGCAAAAGAGCCCGCCGAAGAGGAGGAGGAACAGCGAATAAGATGCACGAGAGGCGATGTGGAAGAACGCGACCAACGCGATCGAGGTGACCTTCGACTTTGAAATCGGTCTTTTCGCGAATCCAGTACACCGTAGACTTGCAGTGCGGATTCTTCGAAATTCGAAGATTTCGCTCTCGAATAAGTCGCGGCAACAAGTATATACACGATGTGCAGGTACATAAATAAATTTTCGACAAACCGAATGTGGTCGTCGTTTCTCGAAACTCGATATAGGTCGCCGACGAGTTATCTATCGCGCACACTGGTCCATATCCATACCGTGCTGAGGCCAACGAGACCATCTCATCGCCTGCACACGGAGTCATCGCGTACATGTTCCGGAGGTCGACGTCGCGTTGCTCGGTGATGCGACACGCCAGATACTCCAAATTATACGGAAAATAATGTTTTATCGGGAATTCCACGTAAGTGCGACTGAAAAATAGCACTTTTGGTCCTTGACCCCTTCGATTTCAACTATCACGACAATGAAAGCTTCAATCTTCAATGTAGCAGGTCATTCCGTATCAAATTGCCCTATTTCTGACCCTTATGGACCACAGTTTTTTTCTTTCAAGTGTATGGATTAACTACCCTCCTCCAAAATCTCGAAAGCCTCTTTCCATTTACTCCTACCTAAATTTAGACTCGAAAAATACATCAAATCAGATCGAAAAGGACCAGAATTCATAATAGGAAGAGGGGTAAAGCAAAGGCACCCGTTATCACCAAACCTATTCAATTACCTATCGAAAGAGGTGTTTAACAACAAAGAATGAGAAAACTGGGGAATAAAAACTGATGGAAGAAGACGAAGCAATTTGAGATTTTCTGACTATATAGTGCTGTTTAGCAATTGCATCCAAGAACTCCAACCAATGGTGGGACGTATGGCGATGCACGCATGCCAAAGTGGCCCCTATCACACGGCAACCCCGGTTCCGGAAACTACCATTTCGGGGCATTTCATCAGTGGCCGGGGGGGGGGAGGGAAGAACTCCAACCAATGGCACAAAGCCTATTTAAAAGTATTTTTAAGGCAGAGACACATCTTCTTTAGGCGCCATATCCGATGCCGAACGTAGGCGGTCGCAGTTTCTGACGCACGACTCTCCTGAGCAGGTTAGTCGGAGTCGTTTGCCGTTGCTTTCCCCACGGTTATGTTACGTTAGAGTTCTTCATCTCTGCGCCGAAGAGTGTGCAGCCGCAATTCGCTGACTAGCCACACGTTTCACAACGTGTACACGTACAGTACCAAATTTTCTGATCTGGTGGTAACACGCCCCGCGATTTTAATGCCTTGTCGTATGAACTGGCGCACAGTGGTTCCTCAGAAAAACTAGCTGGCCAAAAATCTGAAACTTGGCATTCGGGGTTTTTCGAACGCGCTGAATTCATTTTCCATGAAATTTTCAGTCAAAACCCAAGCGGAGTTTCAAGAGGGGGATGGGGGAGGACTGAGAATTCAGAAAACTACCGTGTAACATATCAAAGTATATGTTTTCAAATCTCCTGAATACGTTTTTGACATTATTTTGGCCATAAACTCAAACGGGGGTTCAAGGGGGAGAGACAAAACTGAAAATTCGGAAAATTCAACGCGTAAAACAGTAACACTTACATAGCGTTTTCTCACAAAGTGGCGGAAAGAAGTATGAAAAGTTCCTAAAAGCACACATCCTAAAGAATAACTGAGAGAAAAACATTTTACCCAGAAATGTTTGTGGAACTGAAAGCTGTGAACATTAGATAACACAAATGTACTTATTTCAAACATCAAATTCTCACATTGTAACGCATTTAAACCAAAAAACAAAACTAAATTCTGATTCACCATGAAAAGTACATTAGAAAAACACATTCGTCATATTATTAAACTACACAATATCACAGCAGTAAGGCAAGGGTTAAAACATGTGCATGAAACTGCAAAATCGGCTCACAGTCAACTCCGCCCACTTGATGAAGTTTGATACCCAGAACACTGGAGCCAAGGCAGCTGGTACAGATGAAAACAAGTGCTTTGAGGGTTGCAGAACAATACCTGTCTAGTACTTTATCAATTTATAATAGTTCATTTTTCGAATTTTGGCCAGCTAGATTTTCTGAGGAACCACTGTGCGGTGGGGGTTACAGGACGCGCTATGTTTCCCCCACGATTGATACTGCAGTCATTGTATTTGCTAGGATATTAATGGGAGTATTCGAATTTCACCAGCTTTCGGGCGTTGGTGGGACTCGAACCCTAGACGCAAGGATTTCAAAGCGTGCATGTCATCACTTGGCCACACAAGAGATCTAGCGAAAATTAAAAAAGGCGCCTGCGGCTATGAACGCCATATGAGCAGGGACGTAGCGACGGGGGAGGGAGACTCCCTCCCCCCGTAGGAATTTCTCACTCAGCAGTGGGGAAAATTTACTATTTCCGTCAGGCGAGTGGGAAAAATCCAACAAGTTGAAAGGATTTTTTTTTCTTTTCTTTTCTTTTGCTTTGATACTTGGGAATTGGGTTGAGAAGTTGGGAAAACCGAACAAGGGGCAAAAGGTGTTTCTTCTTTTGCTCTGATACTTGGGAATTTGGAGTTGAGTCAGTTGGAAAAATCCAACAGGTCAAAAGGTTTCTTTTTGCTTTTTTTGCTTCGATACTTGGGAATTCTGAGTTGAGTCAGTTGAGACTTTCACAATTTTTACCCCCCCCCCCCCGAAAAACTCTTTGGTACATCCCTGCATATGGGTAATAATGCTTTATGACTCAAAAACATATTAGTAATTAAAAATTTCGGTAGATGGCGTGATCCTGGCATAAAATAAAGTAACTAGGCAAAATTCCAAGTCCTGCCAGTAATAAGTCCGAAATTTCAACATTAAATAAGATAAGTTCAATGTTTTACACACATTCGAAACGCTTATCTCATGGTACATTATAATGCCCCCTCCCAACCCGAACAGTTCAATTGGTGAAAATTTCTATGTGAATCTGTAAACTAGTCTCGGTTTTAGTAGAGACTGATAATAACGCCATACATCAGAATCTTTAATTTGGACATCATTTTCGGCAACTTTCATCAGGTGGACATTTTCTGAGTAGGTCCCTGCCTAAAATCAGGCCCGTAACCAGCCATCTGCAATAGGGGGTGTTGACTGTTTACCAGGCGGGGGGCTTGAGGATACCCATGGTATATTATATGAAGATTTCTACGAGGCAGTGGTGTAGCCAGGATGCGTGGTGTCAGCGGGGGGGGGGAGCCAGACAGAAGCGAAGCTCTCTTACTCTCTTATCACTGTGTGAGTTGCAACATCAGTCGGTAGGTGGATGTACTGAATGTTACTTGATACAGAAATTCAACAAATCAAAGATCATAAAAATCGGCCCAGCCGTTCTTGAGTTCTAAATGGTGTAAATAACCCGGTACCGAAATTTTTTATAGCCTAAAACCTATTCCGGGTTCATACGAACACATTTAGAAAGTACGAACCCAGCTCTTATGGTTCACTCGCCAACCTCGAACAAACAAACAAACAAACAAACACGCCGACAAACTCACACTTTTATACAATAGAAGATTTTTTTATAGCTGACTAAAATTTTTTGAAATCGGCAAAACTCCTCTCAAGACTTGTCAACACTGATCACAGCTTATTAGCACAATTTCATGAGGTTTTAGTATGTTATGTGCTTTTACTATTGAGTATATTTGAGCGGAAACCGTAACGCTCCCCTCGACACGAAGCCAATCCGCATGATTTAGCTCTTCATGATGACAATTCAGTTCAGTGGTTGATAGTTCCAAGGAAATTTATTTTGACATTTTAATATCTTTACTTTGGCACACAAACCGGAAAAACGTTACTCTCACGCGTTACGCGTTACATTTGAGGAGGAATGAAATAATCATTTTAATGGAAATTTATTTTGATATTCTATTGTCTTTATTTTGGCACATTCCAACCATGGGTATGACACAACTGGGAAAAACGTTACATTTGAGGAGGAACGAAAAGAAATTATAATTTCCATGGAAATCATTTTGACATTTTTACCAACTTTCCGAAGGAAAGGGAGGTATTATGTCTTTACTTCGTCACACAATGGAAAAAAGCGTTACTCTGGAGCGCGACGAAAAGTTACAAAAGAAAGAAGAAAAAAAAAATAATAATAATAATAATAAAACTAAGTAGACTAACTCAACACTTAATACACCTGCGAATACCACACTCCTTGTTTCAGCCTGTATTCCCAGGCGAGCATCACGTTCCTTGTACCAGCCTGCGAGCACTACACTCTGCTAGTGCATCATCTTGCAGACGAGTCTGCAACAACGGGAGAGCATTTTCATTGTCTGCTTCGCTAACTGCACCGACATGAGAATGTCATTGTCCAGCGAACGTAGCGTCCAAAAAATGAGCGTGCCAAAAAATATGGAGCGCAACGTGCTCAGTGGACGACGACATTCTCATGTCGGCGCAGTCAGCGAAGCAGACAGAAAATGCTCTCTTGTGGTTGCACTCGTCTGCAAGATGGTGCACTAGCAGAGCATAGTGCTCGCTGGCTGGTACAAGGAACGTGATGCTCGCATGGGAATACAGGCTGATACATTTCTTCCAGCTTTGGGTATACTTGAGTGAATCTCGATTTCCATGGATAGGCGAAAATAAGATATTTTAGAAATCTGAAAAAAAGACGTTCCATAAACAAAATATATGAGAAAATGAATTTTCTTGATACATTTTTTCCCCGTGAATCTTCCCGATGTTTTAATACTCATTATGTTATTCTAGGCGGAGACAAATCCAACAAATCAAGATCATACAAATCGGTTCAGCCGTTTTTGAGTTATAAATGGTGGAAATAACCCGACTTTGTTTTATATTATGCAGATTTAGTACATAATAATGTTGTCATTTAGGTACCTACACTTTTATAGGGTCAGGGTGTCTACATAATTTGGAAAATCAAAATACTTGACTTTTATTTGACCTATAAACAGGGATGTACCGATAGGGGGCAAGTGGCAACTAACCCCCTCCTCCCATAGGAATTTCTCACTCAGCAGTTGGGAACATTTACTATTGCGGTCAAGCGGAGTTGGAAAATCCAACACGTCAAAAGTTTTTTGTTTTTTACTTTGATATTTGGGAATTCCGAGTTGAGTCAGCATCAGCTAGAAAAATCCAATAAGTCAATCAAAAGTTGTTTTTTTTGCTTTCTTTGATACTTGGGAATTCAGTTAAGAAGTTGGAAAAATCCAACAAGTCAATTTTGAGCTGAGTCATCAGTTGAAAAAATCCAATAAGTCAGTCAAAAGTTTTTTTTTGCTTGCTTTGACACTTGCGAATTGAGTTGAGAATTCGGGAAAATCCAACAAGTTAAAGTTTTTCTTTCTTTTTGGCTTTGATATTCGGAAATTTTGAATTGTGTCAGTTGGGTCTTTCACAATTTTTGCTCCCCCCCCCCAGGATAAACCTTTTTAGTACGTCCCTGCTTATAAATTTGACTTTATATAAGGACTGCGAAAAGGCGCGCCTTATGCAGGAACATGCAAGCAGTTCAGCAAATCTTAAAACTGCAAATTGCAATTGAGGAGCTCACTTCTAAAGTGACCTAACTGTAAAATTTTACTTTTGAGAGGAACAAAAAAGACACTTTATAAGCAAAACAGTCAAGTATGTAATGGATTTTTAAAGGTAGGTATCAATAGGTTCAACCTTCAAGAAAAATTTGTCATTCTTGTTTTTGTAAAGTATGCCCCTAGCGCGGCAAGACCGCGTGTTGAAAACAAAAGCTCAAGAAATCATAATTTTGCAGCTTTTGCAGTCGGGTCACTTTGGAAATGCGCTCTTCAATTATTGAAAATTGGAACAAAAGTTTTTGCTTCTAGCTTTGTTATTTCTTAGTTCATTCATCGTTCCTAGTCATTCATATAATTAACATTACTTGACCTATGGAAGAATTTTGAGAAAATACTTCACCAGTGCGGCAGTACGCCATTTTGGATCCAACCGTGCCTGTGGATGCCGAATCCGACTATGCGGAGCATACCGCGTAGTCAGTTCGGCATCGACGGGCGCGATCGGATCCAAAATGGCGTATTGCCGCACTCGTGTTAACTCTTACTTTACCACTTGACTATTTCTTTGAGTGCTTGACTTTTACTTGACCCTGTAGACATCCTGAGGGTGAATCACGGTTGAGCAGTTATCGAGGAAAACTGAAGCAGAGGCACTAATGCTACCATATGGGGGTTCGATTTAGTCTCCCGTGGTGGCTACATTTCTCGAAATATTTCTCAGGTTTCAACTACAGCTAGGTCAAGAGGTGCCCTCTTCATAAAAAAGTGAGGTATCTTCTATTTTGTGCGACTACCTAGTAGACTAATAGTCCGAGAACGAAACCAACGGATATTGATACTCCTCTAAGACCAGCCCCGTTCCTTGTACCACATAAATGCTGCTAAATTGCGCATAAATCAGCGGCTGTAATAGCTCCTGCCTCGGCACACTATCCTCGAAATAACACGGCATTGGTTTCTAAAGTCACATAAACAACGACCTCTTTGGAAGCCGGAAACTATGCTGGTATATCCGATGTACAGCCGCAGATCATCTCACAAGAAATACCAACGGATTGGGCAAATAAATGAAGAAGAGGAAAAAAGAGGGAGGCCAAAAAAAGATTAGAAAACCGTCCCCGTACAAAAGCGAACACCTTTCTCTAAAACTTGAAAAACAGAAACGGCGCGTTGACCTACATAAAAATGATGGCGTTTTTTGGCACACATCTGAGACATTCACATAACGAACGCAAAAAAAAAAAAAAAATGAGCCAGAAATGTTAACAAGGATACACGAAACGAAATCGTATCAATAAAAAAATAAGACAATCGGCTATTCAGATGTAGAATATTTAGATAACATCTTCGGTAGCCAGTTTTGCTGTTTCGTACTAGTACACGAATACAGGAGAAAAGTGCATTCAAAATAATTGCAAACAATGAGGATAATGCTGAAGGAGGTGAGGGGGGTAAGTCGATGTACGAATTATGGGTACGAATTGGTATACTGCCAGTATAAATGCCTAGTATACAAATCAAAGGAAGAGAGAAATGGAGAGAGAAAAAAAGTGGTACGGTATTTCGAGAACTTGTCTCTCATCTCGATCTTGGTAAGTCTTCCAGTACTCGAATCTGGACTCGATTTGCCTCGCCTCGGCAAACCGGGGAAGAATTATTATTTTTAGAATCTAAAACCGGCGACCAATTCGTTTTAACCAGTTCTTCTGCCCGCAAAGCGCAAACTAATGCACTCTTTGCCATCGTATCGCATCTTGCCGTGTCTTGCTGCACATCCCGTATCATCGAATCGCATCGCATTGGTCGCTTCGGGTCATGTAAATTCTCCTGACGTAACGGAATCCGAGAAATGTCGCGCATCTGTAATTTCTTATAATTGGTATAAACGCGACAACGATCTACGCGATTTTAGCGAGATAAATTGCACTTTCTTATATATATTACTCCGAACGCCTTTCCCGATTAAGCCATACAAGGTGTCCCAGCTTAGGTGCGAAAAACAGAAACTGGTTACAATACTGGTCGAGAGGAATATATAAAGTCGTGTACATATATGGCCTGCTCTCAAAACTGAAGGGGCCACCAGTCTTCGAAGTTTAAAAAAACAGCGAATTTTTACCGCGAATTCAATAGCAAATTTCTGTTCAGAAACTTTTTCTAATACAGGCGACATGTAGTACGACTATTGATAGCCCACATTTGATATTAAATGTGGCAGTTTCTATAAAAAGGGGTAACTTTGTCGATCCGACGAATTTTGAGTTACGACCAGTACGTAATAGAGGAATTAATGCCCATTCCAACGAGCTATTGGCGAGACTTGTAGCGTTTTTTGTTCCAGCGATACAAGTGGTCAAAGATGAGTGTAATGAGAACGCGTACAGACACGTTTTTGGGGAAAACGCGTTTAAAGTTGGACACACCTTTATCTCCTACCCCGTCAAGTGGCCCTAATTCGCCGCGGAATCACGTTACCAGCCTCGACAAGGGCTTGTCGGAAAGGTAATTTTTCGCTCTTCTGCGTGGTAACAGTTCAGAACATCGGATTTATTCGTGAGCTCCGAAAAACCACGAAGAAGCGAACGCAGACATTCGCATTCTTTTCTTATTCTCTTTCATAATTCTCTTTCTCTCTCTCCCTCTTCTCTCTCATGCGAGTAAATTTTGTCTCTTCGTTATTGCGATGTTTTTCTATAGAAATCAACAAAAATCTTAAAATTGATGTTTTCGACCAAAAAATTTTGTTTTTCTTTTTTCGCGTTTTCTGAGACTTCAATCGATCAACAAAGTTACCCCTTTTTTTTAGAAACTACCACAAATTATTACTGTTTTGGTTAGGAACTTACGTTACCAAGTACAACACTTGCTAAGTTGCTGCCTAACCGGCCCACTGTAAGACATAAGCTTCTGTCATCCTTTTTCATCTCACTTTTTCTCTTCTTGAGGTTCTCCAGCATGGACCTAGGATTTTCAGCAACTCGTCTGCCTAGCGTGTTGCTAGTCAGCCTGGTTTTCTTGTCCACAGGGGTTCACACGGTACATGCTAGGTTTCATTTGTCGTTTCCTCTCTAATCATACCACCCGTATATATGTATTTCAGTCTCTCAATTTTATACCACATATTTTTTGCACCCGTCTGCTTTCTAATAGGACTCAACGTGGCCCTGTCCCTCAACCTGATTCCCAGTATACTCCTCAGCAACGAGTTGTATGCTTTTTCTAAGCGCTGTATTCAATTTTCTTTGTTACGGACCATGTTTGGCACCCACATGTCTGGACAGGGATTACACAGCTTCCTAACGTGCTCATCAGCGACAGTCATTATACACAGTGGGTTTTGTAAAAATGTTTTCTGTTTTGTATCAGCCTTGAATCAAATGGATAGGCAACGAGCACTCGTTAGCTTTATCATGAGTTTACAAGGCAACTGATGGGAATACCAAACGGAGCCATTCCTCTATGTATGTGTGTGTGTTGGGAGGCGGAGCAGAGATGCTGAAAGGAAATCATGAATGGGAGGCGGTTCCAAAATCAGATGACTAACTTTTTTTGTTCCTGTACTGCTGGAAATTCATTCCTCACTAGGGAGTATCACCACCTGGCCGCTTCGCCGCACAACCCACACTGACCGACTTTTGTTTTTAACGGTATTTTCATTTTACTTTGGAGAATAGGTTCTTGCTTCTTGTGTCCCAGGAAGATTTCCATCCATTTGTTATTCTTAAGTTAATAACACCCCCATGGTGTTACCACAAGATAAAGTTTCAAGTATTTATAGTCCTCCACCCTATTGATTTTTGCCGTTTAAAATCACTCTTTGTCTACTCCTTTCTATTTGACATGAATTTTGTTTTTGTTAGATTCATAGAACGCCCAGAGTTTTGGTTCGCCTCTCCTAGGCCCTCGGTCATTCCTACCATTTCTTCAGCCTGTTGCAATTATTACTATATTGTCCGCAAAGCTAAGGTAACTTAGCCAGCAACCTTGAACTATGATTCTTTACCTTTCTCATTTTAAAGCTCTAAAATAATCCTTCTTCACAAAAAAGGGGACCGGAAAAACATAGAAAATTACCTTACACAAAATGTTTATGAAAATAATCAAAAATAGAATTTATAACCTTCTAGACGCCAACCAAGCACGAGAACAGGCAGGGTTCAGGAAAGACCAGTCGACAATAAATCATATTTATACCGTAAGCCAGATACTGGAAAAAGTAAGAGAATACAATATAAATGCTCATCTCCTCTTCATAGACTTCCCCAAAGCCTTCGACACGGTAGAACATAAGAAAGTGTGAGAGGGGTTGAAAGCCCAGGGAGTTCCCATGAAAATCATCCGACTGCTGGAAAATACATACAAAAATGCAAATGCATACATAAAAACAGACAGGAAAGGTGATAAATTCCAAATCGAGAGAGGAGTAAAGCAAGGCGCTCCCTTTCCCCCAACCTGTTCAAATTTGTTTCAGACACAAAATTTCGTAACTTTGCCATCAGTTCGTACATAAGCTTCCGAACACTCATACAGGGAGACGATGAGTTCGATAATTTTGTAGGGTACCCTTTGCTCTGGCAAGGGCTGCCATAGTTTATAGAGGCAGAACGAATAAAACGCCTTATTAAAATCTACGAACATTGGCCATCTTTCTATATTACACTCTGGATTTCTCTATAATATGGCTCAGTGCTTCAATGTGGTCGGCTGTTGCAAATGTTTTCCTAAACCCCCCTTCCTGGATAGGTTTGGACGATAACTGTTGATATCCAATTTGTCCTATTTTTTTGTGGAGAATGATAATTTGGACGACATTTCACTGATATGGGTCTCTCCGGAATCTAAAATTTTGTTAAACAGATTTATGTTAGGTTTAGTAATTGCCTGTATTAAAGTTTTTATCGTTTCGTTTTGAATACCACCCGGCCTTCTGGTACTTCATTTGCTTTTAGCCTATTAATAGCCTTTTCTACCTCTTCTTTCAATATGGGCAAGACTTGGTCTTTGTTAGTTACTTTTTCTCTTCACCCTCCTGCTTCCATATTTGTTTGCTGTGTATAACTGAATGTGAAACTCAGTTGCTACGCCTGCTATTTTTATTCTCCCAAATTTGCCCGTTTCTGAACTGTTTTCAGGGTAGCCGCTTTTTCTTTTGAATGATTTTCCTTGACTTTTACTGGTTTTCCACACCAATTTTTCAAATTTCCCCTGAATATGTTTTAGCTAGTATTGTACACAGTTTTGATTAAATTTGATATTCATTGAAGATGATCAGTGGCAGATCCAAGGGAGGGGGCATGGGGTACTTGCCCCTCCCCCGATTGAAATTTTTAACGCAATAATAGGAAAAAAGGAATAAAAATGATGAATCGTACGCTCATTACACGCCACAAATGTATGTGTATAATAACGCATCTATATATTCGTCATTACGTATCCCACATTAGATAGAATATTTTTCCGGGAGCACCCCCGCCACTATACCCCTGCCAACATAAAAGCAACCGCTAATCAATATACATCGCCGCTACTGTGCCCTCACCCCATCTCCTTTTTCTAAATCCACGCCTGAAGATGATTTTTGTAAAAAAAAAATAATAATAATAAAAAAATAAGTTTCCTGATTTTGATCAAAATTGTAGCAATTCCCCGATTTTTCTAGACTGACAATATTCCCTAATTTTCCCCGGTTTTCCAGAAAGTGGTTCCTTTGTGTTTTCAGTTTAATATTAAAACGGCAGTATAAATTTCAAAATTTGAATTATGAAATTTGAGTGCAATTTTCAACGACATAAATTTTACTTTGGTACCCCTTCAATACCTGGTTCGATTTGCACTCTTCTGAAATTTAAAAATGATTCAGGCTCAGAAGTTGTCATTCAGAATCTAATGAAAACGCGCAAAATTTTAGCCCGATCAGAGGCGGTTTTGAGTCTTTCCTTGGTACCCCCTTCTTGGAGTAATACTTCAAATTTTGGAAATTTTCCCTTTTTTCTCTTTTTTCTTGGTCCCTAACTACGTTCGAAACGACCCCGCTCCGGTTACGGATAACTGTTTCAACTTTTTCCTATAATATGTTACGCCAAGCAATCAGGTCACTGACCCATTAAAGAGTCCACAAACCAGGGTGACCACCCGAAATTTCAGAAAGAAAAATGAAAAAATAAGTTTCCTAAATTTGAAAAATGACCAGAATTGAGGACCATTTGCAATTTTTACATTTTTTTGCGCTTCTTTTTTTACACACCACTCGTCATCAAATATTTCCACCTCCTCCCCAAACTGTCTAGCTAGAATTGGGTTAGAAGTATTTGCTGCAATCTACCGGGAAATTGAATTTCAATCTTATTTAAATTGCACAGTAGAAGCACAAAATAAAAGATTTTCTTTATAATCAGCAGAATTTCCAGAATTTGAAGAAGATCTCCGAAAATCACTTAAATGACCAATCTAAGGGAAAATGACCAAAAATGACCTCAGATGTCTCCCAAAGGAAAAAATGACCAAGTGATCACCCTGAGAAAAATGGGTTTAAATGAAACAGGTCATTTTTTTCAGTATAAAACTCGATATATGTAGGTTTTCGTACTTCTTGAATTCTATTTTGCGGTTGAGTTTTGGGTAAACCCTTACGGTACATATATTTTTACTCACGAAGTCAATATTTCTGTGATACAATATGGGCCTACTACAATATTATCAACAAAAAAAAATTACCTACAACAAGAGAATCAGTAACGACAGAAACCAAAATCAAACACCCTTTTTTACAAATGGATCAGTTTTCGCGTGACTTTCATTCCCTCTCCGAGACTCATTCTGAGAAATCAGATCCCAAGAGCACCTTTAAAATCAGATTCATTATACAGGTACAAAAAGTATAAGACGAGTACCATGTCCAAGAAACGGACAAGTTACATTTTTACACAGACCTTTTCTAGTACTACACTCGGGGGGGGGGGCATCCGATTCAGAAATCCATCCCAAAATCAGATGCAACGAATACGAAAACCTACAAATCATGCACCATGTCGAAAAAATGTCGAAAAAACAGTCAACCTCAGCACTGACCCCATGTGGAAGAGGTCAAGCCCATAAATCACTTACAAAATGTAACACAACTATGAAAATCTATACATCGAGTAATATCGAAAACTGATCCAACTTTTATTGAAACACACATGAATAACTTGCTCAGGTTAGTGACCTCATCATTTGGCGTAACATAATTTACTCTGGAAGAGAATTTAAAGAGCTGTCCGGAAAAGGCTTTCAACAAGAAACTATTAAATACATTTTAATACTAGAGTTAATTTTTCTTTCTACCTTTGCTGAATTGCTGGAATGACCAGAAGGAACAAACACCTCGGCTAATTCCAAGCCCGTTTCCTTACGAGATGTCACAAGAGAAACCGATCCCCCTGTAACAGGGTGCCAACCAAATTGGAAGAATAAAACTGGGGAATTTTTTTAGGAAACTTTGAGGAGATAACGATGGACTTCTTTTCAGTTTCCTATAGTTCATTTTCTACATGTTACATGTCCAGCGAGTTCTTTTTTTAGGATACCTGTTTTGGAGGCTCCACTGAGGGTGCAAAACCGAAAAATCACGTATATTGGAACCAGGATTTTTGGAGTCGCTGAATTCGCATTTGAGTCTATGTGGGCTGTAAAGCCTACCAATACGGGTTCACAGGGGGCAGTGACGAGAAAAATTCAAAATTACTCAACATCGCTTTGAGTATATTGATAATAGGATTTTTCGGGTTGTTGAATCGTTTTTAAGGTTATTCTGATTGTGGCCCCCAACTTTATGCCACCTATACGGCCGATATTTCAGAGCCCTCCACTGCTACCATGGCTACCTTTGCAGATAACAGGACCTTCCTGTCAGTTTCAGATGATTACCCTATAATAGTAACCGGGCTTCCACGCTCGCTGGATACTTTCTTTGCTTGGAGCCAACAATGGTAGATTCAGGTTTGCAGTGAAAAATCAGCTCACACATTCCAGTCTACTTTAATTCTACGGTAATCCCCTATGACTCGTCTGTGAAATACCTTGGACTCCATTTCGACGAAAGACTCACATACTCTGCCCATATCCACACCGAGCGTAAAGAGTTCGACTTACGCCTCAGGAAACTAGGCTGGTTCCTACATCGCCGATCAACACTAAGCTTGACCAATAAAAGACTTCTCTACTTAGCTCTACTTCGACCGATTTGGGCGTATGGAGTCTCTTTATGGGGCTGCGCCAGCCAATCTATCTGGAATATAATCCAATGTCTCCAGAGCAAAACACTCCTCTGGCTCTTTCTTTGCTAGACAACTCTTCCACACCTTGTCGCCTCGAACGCCGTCATCCCACGGACCTTCCAGCCCTTCAGCTGTGATTGAACAGGTGCAACTTCGTTGCGTTGCACTTTTCCAATTTACTTTTTTTCCCCTTCCCATTAAGTAGTCGTATTTTTGCTCTTTTTTTTTTCTATGTCATATCTCAAGTTGTACTATTTTTAAAAACATCTTTTTTTCCGCGCCTAGAAGTTACTTTTGGTTTTGTTTAAATTAATACAGTTGCCAAATAAACGTCTTTAAAAAAAACAAAAAAAAACAACAAAAAAACAACTGTAACCCTTATTAATAAGGGCCATTGGGGGTAGGGACAGGAAAATTTCGAAATTATTCGACATATCGCTTAAGGTATATGAACAACAGGGTTTCTGTATTCGCTGAATTCATTTTAAAGTTATTTCTCTTAAGCCTCCCACCGATAATAGTTCACAAGGATTGGGACAGAAGCAATAACTTCCATCATGAATTCAGGTACAACGACCATCCTATACTCACTGCTTACCTACAACCAAATTTCTGAATTGAAATTCGTTATCAAAGTCGCCGTGAACAATGGCGTAGCCAAGATTCTCCCAACGGAGGGGAAAGGGGCAAAGTAAGATTTTCAAGGGAGAAAAAGTCGAAAATTGAGGTATTTTTTAAAAATCGCCGATACTAGAGGACTATTTTATGAGAATGAAGGTAAAATTAAATCGGTTAGAACCAAAGGGGTCAAGTCTACTTTTGTCGTTTTCGCTTTTTTCACGGATCATGGGGTATTGAAGTAACGCGGATCTGCTGATGTGGTCGAAATTCCGTGAAACAGCTGGGAAAGTGATTTTTGGCAACATCGCTTCCTTTCATTTTTTTGTAGTAAAAATTTTTCAAAAAATTATTTTTTCCAGAAATAGTTTGAAAATGGTGTATTTTTGTGTAAAAAATAGAAATAAATAAGAAATGTCGGCCCCCCCCCTCTTTTTGCATTTTCATACCTGAAAAGTGCTATTTTCAAAAACGAAATCGCTATTTTCCAATACAGCTTCAGAACTTTTTCCTTTACAAGCAGGGATTTTGCTTGATTGGAATGGGACCAAGACTAAAGTGACCCCTTTATGTCTGACTACAAAAGGAGGGGGCAGTTTCGAGCCGTAAAACAGCAAAAAAAAAAAAAAAAAAAAAAAAAAGTTCAGAACGAAAAGGGGTTAAGTCTAACAACTCTGAGCCTCCCCCCCCCCGCTTCGGCTCATCAAAATTTTATTGGACGGGACCGGGCTTAAAAGTTGTCTCTTGTGACCCTCTACCACCACCCTGAAGAAAGTATTCCACGATTTTCAAATTTTCGAATAAAACAGTTTTTTTTCGCTTCTTGAAAAGCGCGATTTTTGGACTTAACCCCTTTTGCTTCTAACCGATTCAATTACAGCTCGAGCAGAAATTTTTCAAAAAAAGAACGTGTTTTAAAGGCGAAAAATTGCTCATTTTTGCATATTTTACATTCAACTTTAGGTGTCGGGAGGGTGGGTATTCGCCCCCTTCGCCCCCTTGGCTATGGACAGTTATAGCCCCTTTAATTTGAAAATAAGCTATACCTACCGATACCGTTTCTATTCCTCTCGACCAGTACTTCAATTTGTTTTTCTTTTCCTGGCCTCAGCAGGGGCACCCTGTATTAGTATTGTAGGTATACAGTATACCTTATCACCTCCTTTCCCATACCACGAATTCACGACAGTGTTCGTTCATTTCAATGTCAACCCGCGTGTTAATTTATTCATTCGAGAACAGCAATTAACGTTCTGGTGTGTGTCGAGCTGTTGCTGACTTCTTAACAAAGCGTAGTTTTAAAATGCTCACCCTCGCCCAATGGTTCAGCTTATCACTCGAGCACGTAAGGCACACATAGGTTTTCCCAGCAGCCACAGGGTTACATGAGTTGGTATATACGTCTCCCATTCCGACAATATTATGATCACCTTGGGTAACTTATTTGTATACGATCGTACAGAGTACAGAAGAAATTACGTAAGGACTGCATAGGTAATTGAGGCAGGGAAACAAACGTTTTTTTATGGAAATTTCATTGACGTAAAAATGAGATCGCGGATAAGATTCCAGAAACATTCTGCATACCTTGTGCACAGTACGCACTCTATGCAGAATGGTGATATGAGTCATCATGATATCGACTTACGAAACGATTCGTGAAATGCAGGCGCTGAACAACCGATTTTTAAAATGCATTAACGGATATGCTCCAGGGTAACTTTTCAGGATTGGACAGAGAACCAGGAGTACGTATTGATGTTGGTTTTTGGCACGTGTTAGTACTCAAGCGCATGCCAGTTGGTACCTTTATACGAGGCAAGTCCTCTACTAAAATTTCAGTTCCCTTGGGGCAGGGGAACATTTCCCACGGCCGCGTTTCTTTCTTTCAAGAGAATACATGTAGTTAGATACTTTTAATCAATAAATTTCTTTTTCGGTTTCTAACTGCGTTAAAAATGTGTTCACCTACATTTCGGTAGGTCATTTCATACAGATTCAGAATAATGTGATTTGGCATTAGAAGCCAGGTCCATGACTGCCAGGCGGACTGGGAAAAGAATAGCTTCAAAAGAACAAGGTAGTAACCAGGTTTCCTGTATAAGAGGCAAAGAGATACGTATGAAAAAATTCCAAATATTTTCATTAAAACGCATTGTTTGTCTTTTCCAGTCTATTTTGAAATCGTCACTCCAGCGTAGTATTGGTCTTTCTCTCTTGCGCGTTTATGGCCATACGGGGTCCAAAATGTCGCGATATTGTGCCACTTTAAATTATTTCCTCTAATCAGATGGCCCGCGTACTTCCATTTCAGTTTCCTAATGGTGTATCCAATATCGGTAACATTGATTTGGTTTCTTATGTCCTCAAGTCTAATTTTGTCTTTTATCTTAATGTTTAAAATTTAGCTGTTTTTTTGGTTATTGACAATGTTTGAGCCCCGTATGTTGCCACTGGTAGCACGCAACTACCTAGGATTTTAGCCTTCGTTTGGATTTTCATTTCACTTTTAAAAATGTGTTTCAAGGCCCAGAAAGTTTTCCAAGAGCTAGTTTTGCAAACTTCAATTTCTTTCCCAATTCGATTTTTGAATGATACTATCTGCTCTAGGTACTTGTAGTCATCAACCATCTCTAATTTTGCTCTGCTGGAGGGGCGGCTTGCGTCTTTTTCCTCATTTTTCATAATTTCGGATTTTTTGAAGTTAATCTTTAGTCTCACTTTAGCCCCTTATTCCACCAAGTCGTCAACCATACAGTTTATTTCCTCAATGTTTTTATCAATCAGTACAATGTCATCCACGAATCTAAGATTATTTATTTGGTATCCATCCATTCACAGGCCATATTTCTCCCACTTTACTCCTTTGAACAATCCTTCGAGTACCGCATTAAAAATATTAGGTGAAGAATTTATCGGCCTGTAATTATTGTAGGTGTCATCTTTGTTCCTTTTTCTTAAAAAGTAGAATGATTTCTGAAATTTTTTATTGTGAAGGGATTGACTCTTTTCCCAAAATTATATCAAAAATTTTTGTCAGACTTGGAGCTAATTCATTTGCGAAAAGTCTGAGTTCGTGATTTCATTAGAAACTTAAGGAAACTAATCTTGTAATAATATTGAAAAAACAGAAGTATTGTCAAATAAAAATAATAATCATGGCACGTTAAACCGGTTGCACTCGAACCTCTGAAGATTTTAAGGAGTAAAAGGATATTTTTAATTAACACCATCCATAACTCCTGAACTGTCAACCGATTGCGTTCATCTTCGAACTCGGTTCACAAAACATGTTCAAGGAAGGATATTTAAAATTTCAACTGTGCAGCTCAATTACAGCCGACTAGATCGTGAGGCAATAAATCCCTCAGAATTTCATAACAAAATTACTTTGCTGGTCGTTTAGCAACCGTGCGATTTGGGTATTTTTCGTGTAATTATTTCTCATCCATTGATGAATATTTCTGTCCCCCTATTCTTTTTTTTTGTTCATTATTATTTTCAGTTGAGAAAAGTGTTTATTATTCTCTAATATATTCAGTTATCATTTGCTACAGTCTTCTAATCGTGAATGCACCTCTTTTTTTTTGTTGACTTGTTAAATTATGAAAATATATTTCTCATTTCCCACTTTCTTTCTGCATAGTCCAATACTTGAGGTGCGCCAGCTCTTATTATCAACATCGAGGAAATTAAAATAATACTACTAATAATAATAATAATTAGAAGAAAAAAAAAGAAGGAAATTGCGTGATTGGTTACAACATTGGAATGTAGACTGATGTGACTTCGAGTGAATATGTGAAGTTATTACATACGTCTGTATAATTCATGTACCTATCGTCTGCACACCCGGTGAATTATTGTACGTTTTAAACTGGTATAAGTAATTTGATTATTTTAGCTCCTTGTATTTCGGTTGTTCTATTTCGTATTTTACACTTATACCTATTTGACGAACACAGTAAATGAAAAAATTATTTATAAGGAGAGTTACATAGTGCACAACTTTTTCAATTACTCGCTATTAGTGTGAAGTTATAATTGACTAAAACACCGAGATACGTTTGTAATTTATTTATAATATAAATTAATCACCGTTAATATAACTCGCGTCAAGGTCGAATTCAATTATCCACCTTCGAATGTATTTTAATTGCGAACACCTGTGTCATTGGAATAATGGATTTTCATTCTAGAATACTTCCGAACCTCACCTCTCTTAGCCTTTCAACTGTGATCTGATTTTTTTCATCTCAGAATTGGGTTGTGGTGAGAATTCTGTAGTTCGCTGTGGAAATGCCGAAACGAATGCCAGACTCGCGGAGAAAACATTCGAGCCCCGGTGTAAAGTTCTCTCACGATATGGACACATCAAGCGAGCTCAGGGAGCAATGGATTCTCCCAAAGAGAAAAACTAAAATTGAAAATGTTTCAAACATATCAAGGTAACTGTCTCAAACAAGCCTACAGGAGTGTAGTTGAAGAGTCTCAAGGAATTTTAATTAAGTATGTCGCTATGTGGCAAAATGGCAACGTGCCCGCTTCATAATCCTCTCGGGTTCGAGTCGCACCAACGCCAGAAAGCTAGTGATATTCGAATACACACCAACATCCTAGCGAACACAGCGACTATAATATCAATCAATACGGAAACATAGCGCGTCCTGTAACCCTCGCAAGTTCACACGAACAAGGCATACAATCGCAGGGCGCGTTACCACCAGATCAAAAAGACTGTACTGGGCGTGTGCACGTCGTGGACAACTGACTCAATGTCGTGAAAACACCTGGCTAGTAGGCGAACGGTGACTACACCCTCTTCGACACAAAGAAGGAATACTCTAACGCAACAAAAGCGAGGGGGAAGCAAGGGAAAACTACCCCGGGGAGAATCACGCATCAGAATTCTTTTATCGAACACCGTAAAGTTCCACTTTCTAAATGGATCAGAGGAGGTAGACTGAAATTCTAAAATTTTGTTCATTTTAATATTTAAATCGCTTTTCTGACAATGCTGGGGAATAATCGTCGCTTTTCAATACAACCATGTTATGTCCAAATTTTTCGATGTTTGGATTTTTACAGTTTCGGGTAGGGTTTAAAAAGCTCTTTAAGTAGGTAGTAGTCTGAAAGCCAAAAACTCAAGCATGAAAAAATTAAACCCTAAAATACATATTGTGCTATGTCCAAACTAGTCCAAACGTAAACCTTTTCGTACAATACAACTACTGTGTGAATTGATGAATTGAAGCAGCTTGACTGTAATCACACTGATCGTAGCTTGTTTGATGGTAATTCGTGATTAAAATGTCATTTTTAATTGATATTAATAGCATTATTATCGAGATTCCATATCAGGATGTACAGAACAAGATACATTATTATCAGCCGAGTAATAGAAACTGAAACCAAATTAATTTTGTTGGTAGTTGAAACTTCTTATCAGTTTACTCGAAACTTGTAATTTGGACATATTTATTATTACAGCTTTATGGGATTATTACATAATACATGTTTTTTACTGCCGTCAGTTGGTACCACCATTTCAATTTTTTTCATAATGTATCTACAATCCTTGATCCCAGAATTCGCCCTAACCCATTCGTTTGTCTGCCTGTCTCTTCTCTTTACCGCGATCATTACTCTTTCCATATCTGGATGCTGGCAAGTTTCATGTTCTGTTCCTCTGTGGTGGCCCGAGTTTGTAAGCCATATAGGAGTACCGGTAATGCGCAGGATTTCCAGATCTTTTTATTTATTTTCGAAGGCATTTTACTTTTAAAGATACTTTTAAGAGACAGATAGCTTTTCCTGGCTTGGTTTCTTCTTTTTATGGTTTCTTTGTCCGTGTTGTCCGTCAACGAGACTATTTGACCTAAATACGTGGTATTGTCGATTGCTATTATTTTGCTTCCATCTATTTCGATTTCCTGAAAATTTTTCGTATCATGAAGTAATACTGTTTTGCTTACATTTATTGTTAGCCCTACTTTTCTGCCTTCATGTGCTATTTCCTTTCCCACCTCCCGTAATTCTCCGTCGTCCTGGGATACCAAAACCACGTCATCTGCAAATCTCAAATTGTTTAGCCATTCCCCGTCAATTTTTATCCCCTTTCTTTCCTAGTCCATTTTCTGAAACATGTCTTCTAGCAGGCTGTTGAATAGATTGGGAGAGAGAGAGGATCACCCTGTTTCACTCCTCTTTCAATTTTAAATTTTCTACCCGTTTTGTCCAAACGGACCCTCCTTGTGTAATTATTATTATGCTCCCTAATAATTTTTATCGCCCTTTCCGGATTCCCTGCTTACACAGAGCTCTCCACAGATGGGCTAGATGTATAGAGTGGAACGCTTTTTGAAAATCGACGAACAGTAAAAAGAGAGATTGATTGTATTCCCTGCATTTTTCAATTAGCTGTCCAATAATAAACAATTGATCAATAGTGGAACAATTTTCCCCGGAAACCTGCCTGCTCTGGTCCCTGACATGCGTCTAGTTGTGGATATAAGCGAATTTTAAAACGTTTGCCATAAGATTTGCCTAGGTTAGAATTTAGGCTTTTATTTTCATATTTACTTTTATTTATTTATTT